>OX371223.1:363299389-364508603 GCA_947310385.1 Nephrotoma appendiculata | reverse complement strand
TTTGATCAGCGTCACGTTCCTTCATCGCTATCGCTGTGTTTGATGGCAAGTGACGCAAATCAAATTCAGAACTTTTATAAATAGGTAAAGTTTGTTTAGCAAGTTCTGGTATATACATAGTTCCTGCGAAAAATAATATATTAGTATGCATAATTGATAAATTTGTCTTTACCAATTCGTCGATAGTATCGATATCCGGTTCGTACTTAGGCGAAATTAATTCTGTTACCAAAAATGTTTGATAGTAACTGACCTAGATAAAATTGACCGTCAACAACGATAATAGCAGTGTTTTCTCAATCCGATGGGAATGCGGTAAAGTCACTTCCATTTGTATTAAAGATTTGAAGATGTTAAAGGTAAGATCAAAAAACCGATACTTTAATGCCAAGTTTGATTTTTGTCAGGTACCATATGCAAATAATTGTAACGATGAAAAAACCCAACGCCAGCATGGACGGTAAATCAAACGAAGATAAAAATGTCACTGATTTTAAGCGGCGTTGTACCAAAATAACATATCTCTCTTGCTCTGATAATTGGATGAACTGAGTATGATCTTTATTTATAGCCGACGGGTTTACTATCCGGTTGAATGATATTTCACTATGATTTACTCGGACTAACAATAGTTGAAAGAGTTCCATTTGCATAAAATCTTCAAAGCGGCTAGCATTGTATATTTCAGCGCGGCAAAAACAAACATTAAGCTTCTGTTGTAGCATTCCAAACAGCCAACTATTAACGCCCTTCATTTCGCCGTTTAATTCAAAATTATAAATTCCATCGGGCGAATATGTATACACTATACAATTTTGGTAGAAGTTGTTGCTGGAATTTTTAAATATTTCGTCAATTGTTAAACTTTCTGAACGATTTTTGATAACATTAAAATTTGTTTCATTTAGAGATAATTCATCTGCGTATCCTTTATTTGGTATCAAATATCTACCTTTAAAAACGTTATTTGCTCTCCGAGTACCAAAATTAATGAAAAAATTTCCGTATAAAATTTGAACTGAATCCGAATTTTCCATTACAAAAACGATTCCAAACGAATAAAATTCTTCTAACCTGATTGTTTGCAGATAATGAACGGGTGAAATATTTGTTGGCACCTGATTTATTACCGCAATTAAATAATTTGGATTTTCTGCGTAACTGCTGGCTAGTCGATAATGCTTCTCGATATATTGAAGGTTTAACACAAAAAAGACGTGATAATTAGGCTTTCGGATGGTTGTAATACGGCCTGGGTTACAATTCGAGTGAGAACTTATAGTCAGAATTATGGTTTTGTTCAAATTTTTTATTAGCTGATCGGTTTCGCTTATGGCCGCATAATCGTCGATAGTTATGACGTGCAAGTCAAAGCCTGAATTATTTGAGTTGTTTAAAAGTTGAATCACTTTTTTGGTCACTGGATTTTGAACTTCGCCGAATGCAAAGCTCGCAAGCAAATTGCAAAGCAAGAGAATTATTTTTAAATTCCACATAACTTCTTTCATTCTGATGCTTTATATAAACTGATATATTCTAATCAATAAGACATCTTATAATCTACTGGTTTAGAAATTACACGTATGTGTTATGAATGTTATGTCGGTAACCAAGATATTATATATGACCTAATTAAAGCATTGATGAATATTCTTAATGTTTTGTACGTTTGAAACAATAATATTATATGACCAGGCCTATAATTACAAGCAATATAATTTTTCATACGCATTTATAGATACAATCAGTATTCAAGCGAGTTAAGAAAATTGGAAATTTATAACAGGTTTATCGCAGGCTTGAAGGTCTTGCAGCCTGTTTACAAATAACAAGAGGAATGAATAAGATTTTTTTAAAAATACCAATCGATCCAGCATTAGACACATACCGCTCAAAATAATGCAGTTCTATTCTAATAAATGGATTCAGGTTTTTACTCAAATTAAAAAAACTTAATGCTGGTACTGATGCATCCAATTTGCAGCATTTTCCTTTCTTTACACTTTTAGTGTAATTGTACGCTGTGCCACTGGTTATGGCAACAAGTACAACCAGCGACGTCTTATCTTAAAATCTAAAATATTTGGAATTCAGCCATTGGAAGATTATCTTGAAAATTTATCATGTAAAAGTTGATTCCGCAGATCCATATTTCTCAAACAATTTTGATTAAAATTTGTAAGAGAGTTATTGAGTGCAAGGAATCCATTTCTTTGGAATCTCATTCATAGGGTTTTTTGTTGAAACTGTGAACGAAGTTGGACGATTTTGTTCAAATTTACCGGGACACTGGTTTTGATTGCAAGGCAACGATTCCAAGGAATACTGGTTTCCTCAAAATTCATTCAAGGAGATGGGCCTTCATGGTGCACCCGTGCTGCGTAGTATTGCACAATTTTGTGAATTGTTGAAACCTTGCATCATCAACACCATGTTTTTTAATATTGCATTTTGTTGAGGGATGTTATGTGATTTTCCATTAACATTTTAGGCCATGTTTACCTTGTTGCATGACTTTGCACCTTGTTGCGTGACTTTGTACCATATAGCCTCGCATTAGGTCTTTTGTTTTTCGTTAATTAGATATCTATCATCATGTTTCATCTTATTACGGAATGTGGCACATGCCACATTCCGTAATAAGATGAATCGCGTTTTTGTGAAAATGTTGGTTATTATGACTATCAATATTAATTTGTAGCATTCGCTGTCTCATTATTGTGGGAGATTTTAATGATATTTATGGTCGAAATCATTCAACCGGTAGTGACAGCTTTTACAGAAGCATTTTGGTTTTTGCAACTAAAACATCGTAAATCAATTTTTAAAAATAAAACAAAAAGATCAAGTACAACATCAACAAAACCAACAACAGCAAAACAACCAAAAGAACTACTAGAAACGAACATACTACAACAACAAATACAGTAAGTACAATAACAACAAGTAAGATTACAACAACACCCGCAATCAAATCACCAAACATCTTGTAATACAGCAATCGACATAGAGACAATCAAATAAAATGAAGCATGGCTAGAAATGAGAAGGAGGAGAGTGAACGCATTTGAGTTTATAAATGCCCACTCCCTTCTTCAGTTCTTTGAATGGTCGAGCGAATGCTGCGATCTAATGAATGCGTGAAAATTGGCCAGATAAATATTAGCAGCATATATGCCAATGGCGATGCGTATGCAACTCCAGTATTGTCTACGTCTGACAGAGAGAGAAGCCAATTAGCCAACGAGAGTTTCAACTTTTGTTTGAATGGGTGGAAGGCAAAAGTGTCGTGATTCTAGCGTATGATATGAATGCGCATTCGAGAATATGGAAGAGTGGAAGAACTGATGTTGGAGGTAACTGGTCGATCCGCCTCATTCTGGATTCCGATCTCGTAGTCCTGAGTGGGTCGACTAGAATGGCGAGAGTGGGGTTGACCGCACCGTGATAGATTTAACTTTAATGTCTAGTGGGCTGGAATGTCACAGATGAGAATTTGGGTAGTGATCATTATTTGATCAGGACATGCTTAGGTGGTATTAATGTTGGCATAGACCGTAAGGTCATTATGAATGGTAAGAAATGGGTCAAACGTATGAATGAGACTGTCATAATGAAAGAAACAAATGAAAAAGAAACAACTTGAGGATGAAATAGACAGAGTGAATGAAATGTGCACTAGAAATGTCAGATCGAATGAATACAAGGTGAATGGTTGGTGGAACAATGAAATCCAGTATTGGTATGAAAGGAAACGGATAGCATTGAGAGAATTCATTAGATGTATATGTCATGAATGCAGAATAAATTATTGGAAAGATGAATGCAAGATTGAAAAGGGCTATCCGTAGAGCGAAAAGAAAAAGTTGGCGGAACTATGTGTCCAAAATGACACATACAACCACAACTAAGGATGTATGGGTTAAATTTAGTAGAGTGAGAGGTTATAGAGCGCAAGGCGGAAATGCAGTGTTAGATGACAGAGAGAATGGAGGTTTCTATTTACAAATGGTGACGGACGTACGTAGTAATTTGAGCAATAGATATGTAGTTTTGTTACCTGATAATGAAAATGAATTTATGGTCGACATGTGTAAGGAGTTTGAATGGGAAGAGTTTCGCGGGGTTTTAGAAATATTCAAATCGACTACCCCCCGGAACTAACAAAGTGAGTAATAAAATGATTGGTAGATTGGAATTCGAAGCCAAGGCAGCCTTACTTCGAATTCTCAATCAAGTATGGAGGAGTATTCTCATACCAGAAAAAAATATAAATCTTGCAACAAATTACAGCAGAATATGTATGTTGAATGTATTTGTTAAAATTGTGAATGGCATGAGGAAAGGTCGTATAGATAAATTTGTGAATTACGAGAATTTATTGCCGAAAACCTCCCTTAGTTTCCGTCGCAACCACTCTGCAAATGAATGTGTAGAAAATGTATGTGGGAAGTACAAAAGGAAAATAAGTATGTTGTGGCGGTATTTTTGGATGTTTTTTCTCACTATTTCCAAATTTTTGTTTAAAATATATTCAAATATAATTTGTAATCTAGCACCACAGTACGTGGTCGGGGACGCTGCCTCGTGGTGCACTTTGGTCTGGCTCCTCCAATTTTTTTCGGCGATTATTTTTCTTTGGTTGTTTGATTGTATAAAATGAATTGTTAACTTTTTCGGTATGCTATGATGAGAGCGGAGACTCCCTTCTATGTCGGTGTAGTGTTTGCGGTCCCTTGGTGCCCGCATCCGAATTCAAAACCAGGGCTGTGCCTCGTTTGAATCCGAATGGATGCGCGCACCAGGGCACCTCACTCTGTTATAATTAATGTGTTGTTCGTTCCTCAAGCTCCGGCCGACGAATTTCGGCGGAACATCCGGTTTTATTTTATTTATTATTTGCGTTTTGTTTTTATTTCAACTATCTGTTCTCACGGTGTAGGCCAGCAACCATACACGCCTCAAACCCTATGACCCATAACACTTCTCCCCGAGTTGTAGTCGGCAAAAGATTACCGTGGAGGCCTCTGTATGCGCTTAATGAAATCTACAGGATGGCAGGAGCGCATGTTAGTTGTATTTTTTTCCTGAGATAGCAAGTGTGGTGTGTTGAAGTTTTATGTACATTCGTCGTAAAAGAAATTATAGTGTTTGCCACAATATGCACTTCTCTCATTTATTCATTTCACAGGGGAACACATAAAAGGTGACGGGGAAGATTTGTTTACGAAATAAAGTATTTTGGTTGGACGACTTTACTCACTTTCAATAGACTCGCAGGTCCATAAATCCGCCTTAAATGTTAGTTTATCAGTTATTCATTCTTTGGAAATGATAAAAGCATATTTGGAATTGCAATGGTAGAATAAGAACTCAACCTTATACAAAAAAGCACTGTACAAGAATAAAATATTAAAAAGTCTCTTTCTCTATTAACACTTTTAGCAAATTCTTATGTTTTATTCAAACCGTTTAACAATTTCGTTATGTATTTTCATTTACTGTAAATCATAAACCGTTATAGAATGATGTAGCAGCTCCTGAACATAAAATGTACAGATACGCACACAAAAATACAAATTGTTGAAGTGAATGAATATAATGAGGGTTGGTTTTGATTAGCATAAATTAAAAAAAATAATTTTTCGAAAAATTTTCTTTTTTTTTTATGTAAAGATAAAATTTATATTAATGATAAGAGACCGATAAAAAAGGGTCCAAGACGATACTTTCATACGGCATTTACAAACTTTTACATTTTTTGTTAAGTCAATTTGTTGTAATAAAATTCTAATTATTTTAGATCTACAATCATGTAATACATTCTTATCTTTCGGAAAACTTTTTTTTGTGTTCTGTATCTTTTATTCATATTTCTAATGATTTTAAAAAGTTTTTTTTTTTTTGTTAAATTAATATTATGTCTTGGGATGTACACAGTAAATACTGTGTAAAGTCACATGAGTGTCATACGTATGTATATTATGTACGTAGTTCAAAGTAGTTCTGCAAACCGCATTAAGTTTCTATAAAAAATAAACTTTTTACTTTTGATTATACACAGAAACTATTTCAAGTATGTGTTGTGCTTTTGTATAATGAACACGTATGCATACAAATGGTTATTTTAATGTACTGTTATATGTTTGCAAAAATAAACTTTTCTGTAAACTTTTGTAATATTATACATTATTCATTAAGTATGTGCAATTTACAAAATTGAAATTAAAATTAAACAAAACAGTAACAAAATTCGTGGTGCATTAGAAAATTAAATAGAAAAATATTTACAAGTTTTAATTAAAAAATTTTTTTATCTGATTTACTTGCTGCAGAGCAATGTACAAACAAAGTATTCGTCGTCTAATGAAATAATACATACAAAATTTCGGAATCGGCCAGATTCAGAAGAGCTACCCGTATTTTTGATTCCGAGCATAATCGGATTTACCCCGGATTAAAATTTGGAAAGTATCACGAACTGGGTGATATCAAAGCTTTGTGAAATTTTCACTTTAATATTGGTTACATGTATCTTTGACATTGGTGCACCGTGGTCGAGTACTGAAAGATCGATTCCCACCATATCATAAGTTTGTCCTTTGGCTTTGTTCATAGTTGGCAGGAGAAAAAATTGTACGAGGTATTATCACTAAATCACTGCGGTTGCACTGAGAGATAATACAGGCTGTGATTGTGTTTTTGGGCATTTGTTCAATCGACAATCGGGTTCCGTTACATAAAACATTTGCCAGACTCAAATTTGTCAGAAGCATAATAATTCTTCCCCCCTTGAGCAGCTATAAAAAAAATCTTAAATATCTTTTAAACGAGGTGCTATATTGAATGGATCATGTATGTTATTTTAGTCCGGTTACCTTAAAATACGCAGGAATATGCATCTTTGCCCCATATAATTTCCAGTAATATGCCTGAACACATTATCACAATGTTTTTTTTGGCTGTAATCCGTCCATTGGGAGTGTCAGTCTCCTGACTGTAAATGAAGCTTTTCATTTACAAGAAAACTAAACTAAACTAAACTAGATAAACTAAAAAATTCGAAATTAAATTTTCAACCATACTGAAAAAGTTTTCTAACAAAAATTGGGTCTTGTACTGCCCAGGCGGAGTTATTAATTGACATGAAACTTCATAAACAAGCTTTTTCTACAAATTAGAAGAACCCCGAGATTTTTTGTCGAACTTTTTCATTTTTCACAAATATTTTGAAAAGCATATTATTTTCGAGAAAATGAACAATGAACTAGGGATCAAGGATTCCAGGACTTTTTTATAAATTGGAAGATCCCAGTGAATTTTGGCCAGTTACGTTCCACTGGAACTGACAACCTCCATAGAGAACTTTCATTATTTTTAAAACGGAAATTACAAAAACTCATCCCCTGTACAGTTCAAGTGGACTGATTGAACAGGGTAAAAATTCAAATCAAAGCTTTTTCCGCAAATTAAGAGATCCCAAAGAATTCTGGCTAAAATCGGTCCCTCGGAAGCGATAACATACATGAAAGCTTTTTTTGTTTTTCCACCGAACATGACTTCCTACAGATTCCAAAATAATTTTGCAACAATACCGTTCCTGATCAGTTTTCCAAATTTTAAGCGAAAATGTCGATTTTTTACAAAAAACTATTTTGCAGTATAAATTAGGTCACATATGGATTGATTGATCGGAATGAACTTGAATTAAGCTTTTTTTATCAATTTGGAGGTCCCAGTGATTTTTGGCCTTAATCGATCTACCAGAAGTGGCAGCCAGAGCTTTTTTGTTTATTGCAAATGTTTTAAAAAGTATGAGAAAAACGTTTATAAACCAAAAGATTCGAAATTAAATTTGCAACAATATCATCCCAGATCATTTTTCAAAATTTAAGCGAAAATAATGATTGCTTTTTCCATAAGTTGATGAAACTCCATTGCTTTTTCCATAAATTGATTTTCGACTTTTTCTACAAAATAGTTTATATTTTGAAAAGTATTTTGAAAAGCAGTAATGAAAAACTATTAAACTCGTAAATTAAGAGACTTCTTCACAATCTAGGCAGATTATCTTCTCGGAATCACACCTTATATTTACCCTTTTAAATTAATTAGTAGGTTCTTGCGAAATTTAATAGAAATGTGTGTACCGGAAGTGGCAGCTTCAATTAGAGCTTTTCAATTTTTGCTATTATCAATTTTTTGCTTTTATCAATTTTATTTTGCTAATCAATTTAAAGATTAAATTTTCAACCAACAATGGTTGACGTTGTTGATTTTGTGAAATATAAATAGGCAAGGTTTTTGATTGTGTCCGGTAAATTTAATTTTCCTTTTAGTAATCACCACGCGAGTGTATTCGAGATTTATGTATAGACTCATATGGTAAAAGAAAGCTGGGTGTTGGCATCAAAATGATAGTCACCCCTTACTTTTTGGGCATGGAAAGGCTCAAGAAATCTGCCGATAATGGATCGTCATTTAGTTTCTGTGAAATATAAATAATTTCCCGTTTCGGCTCTAGACATTTCCATTTATACGAAATTATTATTCATCTTAATTTCTACAATTTTAAAAGTTTTTCCTTTTCGACTTCGAAATCCAAATAATTTTCAGGCATACTTTACATGTAATGTATTTTTCGACAGCGTCGAGTACCACCAAGCATTTTCTTTCAGTCCCACTATATTCTATATAAACACAATTACTAGAGATAAAGTAATTGTATCAATGTGATGCTTCTAATTTTGGAGTAGGTTCCATATGCTTCAAAGTACCTTTGACACTAAGGTACTCTCGGTATTTCGACAGAACATTGAAGAGACAAAATTTTTGGTAGTTATCGATCGTTCTTTCTTTTGGTTGTAAATTTAAAGATCCAGTAAGAAGACGGGAGTGATGGACATTAAGGCTTTAAGATATTGATTTAGTTTTGCAAGGTTAATACATATTAATGTAGTATGTAGGATTTCAAAGTACAAAAGGAAAAATTGTTACGGAATGGTTCTTACGGTGATTTTGCCGACTATAGATCTCAGGGTTAAGGGTTGTGGGGAAGTTAAAGCTTGCGTGTTCCTGGTCTAAATGAAATTAAATTGGACACACCAGAATTTGTACCTACAAGTACCCAGTCTGCTGAGAGAGACCACCCCCCTCCCCCTCTCTCCCCGAATGACCCATCGACCGCAAAATGCCAATGCCCAGCCACAATAAAACAGCATTAGAGTGTAGGGACATCTCTTCAACAGACCAGGCCTCTCTTCACCCGGAGAGACCTCTAGCTAATTCCCCACAATTCACACTTCGACAGCATGAGATCGCAAAAATGCGGGGAGACCGTGTGGATTTTACGGTCGTCCCGGAATGGACGACACATAAGTTGTGTGCAATATAATAGTTAATTCTTTTCAATTTTTAAATAATACATTTTTTAACAAAATCATCAATATCAAAAATTGAAACATGTTTTTTTAACTGTCAGTCTTCTAGAAAACAAAACGTTTATTACAATATCACTTCATTGTGATCAGAGATCGAACTATCGAATTCATTTACGCCATCTGTACAAATTAATAGGGAAATTTAAGCAATCTTGTTAAAAAATAGTTATTCGTTGTAATAGCTAATTTGATTTTTACATAAAGATTTAATATTTCGTGATGTACTCGATATTTTTAAGCATCACATTGCATCGCCGCCCCATAGAATCTATCAGTGATTGACATCTTTCAATTGAGATGCTCCATCAACAGTTTTGAACGTTTTCTCAAAGCTCATTTATATTTTTTGGTCTCGGTAATTTAATTAACCCCCGTTATAACTCACCACGCAGTTTTTCTATTGGGTTTAGATCGGGAGACTAAGCGGACTATTTCATTACATTAATTTTATTCGCAGCAATACAGTCTATTACCACATTGTCCTGCTTAAACACCCAGCGAAGGATCATGTTTTCAGCAGCATATGGAAGCATGGTATCTCTTAAATGTCCTCCATATAAATTTTTCATACAAGATTTTCGTGAACCCAGCATATAGGCCCTACACCACTATACGAGAAACACCCCTATAGCATAACCCTGTGAATGTCCTGACCTGTGAATGTCCTGCCAAGGAGATAATGGGGAGTGACAAGCCCAGCCTTTAAATATGGAACCGACACAGAAAAAGACAGCCCCTTCCCACATACCGAACCGAAAATATTTAGAACTTCATTTTATATATTTAACAACCAAAAATTAAATCAAACAACCAGGTTAATACTGGGTGAAGATAATACCAAGAGAAAAGAAAATAAGACCAAAAGCAAAGAATTATACCCCATACGGTTTTATTTTTTTATTCAAATATAATCAAAAAAACAAGTGTTGGTCCAACGTGAAAATAAAAATAAATCGGGCAAAAGGATCGAACGAAAAAAATTTGAAGCGAGAAAAAAAAAAATCTAAAAGAAAAGTGTCGAAACCAACGTGCACCTGTTCGCGCACACGACCACCGTAATTTGGACGATCGATTACAATATTTAATAAAAAAAAAATTGAAAATTGGAAAAAAAGGAAAAATTAAAAACTTGAAAGTTGGGAAAAAATAAATTTGAATGAAAAAATTAATTGACCGTATAAATTGAATAACAAAACCAAAAAAATATCGTACGTTTTGACCTCATGGGGGTCGACCTTGAGGGTGTTAATGTCTTCTCCGCTGTAAATATTGGGCGTCTTCCCGCCTTTGGACCAAAGATATTGTTGGGCTTCTTCCCACTTTTTCCGTGGAAAAAATAGCCTCAATTGGCCACACCCTAACAAACTTCTAGGGCATTGTCTCGCCAAAACCGTATATATTGAAGTTGTCTTAACTAGCCACCCGGCCAAAACTCATTGAGCGTCGTCTCGCCTCCAACCAAAAATAACGTCGGGCGTCCTTTGCCAAAAGTAGCCAAAAAAAAAAATCAACGTTGAAAATGCTGCACCCGAAAATACCATGGTAGAATAAGTACTTGCGACAACCGTTACTATAAAACGGCACCCGTAAAAATGTGGCGGCACTACCTAGCTGTTTGCCGTTAACACCACTCGTTTTGGAGTTGTAACGTCCGCCTGCCGATGAATATAAAAAATTTGTTTGAAATAATAGATACAACGTACGTAATCCAAATCTCAATTTTAACTTTTACTGTTCCGGGCAGTAAATGTTTTGATGAAACTCCCCAATAAACAAAAATAGTCTCAGTTCAATTTTTTACTTTTTTTTGTTCTGTGGCTACAAAACAAGACGTAATAATTCGAGTTATCCGAAAGTGAGTAGTTGTTAGAAAACGCCTTGGTTAGGTAAGAAGGACATCTCAAAGATATTATGGTATATTCAGAATCGACTTAAATATAAGTCCTGCTTACTCTCTCATTGACAGATACCTATCTAAAGAAAACTAACAAAGAGTGTGTTGGTTACACAAACAATGCAACGTAAGTTTGAATTTTTTTTTGCTCATTTTTTGTTTTTGCACCAACACATTTATACTTAGTTATTTAAAAAAAAATTACTATGGAAAAAAATTTCCAATTCATCTTTACTTAGTTATTGTTTATTTTATATGTGTGGAGTTAGCAGGACTTATATTTAAGTAGATTCTGGTATATTCCTATAAATTTCACACACTTTGACATTTTATATGTCTCCCAATAATAAAAAAGCGCAACCGTAATGGATGCCAAAAACTTAACAAACATTTTTTTTTTGTTTTACACAAATAAATCCAAAATGGTTGAAATACCCAAAATTGTGAATTTTTTTTTAAATTTTAAGACTCGATTTATCTTTTTAAAATCTAAAACTAAACTGACTAACAAAAAAAATTCTCGCACCAAATAATTTAAAAGAATATTTTTCCGTTGTGCCTCCCGTTTTGTTTTTTTGTGCGCGTCACTACGCTACCCATTCCTACCGCGCATCAATCGCACACACCAAAACGAGAAACACAAAAAATAATTCTCCTCTACATTTCCACCGGTCATACACACGCACACGGTACACGATGGTCTCGCTCTCAAATTATTCGACGTTTATGTAATACAATAGATTGTGAAGAAAAACATAGAACAGAATAGCTGTGTTGCTTTCAAAATATTACAACAACAATTGCATTGTATTAAGCCGATTGTTTTAGAATGTTAAGAAAAAAATTTTTAGGATTAGGGGAAATAAATCTTTTTATGGTTATGGTGTTTACCGCAAGGCGTTATTTTTTCTATTTTTCTCGAAAAATGTATCTTGTAGAATAATTTAGAATTTGTTATTTGATAGCAAAATACCAAATTTAATTTGTTCTATTTCATAAAATAAAAAAAAATAAAATAAATATTAAGAAAATGAAACAACACAGAAAAATTGAAACGGATTAAAAAATTAAATCGAAAAGTTGTTGCTTTCACATTTCTTAGCTAAGCTAAGCGGATTAGCGAAAGCAACACTACTAATATTAAAGCCAATGCACACTGCCCCCAACAATTTTAATATTAATGTCATACCACAGATGGGATAGCCATCCGTAAAATGCACCATACAACCAAAAATTTGAAATTAAAAAAATCAAAATAAAAATGGGAAACGAGCAATGTTATGACCGACAGTTCTGTTAAAGCTTTTCATGAATTAGGAATAATTCGTATCAATGAAAATGTGTAGTGCCGAAATAAGAAAGGATTTATGTGTGACAGAAATTACAAGACGTTTTACGTTAGCTAGTCATTCCACACCAATAAGGAAGCCACGAATTGCAGCAAAATCGAAAAAAAATATATTAGCGGATTTCATGGGCCCTTTTCCACGCTCAGAAATCAATAACATGCTATTAGTGCTTGCTGACCAATTTACCAAGTATGTTATTTTATCCATACAATGGGTGAAGCAATATCATGAAAACTTCATTAAGTTCGTTGAAAAAAGTTTCTCTTATCATTATGGTGTCCCTGCGGTTTTTTAGAAACATTTTTTTTTATCAATTTGTCTGGCTAACTACAATTTATATTATCGCCCACGACCACAAAAATATAATCAATAAATGATCCACCGAATTTCTACAAAATATCTACTTGAATCTACAAAATAAAATTGTTTAATTAGTTCTTTCGAACTTTCACAATATATTCACATCCCAGCTCTACTCATTTCAAGAGCTTAAGCATTCTCTGCAGCAATTCCTCTTTTTGATAATAATTGATAATCGCTATGCTCACCAGAATTTTCTCCGAATATTTTGTAAAATAAGCTGCCACTTTCAATCATAGGCGGATAAACTTGAATAAGCTGAGGATCGCAAAAGAAAAAAAGAATTCTTGGAAAAATGTCTTAGACAATCGTTGTGTTCTTAATCACCTTCGCCTCGCATGTTGGCTGACAGTGTTAAGTATAGGAAATGATGTCATAATGGAATTGACTTGATGCAGCTTTCAGTAAAGAAGGATCGGTTGCCTCATGGAACAACGGGCAATGCCTGGTGGAAGTTACCACCAAAAATTATCACTTTTCCACCGAATGGTTGGCTATTTATCATTGCCCCACGAAGCAATTGATCGATGCCTCTAGGTTTTTCTTAGCTAGCATTGTAAATTCATCGATGTTGATTAAGGCTGCGTTGTCAAGATGTAGAAATGGAAATTTGAAACCACCATGCACTATTCTGCTTCTCTTAGAGAACGTTTTTGCAAAAGTCAGTATATGGAGAACTTTCCAACACATGAATATCGGATAGCAGGAGAATCTCTAGTGCAAATTTTATCGAAATCACAGAGCTTTCGACATACAGGCACCAGCATATCATCTAAATAGGGCTGTATTTTTATTTTCCAAACTTATATTATTGTTGCTTTTGATTGAAGAACCAATGAAAGATCATGTATTCAATTATACTGATTATATTTGACAAGTTGTGTACGTTATAACAATAAACGAATATACAAATTCCCTGGATGTATAACGGAAACAAATAAAATACTAAAAATATATGAAAGATGATATATTTTTAGCATAAATCGGCATAGTTCAACCCTCAAAAAACTACCCTTAAGGGGTGCAATCCTTCAAAACCCATATTTTTGGTTAAACCACGCTTTTGGCATTTCAGTTAATATTTCTTTTATCGTACTGGGAATGGTATTGTAATTTTTTACAAATTAACTACAACAATATGGCATAGCTCAATCCCCCAAAAACTTCCCCTAAGGGGAAGGTGCAATTTTTAAAAACCTTATTTTTCGTCACATCACGCCTTTTGCATTTCTGTGAATTTTTTTATATAGTGCTGGGGTGGTACTAGATTTTTTTTACAAATTAATTACAATAAAATGGCATAATTAAACCTCTAGAAAACTACCCCAAATGAGAGCAACCGTTTAATATCATTATATCGTACTGTTTGATGCAAGAAGTTACAATATGTTGGAACTTTTTACTAAATCAATTACGATATGTTGGAGTAGTTCAACTGCCAAAAACTGCCCCTAATAGGTGCAGCTATTTAAAACAATATTTCTCTGTATAGGTAATATTACTCAAATAGGTACCCATGAATGTACTACACCAGCTCACACCCACAAAAATCGACCATTCTGCATTGAATTACCTTCCTATGCAAGAAATAGGTATCCCTGAATTTATTACAAGAGGCCACACCCAGAAAAATCGATCATAATGCAATGAACATCCTTCCTGTGCAAGAAATAGGAACCACTGATATTAAAACAACAGCCTACACCCTTAAAAATCGATCATAATCCTATGGAATCTATTTCTTGCATAGGAATGAAATTCGATAATTTTTAATCGATTTTTGTAGGTGTGGGCTGTTGTAATAAATGCGTGGGTACCTATTTAGTGGAGGGGGGTTTGAGGGGGTTGAACTATTCCAATATGTTGTAATTAATTTTTTAAAATTTCAGTACCACGCCCAGTACGATACAATAAATATTAACAAAAATACGAAAAGTGTGGTGTAGCTTTGTCTAACGCCAGGCCACACAAGAATTGCAGGATAACGGGACCTGTAAAAAAAATTCTAACTGTGTAACAAATTTGTAAAAAATTCCAGTACCATTTTCATAGGATTGTGCTATAAGTGCTGGTGCAGCATTAGGGTCATCACTGAAAAAAACATTAAAATTTCTGTTTGGCAGAGATTACTGAAAAGATGAAACATTTTGTGATCTTCCTGTATAATCCTACTGTGCTAGGAGTCAAAATAATTAACATCTTAAACATAAAGCTTTAGCTAGAGATTTTTAGAATGGCCCCTTATTTCGACAAAAACAATTTTAATGCCTTAGTATGAAAGAAATTCGATTGATTTGTTACGTCAAATGTCAAGTGACCGAGATTGTGGTTTGAAGTGATATCAGGCGCAATAGCCACAACAGGTTTTGTAAACCATTATTTTTTTAATTCCGATTTAATAATCAAGTATTAAGTGACGGACGCGTACTACATAAATTGTTGGTAAAAGTTTTACACAAGAATATTTCCTTTTTAAAACGACTTGAGGCAAAATATTGTATAAGATGTAAAAGAAAAATTCAATTGAAGCTTTCCCGTTCTTTACTTCGAATATGTCGTATGCATCAGAATTATTAAACGCTATCATATAAGCAAGCAATAGGAATCTATAAAATTTTTTAAAAAAATTAAGGGTATAAAGTTTATTCAACATGATGTAATGAACGTAATGCGACTTTCATGTTTTTTGTGTCGTGCGTATACAAAAAAAATTTAACCTTTTGTTCGAGAAACAGCCAACAAGAAAAAGCACACACATGTATCCGCCATATTTATTACGTATCTACACAAAATGTAACTGAAACCTCTCCAAGAAAGAAATTTCAATAAATTACCAGACAAATTAACCGTGACGAGTCGAAAATGTATTCGTTGGTACAACAATATGGTACATTTCAGCCTCATATATTCCATTTTTCTTTATTTTCCTATATTGCAATAGTTGTGTATATGGGATATGGGATATATCTGTTGTTCGTACATTTAGACGTATCTCTAGAAATTTAATTTTGAATGACAAATAATGGAAAATAAAAATTCAACAGCATTAAAGAAATAAATAAAAATGTCAAGTCTCATAATATCCCATTGAGAGATTATTTCGTACACATAAGGCTCATGTTTATTGACCCATAAACTTTATTTTTACTTTACACAAAATATATATCGTCCCGTTTATCACAAAATGCTGGGCTAAATTTGATATTTTCAATTTCTCCGTACGAGTATTACAACTATTTTCTAAACAGATCATATAACGGAATAACGGTTTCCAAATTTTAAGAGTACCGTGCCATTTGTGTGGCCCTTACAGGCATTGAAGAGACTGTAACGAGTATAGATAATAAAACTACGATTAACTGTATAAATATAAAGTTATTTGAGCATTAATGCCAATACCACCATACAAAATTCACTTTATGGGAAATGCCGATCTATCCAATATTACGCTTAATTATGTTAAAGATTTTTAACTTTATGTTGTAATTAAGTTGTAAAAAATATTAGTACCACCCCCAGTACGATACAATAAATATTAACAAATATAAAAAGTGTGGTGTAGCTTTATCTAACGCCAGCCCACACGCGAATTGCAGAATAACGGGACCCGTAAAAAAATGTCTACTGTGTAACAAATTTGTAATTAATTTGTAAAAAATTTCATAACCATTTTCATTGGATTATCTACAAGTGCTGGTACAGCATTAGGGTCATTAATTTAAAATGCAGAGAACAAAAAATGTATAAGGCAATTTTAATAGCGAGAATTTGATATGTATTACGTCAGTTGATTTATGATTTGTCATTAAATTATTCACTCCAAGCTAAACCGCTACCTAGAGCCAACCTGGGTTCGAAGTATGTATTAGATTGGAAACTACAATATACGCATGAAATTATAGTTCTCACAGTTGAATAGAGTCTTTAAGCGACGCAGTAATTACTTAGGACTGACTTAACGCTACACTTTTCAATCCCAATTTCCAGAAGGATTACTAAAAATAATTGCTGAGATTTCGATAAGATCTTTTACATTGTTATTGCTTCCTGTTGAGATCTTATTGCAAGTTTAATTACCTAACGAGCAATGCGAGTCTACAATAGCAGAGCACACACATCCAATTAAAAGATTACAGTAATCACTCAAGTAAAATCGAGTGTTACGAATGGCACAGTTTCAATGCTTTTCTTGGAACTGCTTTTCTTGCCAAACAAAATGGTGGATCGTTAAACACTACTTTTAAAATGATGTTGTTGGTTGTTCCATGGTTTACATTGATAGGCAAGAATGCATTAATTAAAATTGCGAAATAGCATTTATTTTGATGTAGGTCCCATCAGACTTAAATTAATTTGCCTTAAACTCGCTTGTAAAGTTGCTGAAATGGGTGAAGTACATGAAGGTGCAGAAAATAGTTGCTGGCTGGATTCAGTACTCTCTTCCGAAAAAATTCAGTACTTTTGGTTTCCTGCCAATATTATCCTTGATAAATATATAACATATTATTTGCTGTCCGCGCCATCTCTTATCAAATAGATTTATTTATCGCGATGGAAGTTTTCTGTCGTTTTTGATATTTTCGTTTTGTTTTAATAAAGTGTTCAAATAATTTCACCAATGGAAGCTTAAATATCACGAATACCGTGTTAAAAGTGTGCAACCTGGAATTATAAAATATGTAGTGTGTGAGTTAACAATAATTACAACAATTTCCACATCACCACATGACAGCATTTCAAATCACTAACATTTTGATTTGCTGCTTTCTCAAAATATTATTTTTCTAATGAAACATTTTCCTTTCCCAAAAATAAAACAATTACACTATAAACACCTAACATTTTTACAGACGCTAAGTATTTTATTCCGTAGATTTCAGTAGTTCGGTTTACATCGGTATTGATTTCCATCGATATTGAAGTATTGAGAACTCACATCTTGTATTCTCTAACATGGATCGCGTTAGTTATGATGCAGAAATTTACAGAGGAAAAGATTTAACTGGTGAAATTAGCAAGCAGGTTGTAGCTACACATCCAAGATATTTTGTGGTGTTCCATAATTTTTCTTAAAAATTAACCTCTTTCTTGTAGTCGTATCACAATTTATTGGAGGAATGGAGTATTTAGTGGAGGTATTAAAACATATAAAAGAAAATCAAAATAATAGATCAATCCCTTCTAAATTACGTTTCATTCAATCTCACTAAAATCGTAATTTTATTATAAAAAAGAGAAATTTAAGGATTCATCGTGATATTCGTTCAAACACGCACCAAACCAAATTAATCATTCAAAAAATAAAATAAAATGAACGAATAAAAATCGGTACAACCTTCAAACGAAAATCTAATTTTCATATATATGTAGCATATATTATGTACCCCCACACCCCCGCGCCCCTATATCATGTACATATGCATACACACACAATATTATAACAAGATCAAATATTTACAATACATTTGGATTTATTTTTATTGCCTCATAAAATTCGTTTGAAACTCGCACGTGTTGCGTTCAAATCAAATTAAATTTTCCTATCAGCGCACCAGCAAAATAACAAAAAAAAAAAACAGCCAAATGAATAAAAATTGAAATGTTCACAACACGAAATCCCATAAAACCTCTGGTTCTCAATATCGTATTATGGTAAATGGATTTTATTATCTTCTACATAGATTTTTGATTTTGTGTGCGGACCTTCATAAAAACTCTGTGTGCGTGCAGATGTTTTTTCGTGTGTCATATAATCCGCTTATGCACCAATCCACATCATATCTAATGCATATTATGTACTTGGTGGTATGTACGGTGGTCCGCAGTCATTTCCATATTATTATTACGAAAACAACAAAATTTTATTGACTCAAAATTGTTTACAAAAAAAAAAAAAAAAAAAAAATTTCATGAATTTTAAATTGAATACAGCAGATATGAAAATGGAAATTTTCATTTTTTTTATATGTAAGGTACATATTTGCATTTTCCAATCCATTTTCATTATGAAAAACATTTAGCAACGTAAATATTAAATGTTATGATTTCAATCTTGTTATATGCACTTTCTGTTATAGGTGCATAATACGAGGGTTGTTTAATAGGTTGCGGTTTTGAAATTACCTGCATAGTTTCGGTCTTTCAAGTCACACGATACAAATTCTGCACTATCGACCTTTCAAAAAAAATCATTAGGAATTATTAGTATACCCAAAAGTTGGAAGTTATTTTCTGGAAATACTTCTACAACTTTCCTCAGCTTCCACTGGTTGAATAGGGCATTTTCTTCCCTAATAAGGACTACTGCATGAGTGTAATATATTTAACGTGTCTTCTCTTCCAAAATAATTGAGAATTTATTTGGATGGAATTCCAGTGGTTAACCGTCGGATACCGCACATAACGATTCCGAGATAAGCAACCCTTCATTTTGTGCCAATAATGTGTTCAGCTCCTCTTGTGTTAACGTACTACTCCCAATTATTCTCTCTAAATAAGTTTTTTTTAGATTTAACGACCGCTTAACAAATTCCGCCGAAGCTGGGTGCCTTGGGAAGAATAAAATGCTTCATACATTTTTAAAAATAGAAGAAGTTATTAAATTAATCTTGCTTTTAATAAATAAATATAATTGTTCTATTATTCGAGAGATGTCGGTGCAGTCACTCATGCAGCATTGTCATACCTCTTACAAGGTCTAAATGAATCGCTTTTGTACTTAAAACTCATCCGATTCGATTCGGTTCGACCGATTGAAATATCTTTTGATACACTTCGATGAGGTAGCATTTCCTTTCCTCTGTGGTCAGGATAATAATGATGTTATCTTCACTGGAGCACTGGTCATTAAACAGTATTGATGTATCAGAAACGAACGCAATCTACTACTACTCTACTACAATAATTTGTAGTTTGTCTCGTCGTTTTAAATTGCTTGTAGCTTCCAGTTTTTCAAACATTGGCCAGTGATAGTGTTCACCCTTCATTTTATCTGGGTTTAATCTTCTGGTTACGCAGTCTACTGGGTTGATTTTAAATGTAATATGACGCCATCTATCGCGTTGTAATATTTTCAATATTTAGTTAATTATACGGTAGTTCTGACAGTCCAGTGATGGAATAAGTTTAACAGAACAATTAGTTAGTCGTACAATTGAATATTGACTGGATGTTTTTCATTAATCGGGCTAGTAGCAAAGCTCCATTTAATGCCAAGTAACATAATTACCGCCATGGGTTATAAGAAGGCTCCTAATGCAATATCACTGTAATCGGAAAATCCATTAAATTACTACAATCGGCGTACCTTGAGGGTTAGTAGGTTTAATATTTATTTACGTTCGTAAATAAATATTAAAATAAAAATTTAAATAAATATCGTAGCCATTGTTCACTAACGTTATTTGGTAACTCCTCGACCTTCACAAAATATAGCCACAAACGGTGCTGATAGCCCTAGTGGGTCGAAGATATAGCCTGTTTCTGATAGGATAGCTCTCTTGGCGTGGTTGGCACTACGTCTTCGATGGTAGCATGGTAAGTGAATATATTGCTGATTGGTGGTCATCGTAATCCTATCACAATAACTGCATGGGGACTTTCGAGTCTCGGTTGGTATATTTCGCAAGGATGAAAAGGATTTTATTAAAATTAATTTGGATAGGAATTTAGGAGAATTGGAGGCGTACAACGCAAAAAGTTTATTTCGAATTGTCACGTTTAGCCGTCTGTTTTATCGGCGTTTCAAATTGTTTTGTGCGTAAGCTTGAAATGAGCGAGTCGATGTATACTGTATCCGTTGTTCCGGAGTCATAATGGACCGCGCTTGAAAAATTCTACAGAAATCAATTCAATGTTTGCAACACACCAAATTACAACGAACTTAAATAAATTCAAATTGTGAATGGACCAAAGATTCGACCACCACCGATATCACACTGAACCAACACTTTAAATTTATTTATTTTCCACAAAATATATATATTCAATTCGGAATATGTTGTTATGAAAATTATTACTGCACGTCGATGTCATCTTTACCATTTTTTAGTATAAAAATACTATTCAAATGTCCGACTTTTCCAATGGATTTCCCCAAAATTGTCTTTCATACAAACCTTATCCTGATAATTGCGAACACAACAAAAAAGGATTTGCCAAATCTGTCGAGCCGTTCTCAAGTGATGATCAGTCATACATGCGGCAGATTTTCCCATTTTTCTCTTCTAAAAGACTATTTTTCGATTTTTCAAATTTTCCGACTTTTAAGTGGATTTTCCCAAAATTTTCTTTCATAAAACCTTTGTCCTGACAATAACGAACATAACGAACATAACGAACCGTGATGATCAGTCATACATGCGCAAATTGATTTTTATTAATACAGTCGAACTCCTATAATT
Source organism: Nephrotoma appendiculata (assembly GCA_947310385.1). Taxonomy (NCBI): domain Eukaryota; kingdom Metazoa; phylum Arthropoda; class Insecta; order Diptera; family Tipulidae; genus Nephrotoma; species Nephrotoma appendiculata. The sequence goes on along the minus strand of OX371223.1, from coordinate 364,487,158 downwards.
TGAATCACTAGTTGTCAAAATAATAATATGTTTGAGTTAGAGAAAATTCGAGTGAAGGAAATAAAGAACCACTTACTCGAGTTATTTGAGTTGTATTTACATAATATGGTATACTAGCTGACCCGTGACTGAATAATCAGTCACGTAAATATATTTTATTGAATTTTTGGTTAAGAAATGATTTAGAAGATTTGTTAAGATGTATATTTGATGCACTTTTATCAAAAATGTAAATTCATAAACGCGGATCCCATGAGGCCACTCCATTAATACGGAGTAATCCAATACTCGCTAATTCAAATTCTCCCTTTGTGATAGACGGGTCCGTGCAGTGAAAAGAAGTACGGTTCGCCAGGGCGCTGCTCTTCGAGCTCCATTCTGGTGCTGACCATGGAGAGGGCGGAGTTAAGCTTCCGGGTGTTGCTGATTGCGGTAGGGGAGATTGTGCAGTGCGGGGAGAAACACCTTTCCTTTGCCACAGCAGCGAGTGAAGCCGAGACCAAGCCCCTCCTTATCTGCCCGGAAAAATAGCGCGTCAAAGAACTCGCAAGCCACGCCCATCGAACCTAAATAGTGGATTTAAATTTCCCGAGAGCACTTTGGGATGATGCCGTGCGCTTCTCATTGCCCGCCAGGTTTGAACCTTCGAGTGCACTCACAGGAACAAAAAGGCTCCTAAAAAGAAAAAAATTTGCGAGTTTTTAAAAATAAAAACAAAATGGCGAAAAACTTATATTAAAATCGAATTGATCTTGCTTCGCCTCTTCGTCTGGAACCTAATCCTCAAATGTGAGGAAGGCGTCTGCTGGATATTCACTTGGAATGTTGAACGCGTCTTGAGAGATCCATGGAAGGGTGGCTCCTGATGGCCCTGGGACCGGGTTGGCGTCGTGGGAGATCCATGGGGTGGTGTCATGTGATAATGATGAGACTGGTTCATGGCTTGAATTTGTGGATTGTGAATTTCGATTTTGATCGTATATTTTTCGTTTTCGAGGGTCTCTTGATTTCCAAGGCATTTTGAAGAAAAATGAAGAGATTTGTTCAAGACTCGTTGAGGTGAGAAATGGTAATGACTTACTCGCTGGACCGCTCGTTCTGTGGTTTTGATTTATACTCGAGGCTTGACTTGATGATTAACGGCTTTATATTTTGAATTTCTTTGACATTTCAGTATTAAAATCAACAAAATAAAAATATTTTGATTTTTATTCGATTTAGTATGGATTTGAAAATCGCAAAATTGGTCGCTCGCGTTGTTTTTTACATTTCAATGCATTTTTATTACTATGTATTTGAAAATCGTTATTTTTGGCATTTTTTACTTTAAAAAGTTAGTAGCTTTCCTTTTTAAAACAATTTCAATCCAGTTTTATTTGTATCCGCTACTTTAAATTTGAATCGCACGCCAACAATTTAACAACTTTGAATTAAAATCGCGCGTCAACCATTAAGCAACTTTGAAATTGAATCGCGCGAAAACTGTTTTGAACTTTGAATCTAACTCGCGTGCAAACTGTTTTGCAACTTTTGATTTGAATCGTGCACCACCAATTTGAATAAAAAAAATTTCTTTTCAGTCGTCCCATAAAATTCTCAAATGTGGCAAGATTTCACGTGCACAAAATCTTGGAAATTTTCTGAAACCACCTGAGGTACCCGTTTCGAGTACTTTCCGGTGGAATTTTTCCAATTTTTCCGATTTTTTTAGCCTACGCACAGCGCAATATTTATGTAGACCTACCCTGAAATAATCTAACGGATCGGATCATATTTAGGGGTCATTTTAGGGTTGAATATGAAAAAATTAAGAGTTTAATATAATAGATATAGATAGAAGATAGATAGAAGCTGACCTGTGACTGAATAATCAGTCACGTGAATACATTTTATTGAATTTTTGGTTAAGAAATAATTAAGAAGATTTGATGTAAATTTGATGCTGATTTGATTATCAAAAATAAAGTAAATTCATATACGCGGTTAATTTTTAAATCTTAAATAGAAAGAGTGTCATGACAAAATTGTATTTTTACACTCACAACTACTATTAACACCAAAATGTATGTAAAATCATTTTATCTTCTCGTTTTGTTTAATTGAGATTCATTTACAAATTTTCTACTCATTTTGTCATCACAGTGTGTCATCACAAAAACATCGGCAATTTTAATAAATTTTGTCATTGTCACGGTATATTGCGCATGATCGTAGATTCAATATAAACATATTTTGTCATGGCATTCTGGCGTCGTGACAAAATTTTGCTGAAAACACCTGAGGTACCCGTTTCAGGTACTTCCCGGTGGAATTATTCCGATTTTTCTAGCAAAGGCATACCGCTATATTTATGTCGACCTACCCTCAAAAATTTAAACGGATCGGATCATGTTTAGGGGTCATTTTAGTGTTGAGTTTGAAAAAATTAAGCGTATTAATATAATAGATACATGAAAATTTTCCAAGGATATTTCTGCCATAAATTGAAATTCGATTTAAGGAATAATTCGACTTATAAAACTTTGACTATATACTATAGAATTATTTCGTCAACCTTGCAGACACAGATCAAAGAGTTTTTATCGCTCTTATCGCTTTCCAGAATTTATACAATTCTTCAAGTGTCAAATTTTATTTATAATTTTAAACTAAGTAAAAAAAAATTCAATAAATTTCAAAATTTTCTTGGAAAAATTGCAAAATTTTCCCGGAAAAATCACTTGTACTGTCGAAAAACTGTTAAGGTACAATCCTAACTAATATCAAAATTTTTATAAAAATTGTACGTATTTTGAATAAAATAATATGAAATTTTTATTTTTTTAAAGTGTAATTTTCCCCAGAAAATGGGGTAATTTTGCCGGAAAAATTTAGCTTCCCCTTCCTAGAATCTGTTGAAAAAAATCTTGGATTTAAAATTTTTTAAATTTTTTACTCCTTACCTGATCTTCTCGATGCATACGTAAAGTAAACTTTACCCGAATTGGATGACCCTTTTGGAAGAACAATAGGAGATATTTGTTGAGCAAATTGAACTGCTTCAACTCTGGATATAACTTGGCATTGTCTTCAACTGTCCGTTTGATTGTTCTGGTCGCCAACTATGTCGTGGTTTAACATTTTCAACGCAAAATGCTGGATCTTTTCATCGGAAGCCTTCCGCTAAACAATCATTTGATAATGGCAATCACTAAAATGTATTCACGTTAAGTTTCCCGCACCTAAGGTGGAAACCACCTGATGTATGCGGGATGTAGCAGATACAAATAATCAAAAGAATGTTCTGGTGGTGCGACTTGCACCAAAGTTTTAGGTACTCCTCCTGATTCCTTTATTGAACTTCGATTTGGTTTAAACGGTAGCTTCATCATGTAGTGGTGGAGTGAAACAGCTTTCACAAATCTGGTTGTCAGGTTGTATAGAGGTGAACTAGTATAAGGTTGTTCATTTTCCAAAATTGTTTAAAGATTTTCTCTAAATGGCGTAATCCCCAATCGTATTGCATTAACTGGAATAATCAGTATATTGTAAGTTCCCAGACAATATCCAACCAAAATTTGTGTTATGGGCAAAAATTTTGTTACTGAAATCTTTTAATGGTTTGAGTTTAAGGGTTTCAAAAAACTTGTACACTCCAATTAGTAGAACAATTTGTGAAGCCGAGGTTGGATTTCTATCGACAAATGTCAATGTTGAAAGGCAAGTATTTCATCAAATCGGTTTCTTGAATTAGTTTTGCCGTAGTAATAAAGAAGACTACATACGCGGACTTTTTGAATCTGAATGTAGAAATAAAACAGGATGGGAGCCTTATACAAGCTGAATGGAGATTCTTCCATATCGACACCCTATTTCTAGATGCTGATTGAGAGATTCCGTTATAAAAGAGTTTTGAGAACCAGAATACAGTAAATTAGGACATAAACTGTTATTGGCCGCCTTTACCTTTTACCAGTATAGTTCCAGTTCTTGAATGTGTAATTTAAAGGTTGGAACTCCATGGATAACGAGTTGTTTGAAAGTTACATCTTAGTGGTTTTACTTATACGTGTCGTATCTTCCCTTGGAGTCATGTATTTTACTAAAACAGTGGTTATTATTTTAAATAAATGTTCGTCTTCATCAACTCTTCATTCCTTGAATTTAGAACACTTGAACGATGCTTACTATTCTGATTCATTGCACAAGACACAACAGTACTGGTGAGTGTTTTCGAAACAGGTTTTACTTGACTTCCAGCTTATCGGAGAAAAAATTTTCGCTGCCTCCAAGGTATCATGTCGTTTTGTAAGACATGCGGTCAATTACTAAGAAGTTGGAAATTCCTAGTCTCCCGTTTTAATTGCCCATGTTTCTTTACTCTGTCCATCCATCTCTTAAATTAGCAAAAATACCGAGTAAGGGTCTCAAATTTCTGCTGCTGGCCTGGCAGTCTTCAATCCACCGATAACTTCGTCGGCGGTATCAATTATGTTACGGAAAGTTTTTGCACCTGGTGCGTTATTATGCTCTAAAGCTATTGCGATGTGGAGTTGTGAATGGTTGGTATATTAAAACTTTTTGATAAGCGATCGGACGGACACGGAGTGCCGTTTTCTATTGTAAATGTCGTTCAAGTTATTAAGTGCTTCAATATATTTGACATCTAAAATCGGATGATGTTCTAAAGAAGGGTGCCTCACCTCTCAAACGTTTATGCAAATAGACCATAGAGTAATTACCATTCTGAAAAACTTTCAAAAAATCGAACGATATTAACCCTAAAGCTCTTAACAAGAGCCTGTGAGTCTCTATTTTTTTTTAAAAAAAACTTTTATTTTTTTAGTTTAAGTTATGTTTTTTAATAAATGAATTAATTTTTTAAAATAATTAAACGTTTATTTTCAATAAAATTAAAAATATACAAACAGTTACATGTCAGAGACTGAGAGGCTCTTGCTAAGATATGTTATAAAATTATGTTAAGAACTTTAGGGTTAATCATCGAAAAATTAATTTCAATGTTGGTGATCCGTATCTGTGCTCCTTGTGCGTTATTCAGTTCCGTGGACGTATTTACACTAGCCTTGTTTGCTTTTCGTAGTAGTTTTACTTGTTTCCAAACTCGTTTTGGGATAACGTAATTTACCACTTCACTCAATAAGTTCCGACTCTAACTATACTAAAGAAACATATTTTTTGCAAAAATCGATTTTTGTCATCAACTCAGTTTTCTTCAAAAGTGATATATTCATTCCTACGAGTATACTTCTCTAATATTTTTCTGCGTTTTATAGAGAACAATTTATCTGTGGTCTTAAAATATAATCAAATCCCTTTCCCTAGAAAACTTTTTGACGTTTGCGAACTGGTAGTAGTCGCTGGGAGCCAGATACGGATCATACGGTTGATGAATTATGGCCAACCGCTTGTTGCCAACGCTGCGTTGTCGTGAACAGAGTACTTTTTCTTCAGCATTGGGTTCGTTTTTTGGCAGCTTCCTCTTTTAAACATACCAATAACGTCGTGCAATATTCGTGTTGATGAACTTTCCTTTCTAAAGATATTCGAAGAATAAAATACTTTGCTCATTAAAAATACGGAGGCCACAATCTTACTGGGAGGCATGGACGCTTTCGGAAAGCTGTCCACTCAGGTTTCTGACGTTTTTGTTTTAGATTGCAGTAATAGTGCAGTAAACCATGGATTGCACTCCAATCAAAAATGGATTGGAGTGCAATCCATGGTTTATCTATTATTACAAATCGAAGCAAAAACTGCTCTTAATTACGGTTAAACAGCTCCAAAAACCGTCCTGATTCATCGACGTGTGGCAGTTTTTGTTTCAATGTGAGCCAGTGCAGCTCCCACTTTGAACACAGCTCTCAGTGTATATACTGCCTTCTGATATTTTTAAGGTGTCAAAACGGTTTTTGTGCATTTTTTATCTTTTCTGGAATAACTCCAGGAATTCGGGCGACCGCAAAGCATTCAGCATCATTGTGTTCTTATAAGCATTTAGAGTGAAACTAAATAATACTCAAATAAATGTATTTTCATTCTTCGTAATACCCCGAAAATTTCTCATTTATAAGTAAGTGTCGAAATTAAATCAATGAAGAATCATTTCCAAAAGAAGGGGAGAGGTATATCCTTTTTCTATAGTGTGGATCAAATTAATTTTATTGGTTTGAGAGTTTTTTAGTTTAAATATATTCTGGGTATCGTAGAGTTTGTCGGAATATTCTAGTTTGTTGTAAATCAAGTCTTAGATAGACATAAGCAAATGAGTTAAGAAATATTTCCAAAAGAAGGGGACAAACATATTTTTCGTTCTCATAAATAAAATCGATTTTATTTGCCTGGGAGTTTTATAGTTTAGATAAATTCCAGATAACGTAGAGTTTGTCTGAATCATTTCACTACGTGGAAACAAATGAGTAAAGCAAGAATAATTTCCAATTAAAGGGGAGAGATATCTTGTTTCCTTCTCGTCAATCCAATTACTTTTATTGGATTGAATAGTTTAAGTTTACAAAAATTCTGGATTATTAAATTAAGTTTGTCATAAAATTTCACTATTTAAAAATGTTAGCTTTAGGCAAATGGACCAGGAGCCATTCCCAAAAGGAAGGGAGAGGCATCCTTTAACGTTCTCGTAAAGCAAATCAAATGATGTGGTTTGAGTAGTTTTGGATTAAATAAATTCTGGAAATTCTAGAGCTTGCCGGAAATGTCCAATATATGAAAATGTTAGGAATTGGTAGACATAATCAAAAGAGTTAAATACGATTTCCAAAAAAAGGGGACATGTATCTTTTTTCGCTCTCGTAAATTTACTCGATTTTATTGATTTGAGTAGTTTAATTTAAGATTAGTTTAGAATTTTCCGACAAACTCTACGAAATCAAGAATTTATCTGAACTAAAATACTTAAACGATTATTCATTTCTTACTATTTCTATTGCTATACCGTTCTTGCAAAATAGGCCGAATTTGAAAAAACAACGCTCATATTTTCGTCCCTTTCTAATATACCGTATTATCTGTATCACAGAGCAGTCATTCGAACAGACAAAACCCCATCTGGTGAACATAAAAGACGATTCAATGCTCCAACGATCAAATAAGTTCGGTTCTCATGGTCGAAAAGAGTTTCGATCTAAATGTAATTATTTACGTGACATTTTAACGTAAAATGTTATACAGTAAAACCTCGATTTAACTGATTAATCGAGGAGTCCGTTAAATCTTGTTGTCCGTTAAATCTGAATGTTTTTAAATTTAATCTCGATTATGTTGGGACTGGGTATGTTGGATGGAAATGGGATTCTTAAACGATTTTTGGAAGAAGTTCTGAAATATGGCCACCTGGGAATGGAACTCGATCAATTCTTGACTGATTATTCTGAAATTGAATATGGTGGATGGAAATAAGATTCTTAAATTATTTTTGCAAGAAGTTGTAATTTAAACTAGGACGGAACTCGGTAATAAGCAGGCGTTTTTCTTGAAGCAAGCGGATGTGAACATGTTTCTGATAAGGGTGGATGCCTTAACATCTATCACCAGTACGTGTCCCACTCATGATTTTAGTGGGTGGAGTAGCAGGCCATTTATCTACTCTTAAAAAAAATCACGTTCCTACACAAAGGCCTCGGATAAATTTATAGTATTCTTATCAAAAACGACCTCGAAAACTGTTCACGGGAACATAGAATATGATGTTGTTAAGAATTCCTAAAAGTAAAAAGAAATTAATTAACAAATTGAAAATCGATTTATATTCTTATTTACCTTTTGTTGTTCTTGTCAAATATTTGTTATTATTATTATTCACGTCAGAACGAGGTCAATTGATGTAGTTACTAGTTATATGTGAAATTGCCTTAATATGTATGACAGGTTCACAATAATTTAATTCATAATAATGACAAGTTCTCAATATGTTTTGTTTGCTTAATTTTGTTGCTCAATTGTTTAGCTGCTATTTTATAAGATAATAATTCTTTCTATTGGGATTTGAGACTTGTCAGGTGAGGAACCTTTATTTTATAATAATAAAAATAATTATTGATAAAATCTTTGTTTTATACTTAAATAATAATATTTATTTGTATAATAAAACTAAACATATTTTGATACATATATAAAGGACTTTTTTCGCAAAATAAATGTTAAAGCTAATAAATAATAAAACTAATTTGTATAACAATATAATTTTGTAATCTTTTATTTAAAACTTTATAATATCTTATAATATTTAATATTTGTGTGTTCGCGTATAAATTCAATTACGCATACGGTATTACGCCAGGCTCACGCCGCTCCAATGTCGTCTATTACCTTTAGATTTTCAGAACCTTTCGAACCAAGCAAAAATTTATACTTTTGAGGCACTTTCAACACAAGAGCATAAATGGTCTAGGAGTTAATTCCATAAAACAACCAATAATTACACTCTCCACTACAGCAATAATTAATCAGAAAAACGAAAAATTATGATTCGGTTTCTCATCCTCAAGCGAGTACAGCAGGTTATCATTTTATAACCCCATATTTATACAACGTGACGAATTCTATCATTATCGGTTAAGTAATATTCATGTCCCGTTCTAGGTGGCCATATTAAAAAACTTCTTCTAAAAATCATTAATGAATCTCATTTCTATTAAACAAATCCAAAACTATCATAATCGGTTAAAAGCTGCCTGAGTTCCTTCCAAGATGGCTATATTCCAAAACATCTTCCATAAATCATTTAAGAATTCCATATCCATACAACAAACCCCAGATGACCGTATTCCAGAATTTCTTCCAAAAATCGTTTAGGAATCCCATTTCCATCCAATATACCCAATCTTAGCATAATCGATTAAAAATTTATTTATTTATTCATTGGCATTACAATTTTGGTAAAGGAAAAGCACATATGGAAGCAATATAAATGAAGAACAACATCCACCAAAAGAAAATACTTCCATTAGGCATAGAAACCTCAGATTTTTTCAAAAAACAAATCCACTCCATGCTAGTACCCTCTGTATTGAGGTCAAGCTCATTTATTAAGAAGAAGTGAAGAAGTGAATACTTACAGACTTCATACAAATGAAAAGATAATTACCTCTTAATATCTAATGGATTTGAATTCTAAAGAGAAATACCCCTAACAGTAAAGGATGTATTTAAAGGTCTGCACAGATTTGCACAGTTTTGGGGGAAGTAAACGTAAATTTGAAGAATGGGACCTACTGGACAATAACTTATTAAATAAATAGGGAGGTTGCTTCATTCTAAGAAGCTTAAAAATAAAAAGACATTCATAAAAATCAACCAAACTACAGCCAAGGATCCAAATTAAAAAGCGAGAAATGTGATCATATTTCCTAATACTAAAAATGAAACGAGTACAAAAGCATTGAAACATCTTTGGAGAACATTCATATTATCCTGAAGTATTCCAAACAAAGCAACGTCACCATAAAGAAAATGTGGAAGAACGTGCGAGAGGAACATACGCTTTTTAAAATTACTATCAGCGAACCCTACAACTTTACACAAACAACTAAGCATTCCAAAAACCGTTTTACTTACCTTAATCAAATGATTACCCCAAGTAATAAAAGTTTTATTAAAAATTAACCTTAAATTTCTAACTGTATTAGAGAATGAAATTAAAGGATCACCGAGAAAAATTCCGGGAAAAGAGGAAGTATTTATAGATTTTTTATAAATTATAATGGAAATCACCGTTAATTAAAGAAATATTAGAGTGAATGGAATCAGTATCTAAGCGACTACTCCTATATATATATATTTGGACCTCATCATCAAATATATGAAAAGAAGAATGACGAATGGAACATGCAATGTCATTAACATACATTGAGAATAGTAAAGGACCAAGAACCGACCCCTGAGGAACGCCAGAAGAGACAGGTAAGAAGTCAGAAAAATAATTGTCATATAAAAGACTGCCTGAAAGCGACTCGAAATTTAGTCTAAAATCAATTTAGCAGCAGAGAGAGAAAAATTAAAGTTCGAAATAAGCATATTAAACTAAATTTGGTGATTAATTGAATCAAACGCTTTAGAAAAATCTAACAGAGTAAGGCAAGCCATTTCTCTTTTACTCATACTACGACGAATATCATCACAAACATTTAGTAAAGCAGTGGTAGTACCGTGGAACCTTCTATCGATCTGAGATTGAATTTGTTTCTTACTACTAATTCAAACGCTTTGGACAGAGAACTTAAAATGCTAATAAGGCGGAAATGGGAAAGCTCAGAAGGATTGCTAATTTTAAGAATAGGAATAGTTTTACTCATCTTCCACTGAGCGGGATATGCAGAGATCGTTAAAATAAAATTGAAAATATGTAACAAGTACCTTGATACAATAGGAAAAATGCGCTTAACTAATTTCAAACTAACCATATCTAGACCAGTGGATTACGATTAACTTCCCAAATTCAGAATGCAAATCAACAATATTGATATATTTGTAAAAGAAAAAAAATTAAGGGGTTCGACGGACACTACATCAATAATGGAAATATCATGAGTCTGACGAGAGTTAGTTAGATAAAGATTAAAACCATTTGAAATCTACAGAAGCAGCCCCTTTGCAACTACCAAGGCCCAAGTTTCGTACGTTACGCCAAAATATCTTAGAGGGAAGTGAGGGATCTAATTTAATCTTGAAAAAATTTTGCTTAGCGATACGAATTAAACCTACCGCTCTATTTCGAGATTGCTTATAAGCTAGATAAGACAAAGAATTAGGGCTAATTTTCCAAAGACGATATTTGGAAAAACGAACAGAAATAGCACTCAAAATCTCTTGCGTCATCCAAAGGGGCATCTAGGTTTAAAATAAACAGAAATAGTAGTAAGAGGAACGAAATTATTAAATACATAATTAATAGAGGAATTAAAATAGTCAATTTGATCGGTAGAAGTATAAAGAAAAAATATTGTCCCAACAAATAGAGCCACAAGTTGATCAAAAGTGAGATTCATCAATTTTAGAAAAATCCCTAAAGCTGAAATGTTTAGGTCTAGGGCAATACCAAGAGACAATTGATTGAAAAAACAAATGGAATTATCAGCAGAAGCAACAACGTGAACAATGAGAGAATAAAAATCACTTGCAGTAGGCATAAGTGGGCGATTCAGTATTATAAACCGAAATGTTAATGCTACTTAAAATATTTAAATAGCTATGAGAAAATGAAGTTGCTGTAGAAATATCAAAATTAAAATCATCCGAAATGAAAACCTCATCATACCGATAAGAAAAATAACTAAAAAGACACTCAATGTCTAAAGGGGATTTTTTAAATCGGGCATACGACCTCTTGTTTGTTTTAGGAGGGTTATAAACCACACCTAAAAGAAATTTCCGCTTATTCACGAAGACATTTAAAAAAAGAAACTCAAAGTCAGAAACGAGCCTTTGAGAAATTGAGAGGGGTACCGATACAACACTCGATACAACACTACCGATACAAGTTCGTCAATAATTAAAATTAGACTCTGAACATTAAAACTAACTACAATAAACATGTTGGACCTAGTCCTAACCATATATTTTAATACAACCAAGGGCAAAGAAATAGTCTCGGCGGGCATCGCGAGTCGTGGCGCACTTCAACAACAATACTTATATGCAAAAAAAAATTCAAATAAATAAATATCCTCTTCAAAGGTAGATAAACCAAGGTCATACGACTTCAATTGTTAAAATCTGAAAAGAAACAAATAAAGAGAAGCCAAATAATAAAGGTAACAGAAAATTATGTAAGAGGAGCGATACTTATCAATTGAACAAATCCTAAAAGCCAAAATCCAGTGGAGAAAGCTGCAAAATCAAAATTAATCCAAAAAAATTAAATATTTTGATTTTAGACAAGCAGAAACAAACACGACCGTCTTCTAGGTTTACTATAGGCAAGAATCGAAAAAAAAATTATCGAGTTTCGTCCGATTTCATCCGATTCCATCCAGCATACCCAATCCTATCATAATCGGTTACGAATTGATCGAGTTCCGTCCCAGGTGGCCATATTCCAGAATTTTTACGAAAAAATCGTTTAAGAATCCTCGAATCCATCCATCATAATCGGTAACCGAAAAATGGAAAATAAAAAATTGTCCGTTAAATCAAGCGTCCGTTAGATCGAAGATTTACTGTATCTCGCGAAAAACAATTTCAAATTTTTCCATGATTCCGTTCGTTTTTTAAGGTAAAATTCAAATTAATCACAGTAAATAGATAGGAAATATTGTAAAAAAAACTTAATTATGAAGGTTTGTATGACGGGAGAATAATTATTTCAAAATAGGAAGCACAAAAATTAATGAACCTCTTCCCATAAATAGGACGTCAAATAATATCATTACAGAATGTTGTATTATATTCCCATGCTCGCTTGTAACTAAACATTTTCAATAAAGACATATACCTTCCAAGAAAAATCAATATGTGGTCACTTTTCTACGATAATGGGAACGTGATACTTTCCTTACTGTATTCAGCAAATTGTGAATTCTTATCATATATGATTGCAACTTCAGCGCGTCGAGACGAATATTACGATAATTATAATTTTTATTACGGCAATGCAATTTTGGAAAATCTCTCATAAACATAAAAATAGCTAAAACTAATTTCCCTTTAATATTTATACATACTCCAAAGGAAAATATCAAAGCTTTTGATCAAATTAATAATCCAATTTTTGATTTATTTTCAACAGTACAATCTCATGCCTTTGAGCTTGTATGAACAAATAGAAAAACCAAACGTAATATTCTGAAAAATCCAAGCAATAAATCATAAATTATCAAATCACTATTATACCGCCCCAAACAATAATTCCAAACTTTCCCAATTTCACCTCCACTATTATTATTCTTATGTTTATATAAATATTATGGAGTATTACCGACAAATATTCTGAATCTTTAATGAATTCCAAACAAAACATTAATATAACAAAAAAAAATAAAATAAATAAAAACTGAAAAGCAATAGTCATGATGATAATAGTAATAATAGTAAATAATAATAATAACAATAACAGTATAGAGTAATGCGATACTGTATATACAGAAAGAGGAAAACTAAAAAGCATTTTGAAAAGAATTTTTCCACAAGAATATTAAAAACAAAAAAGATAAAAAATCGAAACTAAAATATCGCAAAAGATGAATTGGATGCTGGGATACATTTCATGTAGATACTCGTATAAAACGATACGGATCGAAAAAGCTTTCAACGAGTATACACAATACATACACATATACAACTAAAGCCTTATAATTTAATTTTCCGAATAGAAAAATACTCCGGCGGTGCACCGTACACTAAGAGAAACTTGTATCTTGTTGTATCGAAAAGAAAAATTTATTTACTTTGGTTGCATTTTAACTATCTGAATTTTTTATAAAGTTTAAATGTTTTACTTACCATTATTGGTTTCTGGTTGATGTTCAATTAAGAAGAAACAAAAAAAAATATCTTAGTCTCTCTCGGTTGCTTAAGATCTAATAAGGTTTTATAAAATATTAATTCAGCTTTTTCGAAACGCTTTGTAAGAACATTAAGAATTTGAGATTTTATTTAAATGTTACATTATCAGTTCGGAATGCAACATTATAGAGTTATGTAATTATTTTTAAGAAAACTTAAAATTTTGCAAGCAAACGTGGTTGGAGATTAGAAAACGGCACGTAACTTCACACCTTGTTTTATAAAGTAAACTACGGGAGTAAAATTTTTGACAAATAACAAATAATCATTGTATTGGTGTTACCCTATTAAAATAGTTTGTTATAAAAATTTTGTGTGAAATGCTTTGAAAATGACTTGCCTTGAAATGTTTGGATTTGTCTCATATGTCATCAGGTCGATAAAACAGTTTTAAGTAAAGAGTTCTACCGAAATTTTTATTTTCAATTTAATGAGTATGACATGCCTAGGTTTGGACAGTTTATATTTCGACTAACATTTTAAGCGTCACAGGTATTGTTATGTGACGTCACCAAGAGCATACAATACACAAAAAGAAAAAAGCACATTAGATTTGAATAAAAACTCCGTAAAATTAAATGAAATGCGACATGATTTTTCGACAAAAGGATTTTTATTTAATTTAAAAAACATTTAACTTTAGTTTTAAAAATCATTTAAGAATTAAAGATTAGTTTTTTAAATCAAAAATTGGCGTATTGAAAAGAAAAATTTGGGTTTTCAAATCAAACGAAATTATTTTATGTCAAAAATCAGTAGGTTTTAAAATTAAGAATCTCACCTAATTCAAAAATCACGATTTCTACTTGTCTCCCGAATTCTCAATTTTTAAATTAATTAGTAAGTAGAAGTACTGAGTATTAGACTGCATTCTCCCCAATTGTCAGTTTTATTTTTAATTTGTATGACCGATCGATTTCACCTGTTTCAGTAATTTATGTTTCGACTAACATCATGAAGGTCACAGCGGTTCCTCTAGGACGTCATCAAAAGGTTAAAATACCTCTGTGTGTATACTAAGTATTAAACTGTATACATGTCATGAATCTGCGGTCTCCCAAATTCTCGCATTTTAGTAAAATTATGATTAAAATTTATTTCGAATAATATTATAAGGATTACAGGAATTCTTCTAAAATGTCGTAATGATGATACAATAACCCATGATACTAATTGTGTGAAGTTATCTCACTATGTCATCCAAGAAAACTAAAAATGTTCATCACTCAATACTAGTGGCGATGGGATATAATCTCGTAAAATTTTGAAACGACACAAAATATGATAATAATTGATCTAAGGTGTTTATTTTTCAAATATCTATCACAAAATGTCAAGAAGACAAGCCATATGTTGTGGGGTCATATTTGTAAATGGCTGAATTATTTTTAAGAACACAATTCGTTCATTTACACATATAACCACATAGTGCCAACAGATGGAGTTGGACTTTAATTGACTTTTATTCGTAGGTAGTACACATCGTGTCCAATCGATATTAAATGAGATAGTTACGACACTTTCGGTCCCAGGGAACCATTCGTTTAAATCTAAAATATATATTTTATTTAAAATATGAGCCATTCCAGGAGGCCTTGCGCCAATCTCAATAGACGGATCGTAATTAGAATTTTATTTCGGATAGCGGACAGGAATCATTAATTTAAATCCGAATTGTGTTCTTAAAAATGATTCAGCCGTCTGCACATATGACCCCACAGCGCGAAACCTAAACTACGGATGGTCTTGGACTTTTGTTTCTAGAAAATACACTTTAAGTAAAATCGTTATCAAATGAAACCTGTTACGTATATTTTATTTAAAATGGGCCATAAAGTAAAGTTGACCATGCATCCTATTTACTAATTTTTCGAATGATGACATGACACGATAAGTGCACCAACCATTTCCTAAGCTGCAATAAATTCTTCCATTGCAAGTAATTTGCTTGGGGTCATACACGTAAAAGCAAGTGTCGCATCAATGAATACTGTTTGGAAACCACATACTAACGGTCAACTTACGTATTCTAAACCACAACCACTGGATCCTACGAAACATAAGGCAGCGTATAACGAGTTCGGACATATGATCGAATTAAGGATATGTCAACCCTTGTCACCTCCGATTTCATCCCCACTTCATATGGTTCAAAAGAGAGATAGTATGTGGAGACTACCGTCGACTGAACGCCATTACGGTACCGGATCCGATACCACAGATCAATAATTTGTCCGTGCTCCTGCTGGGATGTACAATATTTACAAAGATAGACCTAATCAGCTCAAACGTTTCAGCGTTTTATGAATAAGGTATGTTAAGACCTTGATTTTGTTTTCCTCTATATTGATGACATATTGATTGCGAGTAAAACTGAGGAAACACATTTCTTCCACTTAAGAAAAATTTTCGAAAGACTTGGAAAGTACGATGTTAAAATTAAAACATCAAAATGTGTTTTTGATTCCTCAGCCACTCTATTACTCCAGATGGCAATAAATCTTCGCCGCTGCGCGTAGAAGCCGTTACAGAGATTCCCCAACCAAATTCAATTAAATCGATTCAGAAATTCGTCGGAATGGTGAATTTTTATCGTCGGATTATTCCACGATTAGCCGAATTTCTTCAACCGATTCACGCGTAGTTAGCACTTTTATCAAGGAAGCCCAAAACTGCCAAAAATTTCGATTGGGCTGATGAATGCATAAACGCATTTATTAATGTTAAACGAGCCCTTGCTGAAGCAACATTATTGGCACATCCAATTGAAAATTCTCAAATCAATATTACAAGTGACGTAACAAATATTACCGTAGCTGCAGTATTACAGCAATATATAATAAAGGTAATTGAGAACCATTAAGTTTTTTTTTCTAAGAAACTCTCGCAAACAGAAGCCAAATATTCCACGTTCCACCGTAAATTGTTAGCTATTTACTTAGCGCTTAAACATTTTCGTTATTTCGTAAAAGGTCGTACATTTTCAATCTTCACGGACCATAAGCCGTTGAAAAACGCAATCTACTCGAAGACGGAATGTAATCCACGTCAAAGCCGACATTAAGATTACATTTACAAGCAGCCTCCATCAGCGAAATTCCAAATATTCAGAAAATATCAGAGTTACAACGTACGGACGAAGAATTAAAAACATTGATAAATAGAACTATTTCGAAAAATACAAAATACTAACTGGAATTTGTTCAAATCGCTAGCAACAAACTATATTGTGAAATCTCCACAGCTAATCAACGAGTTTACATTCCTCAATCATTACGATGGGTAGTTTTCGAGTCATTACACTGTTTTTCACATCCCGGAATCCGCGCTTCACGTAAACTTATTTTTACTCGATATTTTTTCCTCAAGTTAAATCAAACGAAAACGCGGTTCCAACACATACACATAGTTATAGTTGGGCCGTTACCATCACCGAATAACAACGGTTATTTGCCGTTAGCCGGATGCATACCCAATTCCAGACATGACCGCTGCTATAATTGCGGAGACGTTCGTCGAGCAATACGTATCAAGATTCGGTGTCCCTCTGGAAATTACGACATATCAAGGCAGCCAATTTGAATCGAAACTGTTTTCTGAACTTACAATAATGCTGGGTTCGCATAGAATCCGCACCACAGCATACCGTCTTCAAGCGAATGGTATGGTGAAGCGTTTTCACAAGACATTAAAAACTTCACTTAAACTCCGAGGCAACACTAAATATAGGAGTTCTGAGTTACCAATTATTTTACTGGGCACCAGAACATATGTAAAAGAGGACCTTAGATGTAGTCCGGCAGACTTAGTTTGTGGCCAAAGCACCAAACTTCCTGGCGATATATTTTGAGGTCCCGGTTCAGTACCTCTTCCATCCACTGACGACTTCATAAAACAACTTAGAACAAATATGCAACATTTAATTCCAGGCGATACGCGAAAATCAACACAGTCTGATATATTTGTTCCCAAAAACGAGGGTCCTGTTAAGGTAATTTGTAGGCTACGAAAAATATTTATAGTTGACGTTAATGGAAAACCACAGAATATCTCAATTGATTGCCTGAAATCAGCGTATGGAATACTGTCAACTCTGGATTTGAATAAAACGATACAAAGGAATGTCACTCTCGCGTGAGGATTTTACTGCGAGGGGCTAATAAATATTATATTATATAATTTTAAAATTTTTGTGAAAAGTATAAAAAATAATTCTATTATAATAAACTAAAATAAAATTTCATTTAATAAACATTTTGGCACAAAATAAAAAATTAATTGAAAATTTGATATCAAAAATAAAATGTTAGTTTAATTTGTGTTATTTTAATACCTAATTGTATAAAAACAATAAAATCCAGTAAATTGGATAAATTAGTGTACTAATAACTCACAAAAAAAATCGTAACCGTGATCTTCCCGTTATTCGGCAATTCCGTCGATATATGTATATCAAACCAAGTGATTAGTGACATTTTTTTTACTTGTTTATCTTAATAATATAATAACATAAGCTGACCTGTGACTGAATAATCAGTCACGTGAATACATTTTATTGAATTTTTGGTTAAGAAATGATTAAGAAAATTTTTAAGGTGTAAATTTGATGCACTTTTATCAAAAATAAAGTAAATTCATATACGCGGTTCATTTTTAAATCTTTAACTTATTATTGTCATCAGCTGTCGCTATAAAATATAAATAAAAAACCATAAAATAATAATTTAAGCAATATAAATATAAAATGAATACAAAATAAGCAAGATTATCCCGTTTGAGTACCGTAAAACACGAACAATTGACTTACCGGTACTTCGCAGCTCATCATTTATTTTATAGAATTCGTGTAACTCCTTAGCCGAGCACAATGGTGTATCAACCTGGGTCGTCTCATTGAATTTCGAATAGTCAATTTCATAACCCTGCCGATCTTTATTGTACGACACAACCGGATCGAAACGATGTTCTCACAATATTTCCGTATTCAAATAGTTCGATCGGGCCTGAAACGTTTGTCCCGTCACAACAATTTCAAACCGTTCCTGGATCATATCCGACGCGGATAATTTATATAGTGGCGATTCGGGCGTTATACGATGCACCACAATGAGTGGCCATATAAAGAATAAATCTGATGAGAAGGCATCAGAGCCAATTTCGAGTTCGGTTTGGTACTGTTGTATTATTTCACCCTCTTTCAATGATTTTGCTTTGATGAGTTGGGCCCAAACATACGCCCCAATAATATGACTTTTACGCATATCACCTACTCGGAACATTAAACACTATTCACCATCGCGTTGGCATAGTACTGCATTTTTTGAGAATAGCAGTGTTTGGGTACGATGTTTGGGCCGTGTTATTTTCGCGAACACTGTACCAACCATAAACGCTTGTACCATAACCCCGTATATATATTTTAGGCACATGATAAATATGGCCTCGGGACATTGTAACGAATCTTCGCTACAATAAGTAATGGGTTGATCACCCCTAATGCAAGTGTTTTGGATTGAACTCCCCTGATGTGATTTAATGATTACGGTTTATTTAATTAACTTGTTGGTCACATAATTTCTTCTTGTGAACCGCACGATTGCTTACGGTATGAGAGAAAGATATAAAAAGGCAAAAATTTTGCCATGCGAGGAGTCAAATTTTTGAGTTGGTCGTAACACGACCATTTTTACTAAATATCTGCTAAATTAAAAAGTTTAATAGTTAAAAAAAATTAAATTTAATCTAATAAATTACTAGTTTTAAATATGTTGAACATTTAAATTGATTATAAATTATATTGTTAAATAGTGACTAAATATTATAAATTACTCTAATAATATAAATTAATAACCAATATATAACTAAATTTAAATCTAATAAATAATCCTATAATAAAACTACTATAAACTACCAAATATATAATGTTCTATCTAACGAAAAATTTCAACGGAATATATCCTAGCAAATAATATAACTTGTGCGAGAATGATAACGAGAGGCTGTGTAAATGCCTAATGGAAAATTTTTGTTAACATAAGACATTGCAAATTTTGAATTTAAATCTGAGTTCCACCATTTCATTACAGTGATTCCAATATTATGGAACTTGTAGTTTAATAACAATAATCCGTGAAATAATAAAACAAAAACAAAATTTTAAATCTCGAACATTAATGAAAGTAAAATAATATATGTGTTGTGTACTACGAAATTATCAAAGAAGTTAAATGTACAGAATGAGCCTAAGCAACTGTCAAGTGTCACAAATTCGGAGGGTAAAAGAGAAAGCATCTAAATCAACGGGATTACAAAAACAAGAAACCAATATAGGCACCCCACGCCAACAACCAAAATTGTTTTCTTAATTTTTTCTGATTTTTAACATAAAGTAAGGATAAATTTATCACAAATCACTTGTTTCTTAGCACAATTTACATTTTATTTTATATAAACACTTGGTAAACTTGCTGGTGGTAAGATATTCCTTCTTGAAATTTTTTAGGCGTATTTTGGAATTTTTTCACAATACACTTCATTTTGCACAAAAGTCTGTATTTTTTGTTATCACATAATACACCACAATATAAACAAATTACTATTTCATAAAGTTTGTATTATTTTGATGAATTATAATTAATAATTTTAAAAATTTATAATTTATAATTTTAAAGCGCAAAATTAACACGTCACTTCATACAACAACACAAATCGGTTTGACGGGTGCATATAGCGAAATATGAGTAAACCATATGGATTTTTTATATAACCATCCTATTCTGGCTTGTGACAGATGAGATAGCAAATTTTATATGGGTAAAATATTGTCACCTATTCCTCAGTATTTTAACTTCCTTGGAAATTATACAGTGCCTCAGTGAAATAATCATCCAAATACAGACATTGCGGTGTTGGTTGGGTTATTAGTGATTAAATTATAATTATTAAAACTTATATGAGGAGTGTGAGTTTAGATTGCATAAGGAGTAGACGTGTTTTGTGTTCCTCCTTAATTAAAATTTAATATTTTGTGCATAAATAATAAATAATAATAAATAAATCAATTAATAATAAATAAATAAATCAACAAATAATAATAACTACATAATATGTAATTAAGTGATGTGGTGTTTACATAACTTTTAAATATTGATTTGTGTATAGAGTGCACGTGTAATTTTGTAGAATATGTGCGTAATATTATATAAAAATATATAATCATTTTCGTACATATTCGGCAACGTTGCATGAATGCATACATGCACATTAATGTTTGATTCATTATGTAACATGTAACAACAACATGAACAATGTATATAAACAAAGTGTGCACCTGCAACTTTAGGATTTAATTAAAAGAGAAGTTTTTGGATTTTATATTAATTAATGTATTTTACGTATGTTTCCTTGTAGAAGCGTTTGTGTTTGAACACAGTATATAAACTGTATGCATACGTATTTACCTGAGACTATACACATAATATTATGGGTGAATTTTGTATGGA
Organism: Nephrotoma appendiculata; assembly: GCA_947310385.1. Classification (NCBI taxonomy): domain Eukaryota; kingdom Metazoa; phylum Arthropoda; class Insecta; order Diptera; family Tipulidae; genus Nephrotoma; species Nephrotoma appendiculata. The sequence goes on along the minus strand of OX371223.1, from coordinate 364,466,138 downwards.
CGGGTGTACATAATATTTACATATACATATTTATTTACAATTTCGATTTAACCCTGAATGTACACGCTTGGTGTTGTGTAAGATTTGGTTGCGTGTGTTGGTGTTGCATTTGATTCTGTTTTGCTTTAATGCACGATTTACATTTTTTTTTTTTTTTTCAACAAATTTTTTACTGAAAAATAGAGCTGCACGCAAAGAACAAAAAGTTACTAGTTAAAAAGAGTCAGCCATATATAAACAACATTAGCTCAAATTAAAAATAAAAAAATCCAATTTTATTTTACTGGAATTTGTTTCGTGCTCCTCTCGCAAACGAAATTCATAATATACTTAACCCTTCATTTTTTACTGGAAAAAAAGAATGGGAACATGTAAATCGTATATTACTATTACTTACTATACATGTTTTCTCAAGTTTTTTTTTACGATCACAAATTTTGTTGTAGTGCGGCTTAAATACAGTCAAAATCCTATAAGTCGAATCACTAGTTGCAAAAATAATAAAATGTTTGAGGTAGAGACAATGAGTGAAGGAAATGAAAAACCAATTTTGCTTGAGTTTTCGAGATATAGAAGAATAGTTCGACTTATAGAAGTTCAACTTAGAGAAGTTTGCCTGTAATATCCTCTCATCACAGAATATTGTTCTTGTTGAATCGTGCGTAAATTTTGCTCATAAATTGCTGTATGTATACATTTATCTTTGTTTATGTTTCTTTTCTATTATTTTGATTCGTTTCCGACATCTACCTGTTTTCGGACAATAGACCATTTTCCTCAAAAAAAATTTGACAGCTGGAGCTGTATGGCAGACCAGAACAAACTAAAATTTATTTGTAATTTTTAAAGTTTATGACACAACTAGTAAAGTTTAATGTTTAAAACATAACCACAAACAATTATACTGTTAAATTTTAATAGCATTGTGAGAATTTATGAATAAAATAAAAAAAATCGAATTTCATTTTAATGGTTTGTCATACACGTTCAACTGTCATAATGTTATTTTGACGTTTGAGAAAAATGGTCTATAGGAGGGAATCGTTTGACAGAGAGATCTGCATATCCCTTTTTCTACCAAAAAAAGATTTTTTTTGGCCTGATTTGAGTCCGAACCACACAGGTGTGTGAGTGGAGGGACATAGTGTCTAGTGGCGTTTTTGATAAGGGGTTTCGCTTGATTTGAGGTACAGCCCACACAGTTGTGTGTGTAGTTGTGGTTTTTTTTTCTGACGAAGATAGGTTTGAGAGGGGATCGCAAATGTTTAGTTTGGTTCGAAGCACATACGAGAATGGATTTTTGACATGATTTCTTTCGGCTACGGATACAGAAATGTATATTTATTTATGTTTTCAATGTTCGGAACCATGAGCTATTTTGTATTAGGATTCTTCATCAGTTATTTATGATTTTGTTTTTTGTGTTTTTACATCTTCAACTCAAATTAACGAACCATCAAAATACTTCTTGTAATCGAATGTTGTTGTCGGTACCATTTCCAATTGGACTTATGTATAATGAATTACAAAATATTGTTATTAATATTACTTGCTCTGTTTAAGAATGAGTAAATGTTTATTACATACTTAGTTCGGCGAGACAGTTTTGTTCTAAATTGAAAGTGAATGGATTTTTAAGGTAGCTAGTTAAATAAAACGTTTACGATATTGTTCTGAAATTTAATTAGCATTTGACCTTATAGACTGTAGAATTTTAAGGCCATCATATGTATAAATATATGCTATCGGGTCCTTACGAACCAACATCCCCTGCGTTAAATGGTGTTACAGTTCAAAGCGGTTATATTATACAGCATGAGATGAGATGACCCCAAGATGCCAATCATTCCAGTCGTAATATGACTGATGACATTCTTCTCCTAGGTGTGATATTTTTAGAATAACTAACTTAACTATCCTGTCAATGTAATTAGACATTATCTTTGCTGCGGTTATCATCCTGGTTATTTAATAACATCGTATCCAGGTTACTAACATCCTATCCCCATAAACCATTTATGTCGAGGATGCAGGCATAATTTTGGAATATATAGTAAAATGTAGAATTTTAATACTGTATAGCGTATATTCTAGGAATGTGCTATACAAACCTAGGATCACCATTGTAGTTGGCCTGTAAGTCTCTATGATATCATATCATATCATCATATAGTTACTTTTTGTGCTTGTGTGTGCAGATGTTTTACGATACATGTGTGTAGTTCTGTGAGCTCGGTTTTTTGTTGTTTTCATGGAAAATTAACGCACGCTTTCAACTGCGAGCGATGACGATATTCTATTTTGTCTGTATAATGTATATTGTTTTTCGTTTCCCGATGCGGTAATGCTTTGGTTTCTTTTGCATTGTATTGCTGAGGTTCATAACCTTGCATGTGACAGTTTGCGTGCATATGCATGTTTTACGTGTGCGAGGAATAGGGACCGTTGATTTTGAAAGTGTTTCTGTTTTTGATAGTTTTTACGTTTTATTTGAATTTGTTCAGTTTCATTGGCTTGTTTTTGAGAATGTTGGGTGATGATGGGATTGCGATGGGCATCTTTATTTATTGTACCTATTTATATTTTTACCGATTTGGAAAGGGGTACACTTTTTCTCTATAATGCGGAGAACTGCATTGGGTTTTGTCGAGTGAAGCAGTATGTTTGATCAATTTACACAAGGGCGGCGGGGATATGGTGTAGCTGTTAATTACTAATATAAGAAGTTAAATTTGCAGTGTTGCATGGAAGCCTTTCCTGAAGTTTGGATTTGTGTGTCCAAATTGGTCTCCTTGCTGAAGGTTGTGGATGTTTTGAGGTATAGGATTACACGGTACGTTTGTGATCTTTCATAGATTTATCACGGCTTTGTGAAGCATTGGCTTTACTGATTGGTGATGTTGGCGAATGGTCACTTGGGGGATAATGGAGGTTTCACAGAGGGAGAATTTGAGCCGTCTGTTGCGATCGTTTCGGAAATAACTGTATGTGTTGCAGTTTATTTGGTTTTTTACTCTACTTTACGTAATGTAAGTGAAACATATTGTTTGTTGAATTATCTCATAGGACTTCATGGTCATATGAGGTAATTTGTTCGGGGTTTCAAGAATGTTCGTGGATTTCTTTAATTCCAAAAGCGGAAATCAAAAGAAGGATGTAACAAATCATAAACAATGATTTGGATGATGTACCCTCCTCATCTTTATGGTGAGTGGAAGGAAGATAGTCAATAGAATGGTCCCAACTAACAAACTAACCTAAATAATATAATAATTTTTTACTAACAAGGGAATTTAGAAATGGTTATGGTGCACTTGTGAGAACAAAACACCGAACTGTATTGTGGAAAAACGACAGTTTGCTCAAGTAGGTTCTTTATAAGTTAGAACATTTAACAAATCCTTTTCCAGTAGTATTAGAGACCCTCGCAGGTTCAGGATTCCTAGTCAGTTCGGTCACCGAATCGTGTCTTATGTAACAGATTTCGTCGAATAATTAGGTGATATTCGAATGAAGCAGCAGTAGTTGCATGTGCTCAAGTAATTCAGTTGCTGCGTTGTTCGAACAAATCTGTGTTCATCTTGACATGGGCATACTCAGCATGAAGTACGTTATAGGTAACCAGCCTAACAGCTGCCCTGCGTTGTATATATCTTATCTTATCTTATCTTATCTTAATTATTAAAACTTATATTATAATTATAAAATTTAGTGGAGCTCAATATATTCTATTTCATAAACCTTTATTAAAGATTAAATAAAAATTTATTAAAAACTATTTCGTGAATTTCGTGAAAAACTATAAACAATATACTATCTTGTGGATTTAGTGAAAAAAACATGTGCGTATTCATCCTATATTCTGTAAAAACGCTACCTTGGCGTCCAACAACCGAACAGCAAAATCAGTAAATTTACGGTTGTTTTAACTTGCTACATACACCGGTGCATCGCGGGAAATTGAAGGTAAAACGATCTACATATAAACTTTTGCATATCAATTTAAAATATCGTCGACACCATTTCTGATAAGACGTATGATAATAAACGCTAATATCAAACTTTAATTTTATTTAAGTAAAATTTATATTTATTAATTTCATATTACTGTAGAGGTAAAAAACAATTTTTATTTTTAAGTTTTCTTACTATTCAATTTTTCTAAATTGTCATTTCTAAATTTTGTTTACTTAGTGATAACTATACAATTTATTAGCAATTTATTTTTAGAGAAAATCTTTCGTTTACCATTTTGGTTTTTTTTTTGTTTGAATAGTAAATTTTTAGTCATTATTTTCGGGGTTATAGATAATGGAAAGTTTCGGCTAAAAATGATTTGCTAACAATTTTTCTTTAGAATTAGTGTTATTAACCATTACTAACTATAACAAATTAATTTTCGTTTAAAATTAATTTTATATTTTTTTTTCTTAAACTTTTGAATTTACTAGTTATGATTAATAAATTTTCTTTTATACTTATTTTGTTCAAAACTCAAATTTCGTATTTTCTTAATTTAATTTCTTTTTCTTAAAACTTATTTTTCGGTTTCTCTATGGGTTGTACAAATTTTCTCTCGGCCGTATACGTCATTCTGTACAAAGTGATTAGTGTAATAAATTAAAATGATATAATTGTTTTGGCTCAATGGGAGGATGTGACAGAAACAGGTGAGTAAACGTTGGTGGGTATGTCATTGTCTGGTCTATTATCCTATCCTATCCCTTGTTTTCCTTGACCTTAAATAAATTCTACCTTTCTGGCGGTTAAGCAAGATTTACTAACACTCCGAATTAAAACCCACCCCATCCACTGAGCATTAGCTGGCAGAAGCAAACCGCCTTCGGAGTCCCTTAGTAAATGAAGTAACTCTTCAAATCTATAACGTTCCAGTATTCTTCGGAATGGTTTACTGTTAGGTGAACCGGACCCATTCATACTACTCAAGGAGCGTTACAACATCTTCGGTCGTCGTACGAAAATCATAACCAATCGTGTGTTGCGTCTCGATCGAGAATAGGAAGCACGATGTAAAATTGAATATATTTGAGACACATGGAACCCAGCCATTCTCCGGTGTATAAAATATTATTATTAAGATTAAATTATTTATATATTTGAAAGTATCTTCCCAATCACCATGTGTGAATGCGATTAGCCACCAGATAACGGCTAGCTACGATACATCCGTCATTTGTTGCTGCAATTTGCATTTGACAGCTCAATTAACAAAAGCAGAATAAAGAAGAACGTAACATCTGCACTGAAAAAAAATTAATTTTCTCCGTTTCCTTTGATGAAGGGTGCGGGCAAGGTGTTTTGTCACAGCGTATGTGATTAAAAACAGTTCCCAGTAAAGGTAAAACTTTACTTGGCTTTTACACCTATTTCCCGTGCACGTTCTTTAATAAAACATATATTCTGCACATATATGACAAAATACCTTTAACCTGATATATGTTTCATTAAGATATACGTGCACGGGAAATGGGTTAAAAAGCGATTGCAATGAAAAAATTAAGAGTATTAATATAATAGTAGAGATAGATATCGAATCCGCGTCGTTATAGGCCTCGATATCTTGCGCGCATGCTATTACTGTACTAAGTGGAGGAGAAGCGGTTGGGCGGCTATCTAATTAAATAAAAAACATTAAAACTTAGAGTTGTGTCATATCATAATACGAAAGTGTAGTGTATAAAAATAAATTCATAAAGAACACGTGTGGGGGATAAACTGCACCAATCGAATTAACCTAGGCAATATACAGCTAAGTGTTCTATTATTTTGTTTTTTGTGTATCATATAATTTTATTGGTGATGCTAGTAGAATAGACCAATAACCCTCTAACACGAAGTTATGAGAGTTTCCCTTATTTTCGTTATTCTCCGCTCCCTGTTATAATTGTTAAAATGTATCAGTAAACTGGTTATTTATGGGCTGAGTATTGGAGGATAATTTTTTTTAAACAACGCCCCCCACTCCTGAGACCTTAGTCGGAACTATGCAGCCGCATCCGATCCGGAGCAGTGATATTCTGTTAATCCGCTCAACTCTCCCGCTAGCGGTTACACAGTTGTGCAATCTGACAACAAATATCCACTAATCCTTCTTCCATGGTTATACTGCAAGTGTGTTTGATCGCGTTCATCATCTACGTCGCTTCGAATTAGCAGCCCGTACTAGGTAAGTAGGTCTTCCTCAAAGGTATTGTACGTGCCACTATCACACCATTTTCTTTAGGAAAATGTTTTGAAGTTTGAACTTTTATCTTCCCGTGCCAATTTAACTCCAAATGTATTGTTTAAATCAATCACGAAAGAGGTACCACTTCTGTGAAAAGTTTATGTTTCACCCGCATTGCTTAGCACATCGTTTTTATATGAGAAGGCTTAGTGTCATTCCTCTTCTGTTTGACTCCTTACTACCTCATTCAGATATAATCAATCAATCGCTTTAGAAAATGCTCAACCCTTTCGATTGTAGCACTAGATGGTGCTCAACAGCTGTATATATGCAAACCGTCAATTTCAAGCGTAAAGGCTGGTTGGTGAAATCCTAGATCGGATGCACATTTTTATTATCATCTACTTTCCTACATTCTAGGTCTGTAATTGAATATAGTATTTATCTCTTAAGTAGATCCAGAGTTTCGCAAAATTACCATTTTGATTACTTTGGATTGCTCATTCGATGAACTTCGATGAACTCCACTTTCCCCACTGTTTGAAGCCATTCTTCACTAACAAACGGAATGGATGATTTCCACTTATTTCTCGGGTCTGGGATGTGGCCTTAGTTTGAGTCTTACAGCATAATTCTAACTGATTTAAAAAAAAAAGTGTATACTCCAGTTCACTCAACAAAAGTATGAACACGTTTAGTGCTTCGTTGGCATTCTTAATCCAATCAATCACTTTAATCAATCAATTTTCAATCATAATCAGCAATTTTTACTTGTGGTTGGTCAGCTATAGGTTTGTTCCTCTACAGCGGTTTCTTCTACTTTTTGTTGTAAATTCTATTTCCGACTTCAATGTAAAAATTGCAATTATTGTCCGACATCAGATTTAAATTGGTTTTCTAATTCGTTTATCGGCTCTTGACCCATTATTTCGTGAGTGGGTGAAATATTTCGATTTTCCAAAAATGTTTTTTTGTAATATACGTCTGGTAGTGCACGAGTATTTTAAAAGTAATCACATAAAAAATAAAATAGTAAAAAAAATATTCTTACCTTACAGTTCCGGAATTAAGTAGGTTCGCTTCTAACTGGAAGTGAGCGTGTGAGTTTTTTCCCATGTAGTCGAATGGGCTCGTTCTAGGGTCGATGATGTGATGCGTGACGCAATTACCAAGTGTCTTAGCAGTTTATAACCTTCAACCTGATGAGTCTTTAGATCATGAAACTTTAAAAAAATAATTTAATTTAATTATTTTCTTTTCTCTTTATTCAATTTTAATTCTTTACACTTTGACAGTATTTCTAAGACTAAATTAAATTAATTTATTTAAAGTATTATTTTCTTTTTCAGAAGTTCTTTTGATTAACTTTCTTTTTTAACTTAACTTCTGTCTAGAAGAGTGTGCCTTTAGATAAAACTATGTTTATAAGCTGCATTATCTTCAGTCAAATAAAAACAATGGTTTTCTAGAATCTTTTTGTTTTTCAAAATTTTTTGTCAATGTTTAAGTGACACCAGCGGGGAAAAAAAGTACTACATAAATTTGACCCATTATCAGAAAAATATGCGACACTAATCCAGATTTTAAAATGGTATCACACCGGGCTATTCACAACAGAATGTGTTTATCAATTTTTTCACAAAGTGAGTCGTGTTTACGAAAAACACGTTTCTCTACGAACACGTGGAAATATGAAGGAGCTCCCCCTCACTATGAGCAAGTAGTGGGATAACATCTGAACGTAAATTTGCCAAGCCGCTGGATTGGGAGGGTCCATTGCTTCTAAACCCTTTAGACTTTTTCTGTAAGGTTCTTATAAAGAGCGAGAGAAATTTAAAAAAAAATTATTTTATTAATTTCTTTTTATTTCTGACAAAACATCGATTTATGAACTCGAAATTTTGTTGAGTGCATTTTTTAATAAACACGACTTACTTTGTGAAAAAAACTGAAAATAACATTTTGTTACTGGCGTTACTTAAACATCAACAAATAATTTTGAAAAACAAAAATATTTTTTTTATTTGATTGAAGATAATGCAGCTTATAAAATTGGTTTTATTAGACAGGCACACTCTTCTAGATCGTTCTAAAAAAGAAAGTTAATCAAAAGAACTTTGTTGGAAATGAGCTCCCCTATCACCCTACTTCGGTTATTCTTACAATTTTGGGGTACCCTGTATATATAATTCTTCTGTACGTATGTATCTAACTGAACTCCATCTTCACGGTTGTTATTTTTAATGAAATTGTGTGTGTGTGTGTATTTGGGTGGGTTCCTGGATAGTATAAATTCACAATTGGACCCGGTATATTGCACTGTGATTGGGTTCTAGAATTTTTTTTTGTTTTTTGACTAAATTTTTATTCTTTTTAGATTTTTTGCATATCAGAACATATAAATTAGCAGCAAAGAAGTTGTTTGGCGCATTTTGAGTTTTCCCATAAACGACAGAGACCGTGTTGTTATAAATTTTGTCGTGAATCTTGAAAATGGACAGCGACTTATTTCACTGAAGAAATTACTCTACAACAAGCATTAACTGCCCCAAAAACACACTAACTGAATTTTTTGTACCATGCAACCGACATTTTCGGTCCATTCGCAAAGACATTAATGTATATTGATGTGCCTCGATTTTTTACGTGGAACAAACAGTCAAAAATGTGAGCCCCATACTCAAGAAAGCGAACCATTCCAGTCCAAGGATACGACGGCATATTCATGGAAAATATATTAGTCCGATTACATACTCAAATTCGCCAATTATTCGTCATATTGTTGACGACAACTTTTCCGTTACAAGCTTCTATTCTCTACAAATATAAAATTCAATGACAGACGACACTCTACATCGCATTCGGACCACTGATCCCAACATCGATTTTTCGCTTTTTCGAATATGCCACTCATTCATTCCGGTACGCCATTGCCTAACGTAACTTAATTTTTGATTTTGTTTCGGGCAAAAACAAATCACACAATAACGAAACGAAAACATTCAAATATCAAACCCAATGTGGGATGTCACTTACTATATAGTTAATAGTAAATTCTAAAGTCGAAAAACGTTTGCTAAACCCACTAATAGCAATTCAATCGCATAGAAAGCTATTTCGTAAAGCTAATGATAAATAAGAAAGTTAAACGTATAATCACTATTTTCAGCAACAGTATTTAATTTTAATTCTTCCCGAACCACAAATCATAACCCTTGTCAAAACAGCAAACAAATCTTCAGAAAACCATTTCATGTTTACGGAAAAAACTTTATAAACAAATTTGAAGTTCCGAAAACTTATTAAGCTTTAAGTTGTGGGATACAGCAAACAAAATACTTGACCTTCCAGAGCAAATCAAAAACATTTCAATTTTTGGTATACTCGTATATGCTCGTGCATGTGTCTAACTTATATGAGTTTGAGTTTTCCAGTTCTCTGAAATAAAGCAAAAATCTGCTGTCATAATTGGTTATTTGTACAAACATTTATTGACGTACATAAAACAAACAAATATAATAAAGTCAACATGGTTCTAAACAAAAACGAAAATTATTTCAAACTGTTGAACGAGAAAATGAAGAACCCTACAAATTACATGCGGCAATAAATTATAAAAAACTTTCAAAACTTTTTTCATATATCGGTATAGTTATTTCGTGTATATTCTCTATAGCACTCCGTATACGATAAATGGCATGTTTTGACATTTTTATTATTATAATATGACCGCAAAATTAACATAATAATACATCTACATAAATACATTGGCAAATGGCTTTAAAGCACACAACAATAACAGTGTTAGGGAAAAACATGAAACAAACTTTTCCCCACCAAATTGTCGTAAATTAAAGTTTACGGAATATATTGACACAGTGTTAGTTGTCCCATTTTGGCACACCCCTATATAGTTGTCCCATTTTGGCACACAATATTACTTCCAAACTATTCCAGCGCATGTCTTTTACAGACGGACGGGGTATAGAACATGCGCTCTTCGTTTTCTCCGCATTCACACGAAAAATGCTTTGATCGGCTCGATAATAAACACATGAGGATTTTTATTTTCATTTGTTTTGGGTGTCAGTGCATCATTAGTTTTCCTCAAATTGTCAAATGTAATCAGAATGTTTGTTTATTTTTCTATATATTACCTTTATATAAGCATTAGTGAGTGGCAGGTTAATTCCGAATAATCTATTATCTCACATTGCTTAAAGATACGTGTTGTTGATTAAACACTTTTCGTGCATGTCATGGATATAAATTCTAGCATTTCTGCGGATACTGAATATTTTTGTGACGATGGTGTGAAAGCTCAATTATGTGCGTATAATTACTGTATTATGGGCCGATTAATTAACTGGGGGGAAAAATCAACTTGTTACTGTAGAAAACTGTATGTAGGTGGGAAAATTAATTAAATTTGTACTGTTCCATATTTTGTAGCAATTATTAAAATTTTAGAAAGGAAATATCAAATTCTAATGAACCAGTGCGTCGCGTCGTTCGAGATTTTCCGAAATAAATAGATGAGAATAGTGTATATGTTTAAAAAAATTAAGATATCTTTCAATATTTTATTGGCAATGCATATGTTTTTTTTTCATTAACAAACTAGCGCTACATTTTGCATGCATTACTGGACAAATGGTTAACTTTTCCTGTTAAGAGCGAAATTTAATTTTAGATGTCACCATTTGACGATCTATCAAACGTTAAATTATAAAAGTTTCAACTGCCACTTGCAGAAAAATAGAAGAACTGGCGGATAAAAACCGTTAACTTCACCTGACCGCTTTGAACCAGCTCGCATGATTTGCATATCGGTAAATAATCGTAGACCATTACCTTCCTAAACTTTAATCCCAGGTGTTTAACGCAAGCCATAATATAATAATTTGTAGTATCGGTTATACACAGCCGTCTGGTCGGAGAAATCCACTTTGAGCAATTAGTCAAGGAACCCGGAAAGTAGTAGCATTTTAAAAAAATTTGTCTGCATTCAGCGTTGCTTTAAAAAAATAGAAATTCATTCAAGCAACGAAAAACTTTATACAAAAGCTACCATTTACCGATTTGCACCAAATTTAAATATGAGGTTTCATGCCAATTAGTCAAATTTAATTTAGAATCGTTCTTATAATCGTTTTTCACACATGCTGTACTTTTAAAATATTTCTAAAAAAAACGTCAAAAGACAGAAAAGCTCAGTCAAGCTGTCGTTTGGACGAAAATGGACGTGTTTTTCAAATGTTCATTAAAATAAAAAATAAAAAACCTAAATAAAATAAAATAGTTTACAAACTGTAAAGACTGGTTGGTGGTCTTAGTTTTATAAAAAAAAATATTGTAGCTTTTATTAGTGATTAATGTGAACGGTTTTTGCTTAGAAATAGAAAAATAAAAAACAATTTATTTTTAAATACAAGTTAACTGTGAAATTTTGGGTTATTCTGGATTGATAGCCAGATGGTATTTTTACATCAAGGTGAGGTTAACAAGATGATGGAAGTTTGGTTTCGAACTAACTGGTCACTGCAGTCTGATGAGACGACCGAATTTTTTAATACAAAAAATTCAATGTTTCATTAGTTCGAAACCAAACTTCCATCATCTTGTTAACCTCACCTTGATGTACAAGTTAACTGTGTTAGTGACGCTGTACTTGATACTGCGCGCCAATTTCTTTTTGGTTGTCCTCAAACAGAATGCCTTTCTACGAATTTGCGGAGAACTCCTCTATTTATGATCCCCATTTAATTCAGATTATAACGTTTTCCGCAAAGATGGTTCGATTTCTGATGGTGTACTGAATGGTAGAGGCGTTCTTATTGCGGTGCATGTTAAGTTTGATTGCTCAGTGGTTATAATCCCAAATACCGACAATATTGAGCTGATTTGTGTTAAAATCAACACGGGTTAAACGAATAAACACATCTACATCCTGTGTTGCTATATACGCCCTAATAGCCACGCGGACATCTACCAGCTTCTCGTTGATGCTGTCGATTTCCTTTTTGATAACACTGATATTTCAGATGATCTATTTGTCGTTGGTGATTTCAACCTCCCTGACCTTATATGGACACAATCCGAGGATAACACCTATTACGTTGCTGAGAATGGACGATCTGCAAATGAGATTTTGATTACTGATAATTTTTCTAATTCCGGCTTGTTGCAGATCAGTAACGTCAAGAATAATCTTAACAGGCAACTTGACTTAGTATTCTCTTCCGGCACAAATGATTGCAGCGTCTTACAAACAAATCTGGTTCTCAGTACAATTGACTTGTATCATCCGCCTCTTTTAATTTCATTTTCCAGCGAACTATGTAGAGCTAAAATTAATTACGAAACTTTACCCAGTTTTAATTTTCGTAAGGCCGATTTTAAGAAGCTTAATGAGTTATTAGCTAACGTCGATTTTAACTTCATTCTCGATAATAATTACAACCTGGAAGCCCAAACTCTCAATTTTTATGCCGCGATGGTTGAATGCTTTCAACAGTCCATTCCCTATACTATACGAAGACACAAACTAGTAGTTCCACCCACAGAGAATTGCGATCTCTGCGCAATCAAAGAAACAAAAATTGGAAAAAAATTCATAAAGACTGGATTTGACTTGGATTACTCAAATTATGTAAACGTTTACAATGCATTTTCGATTATGTCTCATGAACTCTATGATGATTACAACACTAGTATGCAGTCAGAAATAATTGCTGACCCAAAGCGCTTTTGGCAATTCATTAATTATAAGAAGAATCAGATGGATATCCTTCCACGATGAAGTTCGGCGATCATTGTTCTGGTGACCCCAAGACCATTGCTGGCTTTTTCCCAATTTTTTTTTAATAGCGCCCACTCCAATAATGATTTTGAGCCTGACGCGGCCTACTCCAGTTACATAAATAACGACGCTCTAGCGTCTCCGGTCTCCATTTAAATCGATCTTGAAACTGTGGTAAGGAGCATTAACAAGCTAAAAGATGATTTTTCCGCTGGCCCCGATGGATTGCCTTCTATTATTTTAAAAAACTGTGTTGGTAACTTAGCGTAGCTACTTACAATGCTGTTCCAAAAGTCGATCTCCTACGAAATATTTCCATCAATATGGAAAGACTCTTTTATAACTCCAACCCATAAGAAGGGATGTAAATCTGACGTCTCTAACTATAGGCCAATTGTGAAATTATCCTGTATCCCCAAGTTATTCGAGAGTATTGTGTACGATTCCCTTTACTTTCAATGTAAAACATTGTTTTCAATGAATCAGCATGGCTTCCTCAGAGGACGATCTACTACAACCAATCTAACCGAATTTGTTTCTGATACTTTGAACATTATGGAATGTGGAAAGGAAGTTGATGTTATTACCACGGATTGCAGCAAGGCGTTTGACAGAGTTTCCCATAAAATAATTTTGTTTAAACTCCGGGCACTTGATTTTGAACCTCAATTCTTACTATGGGTGGACTCTTATCTTAGGGAACGTAGGTATCAGGTGATCTTCAGGTCATCCATTACTGCTCCTTTTATAGCTACTTCCGGGGTACCACAAGGCAATCATCTTGGACCTATTTTTTTCATCTTGTCCATCAATGATGTCGATTTCATGAATAAAAACTCGTCAATTTCTATGTATGCAGACGATATGAAAATTTATAGACAAATCTCATGTTCCACCGATGTTAACATATTGCAGAATGACCTCAATAACTTTATGACTTGGTGTACTAAAAATAATCTTGATCTGAATGTGAGTAAATGCCAATGCATAACATACTCAAGAAAACGCACAAATTCCATTAGTCGTGAGTATACCATCAATAGCGCTGTTGTCGTAAAAGTTTTAGCCATACGGGACCTAGGGGTAATTTGTGACCGCGAACTTAACTTTAGAGATGACATTGATTTTATTGTTAACAGAGCAAACCCTTCGCTTGGATTTGTGAAACGCTGGTCTAAGGAATTTTTGAACCCTTATGTTACCATGGCTCTCTATATGACATTTGTTCGGCCCCTGCTCGAGTATGCTTAGTCAGATCTGGTCCCCATGCCATGAAGTGCACACATGAAAAATTGAAGCGGTACAACGTAGATTCTTGTGCTTTGCTCTGTGTGGATTGCCATGGATGGATGTTTACAATTTGTCTCCTTATCTAGACCCACGACGAAGCAAACGACGATCTGTTGTAGACATCGTCTTCATTCGTCAAGTTTTATCTGGCGGTGAGGGTTTTGCAGCTCTACTCGAAAAGGCAAATCTTAACGTAAATGCTCGTAGTTTGAGAACGATACCAGCTTACAGAATTGCCTCTCACAGAACGACCTACGGCCAGAACGAGCCTGTTACAAGAATGCTGCGAGAGACTAATAAATATTTCGAACAATTTGACTACCACACTAGCAAATTCGCCATTAAGAAGTTATTATTCGCTACCAGTTGACAAACCAATAAACTTAATTTTTATTTTATTTTTATATTAACTTTTTTCTTATCGATTTGACTTAAATACTCCATCGAGTATTTATAATTTTTACCATTTTTTTTTTCTCCCCATTTGCGCTTTATTTAATTTTTCTTACTTATCTTTATTTTTTATTATTTATTTTCTCTTTCCTTTTATTTTTGTTTTCTGTCATTTGTAGATTAAAATCTGCTTGCTTTAAGTAGACCAACGAGCGTTCTCTCCTTTTTACGGTGGGGTATCATTCTTCTAAATTTAGTACATATATCTTCAGCCTCTTCATTTTGATAATCATAGCTCGTTTAGTACATTTTTTATTCGATTAGCATTAATTTTATTTTTGCCATTTTCTTCTTTTTAAAGCAGAGCCTTCGGATACACCACAGCTACAGAAATGTCAACTGGTATGAAATATGAAGCGGCAATCAATAGTTTGATAACACGTATTGATGTACAATTCGCGGAAATTTAAATAATTATCTCCGATATTCAAAAATCGCAAGAGTTCATGATATTGTTCATCAGAAGGAAATTGCTAATAATATCGTTATATCTGGTTTAAATGCAGATGTTCCTGATGTTTCCGGTTTGATTCTGGATTATTAATACTCAATTTAAAGTCTAGTCTTCCATTTAATAATAGGAATGCTATGGGCATTAACGGCAATTAAGTTGAGCAATTTTTTTTCCATCCAATCGACAATCCTGAAGTTTCTAAAGCCATTGCTTCTTTAAAATATCCGTTTGTCTTATATGTCGTCCTTTAAGCCATATTTTAAATTGTTGTTTTGGAACCGGTATAGTTCTTGAAATTTTGAAGTCAGCAATTGTACTACCTCTTCACAAAAATTGTTCCAGATGCGACTTAAATAATTACCGGCTCATTGCGTGCATGCATCGCTAACAAATTCTGACTCTTGCGCTGGGCTTTTTGTTAGCATTAAAAAGCATTTCACATGGTTGACCATAATCTGCTATTGCATAAGCTGTCTAAAATCGGTTTCAGAGGAAACATTGATAATTGGTTGTTAATTAATGTTGTTAAGGTGAATGGAATTATGGGCAACCCTTATGGTTTAAACGTTGGTGTTCTTCAAGGTTCCGTCTTGAGACCCCTTTTATTTTTGATATACATTAACTCAATGTTTAGTACAAATTTGGTAGGCACTATGGTTGCCTTTGCAGACGATAAGTGTTTACGTTACCACGGGTCCTTACAAACTGATGTTTGCAATAAAATTTCACCTGACCTTTTAGTTTTAAGGAAATGGTTTGACCACCATTTCCTAATTTTAAGTGAGAAAACCAAGACTATGCATTTTAGTTAGGGTAGCAGTATTTTACATTCACCGTTAAGGTATCACTCCAGTTTTTGTAATGTCGTCAATTGTTCCAGCTCGTGCATTTCCATTGAAACTGTTGAAAGTTTGTTAAGTTTGTTAGTAGCTCGAAAATCGATGTTGCATAAATTCTACTATGCTTGCATTAACTCTAGGCTTAAATATGCGTTATCGTGTTGGGGTGTTTGCTATCATTCAACTTTAAAAATTCTCATTATTGTTCAGAAATATGCTATTCGTATTACGTTTTTTAAGTCTTCACGGGTTTCTGCTTTGCCATTATTTTTGAGTTTTTAAATTTTTACCATTACAACATTTATAGCGAAGTGGGCATCGATTATTGAGATCAAATGTGCGATACAACATTAGGAACAATGATCAGTGATATTCCACATTTTTTTAGTTTCATTTGCTGTTCCACATTTTTTTAGTGAACGTTTTAGAAAATATTTTCTGGTAGCTGCCTAATTTTTTTCATCCAAATCAGTCAATCCGTCTGGGCTGTAGAGAAGACTGAGACAGGCCATTTGCGGAACTTAGGCAGAGCGGCCGAATATGTTCATGATTATTTCCTAAAACAAATTAATAATTAGGCTTAGTTCTATTTAATTTAAAGAAACAGCGAATTTATTTTGATTGCAATACGGGGTGTCACATTGGTACGAGTCCAAACGAGTATTGCGTGTAGGCCGGGCCAATGTCATGACAAAAAGTGTACTACGCCTATGCTCGAACATGAACTATTACCCACTTAAATTGCATTTCAAATTTTTTAGGACGGCAAATTACCTTGAAGCATGTAAATCCCAATAATTCTTCTAAGAATTAAGATGGCTCTTCTTTCTTCTCGTGAATGAAATTTTCATCCAAAGTGTTTTCCATAAAGTCACAGAAATTGGAGAAATTAAAAAAAATTGTATACAAAATAAAAAAAAAATCACTTAAAAATGTTTGTTATTTCAAATTTACATTTATCAAACGATTTTGCTAAGTTTTGAACTTCACAAACAACTTTCGAAATGATGTTCATTTGCTGGCAAGCATAGTTGGAACTGTCTTCTAATGGCAGCAACCGCATGTTGAAATTTTCTTCGTAGACCTCTCCTTTTAAATATCCCCATACATCAAAATCTAGTGGTGCTAAATCTGTAGATCTAGGCGGTCAAGCTATAGGACCGGAGTGAAATATTTCCTAAAAAAATCCTAAGTAAAAATTGTGTATTTGTATTAGTGATTATACAATAAAAAAGGAAAACATTTAGGCGAAACTAAATTTAAAATGTGAAAACATTAAAATATTTGTTAATATGTAATATCAATCAAAAATCAAATAACATGATTTAAATAGTATTTTAAAATAAATATTATTACACAAATGTAATATACGTGATAAACTTATAATTATAATAAGGCTAAAATTTTTTTTGGATTTCATTATTGTAGAATACTAATGAAGATTTTGCGAGGTGATCATCGATCTCACTATGTTTTTATGTTAGATCTATCAAATGCCCATATCCATGGCGACTTTCAGAATTTTGTCATTGTTGTGGAATGGCCAAACATGGCCCAGAAGCATATCATTACTGTTTAAATTAATTTTACGATGGAATCGATGGATATAGCCATGGATATGGGCATGGATATGGGCCATTTGATATGGGTCGCCATGGATATGGGCATTTGATAGATCTAACATAAAAACATAGTGAGATCGATGATCACCTCGCAAAATCTGGACTAGTATTCCGATGATGTCATAAGATGTCTTAACACAGTAATGTTAATCTTCTGGGCCTAATTTGGCCATTCCACAACAATGACAAAATTCTGAAAATCGCAATGGATATGGGCATTTGATAGATCTAACATAAAACATAGTGAGATCGATGATCACCTCGCAAAATCTGGACTAGTATTCCGATGAAGTCGTAAAATCTCTTTAAACAGTAATGTTATGCTTCCGGGCCATGTTTGGCCATTCCACAACAATGAAAAAACTCTGAAAATCGTCATGGATATGGGCGTTTGGTAGATCTAACATAAAAACATAGTGAGATCGATGATCACCTCGCAAAATCTGGACTAGTATTCCGATGAAGTCGTAAAATCTCTTTAAACAGTAATGATATGCTTCTGGGCCATGTTTGGCCATTCCACAACAATGACAAAATTCTGAAAATCGCCATGGATATGGGCATTTGGTAGATCTAACATAAAACATAGTGAGATCGATGATTACCTCGCAAAACCTGGACTAGTATTCCGATGAAGTCGTAAAATCTCTTTAAACAGTAATGATATGCTTCTGGGCCATGTTTGGCCATTCCACAACAATGAAAAAACTCTGAAAATCGTCATGGATATGGGCATTTGATAGATCTAACCTTAAAACATAGTGAGATCGATGATCACCTCGCAAAATCTTGATTAGTATTTCAATGAAATCGAAAAAAAGTGTTAGTCTTATCTTAATTGTAAATTTAAATTTGTGTAATATTATTAATTTTAAAAGATTGTTTAAATCATTTTATTTGATTTTTGATTGATATTACATATTAACAAATATTTTAATTTTTTTACATTTTTAATTTAGTTTCGCCTAAATGTTTTCTATTTTACTGTGTAATCACTAATACAAATACACAATTTTTACTTAGGATTTTTTTAGGAATTATTTCATGCGTGTGTACAGGAGCATGAAATTTTTCCTAAATCATTCCTATTTTTTTTTTAACTTAGGATAGAGTTAGGAAGTATTTCACGCGCATGCCATAGGTCCGTTGCGACCAATCCATCGCCCTTGATAATTTATATCAAACCAATCACGAACTTGTATAATACGTGTGCAGGAACTCCATCTTTTTGATACAAGATAGTGTTTTTCATGATGAGTGGAACCGAATCTACCGCAATAACACTTGCTTCATTAAAAAATTGATTATAGTTTTGTGAGCTTATCTTTCAGTTAGTAAACTTGGCCCGAAAAAATTATTTCTCTCTTTGGTAAATCATAGCTTCGAAATATCCTCCAAACTTTATTTTTACTAATTTCAAGTTATATACTGGAAGGCGTGTCGTGCTAATGGTGAGATCTCTTCATACAGAATTCAAAATTTGCTAGTCGACATTCGTTTTATGATGAATCTAGCTAACATTTTCATATTCATAAGGGAACAATGTTCCTCGGTCTCGTAATCTACTGTGAATTGTTTTAAACATTCTATGATCCTTTTTGGATAACCTATGCATAGTAAACTTTTTATCATGACATTGACCCAGCTGCACGCCCTGCTCGTCCAATGGGGCTCGTCCAATGGGGCACTCTTTGTATAGTAGAAATTTGTTGATAGTACCAACCGGATTCCATCCTACGAATCTTTTGAGAAAGGTTTTCGTTCCACCTAGTGCACTCATTTTCCAAAATCACATCTGGAGCTCATTTTGGAATCGCATCATATATTTAACATCCACAGAGAATTGCATCCCAATCCTTATAGAACTATTCTGAATTCCAGCCCCTTTCATTTAAGAATGACAAAGATGTATTGTGAAACAATATTGTGACGGAGTCGTTTCCTGAAACTCGAAAATATCCTCTGTCATATTTTTTATTAAAACCGTTCGTACCGATTTTTTTAAATAGGGACCTCGGCTCCGATTTACGCACCGCCTAAATTAAGTCGTGGCATTCGAAAACCCCCATTTTTGCCAAAACCAATCAAGCTAGATTTTTCTTTCAAAAAAATAATAGACCCGGACCCCACCTTAGAATAATATCCTAAGGATTTTCTTGAAAAAAGGACTTGCCCTTTCTGCCATTATAAAACCTTTATCACTGCAATTCTTATGAAAACGGGTCCCGGAACCCCAAGGAACGAATTTTTTCCAAGTTAGAACTCGAAATTGATTCCTTCACTCGAAAACCCTCGTACCAATTTTTATAAGAATCGTGCGAGCCGATTAAAATAAGGAATGATTTCTCATTTGATTCCTGGTAATTGAAAACCCCCTTACACCAACTTTTAATAAAATTGTACGAGCCTAAAAAATAAAAAAAAACCGAAGAATCGTTCAAACCAGAAAAATTAAATAGTTGAAATCTACCTCAATTTGTGAAACCGAAACCACCGTCAAAACGATAATTGGATAGCGAATGCTGCAAATCATTACTGTTAGTAATAGCAACCAACATTTTCAGAAGGACGTAATATGATGGAACATAACATGCTGTAGTGGAAGCTTCATCGACACCTACCGTTGATGTTTGCAAATTTACACCTAATTTAGGTGTAAACACCTCCACATTGAATATGGCTTCAACAGTTTCAGTTGAGTCTACATCATCTGCATCATTTGGTACCATATCTTATGCTGAAGCTGCTGCATCTACATCTCCTTATTCTGAGATTCCATTGATTTCCTCTGGAACCTCGAGGCCACTTGCATCAATTATTATTGGTACAGCTACGGAGTGTACTTTACGTACTGTGGAGCCACGTTCACAAGTATTTATTTCAAGATTACATTCTGATGTGAATGTAGATAATGTGAAGCTGTACTTACGGGATCATTTTAATATAAGTGATGTTAAAATTCATAAATTTAATCCAAAAAGTGCCAATGGGTTTATTCAAGATTATTCATCGTTCAAATTATCAGTTTCCAATGTTCATATGGATAAATTGTTAACTGTATCCTCGTGGCCGGCTGGTATTCTAGTGAAGAAATTTGTTTATAAGTCTAGAAGTAATCCTTTTTTAGTAAAATTGCAACCTCCACAAATTGTGATATAGAGATTCAATTTGATAAATCTCCTTTAGATGTTATTGATCATTCCATTTCAATTGATAAATCGCATTCTAATAATAATTGCTTATTTTTTGGTCATCTGAATGTACGTAGTTTGACGTTGCATTTAGATGAGATAATAATACTTTTGCATAAATTTAATTTTGATTTTCTAGCTGTGTCTGAGACCTGGTTAAATAACAAAATTTCAACTTGTTCTCTTCAAATTAATAATTACAAATTTCAGAGGTCTGATCGTATTAATGGTCGTGGTGGTGGAGTGGGATTATACTATCGATCTAATTTGAATGTTAAAATGTTATCATGTGGTTTAAATGGTAAAGTCGAATTTATGACATTTGAACTGTTTGGTAAGTTTAGTAAATTTCTTATTGTTGTTTTTTATATCCCACCTCCCACTACAAGAGGAGACATTACATGTATTTATGATATTCTTACTGATTTATTACAAGAGTATGAAAAAGTGTTTTGTTTGGGTGATTTTAACTTTAATATGCTAAATAATAATTTATTGACTGATTGTTTTAACATACTTAATTTACATTTTTTGCCGTTTAGTGCTACGAGGTTAGAAAGCCTTTTAGACTTGATTGTTGTTTTTAAGCCTGACCGACATAATATTATCAGTTATGGTCAATATTCTGTTCCTACAATATCGGATCATGATTTAATTTTTGCTTCTTATAAATGTTGTCGCACTAGAGATAAGTTAACTTATTCTATTGTGCCCAATTATAGGAAAATTAATCATGAATATTTTGTAAATTGTTTTTTCTCATTTGATTGGTCTAGCCTTTATTGTTGCTCTGATGTAAATATGATTGTTGATTTATTTAATTCAAATTTCTTACATTTAGATTCTATGTGTGTGCCCCGTAAAAGAACTATTAACAATTGTCCTACAGCTCCGTGGTTAAACCAGACGATATTGGATTCAATTCAATATAGAGATTTGAAGTATAATAATTATAAAAGGAGTGGATTAGATGCTGATTTTAGTTCCTATAAAAGGGCTCGAAATAAAACTACTAAGTTTATCAATCAAGCTAAGTATAGTTTTTATTTTGGTAATGTTTATAACTCTAAAATTACATGGAATAATTTAAAAAAAACTTGGTATTTCGTGTTCTGTTGCTAAAGTTGACATAAAATTCACTGCTGAAGATATTTTAAATGATATCTGTAAATTTCGCGAAGATTTAGTGGTTCTGCCATTGCCAGATATTGGATCTGTTGATCCTGATGATAATTATAAATTTGCTTTTGATTGCGTTGACGAGCTAATTGTCTTGAGTGCTATCCGTTCAATTAAATCTAATGCTATTGGATACGATAAAATTGATTT
This sequence comes from Nephrotoma appendiculata, assembly GCA_947310385.1. Taxonomy (NCBI): domain Eukaryota; kingdom Metazoa; phylum Arthropoda; class Insecta; order Diptera; family Tipulidae; genus Nephrotoma; species Nephrotoma appendiculata. The sequence continues at coordinate 364,443,971 of OX371223.1, read as the reverse complement.
TAAAATTATAAAATTATTTATTGATCTGTTTCTTCCACAAGTGACATATATAATTAATCAATGTTTGTCAAAATCAGTTTTTCCGAATTTGTGGAAAGTTGCTTCTATTGTTCCAATTCCAAAAAATGATATTGTTGCCAGTCTTAAAGATGTTCGACCAATAAGTATACTACCTGCCCTTTCTAAGGTGTTAGAAAAAGTTATGCAAACCCAGATTCTGCAGCATTTTAAAGATTTTGATTTTCTTTGTAAATTTCAGTCAGGGTATAAGCATGGTCACAGTACTACAACGGCTTTGGTACACATTGTTGATGATCTTTCTTCAATCTTGGATGGGCATGGTTCGCAAGCTTTATTGGTTTTATTGGATTTCTCTAAGGCGTTTGATAGTGTTAATCATATACTTCTACTTCAAAAGCTTTATTTATATTATAAATTTTCTAGCTCTGCAATTAATATGTTGTACTCTTATTTGCATAGTAGGGAGCAGTTTGTTAAGCATGGTGTTAACTGCTCTGGAATGGGTAGAGTAACTCTAGGTGTACCACAAGGATCAATTCTCGGTCCCTTGTTTTTTTCTATATTTATAAACGATCTTCCATGGCGAATTCGTCATTGTTCTTTTCATTTCTATGCTGATGATTTACAACTGTACATCGGATGTAAAGCATTAGGATTGAATGAAGCTACAATGAAATTGAACGAAGATCTTAGGGATATCTTATTATGGTCTAAATTTAACTCACTGGCGCTTAATCCCAATAAAAGTAAAGCATTATTTTTGTGTAAAAGTAATTTGAATATTATTAAGCCTACTCTTGTTTTGGGTGATGACACAATTAAATTTGTTCCGACTGTTAATAACTTAGGACTGATATTAAATTCCAAACTTACTTGGTGTGATCATATCAGTACATTGTGTCAACGTGTCAATTATAGTTTATATTCGCTAAGATTAATAAAGAAATTATGTCCAATTCAGTTGCGAGTATTTTTGATTAAAAGTTTAGTTGTACCTTTGTTTACGTACTGTGATGTGATTTATAGTGGATGTGATAGTTCCTCTCGACGTCTACTTGAAATTACATTTAATAATTGTATTCGATACGTTCATGGCCTCAGAAAATTTGATCATATTTCTGGTTTAAAAGCTTCTATTTTGGGATGTACTTTGTTCGAGTATTATCATTATAGAACAGCTGTATTTATTTTTAGAATTATTACCTCTGGATTGCCTCTATATCTTTATGAAAAAATTTATTTTTCCAGGTCTCTGCGCACTAGAAACATCAACTTGCCCCTTAACAAAAGTAACATATATAATAATTCGGTTTTGATGAATGCGTTTATTATTTGGAATGGTTTACCTTTTGAACTTAAAAATTTGAATTCTCTTAAAATGTTTAAAAATCTAGTATATTTAACTGTACAGAGAACCTATTAATGTAATTATAATTTGTAATAATATTATTATACCCCTTTGTAAATATTTTGTATATTGATGTGATTGTTAATTTTTTTCTCTTTCTTATAATTATTATTATGTTTTTTTTTTCTTCTTTTGTGATTTTTTCTTTTTCATAGTATAAAAGCTTCGGCTTATGCTTGTAAATAGATATGTAATAAATAAATAAATAAATAAAAATAAATAACGCAAGATATCTAATTAAGACTAACGCGAAGCAACATGACACATCATGGTATAAGATCGCGCAACATGGTGCAACATCACGCAATATAGTGCAACATCAATCAACTTTAACATCATCGGACTGAGGGTACTAATGTAATTGAGTTTATTCAAAAATACAATCAATAATGATAAAATCTCGCCAACTGGTCTAGAAATACAACTTTCGCTACCACTTTTGGTTCACAGTAGTCCGCTGAAATTTTAGAAATCTGATCTGGACCGATTCTGTTGCAAATTTAAATTAGAATATTTTAGTTCTTAGTCGATTTTATCGTATATTATATATATTTTTCAAAATATTTCCAAAAAACGAAAAAGCTCTTATGAATGCTGTCACTTCTGCTGAACCCAAAATGAGATCTCTCAATTTATGAAAGAAACTTAAGTATAAAGTTTAATCCAGATCAGTCAATCCAAATGGGCTATAAGCAACCAACAGATATTTTGTCTTCACGGATCATACGCGCGCATAGAGATTTTTTAAACCCCTCTTTTTTACTTCGGTGATATAGCAAACAGTAAGAAGAAGATTTTCTTAAATTTGAAATCAGATACACTGTTGATGAAATTTAGTGTGAACACCACCATTTATGGATAAAAATAATATCAGTCAAAAGTCTCCGTTTCGAACACCATTGACAGTATAACAATGTAAAATAATCCGCATTAAATTCTGAGTCGATTGGCAGAAAAAATGTTATGTGCTCGATTGCTGCATTTAAAAATTTGATTAGTTCAAGAGGTATCAACCTCAGGCCATTTAAAATGATGTTTCCACGCCAATAATTTCCACCTGCATTCTTCAGTTCACCATGTGAAAAAATTTCCATTAAACATCTCATGGCTCTCGAAAATACCTCCCATTCTAAATTGTTGCAAAAATAAAACATTTCGCCTAAAAATGTAATATTGTAACATGAAATTAAACTAAATGAATACTGAAAGCTTTTACATCTAGATACGGAAAGAACTTATAAAATTTATTCCATATATATGGGCGTATGCATTTTATGAACATATACGTTTTCTATATAATTCAATAAATCTTTCAACACCCCACATTTGCACATATACGAAATACACATATTATATGTAAAACATATTAGCTGATATTCTAAAATTTATACCGGGTGTAATTTGTAATATGTATGCAGAAAAGTTAAAAGCTCTCATCGTATATAATTTTATTTAATTCTCGTTTTCAATTTTATTTTGATTTAATCAATTAATTAAATTCACATAGAACTATGAGTATACAACCATGGAATGCATTTGTGTTATATTTAAGGGATATTGCAGTACAATAAAAGCTAATCTTTTTGTAAAGCTTCTGTATGTATGTTTCGAATACTAATAAAATTCTAAATGCAAGAATATCGAACAAAATGATAATACGAGAAAATCGTTAAATCTACTTTAGAGCTTTATATGCAATAAAAAGTGTTGTTATCCATTAATGGGTTTAGGATTCTCCCTGTAATACATCAATATATAAACATAACGTCTTATCTATGATCGAACATAAAAATAATAATTAAAAACGGAAGTTTATGTAAAATAGATTTCATTATGCTAATTTTAATCATTTGTTGCGTTGGAGGTTGAGAGATTACATATATTGAAAGACATGATTTGCTTATGAAATGTTTGTCTAAAACCTTTACACACCCCTGCCCAAAAAATTAAATAATTAAACCGTATAAGTTTTATAGATACCACAAAATTAACCAATCTAGATTATCATCATATCGATTTCGATAGGAGTAGCCTATTTATTCATCGTATCCCATGTTAAACCCAAAACCACTAATAATGAATGAAAGCTCAATTTACGTTGTATGGTACAAAAAACAAGAATAAACATCAAATTAAATTTTCAAACAAATTCTGTTTTTGTACATTTAATCATCCCAAAGCTTAAGTGGTCAAATTAATATTGCTGTCATGTTAAACCAGTAATTACTGTTCAAAAGCAAAACACCGTATTAAATACAAGAAAAGCTCTTTAATATTTTCGTTGTCCTTATGTCTATATTGTGTATAGATGGCTATATATAGCGAAAGCGCTCAACTTTTAACATTTTTGTTGGTTATTTTTTTATTGGTTTATATGAAAACTGTTCGCGTCCATTGTTGTACAAGTATTTAAAAGTTTTTATTGACAAATTGTACTACTATCGATTTGAGGTTATTTTTAGTCTTTGGAAAAGTAAAAAATTGTATATTCCGAGTTGCTAATGAATACTTATGTATTGAAAAACAGTTTATATTGATGGTCTCGATGGGTATTTATAGAACGAGTACGATGTTTCACATATGTAGAACCACAGAAACTCGCTTGCAAGAAAATTCAATTTAAATGACACGTAACAGTTTTTGGGATTTTGCAGATCTCGTGAGATTAGTAATCACAGTCGTACGTTTATAAAATGTTTGCCTGTTTCTTGGTCCGTCCGCACAAATTTTGTTGTACGGTTTTAACGTCAAAACTATCACACCGATTTTAATGTAGCGTAAATAGGTTTGGAGGTGAGAACCATGAGAGCAATCTGCACTTAGTTTGATTTCGACATCTTAAAAGTTTTAAGTTATTTGATAACAAAACATAATATGCCATTTATGGGCACCCTAAGGGTTTTCTCGGTTCGTTTTATTGTTTTCAAATTATTTTATAATTGAACAATATATTGACAAATTCTGGTATAGTTTACTGAGATCTGTATAGAATCAGAGCAGTCTAGTTTTTCTATGAAAGAGTGAGTGGAATTTAGTGCTCACCATCGCCAAATTCGGGTTGTTAACAAAATTTGCTTGATCCAAGATATTTGTGATATTTTTCAAGACATGTTCAAATTGACAAATTGTTGCTTTTCAAGACCATTGAGATAATATGCCACACACTTTTATACGAATGAGAAAATTTGTACCTGCTTCCAGCGCCACAACGGTAGTTTTGAATACTAAGATGCTTCAACGATATTCGCCTTGTACGTATTCCAAAATAAATGAAAAATTTCCTACCAACTAAAGCGGTATCGCCAAAATTGTTTTTGATCCATGGCCTTTCAAACGATATACTATGTATACACCAGTGAACAATATAAAGTAAAATCGTGGTACAGGTACCTGCTTGAGGTAAATAATCCAAAAGCTTTGGAACTCACACAAGCCGAACTTGAGATATCCAAACAGACGATTGTTTTTTCATTTTTGAGATCGAGACCCTTCAAACTTTAGAAAAAATTGGGTTTGAACCAGGCACCATTTTTCCATAACTGGAGTCACACACAAATATTAAACTCTATGTTGTTTTAGTGAAATACCAAATTCTTTGGCATTCTTTGATAGGTATGATATCAAACGGCCGAATGTCGAAGGGCCGGATTTCAAAGGGCCGAATATGTCGAATGTCGAAGGGTCGAATGTTGAAGGGCCGAATGTGTCGAAGGGCCGAATCTCGAAGGGCCGAATTTCGAAGGGCTGAATTTCAAAGGACCGAATGTGTCGAAGGGCCGATTATTATTTTTTTTTTGTTTTTAGAAATAGATTTTTTTATTTTATTTAATTATTTTTTTATTTTTTGTACCATATACCTATTATCAGAAGGCTGACACATAGGGCCGAATGTCCCTGGTGCCGCATGACAAAATTGCGATTCGACCCATTCGGCCCTTCGACACATTCGGCCCTTCGACATTCGGCCCTGGACATTCGGTCCTTCGACATTTGGCCCTTTGCACCTATTCCATTTGATATTCAGCAAACAGTCACCGTTCACAAAGTGTATTGACCTTCCGACTAGTATAATATTTTTTTAGTCAGGACGTCCCTATGTATAGTATAATATGTACGCTAGTAATGTATCAGTTTACAACAAATTGATTTTACTTGATTGTAGTTTAGCTAAAAATATCGCATTCATTACTGTCAACAAATTAAACTTGAAATAGAAATTGAAAACACTAAATGATGATTTACTATGCCATGGTAATAAATCAATCAATCACAATTGGTAAATAAAACAATTATCCGTTATTATAAATAAAAAAAATAGAAATGTGTAATACTCAATGTGTCGTGCTACTTCAATCAGTCACATATTGTTAAGCATATTTTGTGTCAGGCAATATAATTCATTAATATTTGAACTTCTATCACATTGCTCATAGGGTATGAGATATTTTGGTTATCGTACGTTAGCACCTCAAACTTTGTCATTTATTAAAGAAGTGCCTTGCATAATCTACTTTATAAATGTTTAAACTATTAAATTTAATGAGAGCTAAATTTACATTTACACCATTAAAGTTATATTTACACTTACACATAAACCTATACACTTACAATTACACTTAAACTTAGACCTTACACTTACACTTGCACCTACACTTAAAATTACACTTACGCCCTTCTTACACTCACACTTAAACCTCCACCTACACTTACGATTGAAAAAATTGGGAGACAAGAAACGAGAACTCAGTCCGAACAAAAAAAAACAGAAGGAACCGGTAAATTCGAGCAAAAAGCTATGAGCGGTTAAGTCAAAACTACATTTATTATGAAAAAGAGAAGTTTTATTCGTACCACAGAATCCGAGACGAATGGAGCTAGGGAGGCACCTGTTCAACATTAGGAAAATGCACGAGCGTGTTAAAAAATTGTATTAGACACGAGTACAGATGACGATGGTAAAGTACAAGGACATAGGAGACAGAGTGAATCATAGAATTAAATAATCAGTTCGGCCAAAACACCCTAGATCAAAATTGGTAGGCACCCAGATTTCGTTAAACATTTTACTTGCAGCCACAAAAATACTAGAGACAAAAACGTATCGACTGGTTGGCCTACACACTATATGGGAGTAAAACGTCCTATGTTAGACTACATATATTTTTAGTTCAATTATCTGGCAAGGAGATGTAACAACTACAAAAGACCCAGGGTATGGAGAACATAGAGATAATGAATATATATGGTAAAGTCCTGCCTGAAAAATCAACATTCAAGATATGCCAATCACCAAGCACGCTGCAGCCGTTCTTGCTGATGTTCAATGATATAGTAGTGAAGGCAAAACAATACCATCCTGTAACAATAGCTGGTGATTTCAATGCCTGGGCAGCGGAATGGAGAAACAAAGAAGCAAGACAAACACTAGTGACCTACCATCAATTGGATGTTTTTTTGATCAACAAAGAGAACGCAAACATGCTCAGTAATAATGCAGAATGACATGGATTTTAAGCTGTTATGTAACGGACGGGCTAAAAATTATTTTCGGCTTCGACATCTAGATATTTATTGACTTAGAATCGTTGATACCTAAAGCCTTCGAAACTGAGATGTTTAGAGACTTGAAAAATAAAGATTTGAAGATTTAGTTATTTAGAAAATTAGAGAATGTGAGAATTAGAGAAGAAATCTTGACAACTGTATAGAATTATAGATTTAGAAATTAAGCTGTACAGAAATTTACAGACCTGGAAATAAAGGTCTAGAAACTTTACAGTTACAAGCTTAGAACCTTAGAAACCTTAACAATTAGATAACTAGAGTTCTAGTGCTAGGAACTAAGAGACTTAGTACAGTTACACAGTTACAGCCTTAGAAACTTAGAGAATTAGAAAACTAGAGGCTTAGAGGACTAGAGTTGGGAAACGAGAGACAGAAACTTAGAGAATTAAAAAATTAGAGAATTAGAGAGTTATAGAACTAGGGAACTAGAAAATTTAAGAATTGGAGAATAATAGAATTAGATAAATAGAGAATTAAAGAATATAAGGGAATTACAGAAATAGAGAATTAGAGATTTTTTTTTATTTATAATAAATTAAAGTGATAAAAGTACACAAAAAGTTAGAGAATATGGAATTAAGATACTCACACTCTTCGAGACTTAGGAACTTTGACAACTATATACTTATGTCGCGTACATGACATCGGAAATAAATAGTACCATACTCGCTATCGAACTCAAAACCAATCATATTACGTGAGATGCTTTATACAACGCCTACTAGTTCCAAACTCGAGTTGAAATTGTTTTAACTTTGTTGTTTTTTTAATACATTCTGCTTGACACCATGGTATTTTTTCCTATCTAACTTCCGATGTCATGAAGGCACTATTAAAGTTCACATTTAGATGCACATAAATTTAGAGATTAATTATAGTTTGCATTGTGTGAACCCCGAAAATCAAGAAAATTATTCGTTGATTTATTTTTTGTGTCTGTTTTATCATCTCTTTTCTGCGAATAAGTGAGAGAATAAAACTACTACTTTTATTTTTTGACGTGCGAGGGTGCTTCAAAATTTTAAAAATTTATTTTATTTTACATTTGAAAGCCCGGCATCTTTAAAAATTCATTTTGCAAAAATGCATTACGGCCGGAAGACAGTTTATGTGAATGCAGTATGGAATATATGATTTAGACATTTTTAATTTAAATAGATACATTTAGATCCGCATAGTATTCCAACCATAATCATGACCGACCATTTAAATCTTTCGAAAACAAGTGTAAATAATGGTGAGCGCGAATTATTTATTAATCCAAAATTTCGATACTAATTGAAACAATTTCTGCTGATTTAAAAACCAAAAAGAACTGTAAATGTTTAATTTCGTGTATCACACAGCCGAAATTATTAAATGTTCCTGATGTGGCAAGTGCTGTAAAGCGACCCCACAAATGCAAACGCTGCGATACGACATTCATATTTATCCTCACCACAAGAATCACGAACAAATCATGTTAATGTTAAGAGTTTCCTGCCCCCAATGACAAAATGTGTTTATCAATCAGAATCGACTAGCAATACATCAACGTATGCATACGATCCCAAACTCGTCATGGAAGTAAGTAGAAAACTAAAAATCGCTCAGCAGCCGGATGAGTAGACCAACTTTTTATTGGGCCAAGAAAAGACCTAAGGAAGTTTTCATTTTTGTACGGGTTTGCGTATCTTTGTGCATACAAGTATCGTGGGGCTAAAAACGGGGGGGAGGGGGGAACGCATTTTTCTACCTTTTGCGGTAGATATATTGTGAGTTAATAGCCTCTTTGTTTTCTATGACTCGAAAGTTGTAAACATTGTATAAATGCCATTAAAAATAATATTTTGTCCGAAAAGCCGAAAAAACTTAATAAATATCACGGACGATTTAAAGAAACTTGTTAATGCTTTTGTTCACCAGTTAATGGTGTGAATGTAATCTTTCAGTACAAATGGGACGATCCAAAACTTTGTGTAGTCTCAAAAATCTCGTCGGCCAAGATGCAAATGTAATCAATGCTAGAAAGATTATGGAGCTATCTAAATGAATAATGACATCACTATGAATGTAATGTGTACGAAACGGCTCACCAGGTATGTAAGCAACAAACAGGACATTATGTTGTGAGCCTCCCTAACATGCGTGGTTATAAATGTGATACTTGCGCCAGAGTATATTACGGACATGCGCCGCACTGTCTACGTTAATTCCTATGTTTCGACATAATAATGCATTTGTGAGTCTTGAAGAGATCCATTAAAGTGATCTACAGAAACAGCTATCTTTTAGTATCGCAGTCAAAATTTACTGTCGCGACATTTTTTTCAAACTGGTCATAATTCTAACTAAAAATGTAAACATATCAGACGCCATCTTAGATAAATTTCAATTTTTTTATATATTATTTATAATTTTTTCCGCTTTTGGATTAAATTTTTCTACATTTTATTTAGGTGGTTATAATTTTAACTAAAAAATTGTTAATTTAATTGACTGCCATCTTAGAGATATTTTTATAAATTAAATAAATTTGAATTTGTAACATATGAACTATTTTTAAATGTTTAGTAAAACAAATAATTTTAAATGATTAATTTAATAAAATAAAATCAAAATGTAAATATATGGTTTATAAATAAAATAAATTGTATTAAGTCACATGCGATTATTATTAAATATTCGTCATTTTTGAGGCGGTTCACCCTTCAAAAAGCGATACGAGCGATACTTTCTCTTTGATCTGTGTCTGCAAGGTTGACGAAGCATAAACAAATTCAAATCAAATATACGATAATTTCAATATTGTGAAGCGGAGATTTGCCTTCATCTAAAACAAATTTTGAAATTTTTAATTGTTTAATTGTTGTTTAATTTATTAAAAATTATTTTATTACGGCTTAACGTAAAATTTTTAAATGTTGGTTCATTTTTATTCCGATAGATGGAGTTAGCTTGAGACACAGAAAGTGCCGCTTTTGATCAAAGTGGCGCCACCGTCACTCAAACTGTCAAAAAAATTGATGCGATACTAATACCGGGTTTCCATCGTCATAGTATACAAGTATAATAGTATTATAATATTAAAGTATTACGATGGAAAACCAAAGTTGATAGTATAATAGTTTATTAAAATATTTCAGTATACTAGCTATCAAAATATAATACGTAGCAAATATTATTTTTAACGTTATAAATTTAACAGTGTAAAACTAAATTTAATTTTCGTAGCTTATCCATTACCATTTTTAATATTTTCTCGTCGCAATGAGAAATAATTTGTTGGCTGCTTATCGTTATATATTATTCTTATATAGTATGTGTCAAATAAATTAATAATATCCTTTTTATCAAATGATCAATTCGAGCAGGCTTAATCCAAACCGTACGATGGAAAACCAGCTAGGCTTGATAGTATAATAGTATTATACTATTATTCTATTATGCTATCGACGATGGAAACCTGGTATAAAGCTGTTCCTCCGAAAATATTAAAATCGAAGATCTAATAAGTTATGTAGATCAGAGATTTCTAATAATTAATGCAAATGACTTTTGGATTTTATTAAAAAATGTATTATAAACATAACAATAAACGTGAAAAAGAAGTGTTGCCAGTCATGCAAAAACTGCTATAAACGTACAGCAAGAGAGAGGATAAATGTTTATTTTGCTTCGTTCATACAATGCGCGAAAAGTAAAATCGTCGAGTAATGATTATTCATTACTCTCGATTATTTTTTAATTTAGCAACGTCCATACAATCGCGCATTAGAGGTTTAGAGTTAGAGGCTTAGATAATTAGCGACTTACGGACTTAGGGACTTATAGACTTAGAAAATTAGTTAATTATTAACTTACAGACTTATAGAGTTAGCAACTAAAAGACTTATGCTGTGTGCCTCAGGTCAGTTGTTTCGACTAAATTATGAACTTAATTTTTTTGATGTGACGTTACGCTATTAGCCGCCAGGTTACAAACGAAAAGTCTCCTCGCGGGATAACTTTTCAATTTAGGTTGTTACTTGTCATTTTTAAACATTTCTTTCTTTATATCATTTCGTACATTGTTTTGTTTTTAAACATTTCGTAGTTTATAATAACATTTGCTAATAATGCAACTACCATTATTTTAATTTAATTTAATATTTAGAAGAAGCATTAGAGACTTAGAGAATTAGCGACTTAGAGACTTATAGACTTAGAGACTTAGAGACTTGAAGCCTTGGAGATTTTGAGACTTAGAGATTTAGATACTTGAGTCTTAGGGACTATAGAGACTTAAAGACTTTGAGACTTAAAAACTTAAAGACATAAAGACTTAGAGAGTAAGAAAATTGGAGATTTACATTCTTAGAGAACGAGAAAACTAGAGACTTAAAGATTTAGAGATATAGAGACTTAAAGAGTTACAGACTTAGAGATTCAGAGACCAAGATTATACATTTTATGTTAATTCTAAGTTAGATCTTTAAATCTATTGTATCTAACTCAAATGTATAACTCTTTAAGTCTCTAGGGTTATAAAACACTAAGTTCTTTATTTACTAAGTCATCAGTCAGGTTTTAATCTGAAAGTTACAACTCTAGAAACTTAAAGAGTTTTAGATTTGAGACTAGATATATTTTGAGACTTAGAGAGTTTTAATCTTTGGAGCTTGGAAGCTAAAATTAAAATTTTTTACGGAGAATTATACAGAATTATTTGGCACAGTAACATTAGTGGTTCTAATAGTATACAATCATTGTTCTTAATACTGTTCTTGCATATCTAAGGAGACAGTTTAGCAAAAAAATTATGGTAGAACAGGAGTTTTTTGTGGTAAAATTTTGGTAAATCACAGGAAAGCAAAAATATTTCTAGATAAAATGTAAAATTCGTCAGGTTTATTTATTAAATCTAAGAGTCTTTAGTATGTATGTCCTAACTTCTTCTCCTAGCTTATGTTTTAGGACACCATAAAAAATTGTGTTGAAAACTCGATAAATTCAACAAGATTATATATGGATGGATTGAAATTTTATTACTTTATATGGGTATCAAACCTTTGACACAAAAGTTTTGATACTAATAAATTTTACGTTTTGTGCTCGAACTTCTAAACCAACCTAATGGTATAAATTCTGTTATATGCACGGATAATTGTTACCAATGTCGAAATAGGCAATCAATTTCGATGACATATTTAGATTACTCTCGTATAAATGTGTTAGTGTCTATCGAATTTCAATTTATCTTAAAACAAACAAATATACAAAAGCTACAGATCAAATTTTGTAATAGATTTTTTTGTTTGTCGTTAGTGAGGATGAAATAGATTATTTGCCAATAAGTTGAGAGTTTTGTTATCCGGAACATAGCACCAACAAAAAAAAAATTATCAAAACCCAAACAAAACAAAATTTATTGTCTAATAAATTCATTTTATGGTTTTTTTTATTCATTCGGAGTGTAGATAAACCCAATGTACGATTGTTGGTACTGCTGGTGTTGCAATGTACAATTGTGTTCGAGGAAAGTAGCAACTAAATTGATTTCTATACTCGACGTCGCACATATTATAAGTTTTGGTACACGATTACATAATTTGAAGACATTACCATTTTATTGATACTCTGGAACTAAATAATAAAATTAAAATACAAGGCGAACGTGCCCACCCGCGCACAGCACAATTAACCATCTCATCCGAATTTTATATCGTAATGATAGCACTGTAACCGTATCTGCGCCACGACGGTACACCAGTTGTGTATAATTGTTGTCGTTTTAATCTCATTACCGGTAATTAAAATTACATTTATAAAAGTTTTTGCAAGTTTTTTTTAACTAATTATAAAATTTTTATTTTAATAAGCATTTCCTATACCATGTCTCTAGCAATTTCCAGTCCTGTGTGAGCGTTTTTTTTTTTGTTGTATATAAGTTGAACGCCTGATAGATACTAAAATTAAAATGACCGTAGTGAAATTATCTCGTTCTGTGTTTATAGTTGAACAATTATAAATTCGCGTTTAATCGCTATATACTTTTAAAATAATCAGATTATTGTGATGAGATAAAGAAAAGAGCCGGCAGAAATTGTTTTATGATAATTAAATAACATGTCCTGCATAATATTGTATTATAGAGCACCAGCCGCAAGCGGAAAAGAACTAAAAGTAAAATGCTCGTTATTTCCTCCATTTTTCATTAAATTTCTATAAATTTCGAAAAATTATGTAGCCGCTATATATGAGCCATTTTTTAACCATGAGCTACCAATTATATTGTCGATAAACTTTATTTTGTACTCGTATGACATCTCATTCAAATTAGATCCACATAATTTTTCACTTATCAGAATATATAGTCGAAGTCATACTGAGACCGGTGCTAGAAAAAGGAATAAAGTAAGTAAATTAATTATTTAGTATTTGCTATTTTCAAACTCGTTCACGGTTGGTTGCGTATGAACCATCGTCACTTGACCAACGTACTTGTCGTTATATAGAATTAGGGAGAAATTCTGCTGATGTAAAGCGATAAATATATGGTACTCCGTTTTCGCGTCTCAATCGTCGGTGATGGCGAAAATCGGTAAACCACATTAACTTTAGTCCGTTAGTCGAAGTTATTGAAATTTTGTTAAAAAATAAGAAAACAGACCCACACACATACATACACCCACATAGAACCAGTCGCCAGCTGTTCAGAAGCAAAAATCATCAGAATAGGTAGAGAATCTAGATTCTCCGAAAAGTAAGAGGTCCAATAGGGCAACAACATCAGGCGGGAATCAACATTAGAAGGGAAGGACGAAGGAAGCAACAACAAAGCGAGCAACTGCAAGCACAACAAAGATCTGAAAATCCTTTGCAGGTTGGAGTCGATTGTAACGAAGATACCGGGAAATTCTCAAATTAGACCGTGGTTAAACTCAAAACTAGAAGGCAATGAGTGAAGTCTCGTCGTCCGGATGCGTTGGAGAAAACAGGTAACCTTACGTATGCGGAGATTTTATGAAACTTGAAAAGGGATCCGGACTTAAACGATCTTGGGAAAAATGTAATCCACATCCGCTAGACGGAATGGTGCAGTTCTCTTCTAGAGCTAGAAAAAACTGCTGGCGAAAATATCTTTGGTAGAAATACTAGGTAATGAAGCCCAGGTAAAAAACTTAAAGTAAGATATGAGGTTAAGAGATATATGAGATTAAGAATATAGATGAGGTCATCACAAAGAAGTAGGTTTCCGTCGATGATATCAAAATTTGATGACAAAATATGTTCTCCAAATGAGTGCAATAGCATGCAGAATATGCGATGGTGGGAAAATTCACATTGGAGGGATAGTTTGCAGAGGTTTACCTTATTTCCAGTGCAATTCCGATGGGATACCTACCAATTACGGCGGGGGGATTGATGAAAACTTATCGAAAAGTTGAAAATTGTGAGGTCCTATTCCCAGATAATATACCAAACGTAGCACTAAAAGCAGCAGTTCGTGTGTTGCGATCATCCTGTCGCTAACAATTTTCCCGGTTGAAAAAAAAAAAAAAAAAAATTCGTTGGTAAAATTTTAGTCTACGGAGTAGCTCAATAAAGTCGCTGTGTGAATCGGCTTTGTTGGGTTCCTGTTAGACCCGCGCGGCGCGAGTGTCAAATAAATGACAGAGCGAGACCAATGTGCATCGGGTGAGCGAAAAGCAAAACATTTCACTAGAATGTCTTGCTTATATGCCTTTCGTTTACATCAATGCGAATTGATGTAAATGAGAAACAGAGAAGAAAGACAATTATTCTGGAATGTTTTGCGCGTCGTTTGTGCGACGTAAGAGTATTTTTTTATGTGCAGTCGAGTTTTTGATTTTTGATTAGAGAGTCGAGTCTTCTTTAGAATTTTGGCGAGCATTTTTGGTATGCAAGTAACGAAAAGTAAAAAGTTCATTTTTTTTCTTTAAAAACCAGTTGGTAGATTGGAAAATTTTTTTTGTGATAAAAATTAATGTGAATTTTCATATAAATTTGTAAATAAAGAAATTATAAAAAAGGAAAAATAATAAGTTGTGATTTAAAACGAGCGAATTGAGAGGGGGCCGGAAGAAAAACAGTTTTTTGTGTGTGTGTTCGATAGATCGATACCGCTTGGCGGATGGATATAAAATTTATTTTGGTCGAAATTTGGTTTTTTTTCTGCGTGCCCGGAGTGCAAAGTGTATTTTTGCTTTTCATTTTCGAAACTTTCCTGATGAAGATAAACTCGAATCAGTTCAAATTGTTGTTGAGACTGAATTAAATTCATTCACATATTATCATTACAATACACTGCTCTACGCTATCGATGCCTAGCGGTTCAGTACTGAGTTGAGTTGGAGACTAAGAAAATTTATGTTGCAGTTTTGGATTAAGTGTGTGACCAATCACGTGGATATTTATATTGCAGCCATCTGTTTTTTTATTTACGGTGGTTTAGCTACTCTTAAGGCGAGCCAACGCCCAAACGCATTTGTCAGTTTTAGAAGAAAAGACGACCGTTATTATATATATATTTACGTGTTAACGGGGTAACGTTCATCAGTTAAGGCGAGCCAACGCCCAACTTATTTTGGCGGCCAGGCCAAATACATTTTTCGGGGAGAGGCCACGCAACGACGACGGGTAGCCAACCGGCTATTTGTCTTATTGGTATCGGGGAAAGGACCCGCAACAGTAACGGCACCAAGCCGCAACGGTCCGGGGCGGCGACCCTGTGGCATGACGACCGCCCATGGTCGCAACGGTAAATTTTTGAGGTTTATTTATAGTACAATTTTTTTTTATTTTTAATTTTAATTTTTTTTAATTTTATTTTTTTATATATATTTAAATTCTTTGTTTTGTTATACATATTATAATTTTCAAAAATTGATTGTAGTCGAGCGCCGCACAACGATCGCGTGTCGCGCGCTCGATAAACATTGGTCTCGCTGCTCCTCCATTTTGTTTCAGCGATTACTGATTATTTTATTTTTTTTCCCGCTGGCTGATTTTTTGGTATAAAATGAATTACTAATTTTTCGGGTATGGTATGATGGAAGCGGAGACTCCCGTCGGTGTCGGCGCGTTGATTGCGGTCCCTTGCTGCCCGCATCCAATTTCGTAATCAGGGCTTTGCCTTCTTTGAGTTCGAATGGATGCGCGCACCAAGGCACCTCTCTCTCGGGTTTATAATTATTGTGTTGTTCGTTCCTCAGGTTCCGTCCGACGAATTTCGGCGAAACTCCGGTTTTTTTTTATTATTATTTGCGTTGTTATTTTAATTTTTAATTTCGGTATCATCACGGTGTAAGCCAGGAGCTATGCATGCCTCAAACACCACGACCCTTCGCACTTCTTTCTGAGAACGTAGCCGGCAAAATATCACCGTGGAGCCCTCTGCATGCGCTTAGTGATATCTGCAGGATGGCAGTAGCCATCCTGTAACACGTGCTTACTGAAAAACTTCTTAGACCTGCTAAAATCCCGCCGAAATGAAAGGAAATGGAGCAAAGGAAAAAACAGGGACTGCTTCTACTCCCAAAGGGACAAATTGAGGAAGCCGTTGAGAGATCTGGTAACCTTGAGCAACACCAATATAATTTCAGAGAACCCCTTTCAACGGTTACAGTTATTTGTGACTACAATACAACGAGGGGAGGTCCATAACGCTCGGTATTGGGTCCATGATGGGGTCTTTCGACAACGGATGCCCGACGAATTATCGCGGATGTAGCTAAATTTAAGAAGAGTGTAGCATATATGTAACGGAAGCTTAACTATTATTCAGGGGTGGTTATCTAAGGTAGGACTAGTATCGTCACTCTATTTTACTGTAAGGTGTCCCGATGGAGCCAGTGAGCACATCAGAGAAGCGAAAATGGACATTCCGCCTAATACCTTCAATACATGTGTGGTTTAACCGGCAAAATGGTGAAGTCAATTTTTATTTAACGCAACTGATGTCGGAGTACGGATGTTTCCGCGTTCCAAAGGTCACCTGAAATGCATGACATGTCCTAGATAAGATGACAACGGAGGTACCAACCATTTCACGTGTGAAGTCAACTAAATATTAACCTTTGTGAAACGGAACAAGACCTGCTTGACCAGTCCGAGGAGTAAGAGGAGACGTCGTTATTTGGCTATTTGGACCAACTACGTATGTAGTATGGTCGCCATCTGGGTTTGCAGGCAACGTTCATTCCAAAACACAAGCTGGAGGAAGAAAATGTTGAGAATAGTAGTAATGATTTAAGGTTTCTACAGTGTTAGATTGGAGTTCAAAATGCTATAAAGTTGAGCTAGTGGAAATATTTCAGTATGGCTTTAGAAAGAGACACTTAACAATTGATTCCATTAATTTTACCAAAGAAATTGTCGCATTGTATGAAGCAGACGTTATTGTGGAAGATTATGTAAGAATGCGTGTTAAGCCTTTGAATTGCCGAATAAACTAAAGTCATCAGCTTTGCAAATCATATCGTGATTATAGTGGTGGCTTCACATAAAAATGAGTTAATCTAGATCGGTAACGACATCATTCGCATGATCCGCTGGCTGGGCAGAAGACAGTAGCTGTGCTAATATCTATCAAGAAGGTAAATGAGTCGGTAACTGAGGCTCTTCGAGAATGCGCTATTACCTCACAGCCAGTGATTTAGTGTCGAATTGTCGATGTACCACTATTGATACCAGGATTACACTTTAAGGAGCATATGTATACTGCCGCGGCTAAATAAAGAAATATATTGTGTAAATTCTCTGGATTTCGGAAATTTAAACGAAATAATCGGCGTGTGGGAAACAGTCGCAGAAAATCGAACTCAAACCTTTTTATTTTTTATTTTTAGGTCTATATAAATACAAGTATTCTAGCCCAAAACAAATCAGTAGGCTTAAGCGTTTTTATTTAGGCATTAAGCAAAATTTCAAGCCTCATCTTCGATGTTTAAATGTTTAGCCTTAGGCTCAAACTTGGGATTTTTTCCATTTTTGATTTTATTATCTAATTTGACAGTATGGCACATTAAAATTAAGTTTGCCTCGTTACCAGGGGTGAACAAAAAAAAATTCCTTTTCTTAAATTTCTCATCGCATAAAATTAGCTCTCCATAGCAGCATTTTATTATTCGCCACCGATAGTTGCGCTTGATAGCGTTACGGAGCACGCATTTTTCTGTTTGCAAAATTAAATATTATTTATCAGACATGTGGAGCAAAATGTTTTTTTCCAATCAAATTGCGATAAGAAATTGAATTAAAAATCATAGTTTGCAGTTAAATAAATGTATTTTACCTATAAATAGCCCATTAAATTTAGTTTTTCTATAGCTATCGAGCGCAACTATAGGTGGCGAACAATAAGACGTAGAAAATAGTTTACGCTAGTATTACATAGATGGCGACACGATCGTTAAATGTGCAGTAAATTGTTTGAAATAAAATCATTTTTTGTTGAATCAAAATCAAAAACTAGAAAAAGTAAAATGCTTCCCACCCCCAATTAAATTTTAATTAAATGTTTAAGTTTTTTTTAAAGATTATTAATATTTTCCAGTAGCTTATATGGATATACACTTCAAAAATTTCAACTTTATGGGTTTAACAGCTTTGCAATTTGCAAATCCTTGAACAAACGCCGCAAGCATTATAAATAATCAAATTTAAGCTTTTATCTCATAATTTTGTAAAGAAATCTGATATTCGATCAAATATATCTACGATATATAAAAATACGTGTATGGGAAAATAAAAAAGCTTTAAGCGATTTTACAGAAAAGCACATAATAAAAATCAAATAAAAGGCAAAAAATGATTACAGCAATACACAATTTGATAAAAAATCTTGCATAATTGTGATATCTGAGACAGAAACTAATATTTATGATTGCAAAGAATTTTTCTGCAGTTTCGTGATAACAAATAAATTAAATTGTTCAACGAAACGAAGTATGTAATATCGACTGAACCTTGACCTACTTGTGAGCTTATGGCATGATACCGATTCTAAATTATAAAATGATATAAAATACTATATTCTGTACTTATAAGAGATTATATTCCTTGCAATAAACGTTTGCGATAAAATTTTCGTTATAGAAATATTTCTGTCTTTAGTTTCCGTCAATATAATAGAATTGTATGAAAATGGTAAAACCCCTGCACATTGAATGCGGTAACTATACATATATACTTGTATACAATCCGATATCGAAGGAACAACCCAAAGCAATCTAAGTACTTACTGGTTATAATTCATATCGAAGTACTTGAACAAAAAAATTGTATGTGAATTCACTTTAAAATGATTAATGATTGGTGGTTTTATTGTTTGTGCTGTATACGGGTATACACAGAGAGAAGAAAAAGCTCTAGAAATCTTATAAATATTATAAAAAGCACAACAATTACGAAAATAAATGAGCTTTAAGAATGGAAATGGGAACAACTTAATTAATAATCAAAATTATGTTATCGTACATTGTTATTGTTGTTGGTTGTGCTCGCGCTCGCTTGGTGGTGTCGCATTTCTGTTTCTTATTTAGGATTAAACAGGAAACGGGTATTAGCTATATATACTAAAGACAAAATTAATAACATTGAGAAAAAAAACTTTGCAACCTCGTACCATATACAAATACAAAAAAAAAAATCACTGTCTGGGCACCAAAATAATTTTTAATTCTATGAAAGGCATCATCGCGTTTTAATTAAAAAAGGCAAAGTCTCATAACCTTTTTTGTATAACAAATAATTATAAGACGTTTATGAACACAAACACCTCCCTAACCTGTTCCCACCATACAAAATTATTAAGACAGGTGACTTTAATAAAATTATATTTAGAACACAGCAGTGTGGCGCCATTAAATTAAAAAACGATTCCGTGACTGAAAACAACATCATTTTTCCTATGCCAAAGAACGGCGTAAATTTACCTTTTGCGTTTGATTTACGTTTCACCTTGAATTTTTTGTAATATTTTAATCGTTTCTCGTCTTATAATCTCGAGACATTTTTAATAATTGGAATTCTCCGTTTCTTCCAAAAAATGGCTACGAAATGCTCTCGTTAACCTCCATGAACTTCTAAGCTGGTGCGCGTCTTCATATAGAAGGCTGCAATGCAACAAACATAGATAATTTATCCAGAACTTTGAGGAATGCGTGATTCTGGAAGAAGCAGAGACCTAACTGTAGTGTATCCGAAGGTGTTTTTTTCTGAGTCGATAAAACTTGTTTTTGTCATTCCGCTTTTCACAAAGACGACGTTAGTTTCGGTACTCTCTAAAATTTTTCAAACAGAACGTAACACGAGATTATTAATTTTCTTGATATAATTTCAATTATTTCAGTAAATATCAATTTGGTTTTAGATGTAATCTTAGCTCAGAAGATGCCTTACTAGAGCTCATGAATTCTCTACATCTTAATTCAAAGGCTTTCGATATGATAGATCACAACCAGTTTCCGGAGTTGTGTTTTCAATTGGTTAAAATGGTTTATTGTTAGCCGCTCAAAAAAGGTTCGCTTTGACGATTTTGCTTGAACTGTTTCAGCTGTGACGACTGATGTTCCACAGAGGTCAATCTTAGGGCCGATTTTATTTTTTATTAATGCAAATTCGGTATTCACCCAAAATTTTAAATAAAAAGTTGCCGCTTTCACTGGTCATCTGCATTCGGAAAATGTACCTCTTGCGCTCGAACATAAATAAATAAATAAAAAAAAATCTCAAAACATTCCTATTACCTTGCCTCGAGGATTATGGTTATCCTTAACTTTCCGCAAACATTCCGTTATTGGCTTGGTGACGTCGGAGAATTTTGTTATAAATTTTTGAACCCAAAAAAACTCAAAAAGATTTTAACTTCTTTCTCCGTTTAAAGAACGGGGAATACCCCAAAACTGCAATGCCCTAATATTGAAATACCCTTTGTCCGTTTGAACTTTTAAATTAGCTTTCTTTAAATTATCGAATTCGAAGCAAGGCTTAAGGTTTTCGATGTATTCTGGAGTGAGGTCGAGAATACTAAGATTTACCTAGGAGATCCTGTTTATTCCAAAATCTTTGTTCACTAATTCTTTAGTTGCGTATCTGAGCCAGCTGAACTAAATCAAAAATCGTAGTTATGAAATCACTGCTCAGCTTTTCGATAATTAAAATTTTGAAATCCTTATTATTGTTTTGAATTTGATGTCTCTATTGCATCGTCATATCCTGGGATAATATTTTTATATTTTTTACCCAGCTTTATAACACTATCATGCCCAAACTTAAAAGCATTAGAATTTATCATAGCATTATGATCAAATGCATGCCAATCCAAACCATTTGTTTTCAATGTTAGCAACTGTGACAGAACAAAAACAAATACCCAATAGACAAAACGCGTTTAAATCTATAATGATGTACCCAGCAGACAAGACATGTGGAAATCTATAAAAAAATTAAACTGCGTGGGTTTTCTAATTTTTAAACTTTCGGCAGACTAAAAATTATGATGGGCAAAATACAATTTATATCGGGGCGACCGCCCGTGTGCCCTGCTTAGCAGGAACGTTGCTCATGACTTACATTTATTTAAAAAATGTTCATCCCCCCCATTCAAATATACTACTACAAGAGCAATTTATTTACAGTCAGTGACTGTTCTAACTATACAAATGCAAATGCAAACGTTTTATTGGGGCTCAAGAAAAGTTATCCAAATTAGCCTTAATACACGATAGAGAGATGCGCAATATTATACAAATCATATCTTCTAAAGAATTCAGCAAGGAAATAGGTAATTGTGCTGCACAAAATTCTACAAATCTTTCTAAATTATAAGATCTGCTCACTTATATATTGCTGTTTGCAAATTTTAAATTGAAACCAATTTTATCGAAATTTGTCAAATTTGCCATAGAAAATTAGCACCCTAAAAATATAGTTGTCGTACACATGTGTTGTCTCGCAGGAATTTATTTTACATTAAAGGTCTTGGCCAAAAGTATTGAGTACCCATGGCATGATATCTTACAGTTTTTTTGGGAGTATAAATTTGAAATAAATTGAAACAATTTTTATAGGTTCACATTACTATTTGTTTATATAAAATTAATATTTTGTGGGTCCACCCTTTGCCTTAATTACGGCAGAAATTCTTTTGGGTAGAGAGCTTAAAAGTTTTTTACATTCTACAGGACGTATGGCGCTCCATTCTTGGTGCAGCATTTTAGGTCTTCTTTGTTATTTATTGTGTAGAGTCTGCGTTTTAATAAACTCCATAAATTTTCTATGGGGTTCAGTTCCGGGGACTGGGCAGGCCACTCCAGAACATCAATGCCATTTTCTCGAAACCATGCCATTGTGCAGGTATATTTATGACATGGCGCGTTACCCTGCTGGAATTTAACGCCATCCATGTTTGTATTACCAAAAAGCGTTATCAAATGAGGGCAGCATCTTCTAGGACGATTCTAGGACGTTTGACACACGAACATTTCGCCAACTCCAGAATTAATCATGCAACGCCATACCATTATGCTACCCCCGCCGTGTTTTACGGTTGGTCCACACACTTTGGATTAAATGCTTCGCACAAAAGGCACACCAGATGTACCAAAAATCTGAAATAAAGAAAATGTAGAGACTTCGGAAAACTAAACTATTTGTATCGATGAATCTTATTTTAAAATCATAATATTTAATATTATTAGAGCATAAAATTGTCAACTAACTTCAAAGTTTGATTCGTCTGACCACAAGATATTTGACCAATCTTCTGCGGTGAAACTTTGGTATTTTAAGGCCCATTTATACCGAGCCTTCTTGTCCTTTCGGAGTGCCAGGGTTTCTTGCTGGCTTTACAGCCTTTCAAACCAGCTTCGTGAAGCCTTGTGTGAGTGGTGCGAGCAGAGATTGGTTTCTTAATTTCTACTAAGCTTCTCTCACTAACTTTCGGTCGTCACCGTATGTGGTGATGTGATTGCGCCCGGTTCTGTACCTATTACTATGTGATCTACTAGCTGTGATCCACTATCGCTCAATAATATATTGCACAGATCGGAGTGACGACGTGATTTCACAGTTTTAGAAATCTATACTTGTGATTTCCCTTGCTCATGCAAACGCTGTATCTGTACACGTTGTTCTAAATTTAACTCATTTTGTTTCCCGGATATTGCAATAATTTCACTAAATTTAACAAATCATAACACCAAAAGCGGACTAGATCACTGGATGTGTACACAATGAGCGAAAGTAGCGAATTGACGAATAAATCTAAAATGGAAAAATAACAATTTTTAATGCACCAGACAGTTTATTGCCACACCTGCGGTGCCAGTCTCTGTTTTTAGTCCTTTTTAGATGTCGAAAAAATAATAAACAAACAAAAGGGGTTGTTTTCTGTTATACTTATCGTGTGTGCCCCAAATTTATAGGGTGCTCAATACTTTTCACCAAGGCTGTATTTTACGTAGTAAGATTGAGTATCGTATAATTTTGAAAAATTTTGACCTCAAGATTTTTTGCATATTTAAGATTCGCTATATCGCTGAAGTGGAAAAAGTCGTTTTTAAAAAGTCTCTGTTGACTAAATGTCTGTAGAGCATAGACGGATTGAATAATTTCAAGCTTTTGAGCTTTTTTTATTGTAAATTGTGAGATCCCAATGATTTTTGGCTGAAACCGATCCACCGGAAGTTCTAAGAGGTTCTTAAACGATTCAGATCTAAAAAATTCTAAATTAATTTTGCAACAATATCGGCTCGGACCAGTTTTCCAAAATTTAAGCGGAAATGACGGTTTTTGACAAAAAAAAATCGTCTCGTGAACGGCCTATTACCCTGATCAGTTTTCTAAAATTTAAGTATTCTGACAAAACGCTGTAATGTGAAAGCTGTAAGCAAAAATTTGGCTCCTGTTTGGATTGATTGGTTGGGATGAAACTTCATAGTTAAGCTATTTTCATAAATTTGACCAAAATCGGTACACCGAAAGTGGCAATAAAAATGAAAAGATTGTATTTGAATTTAAAAACAAAATTAATTGACAAATTTTTTTAAATTGTACTTTATTTTACCAAAACTCAGCATCTGCACAGTCCAAGCGGATTAAATATTCGGAAAAAAAACTTCAAGCTTAAACTTTTTTCACTGATTGCGAAATTCTTGCAAAATTTCGTGAACATCTGTGTATCGAAAGTGGCAGCTATACAATGGTGTTGAAAAGTTTAGCATTTTCAAAAAACGACAACGAATTACAACATTCAAATTTAAACATGAAATTATTAACAAGCGTTGACCTTGTCGGTTTTCTGAAGTTTAGCCAAATTAAATAAATTTCGTGACAATGTAATCAAAAAAATTGAATCAATTGTAAATAGCCGTATTTATACCATTTAATCCTCGCAACGATATAAAAAATATATAAACTGAATTAAACTTTCAGCGCCACAATTTATTGACGCAACGTTTGAAAATTTTGATTTATTCATATTGCTAATAATAATTTTTCCAAACCGCAGACAAAGCATCCAATAAAATTAAAACCCAATTTGTAACATATTATGATTATACGTAAACACATAAACATTATGTGTTCACTAGACTGTATTTAATCAATCATGAGATACACCGCACCTACGCAAAAAATATCTATGTGTGTGTGTGTAATAATAATAAATAAAACGGCAACAAATTCCTTAAGACTTTCGGTTTCGTCTACGAGCATATAAATGTGAGGGAATAAAATATGATGTATTACCCAGGACACATCATAAACTTTTCCTTTTTTACATATTTACCATCCATCACGTATATAAAATAGCTTGCCATGTTTATTTCATATTTACTTCGATTATATATATACGTATATGTGCATGTGGGGGAAGGGGAGCACGACCAGGACACAAAGACATAAAAGCTGTAGTTTTCATTTTGCAATAAATTTTCTTTACGATTTTATGTTTATATGAAGATTTCAGTTCTGGAAATATTTCATTTTATTTTGAAAAAATGAATTACAATTCAATACACGTTTGATTGTATATGGAAATTTATTTTGGTATAGGTAGTTCATTGTGCGCCTTAACTTTCTCCGAAAATAAAATATGAATATCTCTAGTTCACAAAGGCACGGTACATAAAATAATAAGCTCTCGTAACCAAACGTTCAATTAAATAACTTTTAATTTTTCGAATATTTCGTATTTGGTTTTCTACGTATTCTGCTGTACAATTTCCAATTAATAATTTGTTTGATTACAAAGAAAATGTTCTTTTATGCTATTTCCGTACTACTACTTGTACTTGTTTGTACACATTGTGGTGGGTTTCCGAGTATAAATGTAATATAACTCGCGCCCTTGGAGCTAGTGAGCGCTGCGCAAGTTACGTATCCCGGATACTACACCTTCACGTGGCTTCAGCATCCATAAATATTATAACACAAATTATGCTGAATGTTAAGATTAATTACCACTTTATCAGAATTCGATAATTATTAGAAATCAATAGATATTTAATTTATTTCTTATACGTTCGACACTCACCAAAACCAACAACAATATAAAGCCATGCTATTGCAACAAATACAGAAAAAACTACATTATAGATAGTTGTATTAGAATGTATGTGTACATCGTATGTGCGCACTAGTTTAATAGTAGTGGTGCGAAAGCAAAAAATTAACAAGGGATTGTTAGTGTAAACAACACAATCTTCTGTAGTTTGTTGTAATTGGTATCTCCGTTTCAGACTTTGTTTGGTTTTGCAATCACCCATTTTTTCGAGTTCCAGACATAACGCACACAATCAAATCTCCTCGCCTACATTGGTTTTATAAACACAACTAACGTATTTGGTCGCAGTCTTACCACACTGTGAAAAAAAAACTTGTAAAATGTTTAACTAAACAATGTCAGATATATGAAATAAAAGATTTTCTAGTTGTAAAAGATTTATTTTCATTTTACAATAGTTTCTTAATAAATGTCACGATTGTTTTTACATATTAATTTTTTTGATAAATAAAATAGTTCGAAAATTCATGTTAGTGAAGTGTTATAACACGCGCACGAGAACACTCATTAAGTTTGCGACACGAATTTTCGTTAAATAATAATTTTCTTTAAATTTAAAAGGTATTTTTTAAATAATTTTACAAAATATTTTATTAAAATCAAAAAAGATTTTATTAATTTTTAAAAATTTCATTTGATAACAAACAAATAATTTTTAAATTCAAAAAGAATTTAAAATTTTTAGGAATCAAAAACTTTGTTTTTCAATTTCACAAATCAAAATTTTTCTCAGTGCATAGTTTGCTACTTTAGTGGCATCTCTTGCGATTCTTCACCATGTCAGGGAAATGTCCCATTATTGGTTGACTTGAATTGGAAGGCCGTTGTTGAGCAGAAGGTTGTCCTAAGTAAGATTTTATATTTTTTCTCGGAATTCTAATAAAAGGTATGGTCGGTCTACAATGATTTTATTGTAATTGCAACACGAGTTCTAAATGCTTATATCCAGCAAGAATTACACGATAGTCTCATGAGGTTTGTGCCACCTCACACTACTGGAACTGTTACAAGGAAGTGATTCAGGCTTGGTTAAATTGTGGTTTCACAGTGTTACTTTTTAGGAACATTGCAAATTTTAAAAAGTTCATGCTTGGATTTCTTTTACAAATCACTTGCTTTAAATATCATTGGACATATTTTATTTCAAATAGGGAACTGGGAAAAATATTTTTATAGCATTTTTGTCTCAATTAAATTTGTTTGGCCTGCAGTGGGAACTAAAGATTATAGTTATTAAATATTTTGCAAATTAAAAATCATAAACGTGTACCATACACCAATTCTTAGGCAGACCAATTAGATTTGTGAAAAATTAGTGGATAAGGTCATGGGCCCGATGTCGAGCCCCTCCCAGATAAATTAGAATACGATAAAATTAAGTTTATCGCAGGCAGGCCATAATTAAATTTATATACCAGATACCTGTTGTTATCCGCGTGTCTCTAGCCATTTTTTCATTCAATTTGCCTAAATGACTGTGTTTACTAATCATCGCATAAAGCATACAAATCAAATAAATTAATGTCTTTGTGGAAAGGTAAATGCGACATTATAACATTTTTATACAAATATTGATTTAAATGAATGAAATGATTTCATTAAAACGAGCGCAAAGATTTCATACCGAAATGGAACCAAATAAATGCTGGCATGAAACCGGATAATATCATTGCGTGCCCTAAACAATTTATCTATTAAATGTATATGCCATAATAGATCCTTGTGTTGTATGTATATTTTTTGTGGTGGTTCATTTCCATCTGTTGTATGTAAGCATATATATGAAAAATGTTGGTATTTTATGTTGTGCAAACCATATATGAACTCTCATATTAATAAAATTTTAATGAAAATAGGAAAATAATTACAATCTTATTGAAATTTATCATACTGTGCACGCCAGACCACCCAATGTGTGAAATGTTTTGGTTTTTGAACTGCTTATTACTTGTTTTTGTGTTTTATTCTTGAACATACATATACATGCACATATTGTATGACATAAATATAGAGTGAAAAGTTAGATTTTAAGGAAATGTCCGGATGAGATTAACATAACATTAGGCGTTTTAATTTTTTTTAATATATAAGCTTTAAAGCTCCAGGTTTCAACACTGATGAAATGTAGTCTTTGATGGTTTTGATGTTATGATGGTTTTGAAACTCATTCTCTCGTGGTCTGCGTTAGATGGCACTGTTGCAGAAATACGCAACGAACGTAGTTCTATAATCCTCTAATAAAGTTTAGGTAAGGTACGGTAACATTTTTAAATGTGGGGTTTGTAGCGGCTTGTTTAGGCTATTACAAGATACACCGCACAATTATTCCTCAACGGGCAATCCTCTTTATCGACGAATATAATTGAAAAGTTATATTTTGGTTACACAACAATTGTATTACATTGACCTCAAAAATCAAATCATTTAGGGATGTACGAACTCATAAATATTTTCATAACAAATCAAAATCGGTGACTACGAGTACGATAACACTAACAAGATCAGAGATTATTCTGTAAGGTTTAGTTGAAATCGGTCCACTGGACGTGGTAGCATTCATAAATCATTATTATCTTAAGAACCACTTATCTGATTTTGATAAAAATTTACGCATATGATTCAAGAGTCTGATAAAAATGTATTTTGATAAAAATGTATTTTGATAAAAATGTATGCATGTGTTCTATATAAAAATATATTTTCTGGGAAATAATGATCACGAAGTCGACACAAGATGAGCAATTACTTCGGGAATACACTGCGATATTGTTCAGTCTTTGCAAAACTTTAATTGACCAAATGCCCTCTGACAGTCACAAAATAGTTATAAGAGCTGATAAAACACCGGTTGATGAGCATTCCCGACGATTCAGTGCTCCAACAATAAGTGCCATTGACATTATTGGCGATCAATTCGAATCTACCAATTGCAACGTGTATCTGAAACTCACAGATCTTATGATGTACTTCAATATCCAATATTGTTCTGGCAAGGAGAGACTGGGTATCACTTCCAACTGAATCCTACAACTGGTAAATAGTTATTTCCCAAATAAACAATTTAACTTAAAACTTAGAAAAATTACAAAGAATTTATATTTTGTTCTATCAATTGTACAGGTGTAGGTATGCAATCATATATTAAAAGTCGCAAATTGTATCATCAGTACGTAGTATTGCGCATCATTTTTCCAACTTATGAGAAAATGGAAAATGGACAACGAGTATATTTTATGTACAACAAAAAATCTTGCCGAACGAGCAGCACAGCCACCAGAGACAACATTAACAGCTTTTTTGCTTTATGTCGAAAAGATGAATTTGCTAAAATATTACTGTATTCTGAAGGTCGGGTCCAGTTCAGGTCTTCGCTTAGGCTTTTAAATGATCGTTAAAAAGTCTTTAAGTGTAATGTAGATACATTACACTTAACGAATAAACGGCGATCTGCGGTTACTACAGCATCCGCTGTAGCGATGGTGGAAGATAGATACTAGTTTTTCAGTGATTCGTCAGTTTTAAAATCGCATTTCGGTTTATTGCACTTCTTAACGGAATGACCAAACCTGTAGTGGTACCAACAAATTGGATGGTCTGAAACGAGAAGAACTGAACGAGATCTAGAATTCGATCTTGAGTAACTATTGTTGCGAGATCTTGATCTTCTTGTTGGTTTTCTTGCTGGTTCGTGCAATTTTGTATATCGAAACAATTGTTTGGAACATTTTGGTTTACTGTTTCTTTAAGTTGGTTTTTGGAGGCGACTGTTTGTCTCTGAAAGGTAGATTTTCATAATGATGTTTTTATGTCCAATTCGTACATTTTAATTTCATGATAGCCGAAGGTGAGGTCGATTGTAATGAAGAGTTTCGAATTTCCAAGATTCGCCAGTATGTTCGATATATCCGGAATAGGGTAAGCATTTGTTATTGTTACCTTGTTAAGTCTTTTAAAATCAATGACTATCCAGTATCTTTTTTTTATACCGAAAGCATATTACTTTTTCCCCACTACCCCGATTGAAGAATTATATGGGCGTCTGGAAGGTGTTATAACGCCATTTTTTTAGTAGTTGTTCGATTTCGTTTTCTACCTCACTTCTTATGCTTACTTACGGCTATACGGATAGGATTTGGAATAAATGGGTTCTTACGTAATATTCCCAATTTCCGCTCTTACATCAGTGTAGATCGTTTCGTGATTGTTGACCGGTCCGAATACTTTTTGAATTTCATAGCATACACTGGAGGTTTTGTTTAGATCCTTCCGATAGATGATTGTGCAGGATTTCTAGACTGTTGACTAGTGATTATTGTTTTACAGTGGTATCTTTATGTTTGGTGTTAGAGTTAGTGTCTAGTTTTTCCTGTCGATTATGGCTCCTAGTTCATTTAGCTTATCGTCTTTGATTAAACCGTCAAATGACTGAAGTAGTGGTAATATAGAGAATTTCAATATTTTGTATTTCCTCCAGCCGATTTTTTACTGAATTGTTTGTTACTCGGAATTGACCCAAGTAACAATTTGTGTCCAACATTTGGTCACGCTGACCAGTTTTTGTGGGTTAATTAGCATTGCTGTAAATGCTAAAAAGTCAATATAACGTAAAAATGACTGACAAAAACGTGTCATGCTGATCAAAGTGGGGAATGATTTTAGCTTTCTCAAATGCTAAATTTTTAGGCTATAATGCTGTGTGTTCATCAAAATTACTATAAAGTATAATAGTCATTTACACAGCCGAATAGGTTTTATTGCTTATTTGAAATATTCAAAACAAAATAACATTTATGGCAAATTAGTTGCTTGAAAGGCAAAATATTTATTTGGTATATAATAGCTTTTCAAGTAGGCATTTAGTCAAACAAGCATTTAAGCATTTTACATGGCCAAGAATCTAAAATGACCGTAGGGCTATAAAAAAGTTATATTGTTTCCAAAAATTACAAAATAACTTTTCTAAAAGCATATTTTTATAATTTATCTAGTTATTTTCTATTTGTATTGACACTTTACATCATTTCTAATACTGCTGAAAATATTAATAATAACGGAGGCATTATGCGTAATGAAATAATAATGAAAGTATCTTCTAATAAATACGGGCATCTGTCGACCTAAAATTATTTGGGAAGAAAGTACCATCAGATAGTTTTTAAAAGCAGCTTTAAAAAGCATAACGCCCCTCAGAAATATGTCTTATTTATTGTATACAGAAAATAGATTTTTTTAATAAATTCCAAAATATGGAGTAATTAAGGATAATTTTTAAATACCATCGATACGATATTGAAAGATAGGAATGAAAACGTATTTCTGTTCTATGAACGACACAGAAAAACGAAGAAAATTAAAAAAAAAAAAATGCAAACATGGGGAAAAATGGCAGCCGTGGCATAATAGCGGAAAAAGATGGCAGCCATGACATAATAGCTTTAGCAGAAGCAATAATGTCAATATGCTATAATATTCACATGGATTGCTAAATATTTATTCTACAGCTAATTATTTATTCTGGGGACAAAAATGCAATGAAGAAATGCTATTTTGCCACAAAAAGATTACCAATAGCATGTTTAGCAAATTAGCCGTCGGAAAAGCAAAATAGCTTTTCCCTCTGACTAAATGGCTATCCACACCACAAAATTGTCATTAAACAATTAATTTTTCAAAATACGCATGGCATAGTGGCTGTAGTAGAGAGGCAGTAAAGACAATATGACAAAATGGTCACGTAGAATGCTAACTAGTCATTATATAGTTAATTAGTTATTCTGATGACAAAAATGCTATAAAATTTGCTATTTTGTCACGAAATTTGCCGAATAGCTTTTCTTCTCTTCTACATCTCGTACTGTCAGTATTTATATTTCCTATTATTAAAAGTGTTGAAATAGAACTTGCAATTGATGTCAAAAAACAGCTAATTTGCTAAAATAACCTTTTAATTTCGATCAACGCTATATATAATCATTTTTTGCTATTTACGAGTAGTTGCCACGAAAGCAATAATATAGCGTAACATCTTTTGAGATGACTGTTTTACTGTGGTGACTATTGTGCTATTTTATTTTCTGGTTAATTTGCCCGCATGCAATGCAAATTAGCAACAATATAGCGTATAACCTTTTAAGATGACTTATTTCCTATTAAGCCAAATGGTTGTCGAAGTGGCTGCATTGCTATTTTTGGTGAGTAAAATGCCCGCCTAAATACTTTTTAGTCATATCCAAAAATTAGCTATATTTTTGGTCAAAAAAAACGATTTCCTGACATATAAATTATGATAAATTGCTATTAACTATTTAGTCATAGAACCTAGTCACTGTGACCAAAAAAGTGACAAAATATTGCTATAAAAGCTAAACTAAAATTTCGTTGTTACTTGGGGAGCTTTTAGTTAATTTGGATTAAATGACATTTTTATTTGGACCAGTTTCGATGAGAAATTTGAGCAATTTATTGGCTCTAGTTTTGTATTCTTAACTAAATTCTTAACTTTCCTAACGTAAAATTTAGCTCGGTGTTTTCCGTGGTACGTTCTGATCGAAATGTTCACGTTTTAATGTTGGCTGATAATTTTGTTGTTTTGGTTAATTCTGTTGGTTAGTTGGTTGATTTGAAGTCTGATGCCAAAGGTTTGCTTTTTACGATTCCATAGTCCTTTAAAATATTCTCGACATTTTTAATCCAGGTTAAGTACAAAGGTTTCTTCACGTGACCTGGAAGCCTGCCTACGTTGATGTCGATTTTCGTGATGATCGGGTTTTCGAGTTTAGATATACGTTGATCTAATTTTTTTTGTTAGATATATTTGGGCGTTGGCTGCTGCGGTGAGTTATTTTAATTGGTCTCCTAACATTCCTGTTTTAGATGTACTTGCGGGATAAGTACAATTCAAAGTCAGTTGGGCTGACTTCTGGATGAACAGGTATGGTTCCCGTTTAGCTTTGAACGTTAATAATTGTAAAACGTTTACTCGTGGTACGATAATTGGTTGTTTTAGGTGGTTAGTTAT
The DNA here is from genome assembly GCA_947310385.1 of Nephrotoma appendiculata. Classification (NCBI taxonomy): domain Eukaryota; kingdom Metazoa; phylum Arthropoda; class Insecta; order Diptera; family Tipulidae; genus Nephrotoma; species Nephrotoma appendiculata. The sequence goes on along the minus strand of OX371223.1, from coordinate 364,411,406 downwards.
TTTTTTTTCATTCTTTCATTTTAATTTTTTTAAAAAAAAATTTATATGGTGGCTGGTCCCTGTTTCGGTACCAATTAACACTTTTAACAAAATTATTTTAATCTTAATCAGTAAGCTAACAGGTTGGGAGTCAGAAAGGTCAGAACAATTTTTATTTTTAGGAGCTAGAATAATTTTTGAATGTTCCCTTAAGTAAATAACAATCTATATACATAAAAAAATAGAGACTGAGACTCAGTGTTTCAATAAAAGAGCACCTCAAGAAAAATATGAGTAAACCAAAAATGTAAAGAGTTTTATTTTAATAATCAGCAGTTTTGCGTTTGAATTCCCAACGATTGAATGGACAAGGACAATCTTAATCCTATATAGGTTAAATTATTTATGTTTAACCAAGAAACCCATCACCAATCACAAACTGGATTAAATCGTTTGATATAAAAGGCCCCGAAATCTATATAGTTTAGGCAATGCTGAGGTTAGTGATTGTGGTGTTGTATTTCAAAAGCAGGTACACATGATACAAGTACTTGTGTTTGACAATTTTCTCTTTTCGAATAATAATTTATTTATTTTTATGATCCGCAACTTACAACTTTTATGGCCTTTTAAAACATAATAACAAATACCATTACACTTAAAACGGGATTCCTCGGAGTGCTTTTAATTAGGGTAAAGTGGAGGGTAGCTACGCACTCTTTTTACAATTTGTACGACTATATCGTATATACCAACCTAATATCAGTCTAAATACATTTAACCCCCCCCATTTATCCACACTGGTGAAATGGCAATAAAAATTCTGATTTTTTTTTATTTCTGGCAAAAAAGGAAAAATTTTAATTTTATTTTAGAATTTTATGATTATTTTAATTCTCCGTAAAAAAAAATTAAGTAACGATTTTTTCTTGAATGTAATAAAATTAAATTAAAAAATAAATAAATTAATAAATAAGGAGAAATAGAATATTTTTAAATTATACATATTTTTACGAAATCATAAAATCGACAGTAAAATTAGACGAAAATTTATATACGGGAATTAATGGGATTAGTAACGATTACATTTTATTGAGCTCGTTCGCACATCCATACATACGGTATACAACTACACATGACTGGTTTCAATATAGGAAAATTGAAAAGCTGTTAATCGAATTTTGGAACAAAATTCTAGATAAAATATTTGATTGTGTAATTTGAGTTGGGTGACTAGAAAAAATACTTTTTAGTAGCTTAATATATTTCTGTGGAATTTTACGTTTCAATACAACGCACTTTAGATGGCCTAAGTGGGACAATGCATTGTGTGATAAAAAGACGTAAACAATTTTGTTTTGATTACGAAACCTAAACCGGACATTTATACTATTTGCCAGATAGACACCAATCTGACTACGTCAATTCGTTGGCTCATGCCCATAAGTAGATTCTGATTATAGATTTGGGGTGGGTCTGTTGAGATTATAGGGGCGAAACTTTTATTTTCCTCTTCTTCTACAATTCAACCTGACTATGCCGATTTGATAGCAATTACGAGCGATTTTACGAAAAAATATTGAAAAAATAAACGTTTTACTCATATATGACCCAACCAAACCTCTAAACAAAAACTACAAATGCTCATCGGCTATCGAATTGGCATAGTCAGATCGGTGTCTATCTCACAAAATCCCGAATTATTTACAATTGCATCATTAAAACACGTGGAAAATCAAAATTTCACTGCTCTAACCTTATTATACCCACCAACAAACTATAACCAAAATGTTCCAAGTATCGTAGTCCATCGAAAAGGCAAAGGTACATCGGTGTTTGTCTGAAAAATCTTCGAATGGCGAATCGAACTCGATTTTATCAAGAAAACATCGGAAAATCGATATTTTATTCATAATCTCCCAGCCCAAACTTAGAATTTAAATCTACCTAGAGACATATTATACAAAGTTTCCATAGTCAGACAGACACGGTTATTTGATCAAATCTCGAATGGCTAGATTTGTGAAAAAAGAACATGTCACCAATATAAACTCATCAAACCCACTCCAAACATCAAAATAGTTCAGTCAAATCGGCGTTCCATTGTAAAGATATTTGGAAAAATAGCACTGTAGCGGTCATCTTATCGCCGGAGGTGGAGATTTATCGACTTAAATCGTTTGAGAATGTCCAACTACCACCCTCAACCGTAATCATATTTGCGAGTATGTAAAACCTTAAAAGTCAACAGTATTTACAGTAGTAGATTACAGTCCATAAGCTTGCACTGGCTATGAAGAAGAACGAGGGTGATTAACATAATGTCTACTATTCTACTAATGAACTGGGAGCAGCACTAAATCCATAATGTTTTTGTTTAAGTATTTATACTATTTTGTTTCGAATCGGTTTCCAGGAGTCGTAAGGCAACTCAATTATTATATATTTAAATTTTTATCTGCTTTTTCTTTTGTTTCCTAGAATGTCAACATTGGATATGAGAAATGTGGTACTAAAGTCCTGTTTTAATTCACGATTATCTAAATTTAATTTCGCTCACTTGAACCCTGGCAGCTTACAGTTTAACTTTGTGGAATTCAGAAACGTAGTGAAAGATATGCTGTATAAGATAGCGGAATTTTAACAGCGGAAAATAAGATATTGCGCTACTCGCCGCAAGTGGCAGCACTATCACTAAAGAGAATTAATTTTGTTTTCATTCATTATGTACCACTTCTTTCACTAAATAAAATACCTCAGCGGAATAAAATATTAAAAGTGATCCTTGAAATTTAACAATAATCCGCCATTTCTGCCAGTAGTAACCAATACTTTCGGTTGTTTTTCTAATAGCTTAGGTCATACTGAGAATATATGGAAAATTTGGAGAAAATTCATGGACAAGAATTTTCACTAGAATTTTTTGATTTTCTGCGGCCATATAAGTGATTTTCAGTTTTTGACCAATATCTCAAAAACTTCCACTAGTAACCAATTTATTCGGTTGTTTTTCTAATAGGTTAGGTCATACTGAGTCTATATGGAATATTTGGGGAAAATTCATGGACAAGAATTTTAACTAGAATATTTTGATTTTCTGAAGCGATATAAGTGATTTTCAGTTTTTGTCCAATATCTCAATAACTTTCACTAGTAACCAACACTTTCGGTTGTTTTTCTAATAGCTTAGGTCATACTGAGACTATATGCAAAATTTGGGGAAAATTCATGGATAAGAATGTCCAAAACAACCGAAAGTATTGGTTACTAGTTGAAGTTTTTGAGATATTGGTCTAAAATTGAAAATCACTTATATGGCCGCAGAAAATCAATAAATTCTAGTGAAAATTCTAGTCCATGAATTTTCTCCAAACTTTCCATATAGTTTCAGTATGACCTAAGCTATTAGAAAAATAACCAAAAGTATTGGTTACCAGTGAAAGTTTTTGAGATATTGGTCAAAAACTGAAAACACTTATATGGCAGCAGAAAATCAAAAAATTCTAGTGAAAATTCTAGTCCATGAATTTTCCCCAAATTTTCCATATACTCTCAGTATGACCTAAGCTATTAGAAAAACAACCGAAAGTATTGGTTACTAGTGGAAGATATGGCGGATGGACGGAATATTGTTAAATTTCAATATTTCATATACCTGGTTCCTTTACTGCGGAAATCAATCAATTCTCCATTTTAAGGATCACTTTTAATATTTTATTCCGCTGAGGTATTTTATTTAGTGAAAAAAGTGGTACATAATAAATGAAAAATTTCCGCTGGTAATTACATAAAAAAATTATTTCTCTTTAGTGATAGTGCTGCCATTTGCGGCGAGTAGCGCAATCTCTTATTTTCTACTGTTAAAATTCCGCTATCTTAACAGCATGTGAAAGATGAACCATTACATCTAATTGCCGTGTCGGAGGCATGGCTTAAAGATATACATAAAGTCGTTCATGTTCACTTGGATGAGTATAATATTGTACGGAAAGATAGGATTGGTCTGCGTGGTAGACGGTGGCGATGGTGTAGCACTTTATGTACGCAATTCTGTCAAATATAAAGTAGTTAAGAAAAATGCTCTTGGGTTAAGTTTTGATTGATTGTCTGTTCTTGGAAATTAGTAGCAGTCGAAATCATACATTGTTAGTGGGGGTCGTTTATTGTCCACCTAGGGTTAAATTCATTTCTAAAATTAAAAAACTTTGGGGGATATATCTAGCGGGTATACTAATATTCTCATCCTTGGGGATTTTAACACGAATGTAATTTCAGATACACCTGCTGTAAAGGAATTCAAGGATTTCATATCATCACTTGGTTTAGGAATAGTCTCGCATGATCCTACGAATTTTAGTAATACTGATGCCACTTGTTTGGATTTATTGCTACTGAATAATCGATCGAATTTGAACTTCTTTACTCAAATTTCCGCCCGGGGTTATTCACAACCGCCGCGGTGGCAAAGTGGTTAGCATACTTGCTCCAGCGACCGGAGGTCCTGGGTTCGATTCCCGGTGGTGACAAGGAAAAAATTTCACGGTTGGTTTAGGATCAATGAATTAATCACTCATTATCCGAAATGAAAATATGATTATGAAACCTCATGTGAGGCGGCCAAATCCCTTGATGGGATATAGTGCCAGAGAGAGAGAGAGTTATTCACAACACCCACCATATGATACATGGTTCCTATAATTTCTATTTGGATGTTTCTAGTTGCGTCAGTTTTTGTTTTCGACGAGCTATAATCATTATTGACCAGAACAAATTGATTGCAGAGGCTAATCGACTTGACTGGGAACGGATTTTTTCTACTCCAGAAATTCATGACAAATTGGAGTATTTTAATTCATTGCTTGTAAAGCTTCTGGATGATGTGTTCATGCTCGATGATTCTATGCGGGAGCTTCGGCATATTAGGGACTTCTTACACGCAGTTTGGAAATCTAATAAAAACGATACCACTTGGAAGCATTGTACAGTTTTTCGTAACAGGGTTAACAATTTGATCAGGTCGGCTAAATTTCGGCACTTTAAAAAAACATTTTTAATCTAGACCTACCAAGTGACTGCTATGGCGCAATTTTCAAAAGTTTGATGTCTCTAAAAATAAGCTACCGATGGAATTCTCTACGCATTTTGCTGCAAGTTCTCAAGGGCCGCTTCTTATTTGAGGGATTGTGATAACATTGGCTCTCATTCTGTCGATGCAATTCATTTTAGTAATGTAACGGACATTGAAGTATACGAAGCAATCTCTGGTATTCAGTCTGAATCATTGGGTGCAGACGGTATACCTATTTCTTTTGTGCGCCTAATTCTTCCAGTAACTCTTAAATATCTGGCTCACATAATCAACACCGCATTAACTAAATCAATTTTTCCTAAAGCGTGGAAATTGGCTTATTTATTGCCGGTAGGTAAGATTTCTAGGCCTGTTGAACTGCATGATTACAGACCAATTAAGTATACTTCCTTGTTTATCGATTGTCTTGGAGAAGGTCATGAAGAATCAGATTCTTACTCATATTGATAAATTTAATCTATTGCACCGGTTCCAGCCGAGGTTTCGCGAAGGTCATAGTACAACAACTGCTCTCGCCAAAATCATTGATGATTTGAGCTCATATGTTGCAAACGGGATGGTGCATTTGTTGATTCTTCTTGATTTCTCTAAAGCGTTTGATTGTTGATCATGGTATCTTACTGGACGCAATTTAATTTGTCCAGCCCCTCAATTCGGCCCCCAAATTGTCAAATTAAATGAGAAACTCGCCGAGCCTTCCCGCCTCTTATCTGGCATTCCACAAGGTTCTATCATAAATCCTATATTATTTAGTATGTAAATTCATGATATTGCAAATTCTCTCACCTCCGTAACCTATTTGCAGATGATGAACAAATTTATCATTCAGCTCATGAAACTTTCGCGAGGATTGTATCTTAGAGTAGGAACAACCTAATTAACTTTAATCCGGAGAAACCTAAAGCCAAGTTTATAACTTGCAATAAACGATTGCTACACAGTCTCATGTCTTCTGACATAATGGTAGTAGGCAACAGAATTGAAATAGTGGACAAAGTTAGGGACCTTGGTTTAATTGTGAATACTCAGCTAAATTGAGAAGATCATGTCAATCATACTTGCACTAAAATTTATGCTACTTAGGAACCTGTGGTCTTATGAACGTTACACTCCTCATGATGCTAAACTTAAATTAATTCGATCGCTAGTTGTTCCTCACTTAGTTTATTGCGCCTATCTACTCGGTTTGCTCGAAAATTTGTTTTGGTCGTTTAAGGATTGCTTTTAATTGATGCGTTTGGCATATATTCAATAAGAGGAAACATGTGTCCATCTCTAGGTATTGACAGTCGGTCCTTAACTATGGTTTATCTGATTATCTGAACTTTACTACAGTCTTATTTTTGTATAAAATAATCATTTATCGTAAACCTTATTATCTTTCTGATATGGTAAATTTTTTCAGATCTGTCCTGCTGTTCAATATCCATCTACCTTCTAATTGTAAGTCTAAAGTGTGCCAGGGTTCATTTTTCGCGTATGTTGTAAAGCTTTGTAATTCCCTTAATCCTAATTTGCAATCCATTGTCAGATTGAATCAATTCAAGCAGGAATGTTTTGCCTATTTCTCGTCTCTAAATTGATAAATTGTGTTGTATTCCATCTGTTGGTCATTTTATTAGTAGTAATTGTTAATTCTGTATTAAAACAAGAAAATTTAAAGTTTAAGAAAGAGAAGCAAAAAAAAACTCAATTTATATTTATAGTTTTTTGTATTATCATTTTTACATAAGAAAATTGTACTTTATAGCTATAAGGAGAATTGTAAAAAGACTATGCCTTACATGTAAATTATTTAATAAAAAATAAAAAAATTAAAAAATAAATTGATGATAGTTCTTGTTTCTTTATCGATGCAATCTACATTGTCGACATTTTACGGTTTGCGTGCCAATTTTGATAATTATAGTCTGCATTATCGACATTTCGCGTTGGGTTTTACCAAATTTGCAGTATCGTGATTTTTCGGCTGAAGTATTTCGGCTTACTTTAATGCTACTGAAGTTAGCCGAAAATACCTGCATTATCGACATATTTTGCACCAGGTGGTAGTACAAAATTCTGTTGATATGAACCGAAACTACATGAAATTGAAGTTAGTGATTTTTCAATTTTTTTTCAGTGAAAATTTACTACTATCACATATTTCGAATGTTTAATGGTAATATGAACTGGATGAGGTTAGACCAATTCGTAAACTGTTGGATAAAATATTTATAATTTGTCATATTAGGGGGCAATGAGTTTGAGTTGTGGCACTAACAGTGTACACCTGTGTCAAAAATCAGACCATATTTTATGTAGCATCATAGTGAAATAAATTAAAAGCTGGTCGGATGTTTAGTGGTAATTTTGACTGGATGAAGTTCTACCAGTTCGTAAATAGCTGGATCCCGTATTTATAATTTGTCGTCATTGTTAGTGCCACAACTCAAATTCATAGCCCCCTATATGAATTTGAGTTGTGGCACTAACAATGAACACTTGTACCAAAAATTAGATCAAATGGCACAGTGGTTACGGCTTTGGTTGCTTCGGGAGGTCCCGGATTCGAATCCCGATAGGGACAGGATGCAAAGTGAAATGTTGTCACCAGATTACGATCTATCGTGAAATGTAACACATCTATGATCGCCTGTCGGTGTGCAAATCCCATGGGCCGACCCAACTCCCATGCCATTATAGGCTGGCATGGAGCTTGCAATGTGTAAATGGTCTTAAATCGGTCCTATAGCCGTACGTCGTCGAGTTGGCGTTGATTGTATTGTAAATAAATAAAAATATAAAAATATTCATTGCTCCCTGAGGCCCTAACACGACAAATTATAAATAGTGTATCCAACAGTTTACGAATTGGTCTAACTGCATCCAGTTCATATTACCATTAAACATTCAAATTATGTGATATTAATTTTTCAATTTTTTTTCGGCGAAAATTTACTACTAACTTCAATTACATGTAATTTTCGGCCTATACCAACAGAATTTTGTACTAGCACCTGATACAAAATATGTCGATAATGCAGTTTTTTCGGCTGAAATTTTTGCCTAATTTCAGTAGAATCTCACTTTAACAGTATAATTTTACGGACGTCCGAAAAAGTAGGTGTTTCGGAAGACTCCGACTACGCTGGCGTGTCGACGTCGAACAAGATCTACATATGTATACTAGGATGCTGAAACTAGATGACGAGAGCGTTGAACCGAGACGGATGGAGGACCATAGGGCGGACGGCAAAATCCCTTCATGGAATGTGAAGCTAGAGAGAAAGAGAGAGAGAGAAAGTAGGTTTGAAAAAATTCTCGGTGTGTGTATCATGTGACTACACAGACTAAATATCTGTGTCCCCTCTACAACCCAGACAGATTGATTGATCGGGATGACCATTAATACTTAAGATTTTCCATAAATTGGTTGGCGTTTCTCATGTCATACATGAATATGATAAGGCAGTAGAAATTCCTCATGTAATATGACAGTTCCAGGAGCAGAAACGCAGGCCATCGAACCTAAAAATCAGGTGGAGTAGCTTTACAGCTACACGCGCATACTCGCATTGGGGAAATCATGCATTTGGATAGTTATCCCACTATCGTCAAGGAGTTATTTCATAATAAAATGAAAATCAAAAATGAATGTGATTTAAGTTTAATATAATTTTTTCCTATTTTTACTGAAAGCTTCATATTCCTCCCAGCAGATTTGCTACATTTAAAAAAATATGAACAATTTTCTTTCTAAACCAACCCCCTACTTGTTTTTATAGTTTTGCTATCGACAAATTATGTCCGTTATGACAAAGCGCTTATTTAGCATAACGATAACAATGATAGCTCTAAATAAAATTTTTGTCTCGAGAGTAAATTCATCTTGTTTCATATAGTTCGATGTTTAATAAGACGAAGAGCTGCACAAAAAATAAAGCCAACATGACTGGCAGCAATAAAATATCATAAAATATAGTTTTAAAATAATAAACATAAGCTTCTCTACTCTTCTGCTATTTATGCAAATTTTAATTCATTTTTGGGATATAAAGCACATAAAAAATAAAAAAATAATTTTATTAAGCTTTTTTTAAATATCTTTTTATCAACACATAAAGTACATAAAAATTTATTCATATACATTTTAGGACAATTACAAAAGTTTGTCTGCTATGTAGCTGTGTATATAGCACATGCAGCTTTTACACTTTATATACTCGAAAAAAGTAGTAATCAGACCGAATGTATAATTAAAGTTCACTTACGGATAAAAAAATAGTTTTTATGTAACCAGTAATTTAATAAAAGCGCACTTATTGGTTTTTTTAAATTAAATGAAAATAAATTATAGCTTTTAAGGCTTTACCTATACGAGCTTATTTATAATGCACGCAATTGTTGCTAAGCTAAATTGAGTGTTTGTTTTGTGGCGTTTACAGAAACTTCAAGAGTAGAAATTTATTTTCATGTCAATTGATTACATACAGCAAAAGCTCTCTGGGGATTTTTGTTTAATGAAAGCTTTCAACGCAAATACAATTTATTTGACTGCGTGTGTGTGTATCTGTAATGTGTATATACATGTATGTATTTTATTGTGTACATAAAATAAATTTTTCCGATAGGAAATTATGATGTCTAGAGGATTTTCGTATACGTAGACGTTTATGAGTGAATTATGGCCTGCAGACAGTATAAACGAAGGTACATGGATCGCATGTTCTAAAAATTGAATTTAATTTATTAAAAGAAATACTCTTAAGGATTTTTAAGTGGAAAAAGATGATTTACTTGAGAATGGGGATTTTTAAGCCATATGGTCTTTTTGATCTTGAAACCAGGTTCAATAAAGATAGAATTTAAGAAATACAAGATACTTTATGAAATTTTGTTTAAAGCATAATAAAAATTTTTAATGATAGGCCTAGATTTGTTTAGCATGCATTGGTCCCATATCTCATGTTAGTCATCAAAGTTATCCGATTCTTCTCCTAAATAAAAAAAAAAGTATCAGGCAACACTACTTTTATGTGATTTGACATCTAGGGACAGAAAAAGGAAAACCAAATATAATCGTCATTCCGGGGTAGAAAAACAAATCATCGTTCGCTATTAAATTTTTCGAACTTTCTGTTCGTGTCTAACCAGATCTCTCACCTCAAGAAGATAATTTTGTTACCTTTAGGATTTGGTATCATAAATAGGGGAACATATACTCATGCTGCTTGTTCGATGATTTCATTAAATAATTCTAGTTCATCCACACCCACCCCAAACTATATTGCTGTTCCAAATATCTGCCATTTCTTAAACATCAGACTCATTATTCAGCAGAGTGATCTATATGCATGTGACATGAGTCTTAGAGCCGATCTATTTTAGAACGTCCCATATTATTATACGTAATTTTAACAATCCATAAGTGCAACGACTCCATATACACGTAGATTTTGCACATCAATGTCAATAATCATGATTACATTGTAACATATCATAGCGTGAATTAAACAAACGTTCATCATAAAGCTTTCTCATTCATTGAACAGAAACACAAAATTTTCCTTTCATCTTGAATTTACATCAAGGAAAAACTTTCTCATTTTCTCAAGAATATCATCATTTTTCATCATTCGTATCTCATAGACACACAAACATACGTCCCATCTATCTGTGTTGTTTTAAAAATAAGTCATCATTTTATCGTAAGTTAAAAAAAAGGAACAAACGATTTCATGTCATCGTATCGTATGTGGATCCTTAAATCTCTTCCTACTGCGATTATACATACAACATTTCCAATGTCGACTGTTATCCTTTTATACACCGGAGGCTTTTAAGTTTTATTCGGCGCGCACTTTCTTTACCCACCCCCCACATGTAAATTTTGTTTCCACTATGGATATAGATATGACACAAAATACGTATCCTTTACGTCTATATTATATTTATATCGAAGTTTATATTGTACATCCTTGTGATATGGTTAAAATCAAAAATTTTAAAATAACAACCCGGAGGAAAAATTTTAGACAAAGATGATTTTATTCCGTAAATGTTTTGATTCACAAAAAAATTGTTTAGAACGAAATCGAAATAATTTGATTTTAGATTTAATTTAAGATTAGCAAGATAGTCCTTCCCATATTGAATTTTGGGATATTTGTATCTAAATATTTTTGTTTGTTATTATTTATCAGGACAAAGGAATATTTAATTAGATTTTGAGAGTAAGATATAAATTGATACACATGTACTCTCTATTCAATTACCCAGTTCAAAGTATTTTAATTTGAAGACTTATGTACAATTGTATAAAATCATATTTAGCCTAAAACCCTTTTGAAATATTTATGTAAACAGATTTTTAAATTTTCTTTATATTGAGAAATATATACACATATGCAACGGTACGAATGCAGAGTGAACAACTTTCAATGTGTTTTCGATATCCATCAAGAAGGTTACCATTTCTTCGAGGGTAAGAATTGAATTTCCGATCAAATACAAAATATGGAACTTGATTTTATAACGGCCGACTCTAAGATGCTTCCAATATGTGGAGCTAGATCTAGATTGAAGTTCTATTTAATATAAGCTGCTGAAATAAGAAATTTACTGCCGTTATCGCTGAATATATTTTTCGGAACAACTACTCGCGCTGCTAATGGTTTGCGGTACAATCTGTGTTCAAGTCGTTTGCAAGCTCGATTTGCGTAGCATTAATCGTTAAAAATATTTTCCGTTAAAATCATACCGTTTTTATCAAATTTCGTTAGGTAATCGTTCGATACGTACTTGAAGTTTGTCCTAACTTGTCCTAAACCCAACAACAACGTTTCCAATTAATAATAAAAAATTAACAGTGTAAAATATATTATTTCGGGAATAATAAAAACCTGGAACACTGGATTTAGTATTCAAAAGTTGTATGTTAGAAGTATCGTACGACAAAGGATTCTCACTTTGATTTTGTCCTATACAACTTTGAATACTAAACCAAGTGTTCCCCTAATTTTTCCAGAAAACTCATGTTTTTTAGTTGGATTGGTTCTAGTACAAAGTAAAATCAGCTACCCTAAGAGTTGTAACCACTTCTTAGGACAAAGGGTTTTTACTTTCATATTTTCTTCTAAATCTTTTGAATTCTAAACGGAAGTTTATTAATAATTTGATACTTTTGCAATTAATTATATTATTCTAGAGGATTAATTTACTAAAATACCACATTTCGACGTTTGGTCGCCAATGGGTCAATTTTTATTGCGGAAAAACAAAATCAAAATTGTATTAATTAAATAAAATCAGGTTCGTCGCTTATTTGGGAATTTCATTTTACAAAATTAATAAAAAATCCAATTGAATGATAACATTTCTTTTTTCAAACAACTGTCATCTAAAGTAGAAGACATAATCAGTTGGCCAATGGATACCGATAGTTGAATTTATCAAGTTTTTAGTATTGGTCAAGGTTCCAGCCCCTTCAAATCGTGTGGAAATTATGAGTTTCTAGCGATTTTCGTATAAGGGATGGCCAAACGAAATCAACTGTAGTGACCAATCCTTAATGAGGTTATGAAGAAACAAAAAATTTGATTGACTATATCTTATGTCATCCACTTTAGATGACAGTTGTTTGAAAAAAGAAATATTTTTATCTAAATGGTATATTCCATATGTGACCAATCCTGACGAACAATTATCTAACGAATTTTGATAAAAACAGTATGATTTTCTTGCAATGAGGTGCTACCCGGGATTTTTTTTTTTAATTTTTCATTATTTATTTACCGTTTAATCGTAAGTGACCAAACGATAAAAACTAGTGACCAATCCATGTCCAACCGAACTCAATCATCACTTTTGTCAAAACCTTTAGATGGGGTGTTGAAAAAGTTTCCAATAAACCACCAACATGTAGTGTTCCTGGAGCTATAAATGCCAATTGGTACCTTGATACTCTGCTTCTTCTATATTTCTTGGACATGGAGTAGTTTATTGAATAGTCCATTTATTATTCGGTTGTCCCCAACAAAAGTTGTACCATTATTTGAATAAACGCCTTTTGGTAAAGAAAGTCGGCAAAACATGCTTCTGAAGTTCTATCTCGATTTGGCAAGCTTTGAACGTAAAATACACAAATATGGCTATATACTCCTTGTATGTTTGCTTTGATTACTTTTCGAGGTTTTTATAGAGATTTTTAGAGCCACACATACCGTTATGGTAAATTTTATTCGCCCATATAACCAAATTTTAGGAAAATCAGACCAGTTTTAATTTTTTGTTGTCATCACGTAGTGTTTAAGAGGCTGTTGAAATTAAATCCAAATTTTTCGTAGAAACCTTTTCAAACCTAGTTGCATGATTACATAGGAGGTGTGCTGGTTATACAAGCTCCTCGCGCTGCACCCTGGGTAGTTAAAATTCATCACAATTAAATCGTGTTCTCTTCTTAATTAATAATTGTAAAATTTGCATCACATACAATTATCATTCGGACCAAATTTATTGATTACAATTTTAAATGAAATTTTTTGATTTCCTGTTGCCATATAAGTTCTTCCCAGTTTCTGGCCAATACCTCAAAAACTTCCACTAGTAGCCAAAATTTTATGTTGCTTTTCCAATAGCAAGATCATACTGAGAATATTTGGCAAATTTGGGGAAAATTTATGGATTAACATTTTTACTATTATTATTTGATTTTCTGCGGCCAAGAGCTTAGCGATAGTCTCAGTATGACCTACGTTATTATAGAAACAACCGAAAGTATTGATTACTAGTTTTTGAGAAATCGGCTTAGTATTCGTGCCGGCTAAAAATCAGAGAGTGTACAATAACGCAAATGTGTTACTTATGGTTTGGTTGCAGCTGGCTTTATATGCCGCCATACCGGCTGGTATGGCTCAAATTGGCTTGGACCACGACCTTCTAATAGTCCCGGCAAGCACCTTATGGTTCTGGCTGATAAAAATTTGGCTTCTAGTGGCTTTAAATTGCTCCGGCTGACGTAATTTTACTACCGGCTAATAAATCAGGTACAAAAGTTATCGTGCTACAACCGTGCTGCATCAGTCAATCAAGATTCGCAATCAATTAAAATGTAAATATTCTGTTTTCGTAAGCTTTTAGCATAAAAATACTTTTTGTGTAAAATCAGAAAGATTATATTTGCAATTATATTTGAATATTAATACAGTAAACATTAAAATTTTGATTGAGCTTAAAGTTTGGTATAGTTTTTCTTCATACTAAATGGAAAATAAATTTATCTTGATTTCAGAATAAAGTTGTTGCAATTTTTCATTAAATTCTGGACTGCTATATGCCTCTACGAAAAATTTTGAAAAGGTGAAGAATTGCTCAAAAAGCTGAGTTGTGAATTGCTTAAAGGAAGAACTTATATGCTTTACAGTACAAAACCATAAAAGTTTATCTTGATTAATTGATGTAAGTTTAATAAAATATTGACAAAATATGGCTATCTACCACGAAACTACATTAATAATAATTAATCTAATCTGTTTTATTTATAATAAATTTCCATTTATTATTAATTATAATTTATGACATAATTACAGCTCTACTTACATTCGTTCACTCAACTATGAAATTAAACATAAAATTTGTCATGATTTATTTATTTTCTAGATACCAGACAGTAGCACAAGACACGGAGATGATTTTCTGCTGCGGTTTTCGCCAGATCCTTTTTAACTTGAAAATTTATATTCAAACAATTTTTTGAAAATTCAAAACCATACTTTCCTTCGTATATACATACATAAATAATATATATGGATCATGTCAGGCAGAAAATTGACCCAAGGATAAAGATTTTTCATAAAGTCAATAGTCATTCTCCGTATTACACATAAATAAATACCCAAAAGTAGTTCTTGAATCCTTTCAATAAACATTTTAATTAAATTTAAATTAAATAAAACCACAACATTTCTGTTATCCTTATCAAACATTTCAAAAAATATTCTGTCAAAAACACTAAACAGAATTATTTCGTCTGTCATTAAAATTCGATAAACACTATGAACGCCACCATTAAAGCAAATATTCGGGTGTCATGCCAATGACTATACGAATTGTTGCTTAAGAGTTAATTTTGTAACTTTTTTGCCAACCCAAAACAAAAAATTAAAAATTAAAAATATCGGATTCCAGATTGCTGAATGACTGCCGATAAAATTTGGGTTACGATATAGGTGATATTTATGTATATAAATTTTAAAGAGGATATACATGAAAAGGATTTAGTTTTGTGGCTTTAACCTACAATACTGATTTAAGTAATTCTGAGGTTACACATCTGTGTGCTGTTAAATTTATAAAATAAATTGAACTCCTTAACTTCTCGCCTCTATTTACATAATGTAAGGTTGCCATATAGAAGTAATATCTTGTTTGTTTGTACATCATCGTATCATAACAAATAAAAAAGGATATCATCAGATGTTGCTTCCTCCTAAATATTAATATATAAACATTGCCAATTTAATGTACTTGTATATATCTAGATCAGCTCCTCCACTCCTCCAGAGCAAAATATTTAAAAACGTTAAGGCTTCGTATTGGAATGTTATACCAGATATGTACTAGACAATTTTTGTGTATGAGTCGCATTTTTGTGGAAAATATAAGATTTTAAAGAACTCGTTGAAACATAATATGTGTGTCACCCATCTCTAAATTGTATGGATGCCTATGTAAATAATGAAGATGAACGATTTAAATTCCAATTAATTTGGAAGTTATGGGATTCTGCGAAAAACCATTTCTTCTCAAAACGATTTTACCAAGAACAATAATTCACCTTGATAGACGATTTATATATTTAAATATCTGTTTAAACCACTTAAATGAATTTACACAAATCCTTGAAATAATTATCATGTCTAAGCACTTATAAGGCAAATAAAATAATCTACAAATTCAATAAATAATGGCAGTTAAATAGGCCTAAGAATTAAGATGTCCCACCTTTTTTCTTGGTAAAAATTATTAAATCGCTTACAACTTTGGCACTTTATGCCAAAATATTCAGAGTATTTCCCGAAAAGGCATAAATGCAAGGATACCACATATTTCAAGCTGCTATGGGGAATTATCCCCAATGTTCAGTACTACATCAGTACAAAAAAGTTTACGGCTCACTATTAATCGACACCTGTTAGATGTAGAAAATATTTAATTGGAGTATATATTTCTATGTTTTTAGAAACGGTTCGATAATATGGTTTGATGAGGTAACGTTCTACCTAGAAATCCATTTTGATCGTTTTTGGTACTTGGTAGCTTCTGTATCTGCGAGTAACTGGTTTGCTCAAACTTTCGCAGACTGTCTTTGATTGATTTCACGCTGTTTGACGGCGTCGTATTCGTAGAATATTGATTAACCCTTCCAGGAGATTCATCCATTTCATTGAATTTGATAATTGGTTCTACAATAAATGGTTCATTAAAATCCGGAGTCTCAACTAGAAAACTTTTATTATTGCTATAAATAGTTATCTGCTTGGAGATTCGTATATCTCGATTTCCTTCACTAATGTTGTGCACTGAATTTTCAATTGCAACTTTTTTATTTTATTCATTTTGCTACCTTTTCTCAAGGTAGTCTCTGGCCAAGATAGAAAATCATCAATTGGCGTGGTGGCTTGCAAAGGAGCAGTTATACATGTCACCGTTTGTAGGTCTGCGGAGTGTGGAATGGGAATGATATTGGACATATTTATAATCTCGTTATTTGCCGTACTGGCCGAACCTTCGATTATAAAAAATTCGTCGATGGCACTGATATCAATTTCTGAGGTTTCTTTATTCTGATATTCAACGTACGTTTGAGTAGATTTGTCTGAAACACTTAGATTTAGTTTTCTTTTGGATTTAAACTTGTTGCCAACACTTTCAAATACTTGAATCTTTGTTATTACCGATTGCATCACACAGCTTTTGAAATCCCTCGTCCTGTAATCTGGAGTTTAGTCAATAGTCGTATGCAGATTTAGACGAAGATCTTCCTAAGCATTTCGATAAATTAATGGCAAATTTGTTGATTGGAAAGGGGCCACATGCCCTGAAGCTTTTGTGAAGAGTCTCTTTACACACACTACTTTCCACAACATCATATAGTAATGGTGAAAATTTTTCCTTAGTTAAAGAATCACTATTATTGGTACGCCGCCATTCTAGAACCTCTTCCGATCCCAACACGGTTTCAACGGTTTGTATGCTATCATATCACCCGGCTGTAATATTCCAGTAGCATTTGGATTTAATGCTACTAAAATAATTTACAGTTTCACACACAGCTCACTAACAAGGTAACGTTAGATTAGTTGAGTGCCCGTCAGCAAAATATATAACAGGAAATTTAGTGCCCAGCTGCATTAAATACGGATGTAGAACCTTTGATATATATTCATAAAACACTTTGTTTGTTATCCACCCGTTGTCACTGATTCCTATTCCAAATCCGTTAGGCAAAGATCTACGAATTTCTTCCGGTATTCTTTTATATGGGTAGATTATCATTGGAGGTGTTATCACTCCGGCAGCAGAAAATGTAAACATGACCGTTAATTTGATCCGTTAAACACATAAAACAAAATTTGTCTCATCTCCGTTAAAAATTCTTGATGGATATATATTATAATAGTAATGATCCTTTCTAAAATAAAAAATCATGATCCTTTCTAAATTCTAAATGTTCTATTGTATCGAAATATGAATGGATACTATGAACAGCAAGTGTAGCACTTGCTGCCGAAACAGGATCAGTAGTTCTAAACGAGAGACGGATGTCTTTTTAAAAATCGTTTTAAATTATTTAAAATTTAGTTCCTAGAATATTATTCTCACCAAATGGATGAGGTCTATTAGTGTCTTCGAAAAATTATTTCACTGCTATAACAACATCCTTATTTTGCTTCCGGAATCCTTTTTGTAGCGAAACAATGCGTTGCGTTTCATCTGCGGTTAGAATTGTTGGTGGGCCTGCCCGAGCTTTAGAAAAATGTGACCCTAGTCTAAACTGAAGCGTTGATCTAGGCACATTATTTTTTTGGCTGCTGTCTTTTTACTAATTTGACCGTTTTTAGGTTCACTTAATGCCTTATGAACCTGGCTTTCATCAAATGTGTCTCTTTTTCTTGGCATTTTTAAATTATAGAATTACAATTATTGACACATGATCAGGGTATAATAATTGTCACGTGCCAATAATTGTAGTTTCTTAGTTATAATAGTTTTTAAGTTCCGAATGAAATTCAAAGTGACTAATTAATTAATACAGTAGAACCTTGATTATCTCTATAACGGTTACAGAAGGGATAAATGCTGCAAAAAAAAATTTTGTTCACATAGAACCCTCCATCATCTCGCGAATTTATTGTACTTACTTAAGGGTCACCCACCCTGTATATTTATAAACACTCCGTGTAAATAAAAATTTCACATCTAGTTATTTAGGAGTCTGGGGAGGGAGGCCTGAGAAAATTTCAGGAGGTGAATTTTTTAATGAATAAATGGCCCTGCATTCAAAATTTTGAAAGTTATCCATCAATCTGACAATAAATATTCGTTTGGATTGGAGAACTCGGGAGAGATCTAGGGGTTATAATTTTGAATTTTTTCAAATTTCTTAGAGAAAATGATCCCGCATTTAAAATTTTTCTAGTTGGTAATTTAACGTGACAAGTATCTACGCCAAATTTTATAGTATGGTTTAGGGCGGTACACACTGCATCAATCACTGTTAGAATGAAGGAAATAGGAATTTAGAAAATTTCTGATCCTTACTGCACCGATTGATCATATTAAGTTTAATTTTCAACTAGAAAAATCTTGGCCGCGGAACCTTTCTATCATTTCAAAAATGGAACGGTGAATACTCGATATTCTTTTACCACGAATGTATACATAGTCTCGAAATAAAGTTTTTTTTTATTAAAATTCGTCATTTCCGGTAAAAAATTTTGTTTTATATGTAATTTACGACTTTTTTGAATTTAATCCTGTTTTTCGTACATGCAATAATATACTTTAAAAATATTTGCAAAAAAGGGAAAAGCTCCAATGGTAGCTGCCACTCCCGGTGGATAAATTTCGGCCAAAAATCACTGTGACCTACCAAGCGCTGTAGAGAGGACACAATCTTTCAGTTTTTTCGCTTTACTTTTTAAAAATAACTGTTTGACTTCAGTAATATAGCGAATGGTAAATCTTATAAAATTTCGAGGTCGAAAACTTTCATGATTACTATACTTTATTTTAATCCGCAAACGAAAGTAATATTAAGAAGTTCAAAAGTAAAACTTCTCAGACCTCTTTCTCCCAAAACACACTATGTAATTCTGCAAAACGAACTGATATGTATAACCATGTTTTTAATCTGCATTATCATTTTATTTGATGCCCACATTCGGTTGTTACAGTTGAATCTGTTGTTTATTGAAATTAATCTTCTATACCGACATTTTACGGTGGATCTGTATCTATAACAATAATTTGAATTTATATTATCGACATTTCCCTGCTAGGTACAACCATAGAAAAATAAGTTTACCATAGATTTCTCATTTTGATAAATCGAACGATAAAAATGAATTGAGTAAAAAAGTTCTAACAATTCCAATGTCATCATTGTATTTGTGACATTACATTGCAAGTCACAAATACAATCATGACATTGGAATTATCAGAACTTTTTTACTCAACTCATTTTTGTTTCTTGATTTATAAAAATGAGAAATCTATGGTAAACTGATTTTTCTATGGTACAACTAACAAATTTACTGGCAAAATAATTGAGTAAGTGGGGAAAATGTTGCTATAAAAAGGATAAAACTCAATACATTTTATAGCAACATATTTGTACACACCTTCAAAAAATAGTGTGGTTTGAGAAATGTTTTTCGCACACTACGACAATTTTATGGTTGGAAAAATATTATAATGAAATGTCAAGAGAAAAATGAAACGTAGGTTTTTTTTTGTGCCCTTACGTAAAACACGTTCATTGTTGGGTAAAATAAAAATTTGAAAATCTTGTATTTCGTTAAAATCGTTTATTTTCAAATTTTTTTAGTTTATGTTGCCCCCAATCTGTGACACTATTTGGACTATAAATTTTGCTATAATAACAAACTCAAGTTGCTCTCTTTGTCGCTGTAACGTAATTTAAATTTACTCTTCTCTTTTCGGTTTCCCACTATTCGTTACTGAAAAAATTGTTTCACTGTGGAACCCACGCATTAAGTGCGATTTCCACTGCAAAAAAGTTTTTCTCGGTAAAAAAAAAAGCGAGACCAACTGATCGATTTGTCAAGTGTGGGAAAGAAACAAAAATTGTATCTAGTAAAATTTTACTGACAAAATTATTGTATTAGTTGTAGAATACTGCCATAAAAAATGGAAAAAGTAATCAACAGAGTACTTTTTATGGCAACATTCCAACACATCTATATACATATTGTGTTGCAATATGAACAAAATTCTGCCACATTACCAAACCTTTTTTGATTATAGTTCATTTATGGTTTGATTTTGTCATTCTTGTTGTGTACTCTACGGTTTCAGACACCTAAAAAATAGATTTACAAGTTTATAACAAAAATTAAAATTCCAAAAATTAAAATCATTGATTCAAATTAAATAATAAGAAATAGTATAATATAATTTATGAAATTAAGAAAAAATTATGAAATTTTTTGGTTAGGTTATCAATTGTTTAGCCATAAAAATTTGCTATAAAAAAATAAATAAATCGAATTTTCTCTTTCCCTCTGTTGTAGATTTATGCATGTATTCCACAGTAAAATATTTTTTTCCAGTAAAAAATACTGAGAAACCGAAAAGAGGAGAGTATACATATTAAAATTACGTTAGAGTGACAAAGAAAACAAATGTTGCCATAAAAAGTATTGAGTTTCATACTTTTTATGGCAACATTTTCCTCAATAAATTTTACTGATTTTTTTTTTGTTTCTTTCTAATAAGTAAAGGAATTATATTTTTATCTTGTATTAATTTTACTGAAAAAAATTGTGTCACTGTGGAATACATTAATATTACGAAATCTCGCTTTAAACGCACGATAAATTTATAGTCAGATCCTATTTTCGGAATATTCAAAAATAATCGTTCATAAATATCATTTTCTGAGTTTTCAATAAGTTTAAGGACACGTTCAACCTCTATCATTACATTTAGAATAACTGTCGATACAAGGGTCATATCGAGGTTCAATTTTCGCACTGGAATCCACCCAAAATTTCAACAGTGTATACAATATTTTTCTCGCCTTGAATTTTACCGTAACCTAAGATGTCAAAGAAGATATCTGTACGAAGCAACATTCCAACTTCACTACCACTAACCAAATTAGGATCACCCATCTTCAACTATTTGAACCTTTGTATACCGATTCATCACTTATATCAATGGCTTTGGTTGGATGCTTACTATAAGTGGTACAATGTAGGCGTTTATTTCGGTTTATACGTCTGATCATTGAAGATACTGATTTTTACAATGCCTTTGGTTCTGTCGATAAAGGTTGAACCCAAATCTCTTATTGAAATGGAATTTGAGTCTTTTGACAAATCAAGAAGTTTGAAAGCTCGCTCCGAGATAAACCCAACTTCCGAGGCTGAATCCAATAACGCTTTGAAAGACATTAGGGTTCCCTTTAATTTTGAACTCTCACTAACCCACGCTTGGCGAGCTGCAGCTATCGGGGGGGTCACAGGTGGTGGATAGTGAACGGCCTATCGATAGGTAGGTTAGCGGTGAATTAAATAAGCCGTCCCCATCCGCAGCTCTGCTGGAAGGAGAGTCTCAGAGAACAGGGGAGTGGTTAACCTCTGTTCACTAAATTCTGAGTGCCTATGATACCCAGTAAGGAAAGGCGAATTGATGGCGCCATAAAACCATCGACCACAACCACGGTGAACTGAGCGTCACGTCTCCCTGCGCTCTCGAGCCTCCAGGTAGTGAGTAGGGAACCCTATAAACGGTAATCCCCTGAATGAAATGGGTCCCATTTGTTTGGGATATCCATATAGATGGGTGAATGAGTGAGTGGATGTTGGGGGGGCGTGGAAGGCGGGGTAATCGGTGAGCCAATGGGCTGGATTAAGGTGTTATGCGACCCGTGCTGATGATCGACTAGACTGGGGGCCCATTTAACAAAGCCCAGTCGTGAACGGAGCCCTCTGGATACCTGGTGACCTCCAGTTGTATTTAGCCTTACCTGCGTATACGGATCTCTGCGCAAGTGGACGTATTTCTCCGATACTCGTGGGAATAAATGGAAGATTTAAAAAATAATAAAAATAAGGGGACCGGTACCCACCAAAAACCGGAAAGTACTATAGAGGGGAGTAACTCTAACCAGAAAGGTGGGGCCCCCTCAACTGAGGCAAGGGTAAGCAACACCATGACATCGAAGCCAGGTGGAAGCGGAACTGCCAAACAGAACAGTGGGGGACCGAGAGAGATCCCCCCATCAAAACGACGGTACAGAAAGAGACGGTCGGCATTTAGAGTTCTAGAGAAACTGGCTGCGATCCCTGAGGGGCAGCTTACAGTTGCGCAGAAGGAATCTGTAGCATGGGCTAAGAAAACTGTCGGCTGCGATAGCTCGGAGAGGGTCCTTGTGTCTAAAAGACAGAGGTCCCAGGATGAGCTTGAAGCAGAAGGCAGTAAGCGGGCCAAAGTGCAAGCAGACATGACGTCGGGTGCTTCTAAGGAGCAGAAACTGAAATTATTCAGTGAAATCCTGAAGGAGCACGTGCTGGTGCTAGCCGTCATTGACAAAGGTCAGGAAGATGGGAGCATCACGTCGGAAAAGTGGAGGGTAGTGTATAATGCACTAAACTCCATTTTCTTTAGGATCCTGAGAGAAAATCCGGGATCCCCCCCGTCCTGCAGAGATGCGGGATGGCACCAAGGGCGCGTTAAGCTAACTCCGTGCTCCGACCAGAGATCGGTCGATCTCTATAAAAGGGCAGTGACCGAGGTAGGCGAGGTGTGGCCGGGCGCGAGGCTGGAAGCAGTCAGCAGAGGGGAAATCCCGAGCAGGCCGTGAGCACGCGTCTGGTTACCAACCGAGCCGGATAAGCCAAAGGAGATCATTGAGATTATCCGGGCCAGTAATCCCGATCTTCCAACGGAAGGATGGAGGATTGTGAAGCAGGAGGAGGCCAGGGGGGGCTTTAGATTGGCAATCATGCTGATCAATAAGGAATCCTTGGTTTCCCTTGCTAGATCCAAGGGAGTGATCAACTTCGGTTTCGGGTCGATCACTCTTAAAGTTTATAGGAAAGACGAGGTCGATAAGGGCGCGGAAGACCAGCCTGGGGGCGACGTAGAACGAACCCGGCAGGAAACGGTCAAGCGGGCTGAGGCCGACCAGAGTAGCCGTTCCGATATTTCGGACGAAGTGAAGTTGGTGATGGGAGGCAGCCTCCTCTCTTTGAAGTCCAATGGGGGCAACCCGTCGAACACACGACGAGAGTGGGTTTGCGACCAAACCAACGAGCCAAATGACACTATCCTGATGCAGGGAGTGCATGAAGTGGTGAGTAAGGTAGATTACAATGGTTAGCATTGTACAAATAAACCTGCACCACACGAAGGCTGCCTCGGCAGCTCTCCCAATGATCTAACATTTCAAGTTGGTTTCAACTGTGTGGATTTTACTGTTGTTTCGTAGCTCTCTAAAGTGTCAACATGACTTAATAGGAACTCTAAAAACGTTTCAAAACTTGGAAATTCGTCTTTGGATGTGTACCCCATTCGCTCATTATATCATTGTCTAGTTGCCACGAAGCACGACCTTCGATTTCGAACACGACGATTCTCTATCAATACTCTTTAGCCCTCTTATACCCTCATCACAGACTTCATGATTTTTTCGAATATTGTTAGCATTTGGTTAGGAACTCGTCATGCGAGTGCAAAGCCCATATGTTTAGCTAAATTTCCGGCTTATTCTACTAAATAGCTTTATGGATTTGTTGTGTAAATATTTCGTTAAATGATTGCCACTGTGCCAGTGTGCCATCGAAAATAAGACTAAATATCCTACATTTTAAAAGTAAACAATATTCTTAAACCGACATTTCACCATGATACAAGCGTTTGAAAATAGGGTATTTTTTCTAAAAACTTTACTGTTGTGTTTTTTATTTTGGGCAGTGTAGTTCACCCGACATAGTACAGTCATTAGCATACTTCGAATTTTGCATGGATTCCAGTAGTAGCCAAATCTTGCTATTTCACAAATTTTTACTCGCTAACTGTAATTTAAATTTATAACATCATTTTTCAATGTTACGGCACACCATTTTAAATATTGGAAAAATTCCCGGTAATCAGGTTTTTCGGAAAAATAAAACCAAAGTGGCATAATGTGCGGATTTAAATAAGAAATTCTGCACTACTAGTCGTTCTTAACAACAGACTTCAAAAACACTTTAACCTTCTTATGAGAAAAAATTGTATAGTATCGCTAGGACACTAACAAATACTAAATACGAATAAATGAAGCCTGAGTAAGTGCCACAGAATTTTATTCAGGGAAATATTTAAAATTTCGCCTACAGGAATCCCAAGAACCATTTCGCACTAAAATCACAAATTGAAAAATAAACTTTTTGCTGAAATCCTACACAACCGACAGCTATTGAAATTATTAATTGATTTTAAGAATAAACTTTATGAAAAGGTGAAATACATCATTTCTCGTGCATTACTAAAACATCTTTTGTGTTGGGTGGTATCACAAAACCATAAAATTTACTTATGTCAATCACAGTGTGATTTACTGTACCAAAAAGCTTTTCTACATAACACCCACTTAAATTTTGATGCACAGCAACATCAACAACACGTCGTATAAACAGTAATCGGATTAGAAAATCTAACTTTCTTGAACAACAAGTACAATGTACTTAGATACACATTAGACTCATCGTAATCTACACACACATCGAAAAATAATCAAAAAATTTCTTTTCATATAACCAATCCGACTAATAATCACATATATACATACATATATATTCGATTATGATCCACTTAATCCCAAATAATATCGATTTTCCATTTTCACATATATGTCCGACCTATCCCAAATATACAACTAAACGAGGGAAAAGCGCTTTCCGGCATATTTTTTCTGTTGTGCCTAAATATCTAAGATATTCATTATCTAGTTTCGATGTTTTTTATGACATTTACATTATATCCGGATTCATCCATCAAACCATATATCCGCACATATTTCTGCCTGAGATATAGCTACTCGTAAATACGAGGGAAATAAACGAAAAGGGATTACATGTCGATTCGATATAAAAAATTCGTATAATGTAATCCATCTATAGAAATATACTCGTCCCTATGTGTCTAGCAGATTGATTTGTAGCGTGATTTAAAATTTTGCAAAGACACGTGACTAGCTTCTCGCATCCGCATAGTAATCGGTATGGTTTCATACTGAATTGCGAAACCGATGAAATGTGCTATTAAAACACAAAAAAATTTAGACGCCTGCGCATTTCAAACCAGTATGGGGGAATAGTTATGTAACGTGACATGGGGCAACGTGGAGAAATTGTTTGTACTAAAATTTTCGAAATTTTGAGGAATCTGGATTCTGGAAGTGCATATAGTAAATCATTATCATGCGTATAACAATCGGAGCTTCTCGTATAAACGGGGTTGGTTTTACTTTCATGGTCAAATTTTATGGTTTTTTAGTTGGTATACGATTGAGCAGTGACAGATGTTTAATATATACGAAACCATAATATTTATGCAATAAAAATTATTGGTTTTGTGATCATTTGATGAGTGTGTCAAGGCGTCTTTTATTACGTTTATGTGTATGGGATGTTATAGGACCAATAAAATTGTAATTTTTTACTTATATACGCGGCTCTTGAGCCGAATAACCTTTATATTGTGTTCGTTAATATTTGCTATATTTATGGAGGCGACCAGTACTACTACAGTTGAAACTTACAGTGTCGAAAATTTAACCATTCATACCTTACTTAATAATTTGTCGATGAGAATACAAACGCTGATCCATATCTCGATAAAATTTTTACTAGAATACCGTACAACGTCAAGCATAAATGCACGTACAAAAATAATATACCATCAAACTAAAAATAGTGCAAGTAGGGCAATCCATCCAGAACCTTACAAAGACGTCCGCTAAGCACCAAACGCAAACAGGTTCGAGGAAACGGAATACTAATTTTTCCTCAATTTCATCGATACATGCGCCTGCTTTTGTGATGAGATAATGTTTGGTAAGTATTTTGGATCTAACCGGATCTATTTGACTCAAATTTTAGCTATCTTTTCTTAGGCTCCTCCTGAAGCAATAATGTGCACTTTGCAAATGACATTTCATCATTTGCCCATTTGATAAAGCAGCTCAAATCTATCTATCTCTAACCTATACACCGATGTGAAGCTAGCACGAAAAGTTAGCACGTATTTTTTAAAAATGTACTTTTATCAAATATCTAAACCAAATTCTTTTCCTATTAAAAAATGTACAAAACAAATAATTCAAGATTGATTTTTGAATATTAAATAATTAGAAAAATCAATAAATATTTGCATACTACTGTAATGATTCTCTTATTCGCGCTTACTGGCAATGAATTAAATATTACAAAACAATCAAAATTACCAAACAATTCTATGATTTGAACGAAGGTATTAACCGTCCATGATTAGCCCTCTTTCGCTATTCCCTTCTGTAAACGTGCTTGCCGCATGCTTATATCTACAAATGATAACATTTCTTTGATTGGAGAGTACCAATGATTGCCGGATAGTTCATCCTTTATTTTGCCAACTTCAGAACTTATTTTATTAGGTAGGCTGGACTGTTACCAATCATCCAAATATCTTTGAAATTTGTCTATGACTCATTCGCGAATAAACGTGGTTGCCGCATGATTATATCTAAAAATCAATAAAATTCCCGTTTCATCAACTTTCTCCAAAATTATTAGTGCTGAGAAAAAAACTAAAAAAGTGTCGGGCCCTGCCATAAGAACCCCTGAACGATTTTTTCCGAATCAGAACCCATTGCAATCGATTTCTGGTACCCGAAAATCCCGTTTCAGCAACGCTCTGCAAAATTATTAGTACTGAGAAAAAAATAAAAAAGTGCTAGGGCCCCACCAGAGAAACCCCTGAACGATTTTCCCCAAAGCCTAAAACAATCGCAATCGATTTCTGGTACCTGAAGTTTCCGTTTCAGAAACTTTCTTCAAAATTATTATTTCTACAAAAAAAAATAAAGAAAAAGTGCCGGGCCCCACCAGAGGAACCTCTGAATGATTTATTCAATGTCAGAACCCATCGCAATCGATTCCTGATTCCCGAAAACTTGGTTCCATCAACTTTCCTCAAAACTATTACTGCTCAGAAAAAAACTAAAAAAAAAATTACCGGGGCCCCAACAAAGAAACGCCTGAACGATTTTTCCAAAAGTCAGAACCCGTTGCAATTGATTCCTGATACCCGAAAATTCCGTTTCATCAACTTTCTTCAAAATTATTAGTGCTGAGAAAAAACTAAAAAAAGTACCGGGGCCCATCAGAGGAATCCCTGAATGACTTTTCCAAAAGAGCCCATCGCAATCGATTCCTAGTACCCAAAAATCTTGTTTCAGTAACTTCTTTTAAAATTATTAATGCTGAGAAAAAATTAAAAAAAGTGCCGGGTCCCACTAGTGGAACCTCTGAATGATACCCGAACATTCCTTTTCATCAACGTTCTCCAAAATTATTACTGCTGAGAAAAACACTGACGAAAGGTGCCCCACCAGAGGAACAATTTTTCCCAAAGTCAGAACTTATCACAATCGATTCCTGGTACCCGAAAATTTCGTTTCAGCAACTTCCTTCAAAAATATTACTGCTGAGAAAAAAACTTAAAAAATGCCGGGCCCCACCAGAGGAACCCCTGAACAATTTTTCTCAAAGTCAGAACGCAGCGCAATCGATTCCTGGTAACAGAAAATCCCATTTCAGTAACTTCCTTCAAAATTATTTGTGATGAGAAAATAAAATAAAAAAAGTGTCGCGCCCCACCAGAGGAACCCTGAACGATTTTTCCCAAAGTTAGAACCCATCGCAATCGATTACTAGTACTCGAAAATTTCGTTTCAGCAATTTCCTTCAAAACTATTACTGCTAAGAAAAAAACTAAAAAAGTGCCGGTGCCCCACCAGAGGAACCCCTGAACGATTTTTCCCAAAGTTAGACCTATCGCAATCAATTTCTGATACCCGAAAATTCCGTTTCATCAACTTCCTTCAAAATTATTACTGCTGAGAAAAAAACTAAAAAAAGTGCCGGACCTCACCAATGGAACCCCTGAACGATTCCTCACAAAGTTAGAACACATCGCAATCGATTCCTGGTACCCAAAAATTCCGTTCTATTAACATTCTTCACAATTATTAGTGCTGAGAAAAAAAAATAAAAAAGTGTCGGGGCCCCACCAGAAAGAATCCCTGAATATTTTTTCCCAAAGTCAGAACCCATCGCAATCGATTACAGGTAGCCGAAAATACCGTTTCAGCAACATCCTTCAAAATTATTACTGCCGAGGAAAAAACTAGAAACAGTGCCGGGCCCCACCAGAGGAACCCCTGAACGAATTTTCCCAAAGTTAGAACCCATTGCAATCGATTCCTGATACCCGAAAATTTCGTTTCAGCAACTTTCTTCAAAATTATTTGTGCTGAGAAAAAAATAAAAAAAGTGCCGCGCCCTACCAGAGGAACGAACCCCTGAACGAT
This sequence comes from Nephrotoma appendiculata, assembly GCA_947310385.1. Classification (NCBI taxonomy): domain Eukaryota; kingdom Metazoa; phylum Arthropoda; class Insecta; order Diptera; family Tipulidae; genus Nephrotoma; species Nephrotoma appendiculata. The sequence goes on along the minus strand of OX371223.1, from coordinate 364,382,490 downwards.
TTTTCTCAAAGTCAGAACTCATGGTACCTGAAAATTTCGTTTCAGCAACTTCCTTTAAAATTATTACTGCTGAAAAAAACTAAAAAAATGCTGGGGCCCCACCAGAGGAACCCCTGAACGATTTTTCACAAAGTCAAAACCCATCGTAATCGATTCCTGGTACCCGAAAATCCCGTTTCAGCAACTTTCTTCAAAATTATTAGTGGTGAGAAAAAACTAAAAAACAATGTGCCGGACCCCACCAGAGGAACCCCTGAAGATTTCCCCCAAAGTCAGAACCCATCGCAATCGATTCCTGGTACCCAAAAATCTCGTTTCGGCAACTTTCTTTAAAACTATTAATGCTGAGAAAAAAACCAAAAATAAAATGTCGGGCCCCACCAGAGGAACCCCTGAACAATGTTTCCCCAGTCAGAACCCATCGCAATCGATTCCTGATGCTCGAAAATACCGTTTCATCAACTATCTCCAAAATTATTATTGCTGAGAAAAAAACTAAGAAAACGTGTCGCCCCCCATAGTGTTCCATCACCTATACACTATAGCGTCGACATCAAGTGAATGTTGAACTTATTTATGTGGTCTCGTTAAGATGTGAAAAACAATTTTGGGCTCCTTTCGACGTAAGGAAAAGTAATTTTAGCCGTTTGTCATGACTTTACGTAAAAATGCATTTTTTTCAGATATTTGATTTATATCATAATCAATAACCATGGCCAATCTAATCACAGTTAATTATACTTGAAACATGCCACAAGAAAGAGTCGAGCAGACATAATTTAAAGTGTAAAGTCAGCTGTAAAGAAGTTAACACCTTCAGCATTCAGACAAAGTTTCATTAGTTGGAAACCAAGCTTACAACGTCTTGGTAACCTCACCTCGATGTAATTTAATTCACCTGTACAACATTACGCCACACGTCAACGGAGAAAACTGTGTCCATATGCGGAGATCTATACAGTTAAGGCTACTCACTCAATATGCTTGGATTGACCGGGCCGTAAACAATTGAATTGCTAAGAAATACATATTACAACCAGAAAGTAGATTGTGAAATTTGTCCATACTATAAAGTTATCTTGATAATTGTGACCCATCAGCTAATCTAGATTTGGCCGCGCAGGTTTGCACTGAATGGCTCTGTCACGGAATTTTTCGTAATCAAAATGTTACAAAACAGATAGAAAATGTAAGTTAATGTTTGTTGAGAATATTTGGAATTTTACATTTGAGTTTAATGCGGGTAAATCGGAACGTGCAGTTCAATGAGGTTCCAGATACATCGACAAAGAGAAATTTTGTAGATGAAATTTCGAGTAGTAGTTCGGTATTTGTACGAGTAACTCTTGAAATCTAGTTCGCGATGCCAACTAATGACTATCAAATATGATTGAACGATTTACAGGTACTAGGACAAGAGCCTGAGTGAATGGGTGTCTTAAAACGATGTCTACCTGGTTCAGTTTTCCGTAAGTATTTATTATCGTGCCATTGGCGGACGATATAGGACAAAATCGAATGATATCAAATTCTAAAATGTTGAATTAAATTGAAAAACATGTCGACGTTTGACATTTTTGGTAATTTCGTTCAACGGTAAAGGAAATAAATATTTAAAATTTTACTATGAGACTTGTTCGTGAGAACAGCCAATGTTCTCGGTACGCCAGGTAACCCCTGAAAAACCACATACACAATTATATATTATTATTAAAATTTATTGTACCAATTTTGTGTTTTGACGTTTCATACAGGTCAATTCACAATGTAGTAATATGTAGACACTTTTGTGTATGGTTTGGCCATCTGCCAAAAATTATGTTAAACTTTAGTATATATAGAGACCTCTATCTTGTGATAGATTCATGACAATAAAAACCTTTTACTAAGCATGTTTGAATATCACACGGTAGATGTCACTATAACAGAATTATTTGCTGTGTTTTAATTGCTGTGTTTTTTTATTAGCGCCCGATAGCTGTATCCGGAGCAGCCAATTTTCTATGTGAAAACTTATATTTAGCGCGCTATTATTGCATTTAATTAATTTATTTAAATCAAAACTAAGATTTTTCATTCAACTTTTTAATTAAAAATCGATAAAAAAATATCTCGGCTCACTTATTTATCGGGAGCCGCTATCGGGAGCGCTATCCATTTCAATGGGAAATTTGAAAAGGCTTTTAATTTTGTAAACCCCTGAAACCATTAGAAACTAAATCTTACAATAAAAAATTAAAACGCAGCAAAATGAATTTTTGTTTATAACGTCATGTCAAAATAAATGTCAATTAATATATTTCAGGTGATAAATGTTTGTTTTATTGATGAATTTAGTTTTAATTTTTATAGTACAGCGACACCAGTGAATAATAGCTGCAGTTTCAATAGAAAATTGCCATTTGGCTCCGGATAGTGCTCCAATATTAAAACACAGCAAATATTGGAGCACTATCCGGAGCCAAATGGCAATTTTCTATTGAAACTGCAGCTATTATTTACTGGTGTCGCTGTACTATAAAAATTAAAACTAAATTCATCAATAAAACAAACATTTATCACCTGAAATATATTAATTGACATTTATTTTGACATGACGTTATAAACAAAAATTCATTTTGCTGCGTTTTAATTTTTTATTGTAAGATTTAGTTTCTAATGGTTTCAGGGGTTTACAAAACTAAAAGCCTTTTCAAATTTCCCATTGAAATGGATAGCGCTCCCGATAGCGGCTCCCGATAAATAAGTGAGCCGAGATATTTTTTTATCGATTTTTAATTAAAAAGTTGAATGAAAAATCTTAGTTTTGATTTAAATAAATTAATTAAATGCAATAATAGCGCGCTAAATATAAGTTTTCACATAGAAAATTGGCTGCTCCGGATACAGCTATCGGGCGCTAATAAAAAAACACAGCAATTGTAAATTTGTAAAATAAAATGTTTTGTCATTCTAAAAAGTACCTTCAGCATATAAACACCGATGAAAAAACCTGATCACATATCCAACACGGATTGTTATATACAAGACTTTTATTACATACAGAAGGAAGACGATCTACTGTCACCAATTCTCTAGAGGAGCTCAATTCGTCCCTTGCTATGATTTTATCAATACTTTATTAAAGTTATATAGTTCATTTCAGTATATCACGTTTCTTCCTCGTAACCTCAAATTTGATTTTTGAAAGAAGCGACCAGAATTATGTTTCGCTTGCCGAAATACTTTGCAAATTTGGGGACTCGGCTACATTGCTACATGTTTCCTCAATACTTCGATGTTCCGATAAATTCACATCATCCCCCACCTGATTAATTTTTGTTAAGTCATTTGAGCCAAAACAAAATCAAAAAATGCATTCGACCTCGGACTACACTAAGACGCCATAAACAAATATTCTCGAAAAACGAACTAACCGCAATCGATTCCTGGCACTCACCGAAAACCCCTCATCAATTTTTCAAAAATTCGTGCGAGTTGATTTTACAAAGCGAAGCCCCACCGCAGGATCCAGTATACCAATTTTTCCAAGCTGGACACCAGTCTCAATAGAATCGAAAACGGTAATCGGAAACATGTTAGCAATATTCATCAAAGACGTTGGATTTTAAAATATAAACATTCAAAAAAGGAAAAAACACATAAAAGGAACCCATCGGACAACCAACCCTCTAAACAAAATTTTTCGAAATTAGAATCCATCGCATTCGATTCCTGACACTGGAACATCATTTCATTAAACCGAATCGTGTGAGTAAAATTAAACAGAACCAGGGCCTTACCGGGGAATCGCTAAACGATATTTGGTACTCGAAAACTCGCTTTCAATAATTTTCATCCTAGTCGTTTGAGCCGAGTAACAAGAAAAACCAAAACAGGACCCGAGCCTTGCCCGTGGTGTACTCACTAAAATATTTTTTCGAAATCAGGTTTCATCGCAATCATTTCATAGTACTCGAAAACCACCTTTCAGCTTCTTTCGTCACATCCGTTTGACCTGAGAAATAAATTAGATAATACCTACCATCGTTATAGAAAATGTACTGAGTCTGGAATTTAGTGTGCTTCACTTGAAATAACGGCCAGAATTTGTTAAACAAATATCAAGACAATTTATATATTGTGATTAGAGATATTTTCCTACTATAGAAGCATCTTTAAATAAATTCACTTAATTCTTTTATTAATTCAACAATTCACTGGGATAATAAGTACTCGAGGCGAATGGCTCTACATGGTGTATTCAGTCAGTTTGGGCAATACGTTTCCTCGTATAGGGAAATATTGCCAATCACAACATGCACATTGTCTTGAAATTTATTTTAAAAAATATTACACAATCCCAAATGGAGTTGGATATCATTTCTAAGAATGAATTAATCGTTGAATTAATCCAATGCAAGTAGAAAAGTATTTTTTTCTGAATTTAACAAGTGTTTTTAAATCACTATGAAAATGATTTAAGAAAAGTTCGTAGAAATGAAATTATAAAAGTTGATTTAATATGTGCACTTCTTAATTCATTTTCAAAATATTTTAAGAAAAGTAAAATAACTGAAATAAAATATATTTTTTTTAAATTATTTAGGAAATGATTTTAGAAAACTATTCAAAATATATAACTAACTTTTTCCAGGAAAAGGATTAAATTTTTAAGGTGTACACAGACTTATTTTGTTCACTGTATATTTTTTCATTTCTACAAGTTTTTTTTTTCTCAGTGCATAATCACATTTCTTTATCGAAAAAATGTAAATTGACGTTACCCGATCAAAGTATACATCTGAGTAATCGAGCAATGAAAATGTCTTAAAATTTTCTAGGTACCCAGGTTGGTAATCGATACTCGACGTTGAAAACTCTAGTTATGCTGGCGAATTTTACTAACATTTTTTTTTTTGATCGATCGTTTTGGAAACAAACTGTGTTAAACATTTTTGATGATACCAATTTTTCATCGCCTTGCTGGAGGTGAGGTGAATTGCGGAATATTGTACGCCTAAATTCTCATTCCACAGCAGTTAGAAACATCTAGCACTGATAATGCAAAGAAATTTTACATTTAAATACTGACAAGCTTTTGGATGTTAGCTTGTTTGATATCAGGTGCACAACTAAATTTCCTGGTTTCACACATAGATGGTGTTAGCGATACAATTGGTTGTTATTTATGTCAGAAGTTGTGTTTTGTTGTTAACGATAACCAATATCAGCACATATCGTGACGTAAAAATACTTTTTCTAAGAACGTAAATATTGTAAGAATCCCAAACACAAAAAACCGTAGCTTTCACCTAGCGAAGCATCAATATCAACGGCACCCTAGTGGGACCTGAAAGGGGTCGTATACTATGAGCTGCTGAAACAGGACGAAACTGTAAATGAGCAACGCTACCGACAATAACTAGTCAATCTGATCCATGCATTGCTCAAAAAACGACCAGAAAAAGACACGAGACATAAATGAATGAAAAACAACGCTCCAAACCATCACACTCCCATCGTCCAGTACACAGTTTCGATAAGTGAAAAATTGGTTGGATGGATGGTTTCGGTCCTAAGACGCATCGTTTTATTGTCGTGGTAGAGAATTGGAGAGAGATGGCAGAAGTGCGTAGATAGCGTAGGACAAAACTTTGAATGAATGATTTTTTACATGTCTATTGAAATTTTCCATTTTTAATTTTTCAAAATAACCGGAAATTTAGTTGCGCACCTAGTAAGTTTACCAAGACAATTCCAAGAAAAAACTAAAAAAGTTCTAACAAAAATTACCAAAACCATCGAGGAATAAATATATAAGAGAAATCAAGTAGTGCAAATTTTATAGGCAGGTTTTTCCGAGGTTAATCTTATTTTATAGTTTTAATATATTTATATACACAAATTTAATTGTTTTCTATATTTAATCCATATATACGAATCTTATAAACATATCGGCATAGTTATTTTATAGTTCACTGATCTTGTTTGGCTTACACATGTTGCCAATAGTAAAATAGATTAACCTCGGAATCTCTACATGAGTCCTCTTATATATATTTAGCCTTATGCCATAACTTATCTATGCTCAAAACCATTTTTCTCGTCGTTTTCAAAGTCCTTTTTTCTTTGTTATAATATATTTACATAATTGTTGGGATCTTAGTAATACTGTTTGATCCAATAATTTAAATTAATAATTTTTAAAATATGTATACAAGTTCAAGTCCTTAAGTTCAAAAAGCTTTAAAAAAATGCATCCGTCTGTACGAATGTTTGTATCGAGTACCTCTCATCGAAATATCCCAAATTAGGCAAAATATTCGGTTTAATTCTTACCATACAATAGTGTATTGCAATAAAATTGATATTGCAAAAGTAGTTCATAAATTTAGTACCGTTAAAACGGTTGGCAAATTATTCGTTTGATTCGCAAATCGTTTAAAAGATTTCGAAGAAGGTCAAAAATTTTGGTGAAGTACGAGTACCTTAGCACTCAAAACTGCCGCGCTTTGTTTCAAATGGGTTGTACTATACAGCGATCGTGTAATTAGAACTATAGTTCACAAACCCACCGTTATGGCACCTATATTACTGCATAATATTACTATGGCGCTGCAGACAAACACATTTCTTTTTAATCCAATAAAATCATGTAGCAGGTTGTGTGAAAGGTTTGAAAGGTTAATGTTGTATGAAGAGGTCATCCAAAATCCGGCATTTTTTTGGAAAATGGGAGGAAAGTTGATTCATCTCATATGCTGGCCACGCCCCAATTATAATTATTTTATTGTTCCGTAAGGAATAACCTTAAGTAATTCATAACGATCCTGAGAATTCAGTATTAACTTTATATTTAACGTCCAAATATACATTTCCTGATTGCCCAAAAATTTTCTCAAAAAGGCTTAATAAGAAGTATTTTCTGACATGAACCACTTAATCTGCTGGTCATTCTAAAAACTTTTGTTTCGCTATACTTAAAAATAAATTAATTCATCAACATTTAGTTAAACAAAAATATTCTTTCATAACATCTGGTTATGAAGTTACATAATTTTCCCGAAATTGTAGCACAAAAAACAGCAAAGTGGAAAAGCTTTATTGTATATACGTATGTGTTTATTATACAACACTGTTCAGTGTTTTGATGTTTCGAAACGAAAAATTATTTTTAATTAATCATGTTTTATCAAAAAACGAAAAAATAATATTTTTAATTATTTCATTTTTAATTTTTAATGTTGGTATATAACAAAAAATAATAAAATTAATATTTTCTTTTATTAATTTAGTTATTCTTTCCATCTCTTTACGTCATACTCTCTGCTAGTTTTCACTTTGCATAAAATTTTCATTTTAAATATGATTAATTGGTAGATGTTATTATTACATTACGGGTAAATACCGTGAATTGGTTGTATAAGAAGTACCTGTAGTTAGATAAAATGGGAATTACCAAGCTTCCGTTGTAGATTTTTCCGTTGTGCACGATTTCCTGTTTAATTAATATAAAATAGACTAAGGTTTGAGGTTCGAAGATGGCCGTTACGAACGGCGCTCGCTTGCTTCCTACTCTAAATCAAATGTTTGGTTTGGTTACCAAAAACAAAATAATTAAAATATATGATTCTAGTGTCGGTGCATTACTAGAGCTATCGTAGAAAAACGCACTCAACGAAAATTCTTTCTACTGGCTTTTGTTCGGACCTTCAGACCACTGTTCTCCACTCCCAAAAAAGTTTATAATTTTTTATTTTTTACAATTTCACTTTAATTACTGTTTAATTGCTCGTCCTGATTTTAATAATAGTGAGAATCGTGTATCTTGCAAAAATCATCTGACCCCAAATCCTCTAAAATTTAAAATATGCTCTCCCTGCCATGTTTCCATGACAGAGTTAACCGGTCTTATCGCGGATTATTTCATCATGGAAACGAGTTGAATTTAGAGTTTTTGTTAAATTTCCTCCTTAACTCAACGAGAGTAGTTGGGTTAAATGAGATTCTATCTGTGAAAAGAAAAAATATAGTTAGAATAAATACGGGTTAATAATCAAAATATACACGAAACAGATAAAAATATAGAAAGACTGACAAAAAACATAACACCGCCTGAACTGTCAAAACAAATTTAGCATAATAGAAACGATAGGGATTAACGTCGCCATGTTATTAACTCAACGAAAACCTTAATTCGGCTTATCCATGTCCATGGAAACGTACTTGTAACACCTATGAAATATTTATACATTATTCAAAACTCTACAAATAGCAACTAGCGACATCTATTAAACACTAGTTAAAATATTATACTATAAATATTACGTTCTATAATTTGATCGAAAGATGCTCAAATAATTTAAGATCAATAGATAATACTACTAAATCTTAAATGAATAATTACACATTTTAAGTTTTGATTTTGCTTTTCTTTCAGCTCATCTCTCCTCGGATTCTTAGCGTTAACATTCTGCCGGCCTAGAATCGGTTGGTTCAATCAACAATACCAATCTATAATTTGCACGATTTGTGTATTGGACGATGCATGTGCTATGCTATGTATTTGAAGTATGTTCCTAATATTCGCCAACCGGATTGCCGGACGAGTTTCTACAACCGTGAATAAGGCCCAACAAGTCGATGGCAAATAAGCCTCAGCAATTAGAACGATATCTCCGCATGCAAGGTTACTGGATTCGGCGTTTCATTTCGTTCTCTTTTGGAGTGTGATGCGCCCGATTAAAAAACGTGCGGCTGTTAAGGAGTCTCCCTCTTCTAAGTCTTTTGGTGCTGGCAGATGCAAATTCATGATTGCCTCGGTTCTTGCGATTATTGTTGAAAATTCCTTTAAGGTAAGTGTAGTGTCTCCAACTTTGATTTCTTTCGCCTACTCTTAAAACACCTTTATCATCTAGAAATGGATTCAAATTAATTAGTTTATTTTATCGTGGTACGTTTAAATTTCTTCGCAAAGCTTCTACTTCATTGGCCACTTCAGCTTGTTATGTGACATAATATTTTCAATCTCTTCCGTTTGTCCCTTCTTCTACCTCTTCTCTGCAAGTATGTCCGGTTCACCATTAATTCTAGCTTAGGTAGACTATAATACGTCGTATAGGAGCTAGTCGGGATTAAGCGATTATTAAGCCCGATTTTAATCCATCGCCTATATCAAACAAGATGTATGCTGTATAGCTGCAAAGGCTTGTTGGCTCACATCACTAAATCGGACCAACCTGACTTAACTCGTTGTTTGTAACCATCATGAATTTTGAATGCAGATTGTATTTGTAAGATCAGCTCAAATTTTCAGCAATGTCACTAAAATTTTTGAAGTTATTTCGTCATCCTATGCAAGATTTTGTATCCAAAGATGTTGAAATAATACTTCTACCCGGGTCCCATTTGAAACGCGAATTATTAAAACGCCATATTTCAAAATGCGATATTTCAAAACGCGTACAGCACAAAACGCGATATGGTACTAAACTGGAATTTATAATCGGGTTATATCAGGCAGGTGAAGAGGAAATTTAATTTCATTTTTTTAATTTAAAAATCGATAGTATATAGGATCGCCATCAGGCAGATCGCTGCGTTCCCGTCTCTTCGCATCGCACATTCTGTACCATATCGCGTTTTGAAATATCGCGTCTTGAAATATCTCATTTTAAAATATCGCGTTTCGAGCGGATCCCTTATTGTCGACACAATATTTTTAGTTTGGGTTACAAAGCTTGCAACCGGACAAGTGGTGCAGTGGATAAAATTTCGGCACTTGCACCGGGAGGTACTGGGTTCGAATCCCATCAGAAGCTAGATGCAAGTCGAATTTTCATCATCGATATTACAATCGATGAAGCTATTAAACTCAACTAAGACCCTCTGCTGAGTGCAGAATTCAGCGCCAACCCATCGTACGCGTCAATGTACAGCTTGACATGGAGCTTGCAATGTGCAGGTGATATACTGTAGTTGTGCGAGTAGGTGAATAAGTGGTTGGGTTAATGATAGCTTGAATGTGTAGTATCACAATGGTACAAAAATGGCCTAAGTGTCAACCACTGAAACTTAAACCTAACCTACATATATAGCTTGCTTCTGTCATCATATCATCTACATACTTATCATGTAACATTACTCGGGCCGCCTCTGGGTCGAGAAAAAGAGAGTGGGTAAACGCCAATTTTCAACAAACACCATATTGCCAAAAATACTGCTGCAGCTGATAAGTTACTGCGGTCACTCATTTCAATTAGCTCGTCATAGGTTATTCAGTAAATTTTCACGATGTCACCGCAAACGACGAATGCATGTTATCGGAACCGCAGTAATATATGGATGAGTGGTGGCTGGTTTGTAGGCCCGACCGTTACAATCTTGTTCAAAAAGAGTCCAAGAAGAGTCGTAGTGGTAGCGTTTCTTGCTTTCAACAGTCCGCGTGGAGTGGAAGAAGCTGTTAGTTCGGAATTTAAAACATGGCAATCTTTGCATATTATGAGAGACAACAATCCTGTGCAAAGGAGGTATAAAAGGCTGTTGTGATTAAATCGTTTATTTTGGTTTGCGCAACGACTGCGGATTCTGAAAGAAATGTTCTTGATAGCCTTGAGCCGAGTGATGCGGTCTTCCACTGTCAATGCGTGTGTTAAAATGGGGATGTGGCACGGTGGCTAAAGCTTCGTCGTTTGGTTATTATCGGATGGCATTTAGAATTTTAGCATCGTGCATTTTATCGGCCATTTTTGGGGTTGTGTCAGTTTTTACTGACTCAGGCTCCGCCGCGATTGCGATTCTAATTACCTTTGCAAAGTTATTGTCCAAAGCGGCATTTTGATTTTGCTATCGGTTAGATCCAAGAGTAGTTTTAATAAACCGATAAACATTTATGCGAATAACAGGAATCGTCCCACTAATAGATCATAACCCATTGTATAATACTCGTGATTTATACCGCCGATACTATGAATCAGCCTATTCGTTTGCCTCATTAACAGAAGGCCGTCATGAGCTTTCACCAAAACCTATACATTCATGTAAGTCTTTTGAAATTTGTTGAACAAATTTCGTAATTGAAACTTGTTGCAACAGTCGCAATGTAGGACCTATTATTTATATTACCAAACCTAGGAATTATCCAGATTGAATGATTGCCCAATGAGAGACCATATCATGAGATTTCCTCAAATCATACCCACATTTGAATTTTTTGAAATTTAATGAACCGATTTTTAGCTAAAACTTGTTGGAATAATCCTTTTGTATAATACCCGTTATTTGTATCGCCGACCCTTGGAACATTCGATTGTCTAATTAAGAGACCTAATCACCATAACATTCCACAAAACCGACCATCATGTCAATCTTTTGAAATTTATTAAACAAATCATCGCTTCAATAAAAACTTGTGGCAAAAACCCCTCGGTATAGGATCAGTTATTTATATCGCTAACCATATAGGAACCGTACGATTTGTTTGTCGCTTTAGGAGAACACATCATGAGCTTTGCCCTAAGCCCACCAAATTCCGAATCTTTTGAAATTTAATAAACAATTTTTTTTATTGAGACTTACAAGTTTATATAGTTATTATACAACTATCATTATAACCCACTATTGATATCGCCAATCTGTCTAATCCCCTCATCTGCCCCATTAAGAAACCATATCATGAGCATTCTACAAAAGCTAAACATAGATCAATCTTTTGAAATTTGTTGAAGAATTTCTTAATTGACACGTATTGCAACAACTTTTTTGTATAATTCCTGTTATTTGTATTCCGTATGCTTATACGTGTCACACTGCTACGATATTGTTTATTGGTTTGATGGGCCTCAATGTTTTGAGAAATTAGTGACATCTAGGTTTACGTAGTAGCATTAGAATTAGTTTTATACCAATTTGCTTGTTGGGAAACACAGACGTTGCAATAACGCGTGTACAATCTGGTGAATATTCCAGCGTGGGATATTCCCACAGTTCAAGAAAATGTATAGACAAACTTTGTCTATACATTTACGTTTTGTATATTCAACTGAATGCGGAAACAATGTCTCATTCTGAGCCATTTATTGTTCAGCGGGAGCCGGGAGAGGCGGAGTTCATATAGTGAAAGAATAGGACGGCGGATCGTCAGGTGGAACTGCATTCGATGATTTTGGTGTGGGAATTATTTATGTAACGATAACATCGACAGTATGTCAATGTTGTCAGAAAACTTGATGACAGTGATAATGCTAATGCTGGAGTTGGTGCGGTTTTTGGTTTTAACGATAAGCATCACTTAGGAGAAAAATAAAAAAACACTCTGGAGATGCGGCGGTGCTTTCGGATATTGCCAAAGAGTAGTTGCGGCAGCTTCATGTCAGCGGGATAATGAATCATAATATGAACGAATGCCGCCAAGAACCAATTGAGGCTAGTGGTGTAGTCCACTTAGGATTGGATGTGTGTTCGTTGATAGGACATTGAAAAGTATTTGAAGAAGATACCGACCAAGGCGAGTGGCAACTGCAGGAGGTATATAAGTTATGACTGCTAGGATCACAAAAGTAATCGGAAGCAATGATTGGTGATTGGCAATTTGAGCGCGTACGGCATGTGTTTTACAACTACAGTGAGTAACTTTAATATTCGGTTTTTCTATTATCGTCAGGTTTCAAAGCTTTTTGGCATTAAAATAACAAACTTACGTTACTTTAATATTTGGTCAAAATCAAAAAATCCATTATTTAAGTAAAATTTTTTAAATGTATATTTTGTAGGATATCCCTTCTGCTTCAAAACGTTTTGGCATATTCTCAACAATTTTTTTTTTTGCAATAATCTTGGCTGATTTCAGTCCACCCCTGCTCCAGTCTCTTTTTTAAATCAGCTACTGAAGTAATCGAGGTCTTTCGAATTTGTCAGTTTAGAGCGTCCCATATATTTTCGATGGGATTTCGAGTTGATTGGGGAGGGATTTCTATCATTTTTGGACAATTATATAATAGCCATTCTCGAACCAAATAGGACTTATATTTGGGATCATTGTCCTGTTAAAATTTAAAAGTGGACAAGCGTTTTTCTTTAAATTTTTTCTTAGAATGTCCAAATACATTTCTTTATTCATGTTTCCATTTATAAAAACTAATTCCCCAACCCAATTAGATTATATACGTCACGCTTCTACATGCCCACCACCAGGTTTTACGGTTAAAGTAATACTAAATGGTTTGAGCTCCTCATTACAACTGCGCCACACCATATTCCGTCCATCTGATCCAAATATGTTATAATTGCTCTCGTCAACAAATATTACGTCGTTCCAGAAACTGGAATCTTTCGTAATATATTCCTTGGCGAAATGGATTCGTTTTTTTTTTTTTTTGTTTCGCTGAATTATAGAATTATGGTTATAACCTTGCGGTTTTAATGTTCTGCGGATAGTTTGTGGATGTACTGCTGTTCCAAGTTTTTCCAGCACCTCTGATGCAATTTTCGGCGCACTAACAGCGGATTTTTTTTTTTTAATTTTTCTTAATATCCAACGTTCATCACTTTTTGTTAATTTTTCAAAATAATTCTCCCTTTATTTTTATATCGCCGAACGACATCGCGTATTCAGCCATTCCGAATTAAACGAAACTATTTAAATTTTATTGAAAAATAATAAAAATTTAATTTTTAAAAAGGAAAATTAACATTTTTGCTATATTATATACCAAAAAGCCTTCGAAGCTTGAATATTATAGAAAAACCGAATATTAAAGTTACTCACTGTACCCTTGGAAAGATGAGATATGTGTGGAACAGCAGATGTGAGATTGCAGCAACTGCTGAAAAGTAATAGCAAACAATAGCCGTATGGAGGGTGACCGGCATAAAAGACGGCTTATGAAAAAGATACATACGCGGCCAGGAATCTGGAGGAGCGCCAGAACGAGTGGAATTGTCTAAATCCAATATGGAGGAGAAGACTGCGTGGTCGAATGGTGTCAAAATACGAGGAAACATGAAAAGTGTTGAATTGATTGGTGCCTTGTGATCTAAACTGATCCTGTTCGGGACGAACAAGCTTTGGAGAGAGTAATGTTACGATCTCGCCTATTGGTTTGATGGACATCAATTCGGAATGAATTGGTCACTTGGGCGGAACATTAATTCAGTAGAAATTGTTCAGTTTAGGGTTAAATAAGTAATGACATTTTGAGTAATTAGTGACATCTAGGTTTAAGTAGTAGCATTAGAAGTAGTTTTATACCAGTAAAACAGAAACATTGCAAACGTTCGTCGACAATCTGGAACATTCATCGCAGGGTATAAACACAAGTACGATAAACACAAAGAATCAGTATTGAGTGGATCTCTGGAAAATCGTATTTAAGACGCGGTTTTATTCTAAAGGGAGTAGCGGGAGTGATTGAAGTTAAAGCACAGACAAAAGAAGTTAATCAGACTTATAAACCAATGGAAAATTTATGTTTAAATCAAATTCTCGATGTCGTTACAAATGGAAAAATATTTCTAGCGGCTGTTAGTAGAAATGTTAGTTAATACTCAAACCCTATTTTGGTCTACATATGAGCGCAATACATATTTCTCGCTCAATATATATTTTCAATACGCATGCAAACAAATAAAAAAATTTATATTGTGTGCACAGTATAAAAAAACAAACGGAAAAATAACAAATTCAACTTATTTTTTATTTTCGTTTGAAAGTATCCTTTCTCTTATTGTATGATTTATATTTTAATTAAACAGAATGAAATGAAACTAAAACGCACGTATTATGTACATATATACATACTCGAATATACATATGTACTATTTAAAATAATGTTTGTGCACGATCGATAATTTCTTGTTTAGATATATAGAATTTAAACACGTGGTGACCATGAAAAGGAAGGGGATCTATTTTAGATGTAAGTATGTAGCTACGATGATTGTTTTTTTTTTAATTGAACTCTTTGTAGATCTGACGGCAAAAAAATTAACCTGATTGGGTCTTTTTTTGTATGTTAATTTTTATTTTCATAAAGTATGCCGTGCTAAAATTTCATATAAAAAAAGACCCAATCAGCTTATTTGTAATGCGCCAGATGTCACTACCCCGGACATTTATAGTTCTCAATTGAGTTGTCACAGATTTTAGTGAGGCCTCATTAAACCTTATATTAAACATGTCTGTGTTTCCGGTAAGACTTCAGTGGGCTGAACGTGCTAGACATGTTTAAAAAGTTCGTAGTATAAATATTTTTTGTATATAAAATCAATAAGGACTTCTGCCTGATGACCTAAATCAAGGACAGGATCACGAACGCCGCACGAAAGTCCCAGAAAATATTCGAACCCAATTCAAACAAAATCTATCCAATAAAGCTAGTTTCACTGATATTCAAAATAGTTTTCTTTGTTCTATTTTAATTCTTGGACAAACCAGTATAGATAGGCATATAAAATATACACAATGTAACGAAACACAAATATGTAATATGTATATGTAATTGTTTTCTGCGATCATTAAAAAACCATTTAATTATAATATTTTTCCCTTTCGTTCATAAATTGTTGATGTTTCTTATCATCTTCTCCAAATATTTGTTTTTTATATTATACTTCATGCAGCACACCAAAACAATCATCGTAGCTACATACTTACATCTAAAATAGATCCTCTTCCTTTTCGTGGTCACCACGTGTTTAAATTCTATATATCTAAACAAGAAATTATCGATCGTGCACAAACATTATTTTAATTAGTACATATGTATATACGAGTATGTATATATGTACATAATACGTGCGTTTTAGTTTCATTTCATTCTGTTTAATTAAAATATAAATTATACAATAAGAGAAAGGATACTTTCAAACGAAAATAAAAAATAAGTTGAATTTGTATTTTTCCGTTTGTTTCTTTTATACTGTGCACACAATATAACAAATTTTGAATATACGAGAAATATGTATATTGAGCACATATGGTTTGAGTTTTAGCTAAGCATTTCTGCTAACAGCCGCTAAAAAAATTTTCCATTTGTAACGACATCGAGAATTTGATTTAAACATAAATTTTCCATTGGTTTAGGGGTCTTATTTCATTTCTTTGTCTATGGTTAAAGTTAAAATAGTAGTTTTCTTTAATCTTTCAATAGTTATAAGTGTTCACTAAATATTTGAAAATTATTCACAGAATATTTCCGATAGATTCGGGAATATTAATGAACGTGAACAATTTTTGAAATGATCCCATATATTTTTAATTTTAAATCGTTGTTTAGATTTTAAATGAGATTTCTCGTGCGACATTTGTTGCATGCAAAAAATTTAATTTTAGTTTGTTGAAATTTAATGATGGTTTCTGTACTGCCTCAAAACCTCATGATCGGACATATTTTGTTACGAGAGCAAATTAAATATTAATGGGCAAACTAAACTAAATGTCAATTGCGTGTTAATTTATCACTCGGGATAATACTTCCATCTATTTTTAAATAGTAGTACACGTAAGCATTCTAGAAGGAGCAAGAGTATTTTCATTTGTATAAATTCATGCAAATTTAAAATATTTCCTAAGCCAGTTTGATAGGAAATTGCCTTCTTCTAAGGGTGAAAGCGATGTCAGTATCACTTGGTGCAAGCTCTATTCTCGGAATAAACACTGTTTCACCAACACCTGATCCAGTTAGTACAGTCGCAATTATTAAATTTGGCTTTAGGTCTTACACCAACATTCTTGTTCCATTACAAAGCCCTCTTTTTGTATTTAAATTTCTCAGTAGCATTACTACGGATCCGGATTTTAATTCCAGCTTATGTAGAGGCATTCCTGATGGTGATTGTTCATTGATAAACTCAACAGGATAATGCCCTACATCAACTGAACCGTTATCATCAATTGAGCAAACACTAAAATATATTGTGGATGGACCTTCTAATAAATTGTGCACCTCTTCATTCAATTTGTCGACAAATGAATTTTTTGGACATAATTGCTGTGTTTTTTTATTAGCGCCCAATAGCTGTATCCGGAGCAGCCAATTTTCTATGTCAAAACTTATATTTAGCGCGCTATTATTGCATATAATTAATTTATTTAACTCTAAACTAAGATTTTTCATTCAACTTTTTAGGTAAAAATCGATAAAAAAATATCTTGCTCTACTTATTTATCGGGAGCCGCTATCGGGAGCGCTATCCATTTCAAAGGGAAATTTGAAAAGGCTTTTATTTTGTAAACCCCTGAAACCAATAGAAACTAAATCTTACAATAAAAATTTAAAACGCAGCAAAATGAATTATTGTTTATAACGTCATGTCAAAAGAAATGTCAATTAATATATTTCAGGTGATAAAAGTTTGTTTTATTGATGAATTTAGTTTTAATTTTTATAGTACAGCGACACCAGTCAATAATAGCTGCAGTTTCAATAGAAAATTGCCATTTGGCTCCGGATAGTGCTTCAATATTAAAACACAACAATTATTACTTTATTTGAGTAATTTTTATAATCTGATTTAGTTAATTTTACTCCAAAAAATTTTTTAACTATGTCGTGTTGACATAATATTTTTTTGGTTATTGCGCCATTTCTTCTGGTTTAAAAAGTTTGAAGTATGTTTTACCACCATCTAGTAAATTTGCAGCTATTCCAGTTGATGCTACAGGCAGAGATATGCCTCCCTCACCCTTGAAAGTATGGAGTAGTGTCTTGTAAAAACAGGTTTTTCCACTTCCTCCCCGACCATCTAGAAAAAAAAAACATCTACTTGGCTGGCTATCGTCATTACTTGCAGTTATAATGGCATTAATCAATACCTGTTGTCTGTTAAGATTCTCAACCACAGTAGCTAAATTTTTATAAATGTTAAAGTAAATGATTTCTGCTTGACTGCGTATATAATATTAATTGATGGGATAGGAAGACCAAATTTATCACATGATGTGTTGTTACTTATCAAAATGTTGTTTATTTCATGAAGAGTTTGATTTAAACAATACTCACAATCATCTGAGTGGTTATTATGAATATTTGAAAAATCCTCCCAAAGATACAATTTGTATTTTTCAAATAATTCATTTATATTTGGGGTGAACCAAATATTAGAATGTACGCAAACAATTCTCTCAGCTGTCTAGGCATTGAAAAAATTATGGCTTCCTCTAATGACTTTTCCCAAACTTCCGCATTGTTTATCAAACCTTTTTGCCTAGCTGCATTTTTTAAACAAGAATAAAGAACGACTTTAACTGTCCTTAAAAATTCGAAACTTGTTGCTCCTGGCACATGTAGTAGCAGCAATTGCAAAGAATATCTCTCATAGGATCAGTACCAAGATTAACCGAGTACATTCTACCTATGACATTACCTTCTCCTTTCTTTCTTTTGGTCCATGCTCTATTTTGTTTATTAAAAACATATTTTTTTGGAATATTGAAGTATAAAATGTTTTGTGATTCAAAAGAAGTTTGATTTAATTTAAACCAAGCAGTGAGCATTGCATCTCTTTCTGCATTTTGAAGAAGCATGTTCTTATTATTACTTTGATATACAACAGTATGTTATCGCTGTAAATGAACTGGTAGCCTGATAATACTATGAGATTGCTCGTGCATCTTAAAACCAAGAATTTGCCACATTGCATATCTGGTGCCCTCACATACCTAGAAAATTCATGTTTTTGAATTTCATTAAAATTTATATGTTGCTCTCTTATTTGCACATTAGCGCAGTAATGGCCTTTGTACACATATTTGAATAGGTATTTCACACTTTTTATAGAGGCACATACTTGCACATTAATATGACAGTCGTATTTTAGCATTAGAACCGAATTGTATGGTACTACCCAACTATTATCAATATTTTTTCCTTTTGTAGTTAGTTGGTATATGTCAACTATTGTTTGATAAAATATCTTGTATAAATGATTTTGGGTAGTTTTTTGAGCAATGTCAAATATACTTCTCTTTGTTATGTCTGTCATCAAACAATTTCAAGTTAAATACACATGCAAGATGGATTGCAGGTCATGGTAATAAATAAATCGTGTTTTCCATTACTTCTTACGATTGGCATTGTTGGCTGCTTGTTGAATTTGGTCCATGAAACCGTCATATTGTTCTACTCTAAGTTGATTTGATTCTGACGAATATAGTTTAGTCTATTTGATTCTATCTTAACGCAGGCATCAACTATATATTGTTGAGTCAATTTTCCAGTACTAAAAAATTGATTAAATTCATTTCGGACTGAAAGCCGGTACTGGTAGTATTGCATTTGAGTTGCACGTGTTCGAGGATTTGTGGATTCATTGTGTACATTGAGAATAAATCTAGACCTTTGTTGCAGTGGAATGTGAATTACCTAACTTTGATCACCATACGGAAAAAAAAATTGGAAAAACTAAAGGTTCCAAATTTGGATCAAGAGATGGTTCACCATCTGCATTTTCAAAAATGAATGCAGCCTCATTAGATCTTTAGGCGTTATAGGCCTTGGTCATTAATGCGGTCTTGAATTGTCACCATTGATACATTAGAAGGTGCAGAATCATTGTTGTTGGCTTCTTCAATACTTCCCTGCTCAACCTCATATAACATTTTGCAAGCTGCTGCAAACGGATTATTTTGAGTAATAAAAGTGCTCAATATTCTTAGCAAATTTAGGTTACAACTTCTATTTTCGGATAATTGCATCCTTTGTTCAGTTGCCTCATCAGGGTCAAGTATGTACAATTGAGCATATTTTCTAATTCAATTTCTAATTCCTTTGAGCAGCAGGTAGAAAATTTATTAGCTTTTGATTTTTCTCCATTAAAATGGATGGCATTACGATACTCGCAAATCTTATTAAAAATGCCGCAAATCTTACTAAACAAATTGCATGGCCAGATTGTAGCTGATAAACGGTTAAATTGCAGCCTATTATCTCGCTGATCGTCTGTTTCATTATTTCTAGACCTAGCAGCTCTTGATCTCATATCCTGCAATCGTATATTTCTTTCTTCATTTGTCTCTGAAGCTCTTGCAATAGTTGATCTTGACCTCATGTCGTTTAATCGAATAGTTCGTTGTTCATTCATCTCAAAATTTGATTTTAGACTTTTTGAAGAAGTACTTATACGTTCAATTGATGTTCGTTTTTTCGTAGGCATAATCAAATTTTACAGGATAACAAATCAATTTAGGATTTTATTTATCTGAAAATTAAATACTGAGAAAATAATTCAAACTAATGTACGGAAATTAATAAACTTTTATTGTAATAGTAGGTACCTACCTTACAAAATCTTGGTGTCAATTAATTATAAGGTTTTATATAAATTTGATATAAAGAAACCAAATATTATATGAGTACAAAAGGCTGAAACCACTAAAGACAGTACCAATATTATATATGTGTACAGTACGAAAGACAGATTTATCTGAAATGTAATAATATTAATCCAATATTTTATTTAAATAATTTTCAAACGTATTATTATGCTCATGTCATGTGTTTTGAAGTTGCTCAAGTGAGGCATGTGTTTAATTGACAAATAATTGAAATGCAAAGGGACAACCTTCTCCAGTTTAAATAAAAAAAAATCTCCATAAGCATACTTGGAGAATCTTTAGGATCATGTATTTCAGCTCCAGGACAAAATTGGAAGATCAGACGACCTTCTCCATGAACCAATCAATACGTACATAAAATTTGGTTGAAATCGGTTAAGAAATGTGGATTTGTATAAGGTTCATACATACATACATACATACATCCACACATACATTTTCTTGAATTATTATATAGGAAAGTAGAACGACGATTCCGATTAGTTATTCATGAAGGATATTCAGTAGGTGATACTTTAAACGGGAAAGTATACTACGGACATTCAAAAGTTTATTGGTGAAATAAATTAAGCGCTTTATTGTAAATTGTGTAAAATAAATTAATAATTTAATAAGTCCAATTTGAAGCAATATTGTTCTTTTAAAATCCCACAATTGGGTTCATAAAATTTTTGTGAATTTTACCCTACATGGACGTGCTACACGTTTACGTTGTATTACTTAAACTAAATTATAAATCACTCTTATCGTGTAATTTATATATACATAGTTAAAAGCTGAAAAGACATAAGATCATCTCTTTTGCCACTCAAACATAAAAAATATGTATTAATTAGTAACGAGGGTATTGTGAATTTCACACATAAACCACTCAAATAATCACAACGAGATGTGACAAAACCACAATTGATAATTCGCGGTAAACAATTAAAATTCAGAACACCTACGTTAATTGCATCAAAAAAATTAGCGAGTGTGGTTTCTGGTACACCATATACAAATCACAACGGTGACACACACTCCACCGTATATGCTATAAAACGCCAGAAAAGGCAAACATCTTCATCACCACATCTAACTATACGTATACGTAAAACTTTTATATTTGATAGTGAAAAATTATACATTCCCCGAATGAAAAGCACGGAAAAGGAAAAACTTAATTTTATTTTTAATCACTTAAATGAAATTTCTTCTCAATTCGTATAAAGATGACAAACAAACATATAGTACATAAGTTAATTTATAGGTCTCTATGCTACCACCCCTGTCGTTCAAAGGTATGTACGAACTACATACTAGGTGCTTACCACAAAATCGAAGAACGTGTGTGTGTACAACATGTATAGTATATATGCTACCGTTCCTACTATATACCCAAAAATTTATATACAACCGAATAAAATAAGAAAAAATTCTAATCATCTCAATTAATGAATTTCCTTAATTTCGTTGTGGCTTCTGTTGTATATTTGTTGTTGTGTTTCCTTTTATTCCATATCGATTTTTCATCATTTCACTATGTTTGGCATTATACATCCATATAGACATTTTGGGTTGTACGGAATTTATATGCTGTATATCCTAAAACCACACAACACATATAGCAAACAGTAACAGCAACAACAACAAATTAAATAAATAAATAAAAGTAAACACTAAACACAAAAAAGCTCAATAAATTTTCTTTATTCCTTTAAAATGAGCTTTTAAATAAAAATGAAAATGTGTTTATAGGTTAATGTGCTGTTTTGGTAATTTATATAAATTTTCCATTTTCGTTTGGTGTAATAACATTTGTGGTATGATCGTGTTGTGTATCGGTGATTTTGTGTTTTAGACAAATTAGTCTCGTATAATGCTTTTGTCTTTATGGATTTTATTTTTAGATTTTCATTTTTTGTTTTTTTTTTGGCAGGGGTGGCCATTTACGTTACGATATAATTTGTCATTTATATGCTTGTGTTTATTATATTAATAATGTCAACAACAACAACAACAAGTTACTTGATGACCTTTTCATCTTTCACATGAATTTAGTAATTCAAATAAATTCAAAAAATTCGTTTGTGATTTTCGATTTATTTCTTTTATAGCTACGTATAACCTCTCTCTCTCTCTCTCTAGCTTCACATCCCATGAAAGGATTTTGCCGCCCGCACTATGGTCCCCCAGCCGTCTCGGTCCATCGCTCTCGACCTCCAGTTTCGACATCCTAGTGCCTGTAGATCTTGTTCGACGTCGTCACGCCAGCACAGTCGGGGTCTTCCTCTACGACGCACACCGGCTGGTTGTTGATGGAACACTTTATTGGTCATCCGTTGTTGTGGGGACCTTGCAACGTGGCCGAGCCATCTTACTCGATTGGATTTGATGAATCCGATAATATCGCAACCTCCAAGAATTTGCTTTATCTCGTGGTTCATGCGAATCCGATATTCATTGTTCGCGACTTTAATTGGGCCAAAGATGGAGCGAATGACCTTCCTTTCGAAAGTTGATAACAATCTACAATCATTAGTTGTCATGGTCCAGCTCTCGCTTCCGAAAGCCAGCACAGGTCTTATGAGTGCTTTATAAAGTGCGAGCTTGCACGACTGCGATAGATGTCTAGATCGCAATAATTTTGATTGGGCATAGAAAACTCGATGTGCGGCAGCTATTTGGGCTTTTATATCTGCCTGCATATCATTTGATGATGTTATAACTGACCCGAGGTATTTGAAGTTTTCAACGCGATCAAAGTTATGGTCGCCAATTCCGAGATTTGCCATGGAGATGTTCCTGGGTGTTGATACAAATTTGGTTTTGCTACTGTTCACCTTCAAACCAAGTCTTCTTGCGCAGCGATCGAGCGGCACGAAACTGTCTTTGATATCGCTAGGTCTTCGGCCAAGAAGCACGATATCATCTGCATATCCAAGAATTTAGCCTGACTTATTAAATATACAGCGCGAAGTTTCGATGTTGCTTTTCCTCACTACGTACTCAAGCGCCAAATTGAACAGCACAGGCGCGAGTGCATCTCCCTGTCGAACACCAGATGTTATTTCAAAGGAGTCTGACACAGTTCCTTCGATTACAATTCTACATACAGACCCAGACGTTGTTAATTTGCACAGAGAAACGAGTTTCTCTGGAATTCCTATAGGCATATGAGCGCGGCCCAAAGGTTATCGCGGTTTATACTATCATATGCCTGACGGAAGTCTATATATAATTGATGTATGGTTATGTTGTACTCCCAACATTTTTCCAAGATCATCCTCATGGTGAAACACTGGTCAATGGTCGATCGGTTGGTACGAAAGCCACACTGATAGTCGCCAATGATGTTTTCGGCGAAAGGGATGAGCCTGGCAAGTACAACATTAGCCAACACTTTGTAAGCAGTGTTCAATAGAGCTATACCACGATAGTTTTCACATTTAAGACGGTCGCCTTTTTTATGCAAAGGACATATGAGCGCGGTCTTCCAATTCTCCGGCAACTATTCTTGGTCCCAAATACATACGATGAGATCGTGTGGACTTGTTGCAAGAGTAGCGCCTCCGAGTTTTATTAATTCTGCGGGGATTCCATCGAGACCGGGTGCCTTGCCGTTTTTCAATCGACTAATAGCTGCGTCTACTTCCTCCACTGTGGGATATTCGACGAAGACCTCATCACCTGGAGGAGTTATTGCTCTAATGGGGGTCACGTCGTCATTCCGATTTAGTAGATTTTGAAAGTAGGTTTGCCATACTGAGAGAACATCAGCCACGTTTGTTCTCAATTCTCCATTCCCGTCTTTGATGGCTGTACTTCTTGGGTGGAAGTCTTTAGTGAGATTCTTGGCATTAGCAAAACAGTCCCTTGAATTTCCTACTTCCGCTTGGAAGCTGATGTTTTCAATGCATAATCTCATATGATCGCGTTTCTTTTGACGAAGGTATTTAGTCTTGGTATTTAGCTACGTATAACCCCCATGAACAAAATACTAGAAAAATTTGATTGTTACAATAAAGTCAGACCGTTAAAAAGCCTATATTTGTTTGTTTTCTTGCAAGCATGTATTGGATAATCACATTCTATCTTGCATAAAGAGCTATTAGAGAGTACTTTTATAAAAGCCAACATCTACAAAATGACGATGTGGTGTAAATGTTGTTGGAAAGTGTTTTAAAAAAATGTATAAAGAAATCATTGTGCCAGTTCATAAGGTAGGCTAGTATATACCTGGTCTGTTCTTTAATTAGATAATAAAGTTTATTCGGCTTACTCCACGGAAGCTACCTTCACAACAAACAGTTTTCAACCTTAAGACCTCGAAATGATTGTTAACCATCACAAAAAGATATATACGATGCTATCAGTGTTAAGTGTCCAACTAGCCATTGAGATATAATCGTGAGTTTTAAAATATATTACACTTTTCATTCATAGCTTGTATATATCGACTGGTAGTATGAGTGGGTCAGGCTTATGTTGGTTATGGTTAGTTCTTTACTCAGAGGCCTCAACGGCGGTGCCATCTTGCGAGCTAATGCTCAGTGAAATGGATCGGTTTTGAAATGACTCAATTATATGTGCTCGAAGTTCTTCGGAAACTACATATTTCCAATAGGGAAGATCATTTCCGTAATTGTCAAGGAGATGAGGTTTTAAATGTATGTAAACTTTTTCATCCACAGTTTTAGTATTGTTTTTGCGAGCGTTGTTCTCCAATGCCAGAATAAGAGCAATGTGTTTGTCAGATTTAAAGGCAACGGGATCGAGATCAATTATGAGCGGTTGGTCCGATAAGGAAAAGTCGTCCAAATAAATTCTAGACAAAGCGTTTGGGACGCAATTCAATGAACCTTTCCGATTGAAAAACAATATAGTTAAACTTGTCAAAGCCGGAATCATGCGGGGCAGAATAAAATTTCTGCCACTGGGAAGTTTCCGTATTTCGAAAGTTCCTAGCCAAATTGTCTCTAAATTAAAGTCTAGTTTTAGGTTTCAATGTACATACATAGTACATATTTTATTTAATACAATACATATCAAAAAAATTCAATGTATGTATATTTATACACACTAGTATATACATACATACATACATTAATTAAAAATAATTCACCTATGTAATATAAATTTAAAGAAATAGTGCAGATCTAGACAACAAGTTGCACATTTGGAAATGATGAATAATTTAGACTCCTCGGGCTTCCTCCAGATGCTTGATTATCGCGATTTTGTTAGCAGTTCAAATATCAGCTTCGCCCGATAATTCAGCACTGTCCGCGTTGTTTCCTGTTTCTTCAGATCTGACAGATGAACAGGCTGAGCGTCACATCAACTCATTCAATATTACGTCATTTTCAAAAATTACTCATCGTCAATTGCTAAAAAATCAAACGCACTATTGTTATGATCGCCCTATATAGCCTGAATCATATTCTGCAATTCCCCTGTTAGAATAGGATCATCTTCGACTGTTTTAACAAATTCGTCCCAAACAAATTTGCATTTTTTGAAATAGTTTGTGAATGGTTCTGGTATAGTTTGTTTTATTAAATGCACGATCAAGTAAATTGTTTCCAATATATTGGTTTGTTTCGTTTAATCAGGTGCTTTTGACACTGTATCCATTGCAGACAACAGGTTTTGAAGCACAACTTTTCTATAGTTGAATTTTAAATTTGCAATTATACCGGCATCTAAAGGTTGTAGAGAAACTGTAGTATTGGCCGGAAAAAAGATCAATTTTATATTTGAGAAATTTTTGCGTGGATGACACGTTGCATTGTCGAGAAACAGCAAAATGTTTCTGTTTTGCTTAATCATTTCGTTGTTAAAACCTCGTAGAAATTGTTCAAAACCCGTAGATGTCATCCACGCTTTTTTATTGAAAAAATAGTCGACGGGTAAAGATCTTTTGTATATTCTTTTAAGGGCACGTGGATTATTCGAATAACTATTAAAACGTATAAAATCCGATTCCGCCTTACACAAGTACCAAATAATGAAAACTTTAATTTTCGTAGCAAAAAGTTATTCCGGCTTCCGGGTTTGAGAAGTTTCTGGTTTACACAAGTTCAATTTAGAATAAAATTTCATTCTGGGAAAATAATTCCGCGTAATAAAAGTTTCCGGCACATTAAAGTTCCGGCTTTGACAAGTTTAACTAGTACCTGGAGTTTCAAGATCCAGAGAGCTAGCTCTGTCGTAAAATATTTAGTAGACCTTCGTTAAGTAATTCTTGAGTGATCAGTAATAATCGTAAAGGGCAATCCTTAGATATATTACCTAAGCTCGGTCACACTATAGTTCCGTAGAGGTGCGGTTAGTTTATGGGACATAGATGCTATTGGCCAATCATGACCTTCCGAAGTTTTTTCGAATATCACCGCCTCCACTCTCGTTAAACAAGCATCGCATTGTAGGTAAAAACGTTCTTTAAAATCAGGGACGATCGGGACTTAGATGATTTTTTTTTTTTTTTTTTTTTTTTTCATTTGTAACAAATGATCACAATACACATTTACATAATCCTACTTTAAATACACATTTACACAGTCATACAAATCGATCAATGTGAAATTAATAAACTAGCTTACTAAAGATTCAGTGTACGGAGTCCGCGCTGACTCATCTGCTATAGTGCCTCCTGGATATTGCTATAAAGAATCAGGAATTATTCATATATTACAGAACTCTGCAAAAATGTTAGTAATTCGCTACTCGACGGACTTATATTCTGAATCCTATAACAAATAAATAGGAAGGGGAAGCCAATCGATTTATGCAATTTTGCTCTTTTAACATTGTCTTAATTTTTTGCTAATTTAGCGTTACATATTTTACAATAAATAAATAAATATGAAGAATAAAATTTTGCTCATAAAGGTAAAGGTTTTGTGAAATAAATTAAAATTACTGCTGCAGTCGCAGTACATGACTTGCAAATTTTTGTATGTCATCGCTGACGTATTCCATGCTTGATGAGGGTTGTCATTTCTAATGTACCAGTGCTACGTAGTAGTAGTACTTTGTTTTGAAATGTTTGTATGATCTAAACTGTAGTTTTCTTTGCGGAGCCCCAAAACTAAATACTATACGACCAGATAGGCTTTAAGATTTGTTTATACAACAGCAGTTAGTTATGCATTGTCACTTCGAACGCTCTTCCAATAAGCCAGGGCATTTTTCTGAACTTTAAATTCGATTCTAGCCTTTTCTTTCTAATATGCTTTTTCCTAATGAGCTTAGTGTCTAGCATCATACCGAGGTACTTAGCGTTATCAGAACATGAAATTTGTTCCCAATTCAAGATAATCAGAATATATTCTAATTTTCTAATTTCCAGTGGTCATAATATGTAGCTGTGTCATCAGCAAACGTTCCTATTCTACCTTCTAGTAATACAGGATACAGAATACTAACTTGCGGAACACCTGCCAATATTTTCTATAGTTTTCAGTATTCCAATTCCTGTCTCATCCAGAAGTTGTGGTCGTTGTTACAAGACTTAAGCAATTCAAAATAATGTTTTGGCAAATCTCGTTGGAGCTTAAATTTCAGACCACGGTGCCAAACCTTATCAAATGCTTGGGCTACGTCTAAGAATATTGCTGAACATACTTTCTTTTTTTCCAGTGCCTCCTCTCATATTTGTTCTATTGTTGAGCGCCTTTCTCAAAACCCAAATTAATCTCTACAATTGGTTTTAGTTTCTTGAGAAATAGTCTTTCGAAAATCTTTGATGTTGTTGTTAGTAAAGATATTGGCTTATACTTTGGAATCATAAAAATATAGCATTACTTATGTGCCTCAATGCTTTTTCTGGGTTACCCACGAAGTCCATTATGTCACGATCCTTTTTGATAAAATCCATTTTGACAAAATCTATTTCTGTCAAAATTCATTTTTGTCTAAATCCATGAAAAAACCATCGAATCCATCGTTTTTGTTATTTTTTACAAGCCCGGGCTTGTAAAAAATAACAAAAACGATGGATTCGATGGTTTTTTCATGGATTTTGACAAAAATAACAAAAACGACGGATTCGAATTTTTTTTCATGGATTCTTGGATTTTTTTTTTCATGGAAATACGAAATTTATTTTATTTGTACGATCATGAGTTTAGTGACATTATACTAGAGGATTTTGACAACAGTGGATTGTGTCATAAATGGATTAAGTCAAAATTGGAAAATAACAAAAAAGGGTTTCAACAATCATGGGTTTCAACATCAATGGATTTTGTCAAAAGAGGATTTTTATAAAAAACTACGGATTTTAGCAAAATGGATTTTTGAAAGATGGATAACGAGGGATCCCGCTTTTTCTAATAGGGCTTTGATTATTTAGTTCAGGAGCTTTATATCTTTGAGGTTTTTCACTTCTTGTTTGATTTCTTTCAGAGTAATTGGTAACGCATATAACTCGCCTATTTTGCTTAGGTGCTAAATATTCATTATCCACTTGTTCATTTGGTAGTTTGAAGGTATTTTCTAGGTGTTGTCTTATCGCTACGAGCCCAGGTTCACTCAATCATTTTTATGTGTGGCACTTTCATTTTAGGCTTTTTTAAATCTTTGGTGGCTCTCCAAAGGAAGACTCCGTTTACCTGTCAGACAATTTAGGAAGATATCAAGAGACTTAATCCTAATATCTTTTATAAGTAGTTAATGTTTGTTGCACAAGGTGTTGAGGATTGTTTTGTCTTCAGGGGCGCTATCATGATTTTCGCGGCGAGTCTTAAAAATTTCCGATATGTACTTTTCGATCCGCTTCAATTTTCCTATCATGAAATCCTCTATCGAAAAGATTATAAACGCACCCATTTAACTTCATAAACGCAATCATTTAACGTCAGCTCATGACATTTGTCAATGTAAATATGACATAAGTTTGCACATCAATTTTGTTTTGGTTTGAGTGATAATTGTGATTTGCGTTGAATTAAAATTTGTTTGCGTTTTTGTTTATTGCGATACTTGAATAAAATGTATTTGTATTTCATTATCAATTTTATATTTTATTTTAAAACGTAAAACATAACAAACGACAGTCAACCGTCAACACAAAAGCAAATGTTAATCGAAAAATTATCCGCCTTCTTTTTGATGGCGTTAGTTTTCTAGCTATCGAATAGTTGGCGAAAAGGTATCGTGTTTGGTGGTTCCAAATTCACGATATCGTGTAAAAATTGTTTCGCGGTGGAAATCATGATAGGGCCCCAGGTTCTCTAGTTCTCCGCCAAGTCTTACGAGCTCTTCTTTTTTCGTTAACCAACTATTTCATTTCCATAAACTGGTCGTTTTTTGTACACATTCAATGAGGCTTTAAAGTTTTTTCTCCTATCTTGTAAGCGTTCGAGATCTGCACCTGTAGATTGGTGTTTTCTTCCATTAAGAACTCTACCGTGGTACTTAATGTCATTAAAATTGGAGGACTTTCTGATGAATGACAGTTCTTCTCCATTTTCGACTTCAAAATAATTTTACGGAGATACCTTGATATATACAAATCCAGAAGGTCAGGAATTGTGTTTGGGTCCAAAGAACTCACATCTTAATGTTTTGCCTGCTGTATTTATTTAACATTTAGATGAAAATTTATATTTATTCTGGAAAAAAAATTCCCATAAATTAGGAGACCCCAGTGATTGCGGCAAAAAGCGGGCCGCCGGAAGTGGTAGCTTTTATATGAGCGTTTTCGTTTTTGGCAAATATTTTGAAAACTATATCATTTACAAGAAAAACTATTATGAACTAAACAAGATTCTAAATTAATTTTGCAGCAATATCGGCTTAGACCAGTTTTATTAAGTTCCAGTTCAATTAATTCAGATCATTTTTTTTAATTCTACCGAAATGACGAGTTGGATACAAAAAAAATCCAGGCGGATTGACTATTCGGAATAAAACTCCATACTTAAATTTTCTCAGTAATTTCGAGATTCTTTCGAAATTTAGTGGAAGTCTGTGTAAAGAGAAGAATTAAAAGATTCATATAAATTTAAAAATTAATTTTTCATCCAACAAGGGTTGACCTTAAGGTAGAAATCAAAAGTTGTGTGTCTATTCGAAATCTATGGTCTACATAAAAAACGAAAGTGATAAAAGAAATATGGGTGTTGGCCACAACATATTAACCCTTCCATTTTTTGTAGGACGATTAGAAATTGTCGTAACTTTTTTTCTCTGGAGTATATTTTGAGGTCTGCAACTGGTAGTAATCGCCGGGAGAAATCCGGAGAATTCGGTGGATCGAAAAGCAAGTAGATCTTCAATTCGACTATTTTGCCATCGTAGCTAACGATTTGTCTTCTCTACAGTCCAAACGGATTGACTGATTGGCAAACTTTATACTTTTCTGATAAATTAAGAGATCCCAATGATTTTTGACTCAACTCCGTCCACTGAAATTTGCATCCTCCATTAGAGATTTATCGTTTTTGCAAATATTTTGAAAAAAAGTTGATTTTCAAGGAAAACCACTATGAACGACTATAGTAGTTTTTCAACAATATCGGCCCAGATCAGGTTCCCAAAATCAAAATGTTTTTCAGCAAAAAAACGCTTTACCCATAAATTTGGAAATCCCAGTGATTTTTGCCAGAATTCGGTCCACTGGAAGTAGGAGTTTTTATAGGAGCTTTTTTTGGCAAATATTTTGAAAAGTATACAGCGTTTACGAAAAAACGGTAAAAAACGATTATTATTTTAAACAAAATAAGTTCAGATCATTTTATAAATTTTACCGGAAATGATGAGTTTTGGTAAAAAAAAACTTTATTTCATCAAAATTAGATTGACTATTCGGAATAGAACTTATACTTAATTTTTTTTTCCAACTATTGGAAACTCCTTTTAGAAAAGCTGAGCTTAGTTGGGAACAGGAGATGCGTTGACCAAGACAATAATAATTGGTTATTAGCTGGAAATGCTAGAAAATGATTTGGTGACAGAAACTTTTGGAAAAACAATATTTTCAGTTTATTTAAGTAGCGTTGGATTTGATAAAGAAGATGATAGTAAGTATCTTAATTTTCCATTAATTGAATTACATAAATCCGGTTCGGTCACTCAACGTACAGTTAATGAAGTTAGGCTACAGTTATGCTACTTTGGAATTTCAACACTAAACAAATAACGTTATTGAGGTAGAAGTGGACGTTTAAATTCCAATGAACGGCATTTCAAGTTCCGACGTGAAGCTAACTTTTAAATTTGATCGAAGATAACTTATTATTAGGGCAGCATTTGCTATGATCATAGACATGTGTTAAAGTGATCCCAGAAATAAATCCAAGAGCCCATACCAATGTCACAGAAACTTAAGGAAATATCTATAAAATGTGTTTCTTTTATTTTATTATTTTTTTTTTCTTAGCATAAACGAATTTGATGGAAATTGCTCAATAAAATTTTTCGAGTACCAGGAATAGTTTGCGATGGGTCATGTTCCGCCTTACGGGTTTTCATTTGCCTGGTGAATTCTTTTAGGTTACCAAACAACCATTATGATGGGCCCTGGATTTCTGAAAAATTCTTTTAATGGGGTCGTCCGGTGAGGGCCCGGTTCCATTTTTTAATTTCTCTCGGCAAGCAATATTAAATTTGGTGAAGAGGGAATTTCAAATGCCAGGAATAGATTCCGATGATCCTTTCAAGTGGGCTTTTGGTAGGCCTTGAGGCCTGCTTTTAACATTTTATTTACCTTGATTTTGATAAAATTTATCAGAATTTTCGAAAGCAATCAAATGATTGCAAAGCGTTTCGATTTCTAAAAATTCATTTAGGAAATGAAGACTCTCCAGATAAGAGTGACGGGTGTGTAACAAAATCCCGTTCTTCAAAATCCTGGTTTTTCAAAATCCCGTTTTTTTCCTAAATCCCTGTTTTCAAAATCTCGATTTGCAAAATCCCGGTTTATTAATAAAAAAAACCCGATATTTAGGAAATCCCTGTTTGAATTTTTATAATTTGGCATGTAGGAAAATGGGACTCTTAAATGATTTTTTGACAAAATTCAAGAGTTTGCAAAGTTCTAGAAAATTGCTAATAGGGATAGAATTTGGATGGAGGGCTAAGTGCCCGTGAGAGTTAACGAAGCCGTTAGTCTCTACAATTATTACATTTCAAAATGTTGCATTTATAAAATATTGCTTTCTTTATTAATCTTGCAATTACAAAATCTCGCATAAATAAATGGTTCAATTTTTTTTTTCTTTTGAGTAGGTGTCATTAATAGATTCTATATAACCCGATCCTACGTGTGGTACGTAGTGCGACATGTTTGCTGATCCCGGCTCCTACGTCCCCCGAAGTTCAAATCTAAAGCCCCTCGGAGGGGGCTAATGGCTTCGATAACTCTCATGTGCCCGTGAGAGTTATCGAAGCCGTTCGCCTCCACAATTATTGCATTTCAAAATATTGCATTAACAAAATATTACTTTTTTATTAATCTTGGAACTACAAAATGTAGCAATTACAAAATGTTGCAAGTACCAAATTTGAGGGATTTGGAATCTGGGATTTTGAAACCAGAATTTTGAAAACCGGGATTTTAAAAATCAGGATTTCGTTAGTGACCCATCGCTAAGTTGCACCATGTTGCGTGATATTGGACCGAGTGGCGCGACGTTGTACAATTATGCGTTATGTTTCACAAGTCATTGAACTATGCTTTTGGATGTTGCATCATGTTGCGTTATATTGCATCTTGTTGCGTGATGTTGCAACTTGTTTAGCGATGTCGTATAATGTTCCACTAGGTTTGGTCATGCTGTATCGTTTTGTGGAAAGTTTCTACGAGGGCAAATCAAAAAGTCTTGCAATATCATATGAAAAAAAAGAGTGAGAGAGACAGCAATATTTTTATTTTTCGACATAATCTCCTTTAAGGTTTATACATTTGTCACATCGATCAATTAACTTACCTAAACCCTCTAAAAAAAAAGATTTCTTTTGCTCCATAAAATATTCATTTACAACAGACTGTACTTCATAGTCACTGGAAAATTTCCGGCCCCTTAGTGTTTTTTCCAAATTGGGAAAGAGAAGTAGTCACTGGGTGCCAAGTCTAGACTGTACGGTGGATGCGGAATTTCCACGAAGCCACAGTCCTTTAATGCAGCTTGAGCAATATTAGCCTTGCGCACTGGTGTATTGTCGTGAAGAAGCAAGATTTTTTTCCTAACTTTCCTTGGCCGTTTTTCCCGGATCGCTTTTTTCAATTTTCGCAAAACCTCTGCGTAATATATGCCTGTGATTGTGGTTTTCGGTGGCATATAATCGATTATCAAAATTCCTTCAGCATCCCAAAAAATTGTTGCCAAAACCTTACCAGCAGACGGTTGAGTTTTGAATTTCTTTGGTGGTGGTTCACTACGTTTAATCCATTGCATCGATTCTTGTTTGGATTCCAGATCCCAGTGATGAAGCCATGTTTCATCGCCTGTTATTATGTTACCCAAGAAATTTTCTGGATCTGCTTTGTACATATCTAAAATCGCTTTTGAAGTTTAAACACGCATTTTTTTTTGTTCAGCATTCAACAAACGGGGAACCCATCGCGCACTTACTTTCGACATGTGAAGGTGGTCATGTAATATAGTATATGTGGTACCGTATGAAAGAGAAAGTCTCCACGCTAACCGCGGAACAGAAATACGCCGGTCCTCCAATACAATAGAATCAGCCAAAATTACGTTTTCATGGCTAATAGCATCTGCTGGCCGACCCGAGCGGTTATCGTCTTATAATGACTCCCAACCACTTTTGAATAATTTTACCCACTTTGTTACTGCGGCATATGATGGTGCAGATTCGCCGTAAACTTTTGATATATAGTTGAATATATAAATTGCATTTCGTCCATCTTTATAGAAAAATTTAGTAACGGCGCGATATTCAATTTCATTCATTTTAAGAAAAATTCAAAACACATGTTACTAAATTGACAAAAACAAACGAACCGTAAAATTTACATCGAAATGTTCTTCTAGAAGTTTCATCGTGACAAAAAATGGTTTTGAAAAATATATTGTTGTCTCACTCACTCGTTTTTTTCATATGATATTGCAAGACTTTTTGATATACCCTCGTAGATGTTGGACTTTATTGCGTCATGTGTATTATGGCGTTGTGTTTTGAACTGCATTACTGTGATATGTCGTATGATTCTTCCACCTCAAACGATTTTGATGTCGTCTGGTGGACCCGATCCCTTTTTCTAATTGTTTTTTCGGTTCGCATGATTTTTAAAAAATTGTTGAAGGGGTGTGTTCGCAGGCACCAATTGCGATGGGTCCTGAAGTCGGAAAAATTAATTTAGAGAGTCAGTCTGGGATAATTTTTTTAATGTTTTGGCCACGGAAGGTTTTCATAAAAATTGCGATTATAAAATTTTTCTAATTCCAGTACCAGGAATATTAAGATGTGGAAGGAGGAATATTATTATGAGTCCAAATTTTTTTTAAATTTATTTGGGGTTTTTTGCGGGTCGAACGATTTTTATAAAACTGTCAGAGGGTTTTTCGAATGCTAAGAACCGATTGTGATGAGTTCAAACGACTTTGATAAAAAAATTTAAGAAATTTCCAGGGTCAGGAAACAATGGCATTTGCAATGGATCTCAATTTCAGAAAATTTGTTTTGGTCTTTCGGTCTGCTCTGGTTACACAATAGAACCAAGACATTTCTTAATCGAAGGGCTTCGATCTCAAACTACATGATAATAATGGGAATTTATCTAAATTATGGCCGTGCCTGTCGAAAATTAAAATTTTAAATTAATCTAACCCATTTATTAACCGATTGGAGATTTGGAAAATGATTAAATCTGATGGTATGAAATTCTTTCTCAAACAAAGAGTTGGATACTCGGTTGGTACTTTCAAAATATCCAATTTTATTGGAACAAAATCGCGGGTTATTTTTTAAACTGAATAGAACTAAGCCGCTGCCTAACCAAGTGAAACGTAATTATTTTAGTAATTCCTAGTAACAAAAGAGAATTAACAAACAACATTAAATTCAACCAACTTTAGTCTATAGCGACACTCGGTACTCCAAGGACTAATTTTTATACGAACACACAATTGCCAATACATAACTACATGTTTCTGTATCGTAATGATGATCAATAATAATGTTATCATATCATTAAACATTAAACATAAATTTTCAATATTTGCACAGTAAATTGATAATTATGAATTTTAAATTCTATATATTTTATATGCGTACTAAACATTATATTCCCGTACATTGTTATATAATTGATAAATTATCGTATCATTGGAGATACGATAAATAAACGGAACGCGTATACATAAAAAACCAAATTCTGTATTTGAAGCATTTCGTCGTTTATGATTATGCACACATACCGCACACCGCACTACGCGCACTTCATAAAATACCGATTCACACCTAATATTACGAGTATATAACCTAATTTTTTTTGTAGCAACACTCGAAGTACTTGGCAAATACTTAAATTTTCTCCCCTAAATAATTTTTTTTCTGTGGTACTAATTCGGCTGAAAAAATAATCCCTCCTTTATATCCACATACAGTAAACGCCACGTTGTACCATTTT
This sequence comes from Nephrotoma appendiculata, assembly GCA_947310385.1. Lineage (NCBI taxonomy): Eukaryota > Metazoa > Arthropoda > Insecta > Diptera > Tipulidae > Nephrotoma > Nephrotoma appendiculata. The sequence continues at coordinate 364,346,593 of OX371223.1, read as the reverse complement.
CCATCTAATACTCGTATATAGCTACCAAAAGATTAGAAAAAATTGATAAAAGTAAAATGTTGAATTCTAATCGATTTAAAAAAATAAAAAATAAAAAAATTGTGGAAATTGGGAATGGCTTAGAGATATTTAAATTTTCCATAGAGACTATACATGTGTAGAGGGGAGGGCGAGCTAAATGAAAAGAAAATATATTTTTTACCGTTTTGAATTTATTTTTATAGCTTGGGAAATAAAAATTATATCTACTTTGATTTTTTATTATAGGGCTCTAGCAGCTACCTCCATATACGTCTAAGTAGAATATGTGAGAGCTTTCTGATTTTTTGGTTGTGCGATATACAATTTTCTGATATTCACTATACATATATGAAAATTGCGTTCTTTCGCATCACATGATTAGCAAAAATAACACATTAAAGGTTACGGGATGAATCCAACATGGCCGAACACCAAGTTTTGTCATTGATCATGTGCCAACTGTGAACAAATCCTTTGTACATATTGCGCCTGCGTGAGTTTAAGTCTGCTTTCAACATCAATTTATTTTCCGATAATTTTACTGTACCATAGCTACTGTTGTTGTTAATTGTTGAATGTGTTGTTTTCACTGTAAAAATGTCACTTACATAACAAAAAAATATTAAAAATGAACTACACCTAGAACTCATAATCATATTACTTAAAGGAAGGGGTGTATTTATTATGGCTAGCATCCGACTTTCTTTTATCATGAAGTAAGTAAATCGCGTACCCACAATCGTGATTCCCAGCTTTTGATTCTTATGAAGCTCACAAGTCAGAACTCTATTCCTTTTCATATCGAAGAAGTTTTATTCCGAATAGTCAATCCGCCTGGACTGTAGAGGTGTGGGGTTTTAGTGAAAAATATTTCTTTTTTAACAAAACTCGTCATATCCGGTAAAATTTAAAATGTCATCTGAACTAATTTGGTTTAAAATTTAATTTACAGTCTTATTATTTTTAAACTTTTTTCGTAAATGTCGTAAACGTAAAAGCTCCAATAGAAGCGCCACGTCCGTCCGGTGAACCAATTTCGGGAAAAAAAGTATTAGGATTTCAAAATTTATTGAAAAAGCTTAAATATATAGTTTTGCCGCAATCAGTCAATCCTTCTGGGGTATAGAGAAGCTAAAACATTTAGTTTATTACACTAGTAAATCTGGAAATATTTCGAGGTCGAAATTTTTCATGATTAATATATTCACTTTTACTATGTAAAATGTTTTCCTCCATTGGCTGGGCTGTCAAGGAAATCGATTTTGAAATCTTCGTCAGATGAAGATATTTTCGCGCTGACAACTAACGAAATTTGTAGAATCGCGTAACGGTACGCTTACAGTCTAAACAATTTAGACGGTTAGGATATATTGGGCGCTAAGGTTACGGACGATAACAATTCTAAAATAGAATAATATTTATTTTTCGTAAATTCAATAAAAATTGGCGTCACTCCCCTCTACATGTCCCTTTCCTCTCGTTTTACCACTTGCTCTCGCTTGACCCCATCCTCGTCCATTTATAATTCTTCCTCTTCCCGTTGGAGGTTCCATGAGCTTCGATAAAGCTTCATCTTCCTTTACTTCATATACTCTACTGGACAACTTTGAAGGTGAAGCTAGTCCTTTGAATGTTCGTTCAATTTGGCAAGAATAACTGAAGCTTATACAACCGGCCTGTAAAGTGGCCGGTACTGGAGCATCCTACATTTTAGATTGTGACGTCATAGGTCAAAAAGTTAAAAGTGGCCAAAATACTAAAGGGCCACAGGGCTTAAGGGCTATAGAGTCAAAGGGTTAAAGCGCGAAAGGGCTAAAGGGACAAAGAGCTAAAGGGCCAACGGATCAACGGGCTAAAGGGCTATAGAATCAATAGACTAAAGAGCCAAATGGTCAATAAGTGCCGAAAGGGGCTAAAAGGGTCAAAGGGCGGTTAGGTGCGCTCAAAATGGCCACTTAAACGCTTGAAGGCATTGATTCAATATTGTAGTCATTTCAAACAACGACGTGACCTTCAGCGTGTTCATCTGCCGATGGAAAATTATCAGGACCAAATCAGAACTTGAAATGTGGTTTCAGTCTTAGGGATTCACCAAGATTGATTATTCGAGTTTTGAGCCAAGTATTAGTGCAAACATCAAAACTTATTTTTTGAGAAGCACTGGTCTCATTATTCAATTGCATTATTCATTGGCAATGCATTATTCATGCAATTTCGATCTCGATTGTGTATGGTGTCAGAGTGCTTCCTATTCGTAAACCACGTAAAATCGGTTCATTCCAATCGGTTTGTTTGAAATGATTACAATATTGAATCAATGCCTTTGGGCCGCCATTTTTGGAGCGGCTCAATGATTAAAGCAATGTTAGAACTGATTGGAATACCATTGAATAAATTCAAGTTAGTTAAGGGGGCCGAGTATCAACTTCCTAAGGAATATACTCTGGATATATGTATAACATCATTGGTGACACAGTACGATATCAAGAAGGCTGGCGCTGAAGTTGTGAGAAAATTGAGTTTCCACTTCTTGTTGGGACTTTTGTGCTACGACAACGAGAGTGTTGAGCGAATGAAATCACCGAGGTCGACTTTCCAGTCTGCCACCATTCATAGTCATACAATGCTCAAAAATTGCTGGTTATGTAATACAACTCACAAACTCATACAAATGTTCAAAATTCAAGAAAATACACGTTACCGCAATAATCGAATTGACAAATCAAAATGCAGATCAAAAAACTCAACTCAAATATCACAAACGTCACCACACCATGCATCATTTCAACGTAGTGTCAGATAAAACTAAAAATCTCCCTGTCCTGTGAAAGAATGGGCGTTGCTGGAATCCAAAAGTTAAGCTTCTTTTATTTCAGAAGCGTGTGTTCGGAAACTAGGATTACATCTAGGGTACATCTTCCAACCAACTAATTTTAGTAGATGGTTTATCATCAGCTAAGATGGGAACAACCAAAGGAAAGTGAGTTTAGACCAATTTTCGAAAACCCAACCAGAATTATCGTTCAATAAAGAAAGTCTTAATTTACAATCGCAGACAACCATAGATTATCGCCACCGGGAAGAATTCAACCACCTGGACCTAGCAGAACCAATGTTCAACAAGCAGGGCGGCATCGATATAATTGGTTGTGACCACTACCTGCGTCATTAAGACAGCTGGTCACATCCAAAGCTAAAAACCAATCTAATAGCGCGTGAAACCTTCCTAGATAGGTTAATATCAGGAACATTGAATAACCGAAAACTATTGAAATTTACAAACTTTTGTACCACCATTAATATCGATTAAACTCTTACTCAATTTTGGGAAGTCGATTATATTAAAACAAACAAAACCTCCAATCCCGCAAAAAATTTATTGTGATAATCATTTGATAAAAAATTTAAAAATAAAATAAGATCGATGATTCATTTAGTAGCCCTGCCATATGGCAACACCGCTCGCAGTGTCCAAAACCCCGGCCACCAGACGATCTCAATCCATCGAACGCACATCATTTTGTTTCCATCACATCATTTTGTTTGTTAAGACAATAGCACCACAATTGACAAAACCACTGCATTCGGAATTTCAGAGAATATATTATGGAGAGAAGAGCCAACTGATAAAATTTGGGAATATCGATTGGTTACTATTAGTTATGGCACCGCACCAGCACCTTTTTTGTCTATCCATGTGTGGAATCAGAACACTGATGACAACCGATACCAGGTTCTCAATGGCAACAACTGTTATCGAGGGTGGTTTTTATTTCGACGATCTGATGAAGAGTACAGATGCATTGGAGAAACTTCTATTGCTAAAACAAAAAATAACAACGATATTGAAGGCGTCATATTGGCTGTCCAATTGTCAACACCTGACGAAGACACGCCAAATGACTCGCAAAATTAATTGAAGTCGATAAAATGGCATTTTCTGGAACACAGATCCTGATATTTTTACTTACAGAGTTTCTAGACATGCTATCAGGATCAACAAGTCTGTTCCATCTTCAAGTCTAGATTGTAAAAATAATATTCCAACCAACATGGATAAGGCTTGAGATTAAGGCGACCCCCTACCTCAGGGTATTTCGTATGATTGGTGCAAACTACATAGTGAGCTAACACTAATCGTGATAATTACCATGCCAAATATGTTATATATTGGCTGCAATCTGATAAGTTTGCATGGATTTCTGAACGCGTAAACAGAGGTACCAATTATCTCAGCTAAAACCAAGGTCGCACCAGTACTGAAACAGATAACAATACCGAAGATGGGACTCTGGTCACTTTCTTTTTCCAATCTACAGAATAATATTCAGTTGGTACTGAGTGAACGAAACCACTACAAAACCATACCTCTTGATTGAAGAATTCTTGGCAAACCGTATTTCACAAATTATTACAATCCCAGAAAATGTTGGCACCATATAACCACCAAGGAAAGTCTAGCCGATTGTGACTCTAGAGGTATACTGGCATCAGAATTGGTACAGCCATAACCTCAAGCAGACAGTACCAAAGTGGCTTAATAAAACCACAGTCCGCAACAGTAAACAGTTTGTCAGTAATTGTAATTTTAAACCTTATGAAAGACTTAAAGCAATATTAAAGTGTAATGAATTAAGTAAATCTAAATAGCCGTTATTAAAATATATTCAAGAAAATAGTTTTGGTACTGAATTAAAAACATTAAATGATCATTTACCTTTACCTAAATACCATAAACTAATAAATCTTAGCCCCTTCCTAGATAGAAATTGCATTCTTAGAATTGGTGGGCATATAATACTTCCTATAATACTATCAGCTGAAAATCACGTCACTGAAATTCTGATTTGCACCACTTACGAGGAATTAATCGAAAACCGGTGTTCCTAAAACTTTAATTTTTTATAATCCCTAGCACTGGTGTCAAATTATTCCGTTGATATGGAATATATATGAATGACGCACATAATTAAAAAGGCCTTGAAGAAGGTCACAAACATAATGAAAACACATTTGTACTAGTAGTGTAAAGTGGCCGGTTCTGGGTCATCCCAAATCCCAAAATGACGTCATAGGTGTCGTTGTCGTTTGTGACGTCATTTTGGGATTGGGATGCTCCAGCTCAGGCTGCCGATTCTGGCTTATCCCAAATCCCAAAATGTGATGATGTGGGTAAAAGTGTGAGGTAGTCGTTGAAACGTAAAAATCCTAGATTTAGGAGGAAATTCGCCTAGTTTACATATAGGAGAAATAAAGCATTCATTTAGGAGAAAGAGTATGCCGTAGTCATGCATGATTGAAAAATTAAAATTTAAGGGTAATTGAGATTCAAAAACACACATTTAGACGAAAGATCACCTCGAAAAAAAGCGTAAATTTAGGAACAATAACGTATACGACGTAGTCGTAGATAATTGAATGACATACTTTTTGTGCAGCATGACGTCATATAAAACGTAATTTTTTAAAGTAATTATTTCTGTTTGTCTACGACAAATTATAATAATATACATTCGCTGATAAAAAATCAAGATCAAAGTCGAAAATAAACAAAAACTACGCTGAAGTTAATGAACAACTTAAAAAATAAAACAAGATAATAAATTATTTTAAGAGATTAAAGTGAATAGAAAAAATGTTTACAAACTTCCTCACTATAAAAATCAAGATCAAGATCGACTATTGATATTCAACCTGAGGAAATTATTCTTGATCATATGATAGTCAACGACTTACTTATGTATGTGTTTTTTCTTGATTGCAATAATTTTGAACAGTATGTGTCACATTTAAACAAGAATTAAAATTATTTTATAATAGATATTAAACATTTTTCAATCATGTACGACTACGGCATACTCTTTCTCCTAAATGAAGTATTTATTTCTCCTATCCGTTAGGATAGGATAAACTAGGCGAATTTCCTCCTAAATGTTTGCTTTTCAATCTCGCGTGCCTTTAAATGTATGCCTTATACGTAGTCGTTTACGACGTCACAATCATACATTTAGAGGCAAAGGTATGAACTACGGCTACGTCATATTTTTGCCCCTAAAAATATGCTTTTGACGTCATAAACGACTATGTCATCACATTTTGGGATTTGGGATGATCCAGAATCGGCAGCCAGAGCTGGAGCATCCCAATCCCAAAATGACGTCATAAACGACTACATCACCGATTATGGGATGACCCAGAACCGTCCAACCGGAGCTGGGCCATCCCAATCCCAAAATGACGTCATTAACGACTACGTCACCCTTTTTTGATTAGGAAACAGACATTACCCAGAATCGGCAGCCGGAGCTGGAGCATTCCAATCCCAAAATGACGTAATAAACAACACGTCACCTATGACGTCATTTTGGAATTTCGGATGATCCAGAACCGGCCACTTTACACTACTTTTACTCAAAACTATCGTTGTGGCGCTAGAAGTACATACATTATTGGTACTGGTAGAGAATTATTGTTTTATTAAAGAATATCCAAGTGATGTACTTGAGAAGGTCTGAAATAATGAAAGAAAGTTCGCTGTGGTGGCTTTGTTTTCAAAACTACTTTTATATAGTCCTGAAGGGAGTTAGTTTTATTTTCTTATTCCGATATAATCATGTCTCATATCGTTTGAAATGTTTTGACATAGCAACAAATTTTGTCGAATTTATCGTTATGGCATTGGTGACAAATTAATCCTTTAGTATCATAAGAATGTAATGTCAATGTTGATTGTCAATATTTGGAACAAAGTTCTGATTATATGGTGAGGTTTTAGCCCTAACCACTTTTATCAGGATTTTAATAAATTTGTCTTATAGACCGAAATTATGTTATTAGGATTTGGATTTTGTGTTCTTATAAAGTTGCGGCCTATATAATATAAATAAAAAAGTTAGGAAAAAGCACACAAAAGAAACAGGTAATTTTCCGTATTTCAATTACGATAGTTGACTAAATATTTCGATATAACGAAACACCCCAATAAATGGCATCTTCCACCCATCCACACATACACTTGCATTGAAGAGTAAAATTTTATTTTCCGTTACGGTAAATTAACCCAGCTGGTATACAAAACAACACATTTCAGATGAGGAAATTGAAAAGCTTTGAGACTAGGTTTTTTTGTATTTCATCGTACATGGTTTTAGATTTATATGGTTTTGCGATAAATTCAGTGCAAAAAGTTTGTATATTTTTTTCTACCTTTGTATTGCGGTTTTTGGAAAAAATAATTTTGGTGTACAAAAATAGTATAGTTGCTTTTAACGAATCAAAAGGCAAATTTCTATACTATATGTTGATTTTAGGTATTCAAAGAAAACCAACAATTCGTTATAATTTATGAATAGAGATAGCTTGAGAGGCTACACCACTTCATACAAATAGATTTTATTTTGGAGGGCCGCAGATAGCAGATTCCACCCACTATATAAACCATATTCATTTTAAATGTATTAAAAGAGAACAGAACTTTTAATCCTTCGTGATTATTTTGGAAGGTACAGCTTTTTTATAAGCTTTTATTTGATATATTTCAATTCACGTTTTTCTACTTATTAATCAAACAAATACACATCATCCACCTATTCCATCCACATACCTTTTTTGCAATCAACGTCGTCGCGTACAGACGAGCACTGTGTACAGCATATAGAGCAACCGGAGAAGAAAATGTGTTTGTTTCAAATAAAATATGCGTGTATAGGTTTAACAATTTGATCGAGTGTGTATCTACACGTGACTGACATCAAAAGGCAGCAACAATGTATAATCATGTAATTTATGGAACATTGATTAGAGCGTCTAACCTAAATAAATTAAGTTAAACGAAAATGTTGTATTCCAATGTATACTTGGGAACGGGGAGTGGCAATAATTAATATTTCTTTTGCGAAAGCTCTAAAAAATCCCGGTCCGTTGTTTCTCAATTTTAGGGTCATGTAAACTTTATATACCGAAGGTGTTGCGACTACGATGGCACACCCTTTATCAAAGCAACAATGTTAGCGAACACGAATTTGGAGTTGATTTTCAAATGAAAAATCGATACTGTCAAACCGTACTAATATTCTGATACATACGTATCTTATTAATGACGAAATCTGTTAACTCAGGTTTCACAGATGTAATTTCAACATTTTATTTGGCTGTCAGCACATTATGTACTTCTCTCGAAAACAAGTGGAAATCAAACAAAGGGGACATTATATGAAATTATGTTTGTTTTTTTTATCGTTTACTTTTCTTTACGAGTGTTATAATGCCGTCAACTTGGTGCCGTTTTATTGCAATACATTCTTTAGGACATCGCTAGAAAGCAAACAAATATGCTCAACTATATTCCTTGATGTAGCGCAAGCATTCGACGAAGTATGGCACCAGCAGCACAATTCTGGTTTTTCCTATAGGAAAAGGAATTAGGAAAAATATTTTCATAGTATTTTTGTCAAATTTTCTGGCCTACTGAGAAAATGTGGAAATATTTTTTCCGTATCGAAACTGGGGTCAATTCGCGTTCCATGAAATAATGAAAATGAAATTTTTTTTTCATTTGCATTCTAGTAGTTTGAATTATTTGCACGTAATTTTAAATTCCACTGTGTGAAATCATAATTTCTTACGGGCAATTCAAACCTACTCGATTGCAAATGAAAAAAACTTTTCATTTTCATTATTTCATGGAACGCGAATTGACTTCCTGTGGCCCTATTCTGTCTTTCCCTGGGAATAGGGAATTGGGAAAAATATTTTCATAACATTTTTGTCTAAATTGTATTTTTCTGGCCTACTGAGGGAACATGTTTGGTGTTAATATTTTTGAAACAAAGTGAAATGGGAAAATATTTTTCCCAATAAAAATTTTGTGGAACAAAAGTTTCCCAATTCACTTTGTTATGAAAATTTTTGCACTAAACTTATTCCTTCAGTAGGCCAGAAAAATACAATTTAGACAAAAATGCTATGAAAATATTTTTCCCAATTCCCTATTCCCAGGGAAAGACAGAATAGGGCCACTGGATAGGAAAAATATTCCCAATTTAATTTTGTTTTTGAAAAAATTTACACTAACTGTTTACCATAGTATGCCAGAAAAAAAATGTATGTGACCAAAATACTATGAAAATATTATTTCTATTTCCTTTTCCTATAGGAAAAACCAAAATTGTGCTGCAGGGGTTATAACTCAAACTTCATCGATCTTCCGAAGTAATTTTTTCAAATTTTAAAATCATACATATCAGAGAGGCACTTCCGAGTAAAGTATGAGAATGAATTCTCCCAACTAAAAAGAATAACAGCAGGAGTACTACAAGGGCGTGTTCTTGGGCCAATCCTTTATCTCCTATATACTAGAGATATACCAACTGCTGAAGCAACAATGGTGACTTTTGCCGATGACACGGCAATACTTGCAACAGCAAAGAACATCAATGACTCCACTAGTAAATAACAGGTGGCTACTAATCAGATATGTAATTGGACAAAGAAATGGCGAATCAAATTAAATGAAGCAAAATCAATCCAAGTAAACTTTATAAATCTAAAAGTTAATCATATACCAATAATGATAAACTCGATAGTAGTACCGCATGCAAACACTGCTAAATATTTCGGCATGACTTTAGATGTTAAACTTAGATGGAAGGAACACATAAAAAAGAAGAGAGAGGAACTAAACATAAAATTTTTAGGCTCTTAGAGAGACAATCTGAACTAGCGATCCATAACAAACTGCTGCTATATACAAACAAATCCTGAAACCTGTATGGACATATGGTAGTCAACTCTGAGGTTGTACCAAAAAGACATATACCAAAATTATACAAACAGTTCAAAACCAAATCCTACGATGTATTGTTAATGCACCGTGGTACATTCGAAACGACAACCTCCATCGAGATCTAAAGATCGAGCTTGTCGCGGATGAAATTAAGCATCATTCATCAAAACACCTACAACGTCTGCACCAGCATGAAAACCTGGACATACGCTGTATGCTGACTACCACACCAATAAGAAGACTGCAAAGAACCAAGCCACTCGACTTATCGCGACCAGAAGGTCAGTAGACTTGTGGCGAAAAATCTGAAGAAGAGTTACACAAAACTGGCGATAATCACTTGATTACGCTGATTAATCAAAATATTTTATTATGCAAGTAAATTACTAAATGGGTACAAGATTCAGTTGTAATATAAATAAAAAAAAATGCCGTACACTCAACCGGCTCTCTGAATTAAAAAAGGCTGAAATTAAAAAGGTTGACTTAAAAATGGTATTTTTATATGAAAAATTGAACCTTTTTTAAGTCATGTCAATTTGCAAATTTAAGTTTGTTTTATATTTTCATTAATGAAAGCATTAGTTGCAATAATTGAATGGTTTGGACTTACATGATCAATAGAGAGTACCATTAGTCAATTTTAAAATTAAAAAAACAATTTAATAAAAACGCCATTTTTAAGTCAGCCTTTTTTAATTCGGGGAGCCCATTCAACCTATTTGGGCTGTAAAGTTGCCAAATTAGTTTAATATCAAAACACGTTATTAAGCTTAAATTTAGGACAAATGATTTAAACCAGTTTTGACACAAATTTAATTTAGAATCCTTTTGTTCTAATTCGGTATTTTCGCAGTTGCTATATTATGCATTTCCGGTGAACCGATTTGCGCGAAATTCCATTGGGACCTTCAAATTTATGAAAAAATATAAAGTACGAACTTTCATTAAAATTAGTAAGACCATCTGGGCTGTAGATAGGACACAGTCAGATAGACATCACCATGAAAACCTTTTTTCGGCCTTTGGTATTGGCGCGGTTATGTTTCAATCAAATTGGATATTTTTATAATACTAACCGAGTTCCATACTATTTGTTTGAGAAAGGTTTTCATTCCATCCAGTTTATTCATTTTTCAAAATCACATCCGGAACTAGTTTAACATACAAAACATACAAAGAAAGTTGTATCCCAATCGGTAACGAAAAGGCTTAAGTTCATTTAAAATGACAATTTTCCGGAGATGTGTCCAAATTTTATATTAGATTCAAAATTTCATCATTAATCTGAGCTCCATCCCCTTCGATTGAGATGACATAATGGGCATATTGTGAAACAAGACGCAAAAAACTGAAGTACACTCTATATAAATTTTCCAAAATCATGATCTATTGCAATCATTTGCTGACATTCGAAAATATCATTTCTCAAGTTTTTTTTATAAATAGATCCCATTTGCGAACCCCTCAAACAAATTTTCCCGAATTAAAAACTAGAGTCATTCGACTCGAGAAACCCTAAATGAATTGTCCTATTTCTAACCGAAAAATTATTAAAAAGGTCAGGGGCACCTCCGCGAATTTTCCCGAAATTGGCAGCCAGCGAAATCGATTTCTGGCATTTGATTCCTTGGCATTCCATTCTTAAATTTTTATCAAAATCGCACTAGCCGAAAAATTAAATAAGGAGACCCGGACCGAACTAAAATCAGTTAAAATCGTTTGAGGCGGAAAAAAAAATACAAAAAAGGGACAAAAGTCAAAACAATCACGAAAAAGACACGATTTGTGCAGCATGCAGCCATCTAATATCACCGTAACACAATAAACACAACATTGTGCAACACTCCGCAAAAAGCTGAAACATAACGCCAGATATTTAATTAACGAAAACCACGAGACAGGACGCGAAGTAACATGACATCATGTACATGGTACAACATGCTACACTGGATAAAACATGGTACAACATGATGCAACATTATGAAGTATGATGCAACATAGTGCAACAATCGTTCAAACAAACTGAAATTTTAAAAGAAGGCCCCAATCCAACAAGAGGCAGCATAGTGGAACATCACAGAACTTCGCTCAACAAGATGCAACATCAAGCAAAATGTTACAACATCTCGCAACGTAGCGCAATATGAGCAAACATGATGCAGCACTATCCAAAGAGGTCGGGGAATCCTAAATGAATTATCCAGAGATCCGAACTCTTTGTAATCATTTCATTGCATTCGAAAAGCCTGAATCGAAAAAAGCGAAATTAAATGTTAAAAGAGGGCTCCAAGCCTCCCGGCCAGGACCGAATGACGACACCCTAAATGAATTTATCCGAAATAAGGACCCATCGAAAACGGTTTTTGGTACCCAAAAAAGCTCCTTCAGCAATTTATGTAAAAATCGCGCCAGCCCATAAAAATTAAAGAAAGGGACCAGAGCCCTAAAGGACGACCCATTGAACGGATTTTCCCGAACTTATTACCGAAATTATACGAAAACCCTCCATCAACAATTTTTATAACAGTTGAGCGAGCCAAAGAAAAATTAAAGAAACATCGCAATCTTCACAGCAATTTTCACCAAAAACGTTTGATTTTGGAACCCGAGTCCACTAGAGGATCCCTTAAACGAATTTTTTCTGAAACCAAGACGCATCACAACCAATTTCTAATACTCGAAAACTGTTTTCATTAAAATCGTTCGAAAAGTTTTTGGGAGCAGTGATACTAACTGAGAATAATTGATAGATTTAACCGGACACTGGAAGAGTATCTGCGGAAAGAAGTCAGTTCCAACCAGAACAACTGGAATTAACTTGTAGCCTTGTTCATGATGGGGTACCGCAGTCCATTTCATGGTGGTGGCAATATTGTACGGAGAACAAACAGGATTCATAATAAGAGAAAGCAAGATCGCAAAGGCCAGGGATGAAAGAAAAAGAATTAAGACCTAAAATCGGATAGCGAGGGAATAAAGATGATGATTTGATTTGGCTCTACATCCCTAAAAAAGAAAGCGGATGAGTCGATTTAAGGTGGAGGTAGTGTTACGAATTCTACTACTCTTCACAAGTATAACACAACTTGGTATGGTCGTTAGGGTGAACACCACCACACCAAGTTGTTATCATCCCAAAGTTCGCTGGTTCGAGGACATCCCGAGGCAATAATATTTTTGACCAATTAGTAGTCTAATTATGCAACGATGTTACCAGATCCAGTATTCCTCCAATATTGATTGGAAATCGGATATTACGACATTTCATGTGAAGAGTAATAAGGAATTAACGAAACAATTGTGAACGACGGCGACAGTCATCATTGAAAATTCTGGAACTAACAGCGACGTTAATCCTAAAGACATGGAAATTAAGACTTGTCAACAGATACGATAAATGGAAATGTTCCACACAACTCACGATATCTATATGAGTCTCAAGAGCCGATTTAGAATTCCATCAATCATCAAGCAAAGAAATACTCTTATATGCTAAACGTATGCTGATTCAATTGGGGATCGATATAAAGCATTCAACGGTACATAACACTGTATACAAAATTATTTCCGTTTCGATTTTATATTTTAGCGGAAATTTAACGCAAATTTAAACATTGAAATTACGATTTAGCTTTTTTGGTAAAATACGATACCGACATACTCATATACTCGTATATCGAGCAGAATAACAATAAACATATTTTGAATATGCTCGTACGTAAACACGCTATACAATATTCGTTGAAAATCGATAATAAAAGCTCGGTGATACAATGCGATGAGACAAAATCGTAAAAGCTTACGGAAATAAAAGAGGAAGGAAATACAATTTATTATCTCCCGATGTGTATAGATATGTACGTGTGTATTGTGCATAAAGTGTACATAAAACACGAAATGCTTCTAGATACGGGGATCAAACATGAAAACATAATAATTTAAGAGATATTTTCTCGGCGATATCAAATTTCGAGTTTATCGCATCAAACATCTTGCCTGATGAATTGCTGAGGATTTATGTATTACAGATTACATTACGATACACACTATATAAAAGATCCTGTATATACATGAGATTATATGTATTTTATTTTTGTTATACGTATATAGAATTTTGCTTAAATCCTATGTACGTTGATTGATTGTAATAAACACTCATTATTCAAGTGTCTCAAATTTCAAAAAGATACTTTTTGGGGTTCTGTTGATTTTATCATCAACAAGTTAATCGTTTCAATTTCATGAGTATATTATGAAAAGATTGCCATTCTATGCAGCTTATAAGTTGTCTAGGGTTAATTTAAAACATAAATAATAAAAAATGAAATGGATTAATGAATACTTTGGTTGTGGCGAACACTCGACTTTCTTTTACCTCGAATGTATACACATTACACAGGTCTCGAATGAATCATTCTTGATTTATAATACGAAAAATTAAACTTACCGGGCTTTTGGTAAAATTTCCTTGTATAATCAAAAAACATTTACCCGTTTAAATTTCGGAAAATCAACAAGGTCAACCCTTGTTGGTTGAAAATTTAATCTTTAAATTTATTTGAATTTTTTAATTCTTTGTCGTTTTCTGTAAATGCTAAACTTTTCAACATCATTACAATAATTGAAAAGCTCTCATTGAAGCTGCCACATCCGGTACACATAATACCACCAAATTTCGCAATGATCTCCCAATTAATATTAATAAATGTTAACTTAAAGTTTAAGTGTAAAGTTTTTTCTGAATAGTCAATCCGCCTGGACTGTTGGGATGCCTAATTTTGGTGAAATAAAGTCTTTTTCATAATAACTGGTTTTTCCGGTAAAATTTAAAAAATGATCTGAAAAACGATGTGCGCATGCGGGCGTGTGTGATATCGCGTAGGCTAAATGTCTCTAGTTTCTCTACAGACCAGACTGATTGACTGATCGGAATAAAACTTCATCACTTTCTTCATAAATTGAGATCGCACGTATTTTTCAAAGTATACCATTTATGAATTACGACATCGGTTGTCCAGAACTGATAGAAGCTTTCTCGTTTTTTGCAAATATTTCGGAAAGAATACTATATATCATTTACGAAAAAATGATTAAAGGATTTTAAATTAAATTTCAAACAAAATTAGTTCAATTCATTTTTAAATTTTACTGGAGTTTTCATAAAAAAACATTTTTTCACCTAAATTAGACATCTCTACTACAGTCCAGGCGGATTGAATGTTCGGAATAAAACATCAAACTTGAAATTTTTCCATTAAATGGGAGATCCTTGCGAAATTTCTTGGAAATCTGTGCACTGAAAGCAGCATCTTCAATGAAAGCTTTTAATATTATTATAATTATATATTATTATTATTATATTATTATTATATATTATTATTATTATAAATTTATAGATTTAATTTCAACCAACAAAGGTTGGTTGACTTTGTTGATTTTCTAAAATTTAAGCACGAATAATGTTTTTTGAAAAGTCCTTTAAGTTTAATTTTTCTTTTTAGAAAACAAGAGTGGTGTAGTCGAGTCCTGTGTAGGTAGTAAAAAATTCGTGGTAAAAAATAAGATCACCCATTCATTTTTTGTTAATGTTCACAAAAAATACGATGGCCACGTTAACTATTAATATCATGACATTTTTACAATCAGCAAATATTGCATCCAAAAACGCCGCATTTTTATTCTCAGCCCTAAAAATATTTACTGTCATGACAGTTGAAACTATCATGGCACAAATATTTTCGGTATTGAATGAAGGTGAAAATATGGCATTTTAATGATACTTGAAAACTAATTTTTTGACAAAGCTTTTGTCCGATGGTAGTGGAAGATTTAAAGTAAATTCTGTGATTTTTCCAGAATTTTCACAGAAAATACTTTAAATCTTCTTGAAATTACTTGAAATCCTCTACCACCAAACTCCGGCCAACTAACAGCTTCTGAGTTCAAGGAACTATATACCAACTCCACAACATCGAAATATTATGAAAAAATCGCAGAAATTATATTAAACCTTCTCCTATCACCTATCTGAGTTCGAGGAAGAGAAACTATTAGTCCGATCATCGTGGATTTCTCATTTGCGGTTTGGATTCAGTTTTCTAATATTTTAAATGCCAGTAGGACTTCATTGGAAACGAGAATGCTTTTAATTTTGCTAAGTGCAATTATTTCGACATCAGTGAGTGAAAATCAAGCCTCTGTTTTGATTTAGTGAAGTAATTGTTTATTCGGATTACCATTGGTGAGGTCCGAAACGAAACTTTATTTAATTTTTGCGGTTTATATACAAATTACAAGTGCTGGGGTTACAATTATACAATTATACGGCAAAAAAATGCTGATATGCTATAAAATTTGAAACTAATGAGCATTTTAACCCTACGTGGAAAGATGTATTGTTAACCCTCTACGAAGCACCATGTTGAACTTGCTTCGATAGTGAGATTTATTTTCTTACTTCGAGAGGTTTTCGGACAAATCTCTCAAAAGCGAAGTCAGGGGCTTGCGTAATACTGTATGGATCGAAGGTATAGAATCCGGCCATTCCCAAGAAGGATCTTAGTTCTTTCACAGTTTGGGGTACCAAAAAAACTTATAGCTTTTATCTTTTTTATGATTCGGTTTTATCCCATCCTTGGAGATGACAAATCGTAAGAATTCCATCTCGTCTTGCAGAAATTCACATTTGTCGAGCTCAATCCTGCATATTGGCACCCTCCAGAACCTTGAAGATTATCCTCATGTTTCTGAAATGTTCTTCTTCTGTTTTGCCGAATATGACTATATCATTTATGTATATACGTAACAACGCTTTCCGATGTGTTCGCGGAGGATGTCATCGAAAGCGCGTTAAAAAATGAAAAGGGCGTTTTTTAGGCCAAATCCGAAGTGAGTAAACTCATAATTTCCATGATTTACGGAAAAGGCTGTTTTTTCGATATCCGATTCCCTAAGTGAGAGCTGATGGAATCCACTTTTCAGATCAATGATGGTAAAGAATTTATTCTCACCCAGCTTCGCCAGAAAGCCATTGGTCTCAGGAATCGGGTAGCTATCCGAGATAGTGACCGAATTTAACTTGCGGTAATCAACGATTATTCTGTACTTCTTTTGCCCCGACGCGTCCTCTTTCTTAGGTACTATTCACACAGGGGAATTAAATCTGTTTTTCTACATCATTCTTCAAAAATAGCGAATTTGGGTAGGGCCGAGAATAGACCTGCTCACTGTTAGAAGTACGTATTTCCCTTTTCACCGTTGTTGTGAAAGTTAGTTTCTCAGATGGGAGTTCCTAATAATTGTATTATTCATTGATTCGGAAATATGTTGTTTGTTCGGTATTTTTGGTTTGTATTAATAGTTATGAATTCCTTATCGGTATGTATGGTAGCACGGAGCTGTTTTAAGCTATCTTTGCTGACTATACCGTCAAATGATTTCAAGCTAGGTAATATGAATAAAATGAGTTTCTTTTCTGGGCCGAATAGGTCTATTAAAGCGTGAGGCGTAACTCTAAGGCTACCAGCTACTGAGTTGGCCGTAAACGACCTGTCACTTGGAATGGGACTACAAACAAACTGCTTTTGAACATAATATTCATTAGAAATTTTCACTCTTCGCTGTGTCCTCTATGTGGGGGAGCACAGAGTGCGTTAGTCTAACACATGGATGTCGTCGAGTTCTTCTATCTGTTCCTCATCATAATTATTGTTTTCGGATTCTTCTGTTTGAGCTGGATTATCAATAGAGTAGGTGTATTCTATTAATGTTTGATCCTGTTGTAAGACGTATTCATTTAGTTAATGTTGATATAGACTTGTTGGTATAAATTCCGGAATGAATTGTTGTCTTTGACCCCGAGTGGTCAATTGGTATTTGAGTGTGCCGAAATCACGTTCATCCGCATGATGTAATGTTAGGCATTTTTAAATTCTCTTCTAATTTAAGGGTGTATTATATTATTCAAGTGCGGTTTCTGCATGGCCCGTAATCTTGTTTCTATATAACGCTTAATACTCCAAAATATTTTAGGTGCTTTTCATACTTTCGTATAATTTCAATATGCGGTCCACACTCTTTTTCCAAAAGCTAAATTCGCTTAGTTGGCTAGAAATCTCTCTCAGACGTTTGGCTTCTTTTTTCCATATCTTTGAAATTATCTAGATATCCGATGTCTATTTTTTGATGAACATGGTTGCGTAACCATTTGGGACACTAGTGTTTATAGTTGCGTAAGATTGAACGCGTATGTGTTATTTTGGGGTCAGGGGTGACAGGATTAAGATTCATTTTAAAAGAGGGAGGGTTTGTTTCTTTTAAACAAAAGGTTAGTACGGAAACGTAGTACAGAAAAGTTTAAAATTTACGAAATATATAATATAATAATTCAAAAATATTGGTTTCTACTAATATCTTTCGTTTTAGTATATAAAGATATTTTTAGTAATTCAAATTTCTCTAAGCTAGCAATTTTTCTTTTATAACAAAATTAAAATAATGCATTAACACTTGATAACAAATATTTTCTTTTTTATTTCGATATAAGTTACTATCTTTCATTTGGATTCACAAAAAACTAAGAAATTTACTTACATTATAACTTACATAAGAGTTGACAGATGTGTGCTTACGATCTGGAGCTGAAATTTTCCCTTTTAATGAGACCCGTGTATTCAAAAGATCGATTATTCCTTCCAAATGTCTTTGTTTAACGTTTGGTTGGGCCGCTGTTGAATGTAACAATATGGTATTTTAATGATTACTCTGAATATTTGGTGATTTACAACTCTGTTTTTCCTTTATGGCCGTTTTTCTTTTACTGGCGGGCTTCGATACACAACTAATTTTAATTTTATTTTTATCACTTGGGTACCTCAACTGGTTATTTCACAGTGAGATTCACAATGGAGATCATTCATTACTGGCACAATTTAATCAGTTCGAATAATTATTAAAACGCGAATAAATAAATGATTAATAGAACGAAAAAAGAACAGTAACGTCAATATTTATCATGCGTGAGACTGGTTCCAGCCTCGAAAGCCTAACTTTTTCGCTGTTTAAAAGCCAATTCGAGGACGTAGGGCTATAGGTCTAATTTTCGTAGAATCATCTGCATATTGCACAGTCCATGCCAGCCTATAGTTGGCCCACGAGTTCTGCACTCCGACAGGTGTCATAGTTGTGATCATTTTCATCACAGATTGTAATCTGTTGATAAAAAATTCCTTTTGCATCCTGACTCTATCGGGATTCGAACCCGGTACCTCTCGATTTAAACGCCAAAGCTTTAACCAAAAGCCAAGACTTTTCTGTTTCGTTACAACGAGAAATAAAAATAATAAATTCCATAGTTTTATGTCCATAAAATCATTTGCTGAGCAGTTAAAAGCTTTACCTTGAATTTACTTGTTCCAGCAAAGCAAACTTAAGTTGTTCCGTAATCAGTGGTTTAATAGCACACTTTACTCTCGTTTCTCTAATTTCTAACCTAACTGAACAAATCAGTCTCCAACACAAATCATCTCGCATGTATTTCATGCATTAATAATCGTGTGCAACTCAGCAATTCCCTAAAATAAAAATTTGAAATGCCGCAACACGTAATTTTTCGGTATTCTCGTATAAGGTTAAATGGTATAACACTGTACATATATAAGCACAAGAAACGCGGTGTATCATCTTGTTTATTATATAAAAGTAAGAAACTATAACGAGTAAGTTTTAAAATTTATTTGCAGAAATTAAATACGAAAAGCAAAAAAATTATGAAGTTTTCATTTCGTTACTATGAAACACAATTTTTTTTTTGTATCTTAAATGTTTTATATGTGGTTGGAAAATTTTGTGTATCAGGTTGCCTCGAAAGTTAAAAAATTCTTTCAGTTGAGTATATTATGAAGATGCCAGCTCAGACATCGCAACCCAACGTGTTATAAATGAAAAACAACATAAACAATTTTCCTTGTACAGCATAAATAATATTATTGTAACAATTTGTTATTATTTTGGTGAGCGCGATTCAAATAAACTAAATAATTTATTAATTTATTTCACTTTGTTGTGGAAATGATTTAATTAATTATGTATAACATTAGGTATAACATTTAATTGAAATGTTATATATTTTATGCTGTTTCTTTTGTACACCTTTTGTATAACGGTATAATAAATATTTAGATGAAGCATGAAAAAGTATCTTAAATCACGCATTTCGCATTAATACTTAGCGTAGAGCAATATAATGTTACTAAAGCGCGACGCGAGGGAAAACCAAAGTTCAAGGTTGCAAGTAAATTTATTATAAAGTATGGGTGGGTATGTATCGGGTTGTTTTGGGAATTGAATTGTGTAGTAATTTTTTTAACAAATCTTATCTGATTCTTTTATTTTTTTTTTGAAATTTGAGATGAGTTGGGTTATTTTAAAAATTTTACGAATATCGATTGGATTGGTTAGCACGGGTACGTATACATAGGTATCAAGATAATAGCTTAGCCAAATTTAGATAAAGCTAGATTTTAAATAAAATGCATTCAAATGTTGCTTAGTCAAATATCTATCCCACTACTGGTTTGTTTTTCGGGTTAGATATACGAGGTTTTCTTTGTTCGTTTTTGCAAAAAAGGTAATGACGTTTTTAATGAATTGGAAAAAAACGAGATGTGTCTCTATTTTACTGAGAAAGTACAATAAGATATTTAATAATGCCTACTCATATACATACGTGTAAGCTTGTCCCGCTTTTGGTGGTGTCGGGTTCGAATTCAACCAGCGACAAGATGTAAAATGGTATTTTTTTTATCCGAATTACGACGAGTGATGTTAACAAGCACAACTGCGACCCCTCTTGTGGACTTTGGTATTTACTGTACATTCGTCATGTTATGGTAATTGAACAACATTAATCAATTTTATAGATGCCATACCGACTATTCAGAATCAGGTACATTGTCATAAATCCACGACGGTATGAATTCAAATTAGATTACATGAAATATTGACTGGAAATTTGACATAAAAATACCAATCATAATCGAAATTAAGGGTGGATCCGAAATGTGTATTTAGTAAGAAGTGTATGACAAGAGTAAAATTTGAAAGAAACATTTCTTAAAAATTACAATATTCACTTGTATTGTAACATCAAAAACTTCAATAAAATGAATTTTTACGACTATTCTTCTACAGGGAGTAATGCCACAACCCATAAATTTATTGAAGCTCGCATATCTCGGAATCACACATTTTCAGGAACTCGAAATACAGTGGCAAGAGCTTATCAAAAAATAATCGACGAGTTTGGATTGCCAATTTCAGTAAAGCAAGGAATATGGCAAAATTTGATCACGAAATATAAAAATTTAAAGAATCAACCAAGTGGTAGAAATGGATGATACTACTGCAGCTAATCGGGAGTATTTTGCGGAATTAGACGCTTTTATGCCTCCAAAACATGGGCTTACACCGTCAATGCTTATATCGGCTACACCAAATGAATACAGGCTTAATGTAATCGTGAGCGATAACTCAATTGTTGCTGAGGATAAAATTGAAACTAGTTGTGATCACATAATGGATCCGATTAATTTAATGGATACTTCCGTGAATACCGCTTCACAGAACCCGGATCAGCTAAACTAATTTTTGTAAAACATCGATGTATTTGATTTTTTTGTTAATTAAATAAACCTTTTGAATTGTAATAAAAATATTAAACTAGCTGAATTACACGGCGTTGCACGGGAGAAATTAAAATTACTTTGAATTATTGATATTTTGCAGACAATTTCTCGACGTCATTGTAGTTGCAATCGTATATGACAGGAATTCATTAGGTTCGGAATTAGCTTCGAATTCAGTATCTGAAGCATGACCGGAAGCATCAAAAAATTAAATTTTAGAAAAACATTCTACCGATTCCTCTATAGATCCAGGTCCCAGATGAATGGTACAGGAACGCAAAAGAATGGCTCCCTTGATTCAGAGGCGGCATTTCTCGGATTCGAACATGTTACTAATTTCATATATATATAATGCCTTTGCTAAACTAATTCCCAGGAAAAAAAAATAACCAAAATTGAAATTTTACGAAAAATTTGTACTGAGCATCTAGACCCCGGAGTTCAGCCCTGACTTTTCGAACGCAGAAATCTTCGCGGGCATGCACACATAGAAGATTTTTCTGGAAAGTTTGTTATAAATGATTTTGATTTAGGAATTGTTGCTTGTTGTTTGTTTATCAGCATAATCCAGTGACTTTAAATAACCCTTCTGAAAGGAATCGAGAGTTGTCAAATCTCGCGACCTCGGCAGCCAATTAATAATGCGTTCATCGTAACTCTTGGTGATGAACGATATTTTTTGCCTTTCTGTCCGGAAAGAGAACGAATAGCGCTGATGGTTTACCAACTCTCGAGCACGCCACGTACAACTAACCATGGGAAAAATACGGCAATTCAAGGTTTATTCCACTTACTTCAAGGTTTATTCCACACAGCCTTGTGTTTTATTATCGTCATTGCGAATGCAAAACGAACTGGAAACTGCACACGCTTAAAATGAAATTATAACATCCTTGCCTTTGAACTTTCCTATGATTCACTGTGCTTGAATTTCAAACTGTTTTTGCGTGACAAGCTGGGCACCCGGGGTAAACCTAATTCGACTATGCTGAGTTCATTGGTGCTAGTCCCATTTCAAAGTTAGTCCCCATTTTTGAAATATCGCGTTCGACATATTTTGCCTCTGAGACAAATATTTGTCAAAATATACACTCATATTCACGTTGATAGCTCCTGAACCATTAAGATTTTCGTTATGCTTTCTTCAGCAAAGTTGTTGCGCAAGCCAAAACCAACAACTTTGCTGAACATATCAAGGCCGAAAAACGACATCTACAATCACATTTTTGTGTTATTTTTCCGTATATGTGTGTTTTACTTAGGCCAAGGTGAGCTTGGAGTGGCACTTCCGCACAATTAGACCAGGTGTGCCCCGTTGTGATACCACAGGAACCTATTTCCCCTTTACCCATGTTCAAAACCATTCGGAGCTACGTACGTACCGCAAAATATCTCGCACTCCACATTCAGCGAGATCTGAAAGGCTGGTCACACTGGACACGCCCAAATACTTATGCCTTCTGTATGATAGTGCCGGACACGAGCATAGGATGTTATCTAAAGTCTCTTCTTCCTCATCTCAGATAAGATACAAAGAACACATCACAAGTACATAAAATCAAGTGTCGTACAACACATAAAAACTGAAAACCATACACTTTATTCAATAAAAATGTAACCATTTTGCACAGAATCAAAAAAGGACTGAAATTAGACAGGTGTCCCAATTTTACTCATGAGTCATGAGACATTTGTATTCTGCACGTATACGAATTACGGCCAAAATTCACACCCTGAAAATATACAAAAACAAAAACACCCACAATTTACTTCGCGACAAAATCAACACAAAACCCCAATAAAATTTACGACCTCCATAACTTAAAAGCAAAGCAGGTACCAAACAGCAGCGCCTAGCTACAGTATATAAAGAGCTTCAAAATAGATTATGTAACAGTAGCAGAAAATAAACCGAAGAAGAGATTATTCTCGAAATTGATATTTCTAAAAAAGTTAAAAAATTGGCACAAGAAGTAAGAACTAAAAACTGTAATATAAAATTAAAAATAAAAAGTTATTCATCTAAATATATAAAGTGACAAAAGAATACAAAAAATAAAGTGAAAATCGTCTTGTGAATCTGGTGAAATAAATAATATGGATAGGTGTTATAAACTCAAGTGCTTTTGTTATGTGTGTGGAAAATTTACAATTATGAGCAATCGCCGCAAAATAAATGATGAAACCGCTGATTTATATCGACTATACTTTTCACAAACTGTTATTAGTGGTGTAAATTGGACGCCGTTTTTTGTTTGTACAACATTCTTTTTCCATCTGCATAGATGGCAAAACACTGGAGCCGCAATGCCATTTGGTATCCCGATGGTATGGGTCGATCCACAAGGACAAGATGCAGTTCAATGTTATGGGTGCATGAATTATATTCTCGGTACAAACAGAAACAAAAGTGGTTCTTTGACATACACTGCAACGAGAAATACACATCTACCGCTGCCGCGTTCAGATGAAATGTCTGTTCCGGAAAGATCAAACCCAACCGAGGATTATTTACCAACAACATTTGAATCAGGTGAAACCGGAGAAACATCTGCATCAATATATCAACCATCAAATGTCACTGCGCCATGCAATCACATTGAAATCTCGCAAAGTCGTTTGGATATTATGGTACGACGCCTGAAACTATCTCAGCGGCAAGCCATTCTTTTGTCAAAGGATTTAAAACAAGTGAACAAATTGACACCAAATGTTCGGATATATGCAGCAATAAATCGTCATCGTCATTTTACGAATTTTTTCAAATCAATTGAGAATAATTCACTCGCTTTTTGCACTGATATCCGAGGTTTGGTATCCACAATGCACAATGCATATAATCCTGAAGATTGGCGATTGTTCATCGATTCCTCTAAAAGCAGCTTGAAGGCAGTTCTCCTTCACGTTACCAACTCAAAGAATTCCATTCCAATTGCACTCAGCACAAACACAAAGGAAACCTGTGCATCAATGAAAAAAATCATCGATTTGATTAAATACAATGACCATCAATGGAACGTTTGTGCAGATTTAAAAGTGATAGCTCTTTTAAGTGGCATGCAATTGGGTTACACTAAAAACATGTGTTTTATGTGCTTATGAGATACTCGTTTGAAAGGCGACCAATACAACGAACGGAACTGGGCTTTACGTGAGAACATTAGATTGCGATACGACAGCATCGTTGAGGCTCCACTTGTGCCAATTAAAAAAATATTGCTACCACCACTTCATATCAAGCTTGGTGTAGTTAAAAATTTTATAAAAGTGCTGAATCCAGATGGAAATGCGTTCGTCGAATGAAAATAAAATAGGTTGGTGTTTAAATCTACCCGAATCTAAGTTTTGATCAAATGAAATTTCATCTCACATCTTGTTTTTTATTACAGGAAAACTTAATGGACCAGATATTCGTCGTCTGATGAAAGATGATGCATTTGAAAATGCTCTAAGTGAACGAGAGGTTGTGGCATGGAAATGTGTAAAAGAAGTTATTAAGAATGTTCTCGGAATTAACCGAGCTGATGATTGGCGCAGATATATTGAAAATATGCTGACAGCTTTTCATAATATAAACGTTAGAATGTCACTGAAAATACATTTTTTGCATTGTCATGTGGAAAAGTTCGCCGAACAATCACCAGCCGAATCCGATGAGCACAGCGAGCGTTTTCACAAAGTGACGGCAAGGCTCGAACATTGGTACAGCGGCAAAAAGCTAGATGCACTCTTGGGTGACATTTGTTGGAATTTGCAAGAGGAAGAAGAACCCGAAGACGACACGAACAAATCAGAAAACTAAAATTAAAAGTTAAGAAAAATGTAAATTATTTAGGAAAAAATTGAGAAAAATCACAATAAAATCAACTGAATCAATCTAATTTTCTGTTAAATAGTTTCTATTGTATCTATATTTGTTGATGAGGTGTTTATTCGATCAATTTAAATTCAATAAATGGACAAAAAATTATAAAAAAACATGTTTTTCGTCGAGACAAATATTTGTCAAAATATACACTCATATTCACGTTGATAGCTCCTGAACCATTAAGATTTTCGTTATGCTTTCTTCAGCAAAGTTGTTGTGCAAGCCAAAACCAACAACTTTGCTGAACATATTAAGACCGAAAAACGACATCTACAATCACATTTTTGAGTTATTTTATTTTTTTGCGTAAGACATCCGCCGATTCATCATTTTGTAACGCGACTCGCATATTCGTTGTTAATTTGAGAGGTTTCACGTCAAATTCGATGTCTTCAAGCAAGCGTTTATTTCATCAGCTGCTGTTGATCTTGGAATGACGGGCAGCGTTTGGCGAAAATTGCCGGCCAGCAAAATTATCGTACTTTCAAGCAGGTCCTGATTATTGTGCAAATCATTGAGCGCCCGTAATGCTCGTTTGTGCGCCATTGTATACTCATCCCAAATGATTATTTTGCAAGTCTGTATTACTTTTACTATGCTGATTTTTTTAGAATTGTTGCAATTCGGTTTATATATCGTTTGCAAATTCAGTGGCAGTTTGAGTGCAGAATGAGCTGTCCATCCTCCTTCTAACAATGTGGCAGCGATCCCAGATGGTCCTACTGAAAGTGCTATTTGACCAAGCGGAACTGGCAAAACATTTTTAATGAAATTAAAAACGTTTTGCCAGTTCCGCCCGGTATGCATCGAAGAAGAAGATTCCTCCATAGCCGTCGTTAGTTGCTGTCATCAATGTGTCGTACGGGGTTTTCTGCTGCTGATTCAAAAGCTGGACTTTTGTCCGTACTGATTGACACAAAGCATTTCGTATTGCCGCTGTCCTTCAAATTCTCGATCAAAAAAAAAATTGAGCCAAATCTAACCGTTCTCAACTGATGCGCTAGAAAAAATACTCAATTTTTTCAAGTTATTCTGGAAGTTTCCGAGTTTTTCACTCAGATTTTCCAATTTATCCCTTATAAAAGACCATTTGGATCGGATACGTGCAAAATCCCTCACAAAACATTATTTTTCGATTTTCCGAGTTTTCCGTCTTTTCTGGTGAATTGTCCCAAATTTTTCTTTCATACAAACCTTGTCCAAATAATTATGAACACAATAAAAAAAATCAGCTAAATCAGTCTAGCCGTTCTCAAGTGATGAACAGTCATAAATACAGTCCGCCAATTGATTTTTATTAATATAGATTGCGTTTTTATTTAATTGTGCTACACAACTATAAACAATTATAAATATTAATTATTTATATTGAACCGAGGCAGAAATTATTAAAAATTTCATCGCTGAAAGAAGAATTTTCTGCGTAAGCTGCAATCACGAGTTATCAGGTTCCGACTCAGAAGAAAGCTCAACTCTAGCAATATCGTCATTATTGTTGCTAATGTTATGCAACATATCACATACAGCAATAATTTTAACAGGTGTTTTTTTATTCGTTTCTAGAGGACGTTTAAATAAAGGTCACAATCGTTTCTTATGCATCCCAAAAGATCGTTTGACAATTGATCGCGCTTTGCTATGACATTTATTAAATTGTGGATGTTCCTCTGTGTTTGGATTTTTATATGGCGTTACTATTGCTGTTGGAGCTACTATACACGGATATCGGGGTCGCCAAGTATGTAGAAACTAGTTGGTGGATACATCGCGGTATACGATAAAGAGATCTATTAAACAGAACTCTTGAATCGTCTACTGAACCGAAGGAACCGGTACAAAAATCAATAAATTCATATTTTTTATCCACCATTGCCTGTGAATTAATTGATGTAAATAATTTTCTACAAAAATAATCTTGTTGTTGGTTTAATGGTGCAATAATTGCCACGTGACAACCTAATATATAAAAAATATTTATTTAAATTCCCCATAGGTTAGGTTAGGTTAGGTTAGAGTGGCTGCTATCGCACACTTAGGCCAATAATGGCCCATTGTGATACCACAGGATCCAATCTCCCCTTACTCCCGCTGAAACCAACCAGAGCTACTGATGTAGCGTAAAATATCTCGCACCCTACAGTCCGTGAGTTCAGAAAGGCTGTCCATGTTGTACACACCCAAGTACTTACGTCTTTTGTATGATAGTGCCGGACATGAGCATAGGAAGTGAACTAGCGTCTCTTCCTCCTCTTCGTCCATACAACTTCTACAAAAGTCATTCGTCTCTAGACCCAGCCTTCTCGCATGTTCCCCAAAAAGGCAGTGTCCTGTTAGTATCCCTACGACCAATCCTAAATCTCGTTTTCCCAGGGATACAAGTGCCTTGGAGCGCCGCAGGTCCAGTTTTGGCCAAACCTGTTTTGCTACCCTGCACGTGAGAGTGTTGGTCCACCTCTCATCTGTTAAGGCGATTGCCTTTTTACTGAGCGTCAATTTGAGCGCTGCTATAGGCCTCCCCAGACATGCCCTTTCCGGTTGCATCTGGAGAGTCGTACCGTACCTAGCTAGTTCGTCTGCCCTGCAGTTTCCCGTGACGTCCGAGTGACCAGGGACCCAGATCATCTGGATACTGAAATACTCGCTCATCTCATTAAGAGATGATCGGCAATCCAGCGCCACCCGTGACTTCAGAGAAACCGCCTCTAGTGACCTGAGTGCCTCTTGACTGTCCACATAAATCGCGATATCCCTAACAGATACCACGTTATGCTTCAACCATGTCACGACTTCCCCTATCGCCACCACTTCAGCCTGGTACACGCTGCAGTAGTCAGGGAGACGAACAGAAATATTAACATTGAGCTTCTCACAGAAGACTCCAGCTCCTACTTTGCCGTCTAGCTTAGAGCCGTCCGTGAAAAATGTCAGTGCCTCGTTTTCCCGTATTGATCCATTCCTCCAGGATTCCCTAGAAGGACAGATGATCCGGAAACCTATATCGAAGCACAACGTTGGTTTAATATAATCTAGATTCACCAGTTCTTCCCTTAGTGATCTAACTATCGTCGAGTGTACCACCTGAAGAGACTTCCACTGAGAGACAGCCGAGAGCCTTGTAGCCACATTGGCTGCCATCTGCTTACCAAAAAACTCGATTGGAATAAGGTGGAACATAACCTCTAAAGCGCGTGTAGGTGTTGTCCTAAGCGCCCCGCTTATAAGCATACAGGCCGTTCTTTGTACCTTCTCCAACATCCTTATGTAGGTTACCTTTTCCAGAGCTGGCCACCACACGCCCACCCCGTACATCAGCACAGGCCTTACCACTGCGGTATAGAGCCAGTGTACCAGCTCTGGTTTCAAACCCCATTTCTTCCCTATTGCGTTTCTACACGAGTAAATGGCTACATTAGCCTTATTCACCCTTTCTACAATGTTAGGCTTCCAGCTGAGCTTACTGTCCAAGATTATGCCCAAAAATCTCGCTCTGTCAGCAAAAGCCAGTCTAATGCCGTTCACAGTAGGAGGGCTAACTACCGGAATTTTATATTTCTTAGTAAATAGTACCAGCTCTGTCTTGGACGGGTTGATCCCTAATCCACATTTGCTGGCCCATTTCGTAACGATCAGGAGTGCATTCTGCATAACATCCCTAATCGTATCCAGATATTTGCCTGAGACAGCTATCGCTACATCATCTGCATACGCTACAACCCCCATCCCCTCTTTCTCCAGTTCCAACAGCAATCCATTC
The DNA here is from genome assembly GCA_947310385.1 of Nephrotoma appendiculata. Lineage (NCBI taxonomy): Eukaryota > Metazoa > Arthropoda > Insecta > Diptera > Tipulidae > Nephrotoma > Nephrotoma appendiculata. Next base: position 364,317,479 of record OX371223.1, on the reverse strand, counting down.
ACCACTGCACTCCAAAGAAAGGGGGACATCACTCCTCCCTGCGGAGTTCCTCTAACCACCCGCCTTCTAATGGTGGACTCTCCCAGTTCCGAGATAATAATCCTGCTTACCAGCATCTGATTTATCAACCTACTTATAGGATAATCCACCTTCAAAAATGACAATCCTTCCATGATCGCCTCCGTTTTAACATTATTAAAGGCACCCTCAATGTCGAGAAATGCTACCATACAGAACTCTTGCGAGTAAATTGACTTCTCAATCATGCGTACTAGATCGTGCAGAGCTGTGTCCACCGACTTTCCCTTACAGTACGCATGCTGAGACATTGCCCAATTCCTCGGATCAACTTTTGTTCGAATAAGTACGTCTATCAATCTTTCCAAGGTTTTCAACAGAAAGGATGATAGAGTTATAGGCCTCAGGTCCTTTGGATAAGCCTGTGAGCTTTTTCCCGATTTCGGGATAAAAACCACTCTGACCTCCGTCCATTTCCTGGGAATATAGACCAATTGCAGACATCCCCTGAAGATAACCTCCAGCCAGGGGAGGATGACCGCAGAGTTCCTTTGGATCTCTGCTGGTATAATCCAATCCGGGCCCGTCGATTTATATGGCTTAAAACCGTTCAGCGCCCACAGGATTCGTTTCCTGTCCACGATGCCATCCACATCTGTTAAAGGTGTTCCTCGATGAGCTCCAGGCTCCATCGAGTCATCAATGCTTCCCGGAAAATGGGTCTCAATGAGAAGCTCCAATGATTCCGCACTTGAAGCTGTCCATAACCCGTCCGGCCTAATTAAGTAACTAGGACTGGTTGGGTTAGTAGATAGAATTTTCCTTAGGCGAGAAGTCTCGGAGACCTCCTCCATTCTACAACAGAAGAGTCTCCAAGACCCCCTTTGTGCCCTCCTCAACTCTTTTTTGTATTTTCTCAGGTCTTCCTTATAGGAATCCCAATCTCGATTTTCCCTGGTGTTCTTAGCCTTATTAAAGGCTGTCCTACACGCTCTCCGATAGGTTCCCAACTCCGTGGTCCACCATGTCGGTTTCTGCCTGCCCCTAGGCTTTATTAGGGGGCACGCAGCATTAAATGAAAGATTGCATGCCTTTGTGACAATATCAACCATGCCATCTAATTCCTCTACTGTCGCCGGAAGTCCAGGAACCTCCAGCGGCAATAGTTCCTTCAACACCTCCCCATATTTGTTCCAGTTTGTCCTTCTGGGATTCCTGAAGGCTTTCCGGGCAACAGGTTTGATGTTGAGGTTATATGTAATATATCGGTGATCAGAGAATGAGTGCTCTTTCACCACTCTCCACCCACTGATCATATCAAAAATTGTTTCTGACGCACAGGTTACATCTAGAACCTCCTGTCGATTTCTAACAATGAATGTTGGTTCACACCCAATATTGCAAACTACAAGGTTAGTATTTAATAAGTAATCAAAAAATAACTCACCCCTTTCATTAATGTCTGTGCTTCCCCAGATTGTGTGATGCGCGTTTGCATCACATCCAAGTATCACACCTACCTTTTTCTGACCTGCTTCCCGGATCAGTTCCCCCAGGTTATCCGGTGGAACCTCCTTCTCGCGATCCATGTAGGCTGAGGCTAGCCATAGTTTTTCACAGCCTACCTCAGCGCTCACCGCCGTAACGTCCCCGCTACTAAATTGTGGAAGAAGAAAAATATTCAAATTATTTTTTGCTAAGATACACGATCTGATCTTTTCAGAGTTGCTTGAGTATAATAATTTATACCCTTTCATTCCAAGGCCACAGATCCTGTTATTATTAATCCAAGGTTCTTGGATTAACACCAAGTCCTCATCTGACTTAGTCAGTCTGAGCACGAGAGCTGCCGAGGCAGCCTTCGTGTGGTGCAGGTTTATTTGTACAATGCTAACCATTGTAATCTACCTTACTCACCACTTCATGCACTCCATGCATCAGGATAGTATCATTTGGCTCGTTGGTTTGGTCGCAAACCCCCTCTCGTCGTGTGTTCGACGGGTTGCCCCCATCGGACTTCAGAGAGAGGAGGCTGCCTCCCATCACCAACTTCACTTCGTCCGAAATATCGGAACGGCTACTCTGGTCGGCCTCAGCCCGCTTGACCGTTTCCTGCCGGGTCCGTTCTACGTCGCCCCCAGGCTGGTCTTCCGCGCCCTTATCGGCCTCGTCTTTCCTATAAACTTTAAGAGTGATCGACCCGAAACCGAAGTTGATCACTCCCTTAGATCTAGCAAGGGAAACCAAGGATTCCTTATTGATCAGCATGATTGCCAATCTAAAGCCCCCCTTGGCCTCCTCCTGCTTCACAATCCTCCATCCTTCCGTTGGAAGATCGGGATTACTGGCCCGGATAATCTCAATGATCTCCTCTGGCTTATCCGGCTCGGTTGGTAACCAGACGCGTGCTCGCGGCCTGCTCGGGATTTCCCCTCTGCTGACTGCTTCCAGCCTCGCGCCCGGCCACACCTCGCCTACCTCGGTCACTGCCCTTTTATAGAGATCGACCGATCTCTGGTCTGAGCACGCAGTTAGCTTTACGCGCCCTTGGTCCCATCCCGCATCTCTGCAGGACGGGGGGGATCCCAGATTTTCTCTAAGGATCCTCAAGAAAATGGAGTTTAGTGCATTATACACTACCCTCCACTTTTTCGACGTGATGCTCCCATCTTCCTGACCTTTGACAATGACGGCTAGCACTAGCACGTGCTCCTTCAGGATTTCACTGAATAATTTCAGTTTCTGCTCCTTAGGAGCACCCGACGTCATGTCTGCTTGCACTTTGGCCCGCTTACTGCCTTCTGCTTCAAGCTCATCCTGGGACCTCTGTCTTTTAGACACAAGGACCCTCTCCGAGCTATCGCAGCCGACAGTTTTCTTAGCCCATGCTACAGATTCCTTCTGCGCAACTGTAAGCTGCCCTTCAGGGGTCGCAGCCAGTTTCTCTAGAACTCTAAATGCCGACCGTCTTTCTCTGTACCGTCGTTTTGATGGAGGGATCTCTCTCGATCCCCCACTGTTCTGTTTGGCAGTTCCGCTTCCACCTGGCTTCGATGTCATGGTGTTGCTTACCCTTGCCTCAGTTGAGGGAGCCCCACCTTTCTGGTTAGAGTTACTCCCCTCTATAGTACTTTCCGGTTTTTGGTGGGTACCGGTCCCCTTATTTTTATTATTTTTTAAAACTTTCATTTATTCCCACGAGTATCGGAGAAATACGTCCACCTGCGCAGAGATCCGTATACGCAGGTAAGGCTAAATACAACTGGAGGTCGCCAGGTATCCAGAGGGCTCCGTTCACGACTGGGCTTTGTTAAATGGGCCCCCAGTCTAGTCGATCATCAGCACGGGTCGCATAACACCTTAATCCAGCCCATTGGCTCACCGAGTACCCCGCCTTCCACGCCCCCGTCCCCCCAACATCCACTCACTCATTCACCCATCTATATGGATATCCCAAACAAATGGGACCCATTTCATTTAGGGGATTACCGTTTATAGGGTTCCCTACTCACTACCTGGAGGCTCAAGAGCGCAGGAAGACGTGACGCTCAGTTCACCGTGGTTGTGGTCGATGGTTTTATGGCGCCATCAGTTCGCCTTTCCCTACTGGGTATCATAGGCACTCAGAATTTAGTGAACAGAGGTTAACCACTCCCCCGTTCTCTGAGACTCTCCTTCCAGTAGAGCTGCGGTTGTGGACGGCTTATTTAATTCACCGCTAACCTACCTATCGATAGGCCCTTCACAATCCACCACCTGTGACCCCCCCGATAGCTGCAGCTTGCCACGGGTAAATTCCCCATAAGAACATCGAAATTTATTTATATACCATCAATGGCACCAACTGCCTTTTGGAAACAGAAATTATTGACCAGCCTATAAAATCCGTATCAAACCGTTTCTATTTGATTTTCGTTTGCATATTTAATTATTAAATTAAGATTGTATGCAAATGCATCCAATAGTCTTGTGACCGCTTGTGATAGGATGCGATATGATGCGTGTGCCGCCAGCCAATACAAAAACATTTACAGCTCAAATTCAATTGTCCAACCACTAGAATTGTAATTAAATTCTTGTTTCAAATGTATTTCTCTTCAATCGGACATGTAAAAGTAGCGACATGTAAAATAAAAATTTAAATGTCCTATTAAAGGCATGTTTGTGTCTTTATTTTGAAAATAATTTTTTGACAGATAGGTATACAATGACATTTACATTTTCTATGATATTCCGAAAAATAGAAATACGCAGTTTTTATTCCGAAAATGCACATTTTCGAAGTGCACACCAAAAAATTCAATTTCGGATCCACCCTAAATTTAAAATCTCTTATTATGTTTATGTTGCCAATTTAAATTCTTCGCATAAAGCAGCAAAATGTGGACTCAGTGGTGGTTAACATTTCTAAAGTGCGCTAGACTGTCTCGAATGGCCTTTTTTTTTTTACTATGGACGTCTATTAAAAGTTAGAGCCATATTTCCAATCGTGTTGTCGAATGTCGATGTGTGTGGTTGTGTTCTATGGTGTCCGAAAATCTGTTGTTTGTTCCTGTGGTTGTTGTTGCTACTGCTGCTATTGCGGTTCGCTTTCTTGTTGATTTTATAGAGGCCTTCGTAGTGACTGTGTTGAATTTGTTGTGTTCGAATTTGTTGTTTGTTTTGTAGTTTTTGTTGTTGTTTTGACTGTATGGATTGATTATCTTGTGTTCTCTGACTGTTCTTATTTTGACTATTTCGGCTTCGCATTTATATACTTGAAAATTTTTGCTGTTGGATAGTTTAGCTATTCTAATTAATCTGAAATTTAAATTATTTCTTATTGGGATAAATTAATTATAATGGGATATTATTAATTATAATATCCCATTTATTTTTTAATTATTGATTGATATGGAATGATTCTGTACTCTCCTTACAATTTTGATTTTATTTTATAAATGTTAAAAGTATTTCTTAAAATTATTTATCCTATGAGTAGTTTTATTTTATTGTTTACTTCTTATTCTAAGATGTTTTACTGAATGTTAGAGTCATTACTAGAAACTAGAAATCAAAATACATATCAAATTATCATATAAAACAAATAATCAAAATCAAATCAAATTAATTATTTTATTTGGGTTGAGGAACTTATTTATCGACTTTATCTAGGTGTATTCTAGCTGTTTCAAACAATCAATTTTGTTTAGGAAGCGGGGAAGCATTAATTTAGAATTAATTTTCATTAAAATTTCCAGATGTACGTGAAATAATAAAAAATTTTCCTCAGGTTGCTGATTTAGAGAACCATTTGTTGAAGACCATGTAACGTTCATGTCGTTCCACTATTTTTTTGAAGCTATTGGTTAATAGGTGGCAGAACAATTGCTCGTTGTTAAGGTTAGTGCTCGGTAACGAACATTCGATACTGAGCGCAGTAATCAGAAAAAATGATTTTTCCACTTTGACAGCGAACCATAACGTAGAGAAAAAACGAAAATTCAACTTCTTTTCTTGCGTGCATCTGAACAACTAGCATCAACTCAATCAATAAAATAACACAAACCAGGTAAAATATTATATATATATATATATATATATATATATATATATATATATATATATATATATATATATATATCGTTTGTTTATAAATTTTATACAATCCTAATTTATCTAAATAAACAATCTTATCTCTATTATAATTACCCACCTATATATATGTATATCTTAGGGCACGCGTTCGAACTAAAAATATTCGAGCAAAACTAAATACAACACGGTGAATAAATTCGGTCGATCGTATAACAAAATTGTACATTATAACAAATATTCGAGCGCTTATAAATACAACACGGTACCTAAATTCGATTGATATTATAACAAAAAAAAAGTGTACATATAACAAATATTCGAGCGATAATAAAGTGGTACACAAAATTCGATTGATCATATAATAAAAGAGTGCACATAAAAATCCATGTGAGCGTAATACAACGAGATGAAATAAATTCGATCGATATAACATAGAAGTGTCTAACAAATTTTCGAACCTATATAGTGGTGCCCCTAGTTCGAGCGATAATAAACACGAGTGGCTTATAACTTCTACTAATAAGTTACTCCAACGGGATTAAAACAAGTGATTAGCTAAGAGTGAGGGGGAGGTAATATTCCGTGTATATGGTAGTAACCGCGCGCGTCGCGCTTGTTTTTTTTATTTTTTCATTTCAGATCTTGGCGTGGGATACCTACAGGGAGCTCTTTGTACAGCCCACGACAAGACCTTATAGTACATATATTTGTTTCCACGAGGATCGGCGGGTTACAGATATTATCTTCCACGAACCGCAGCTACGGGCGAAATAAATTGAGTGACTTATATTTCGACGTTATAAGCCACTAATTATACATAAATTTAGTTTCTATAGTACAGTAACGTAGAATATGTTTATTATACTTGTGATTTTCTAATTTCTAATTTTGTTAATGTTTTTCTGTTTCGGATAATATAATATGTATATTAATATGATAATAGTCATAATCAAAATGAGTCTTTAAATTATTAGATTCGGGAGTTGAGTAGTTACGAGATGCACTGGAATGGAAAGATATAATTTTTTTTTCCTCTGTTTAGTGAACATGTAGATAATTGAAAAGCAGCCCCGAAGTGTTACCGGGCATCACCAAGAACACCCACACGACAGATTGAGCAATAGTCGGCTAAAACTGCAGGTGGTGACGATAACATGTCTGTTAACGGGCGTGAAGGATGTTGGACGAGGTCACTCCACCAAACGTTCCGTTACAACCAATACCATCGTTATCCATTAAAACCAATTAAACCTTTATCCTTCCTCAAGTAGATTAGTATTGTGTTGTCTTTGTGTTACTAACTATCGGCTATACCTAGGTGTCTGTAACCGGGCCGATTCTGTCCCACTTAACTAACCTATCCAATCCTTCGGTTTTGTTATGTGTAAAAAAGAGTGTACGGTGGGCCCGGCGTCACCCGGGAGCTCCTGTGTAAGAACTTGGTCGTACATTCAGAATCAATCAATCAATCAATCAATTATTTGGGTTGAGGAACTTATTAAAGCCGTTGAAATTCCTTGGATGCTGAATTTATTGAGATGAGGTCCATTATGTGGTGCTTCTTAGTTACAGTATGGTTGATTCCCTGCATTTTAAATTCTTTTTTTGATTAGTGTTTCGTTTCCGTAGATAATGGAGCTGCAATTAATTTGATAAAGCGAGTATTCCACAGTGAAACAATTTTTTTCAGTAAAATTAGTACGAGATAAAAATATAAATCCTTTACTAGTTAGAAAGAAACAAAAAAAAATTCAGTAAAATTTACTGGGGAAAATGTTGCCATAAAAAGTATGAAACTCAATACTTTTTATGGCAAATTTGTTTGTCTTTATCACTCTAACTTAATTTTAATATGTATACTCTCCTCTTTTTGGTTTTCCTAGTATTTTTTACTGAAAAAATTTGTTTCACTGTGGAATTCGGCCTTAATCAAATCATCTTTGGCAGTATTATCAAGAATTCGATGGTGCCCCGATATCTTTTCGAGATGTCTCGTTCATCCAATTATCGTTTTGGACCACTTCTCGAGCACCATAAAACGCCTATCACGGAAATGTACAATTAGATACAGTATTTCTACAAATAACTATTGTATATCACCAGTTGCAGATTGTTTTGCAACGTTAGAAATTGAGACTTCTTATCAATAAATCGGCCTCTGTACAGCCCAGACGTATTTATTGACATAGTTTGTGAATCGTTTCTTTGTGTGGTTATATTTCTGACATAAGGTACACTCCGTCGGATTTGGAAAGTACATTCTGACACTAAGCTGTATAATTCCAGCTTTCACATACACAGGTAGTATTGGGTCATTGAGAATAACTACACCTGATATTTCCGTCCGATTTCAACCCATTTTTCCATTTTCCTCATTTTAATAATTCCATGTTTCTTGAAACCATCATTAAGATCCTGGTTATCCGAATGTATTTAATCGTGGCCTAATGAACTGCTTAAGGTCGGGCGTTCAATTTCTTTAATCGGACCCAGTTGACCCGAAGATCCGACTTTTAACAAAGTTTCAGCAAAGAAAAATTTGCTAAATGATGCCTTTTATGTACAACGATTTATCTTTGTCTTCAAAATAAGCTTCAGTTTCGGCAACCACTTATTCATTGGAGCCAAATCTCTTTCCCTGAAGCTTTTTTTGAGGTCTGCAAACAAGTAATAATCGCTGGAGACCAAATCTGGTGAATAATGGCTCCAAACAGTACACGGAATCATCGACGCGTTATCAAAAAAGTCGTTGATCCATTTTGATAAACGCGGTACCCACCTCGAACACAGCTTTCTCTTGGACAAATGTTCGGGCAAAATATGACCAACAGTTGCATTGATATGTTTACAATGTCAGTTATCTAGTCACAGCCTCATTTGGGCGTCCAGAGCGTGGTGCATCATCGGTGGTTGTATGGTCACGTGTAAATTCAGCATACTAGTCAATGATGTAATATATGATGTAATATATCTAAAGCTTTGTTCAGCAATGCGTGTCCTATTGCTGTTTGCTTTTTTTTTCTTGAAAACAATTACAAAACATTTCTATCTAAAACTGACACTCGTCATAAAACTGTTTGTCTACGTCGGCCGATATAAATCAGCGGAACAGCTACATATTAACTGTTAATCGTAAACCGTAAAATTCTATAAATTCTGTGACTAGCAATCCAATGTGCAATTAATTTAAATTAAATTTTAATAATATAATTCATAATTTACTATACATCTTGATACGGTGCTCCCTCGTATCGTTCAGATTCATATATACATATACTCGTAAATACACATTAAAAATACCTATATATGCAAATCAATAAAAAAATATTTTTATTTGATATCGATCCAATCAATAAAATTTAAATTAAATTTCAAATAAAATTTCCCTCTTAGGTAATTTACATAATCAAATATATTTCTAATCATATAAATACACATATGCAGATAAATATGAATATAGATTTAAATGGATAATATGAACAGTTATGTAACACATATTCTCATCCTGCATCCAGCATAATTATGAAGGGATTAGTGTCGTGCGGCTACGGTGACAACTTTTAAACGTGTCTAAGGCGTATTTGGTTTCGCACAACGAATAGTTAAAATATCGAAATAAGGCTTGGGCCCATTCCTAAATAAAAGCAACCGCCCAGGTTTGCGAGTAACGATATCCAGGACATTACTACAATTTTTCGATTAGCGAACTCCGTCTCTTCGTTAAGTTCGCTCGCTTATCCACTATAAATAAGAATATCATTAATAGTAAAACACATCAAACGTTTATAATAATTATGTAAAACGGCTTACTAAAACTGGTTAACTGATAAATTTTGGGCATCAAAGTACGTGACATAGGTAGACTTTATAGGTCACATCACCACAGGACGGGAAACAGTTGCATTTTATCTGTTTGAATAAGGCTATGCCAGCGCCGAACAGGAAAAGAGTTCAGGACATCAGCAACGATGAAAACAACATCAAAATTAAAAAAGAGGAGCATAATCGAGCACATAGAAAACACGTCGAAAATAATAAACAAGTCCTGGTATGCTTATATTTTCCACAAATGGCAAATCCAATAAGAAAGCACAATCGGACCTGCAACGTCTTTTACATCAATAAATACGACAGACATCCGAATCAAGTCAAACTAAGAAACACCAGTTCCAATATACCTAACAAAAATATTCCAAATGGATACTAAAATAAAAAATTAGAAATTCATCTAATTATAGATCAATTCTCTTGATTTGCCAAATTTTTCCACATCAACGATAAATCCGTTCTACACATGAGAGACAAAATAATCAAGATATAAGAGTACTTCACAACTCTCACATTGCTAGTAACAGACAACGAGCCAAGTTTGATAAGTCCTATCGTAATGGATTACTTGAAACCCTTGAGAATGGAAATCCAAATCAAGATATTGTGGATTTCAAAAAGAGAGTCAATGTGGATGTTGCAGAAAGAATTTAAAAAAACGATGAAAAACTTAAGATCACAAAGGAAAACGCAACGAGAAATAAACCAAGAAAATACGAGCCCAGAGAAACAATTTCCATAACAATGAAAAAAAATACGAGGAAAAGATAAATCCAAATTCAAGCATGAAACTGTTTGCTAAAGATAATCGAGTCACTTACAACCGCATCCGGAAAATGAGTTCACAAAACTCCAATAAAAAATGTAACGCAATAATCTCTCTTTTCTAGTTGCTGTCTGTAAAGTTTAAAAAGCTCACTTTACCATTTACGAATACAACACGCCAAATTCCAATTTCAATTTCAATTTCGATTTCAATTCCAATTTCGATTTCAATTCCAAATTCAATTTTTTTTTTTTTTTTTTTTTTTTTTTTTTTTTAAGCACGCAGGCTTATCATTTATTTTCAATACGATTTTTGTCACATATAATAATAATAATATACAAAAAGGGGTTTTGGCGATTGAACGTCGTAGAGGAAAGACGTGTTTTTGTCTCTCCTCTATATAAATAAGTAAGTAATTAATTTAAATATGTCAAAATTAAATAATTAATTAATAATATCTGAATATATAAATAATAATAATAATATTAATAATAATTTGTGTGTTTTAAAAGTAATTAATAAGTGAAAAATGTTACATATTGCATATTTGTATTAATTTGTGTGTTGTGCGCTTGCAATGGTGTAGGATATGTACATAACAATTTTCGTTTATATGTATGTATTTTGATACCGTTGTTTGAATGCATCACGCATTGTAATGCAAATTTTCAATGTGTATGTAGGACTTTTTGATTGCAAAGGATGGAAGATAAGTGTTTTTCATTTTTTCATTGTTTTACATACTAAATTACATAACACATAACTTTTTCTTTAAATAAATTTTACCTTTAAGTACACATATAAATACATATTTATAACCCATGAAGGTGTAGAGTAGAATTATTCTCATGTTATGGGTTGTTATCCGACCGAATATAGTTTGCGCGAGAAAGGGTTTTTTTCAATTCTGCTGTTTTTGGTAGACTAGCTAACAATTTTTGTTGTTGTTTTTGGAAGAGAGTATGCATGTTTGGTGATCGACGAGAATTTTTCGTTTGTTTTCTGCTTTTGGTAATTTTAAATACTATCTTTCGTTTTGTGTACTTATTTACTCGTAGTCATATATTATATTTTACATGGATATTAGTATTGGAGGTGTTTGGCGCGCGGGAAATGAATTTCAATAACCACCGAAAATGTGGTTTTGCGATATATAACTCGAAGCCGATCGCAATTATATTCTATAGAATGTAATTGTGTTTGGTTCTGATATAGCATGTTATACGTATATGCGTTTAGCTGTGTCCTATGTATGGGTGTGCGAAGGAACATATGAGATAATAATTATTATTTATTTTACATCATTGTTACATAATTATATATTTGTTGTATCAGAATCTACTTAAATTTAAGTAGATTCTGGTTGTATACATATTTACGTTTTGTGCTTGTGTGTGCAGATGTTTTACAATACGCGTGTGTAATTCCGTGAGCTGGATTTTTTGTTGTTTTAATCAGCCAAGCTACACACGATTACAGCTTCTGGTTTCAAATTAAGTCGTGATGGATTTGTTGTTGGTTTCTAATTTTTAAAATTTAATGTCGCAGTAAAAACGGATTTTGTGGGTAAAAGGGGAAAGAAAGGAAAGTGAAGCCGGTCTTACGAAACCGTGTGTAGCATGGCTGAATGGAAAATTAACGCATGCTTTTCGACTGCGAACGCTATTATATCTTGTCTGTATAATGTTAATTGTTTTTCGGTTCATGATGGTAATGTTTTATTTTGTTTCGCATGGTATTGCTGATGTTCATAACCTTGCTTGTAGCATGTAGCACGTTTTATGTGGATTTGTTCAGTTTCGTCGGCTTGTTATGTGATTCTTGCTTGGGTAATGATGAGATTGCGATGGGCATCTCTATTTCCTGTATTTACATTTTTAGCGATTTGGCAGGGGGTACACTTCTTCTCTATAATGTGGAGAACTGAGGGGGGGGGGGGTTAACGAGTGATGCAATATGTGTTATCAATTTACACAGTGGCGGCGGGAATATGGTATAGTTGTTAATTATTGCTAAATGTTGTGGATGTTTTTGTTAAAGTTTATCGTCAATTTAGCTGGGCGGAATTAGAATTTTAGAGTAAGATAATTACGGTAAATTGACGAAAAATTTCCACTAATTAAAAAGAGTCATCTATTATTTAACTCATTAACTATAATTTTATATAATAAAATAAACCTGGAGGTTCAGATATAGATGGAAGTGGAAGCTGAGTCTTTTAAGCCTCATAACAAATAAGGCTATTTACCTTGGTTTAGAATAATATTTAATCATTGTTAATACTAATGAAATTTTAAAATAATTATAGTTTAGATTAATCACATTACAGTTCATATACAATATTTATAATAAACATTATTATACAAATAAAATGGAAGTCAGCTAATTTAATCTTATTCTTAATCTCTATTATCTAATATGAATGTTGAATAATTATATTATTAGTATTCCAGGTTGTGTACTATATCTACAAATCTCCTCCAGGTTGATGTTGGGTTGTAGCAAACGACCACTATTATATTAATGCTAGTTTTTAAATTAAATTAAATTTAGAATTAAGTTTATAATATGTTATATTATGATAGAAAGTATACTTATACTTGGTAAAGTAGTTAAGCTAATTTATGATGCGTGCTGATTAATGACAAATATTCGGGTGTGATAATGTTTTAAAAATGGATTGGAATAATAAAATTAATTTAATCCGGATTTAGGAAAGGATTCCGGAATTAATAGTATCTATGCATCTCAATTTACTAACAAATTTAAATTGTAGGACATTGGTGTTTTGGAAGCAGTTTTGTTGGCTACACTTTCGAATATTGTAAAGTGAAATGGTAGTCATTAATCTTAAGCTAATTTACAGAAAATATTTCGGAAGGCGACCGGGTTAATAACTATTTAAATTTAGTATTTAGTTATAATAAGTTATTATAAGTTAGACAGAAGTAAATATAAGGATTTTAGATTAGTTTTATTATCAATATAATTGACAGTTTAGTTATGAGTTTATAACTTGTGGATTGTATTTCAAACTATCCATTCAATTTTTTTATTTTATTTTTTTTTTTTTTTTTTTTGTTCAAAATTAATTTACTACAAGTTTCCACTGGTTTTTTCAGGGAAATATAATTTCCTGAACAGTCAAGTTTTTTTTTTGAGTAAATTTTTTGAATGGATAGTGAGATTTTATTTTATTTATTTTATTTTATTTTTATACAATATTGTATTATATTTTAATTATATCATATTTTAATTTTAATTTTATTTTATTTTCAACTTTAACTTCAATATTGAAAAGCAACTGTGCATGTGTAACTTTTTTTTAATCTCATTTTGCGCGTTATAATCATGTTTTAGTATCTTGTTTTTATGTTTCTTAATAACTTGAACCGTGAAGTGTAAGTAATAAGGTTGCATATATTAAATAAATTAAGTAGTCAGTAATAAGCATACAGTTTGTTTTCAGGTTTAATAATTAATATATGTTTGCTGAGTTATTTTAACGGCCAGTTTGCAGTGTATTTATTAAATGCTAATGGTTTTAGAGAAATTATTAATAATTTAATATTAATTGTTAATATAATTCAATTTATTATTAATATAATTCAAATAACTATGAATTCAGGAAATTTTATTGTAAGTTATGGAGTTGTAGAGGATTAATAAATATTTATATTATTTAGGAAACCGGTAGGGTAGATTAATTAAGAATTAATTTCAGGAATCTTTAGATGTTATGAAGTAATATTTCTTGAAATATTAATTGCTGGTTGTGTAGATTAGAATTGTGCTTTCATTATGTTATTAATTATTGGCTTCACCTAGGTATTTGGAACCGGTCTGATCTAATTAATCAATTTTGTTTAGATAGCTGAAAAGTATTAATGTAGAATTATATTACAGGCAATTTCCAGATGCACGTGAAATAATATTATTTTTTCTCAGGTTGCTGATTTAGTGAGGCAATTGTTGAAGATCAAAGCAATACCATCGTTATCCATTAAACCTATTAAGCCTTTATCCTTCCTAGTAGATTAGAAGTAGATTAGAATTGTGTTGTGCCGTACGATCGCTAGGTGTCTGCAACCGGATCGTTCCGTCCCCAAAAAACAAAAAAAAAAAGCTTTCCTATCCTTCCTATTGTTATGTGTAAACAGGCTGTAGGAATAGGCCCGGCGTTATCCGGGACTCTTGGCTAGCACTTGGTTCTACAGTCCAATCAATCAATCAATATAATAATAATAATATACAAAAAGAAAATAAATGAGTAGGGTAATCATCACCGATTTAACGGCAGTATTGATCTACCCTTTAATAAGAAAAATTATGAAAAAAAAGTTGAATAAATATTACAAATAAAAATTTAAATGAATATTACAAATAAAAATTTAACAATAAAAATATAAAAAATAAAAATATAAAAAATAAAAATATAAAAAAGATTAAACTATTGAAACTAAAATTAAACTGCATCAGACTAAAACTCTAAATAGAAAATCGATATTAGGGTGCTCAAAAAGCCAAACTTTAAGTAATTGGAGAAATGATTTTGAATTTATTTGTTGCCGTATGCTAAGTGGAAGTTGGTTAAATAAGGAAGGAGCAGTTACCAGGAAATATTTTCTAAAATGTTCACTAAAAAAATGTGGAACAACAAATAAGAACTGATCATTGTTCCTAATGTTGTATCGCACATTTGATCTCAATAATCGGTGCCCACTTCGCAAATAAAATAAACGTAAAACCTTATAAACATATAAATGTTGTAATGGCAAAACTTTAAAACTCAAAAATAATGGCCATGCAGAAACCCGCGAAGACTTAAAACTCATGATACGAATAGCATATTTCTGAACAATAATGAGAATTTTTAAAGTTGAATGGTAGCAACCACCCCAACACCATTTCAATTTTGAAATAAATTTCAAATCCAATTCCAATTTCGATTTCAATTCCAAATTCAAGTTGAATTTCAATTTCGATTCCGATTCTGATTCCGATTTCGATTTCAATGTCGATTTCAATTTCAATTTTCATTTCCATTTCAATTTGCATTTCAATTTTCATTTTTCATTATGAAGAGGAAATTGAAAATTATTGTTTAGATGGGTATAACTTATTTGCTAAGTGCAATAATGACAGTCGTGCGGGTGGAGCAGCTATTTATATCAATAATAACTTGCATTGTAAACAAGTTAATTTTAACATTCAAACATTCGATGCCGTCGGTGTTACATTCACCCTAAACTCCAAATTATTATTCGTAGTTTGCATATATAGACTGAATAATATTAGTGTTAATACATTCGTTGATGAGTTCGCCAAGCTAATTAATGACGTATCTCATACTAATTTATTTATTATGGGTGATTTCAACATCAACTTTTTACAAAACAATCCACTCCAAGATAGTTTTCTATTGTTAGTCTCCAATAATGGTCTTGATGTTTTGGTTTCTGAACCTACTAGAATTACAAATAGTTCGGCAACTTGTATAGACAATGTTCTGTATCGATTTGATCAAAGATACTTTAATGAGGTGTCGTGTGCTGTTTTAGATCTTAAGATATCAGATCATTGTTTAATTAACATCGAAATATCAGGTCGTATTCAATATACAAATACTAGTAGAAACATTGAGGTATCGAATGTTGATCACAATCAATTAATTAATCTGCTGACATATGAAGAATGGACAGATGTACATATATTGCTGCAGGGATCCGTCTTTGGCTTTTGACCATTTTTAAACACATTTAGAGGTCACGTTGATAAATGTACTACTTCTAAATCAGTGAACAAGCAATTAATTAAGTTAAAGCCATGGATGTCCGATTGTCTCTTGAAATAAATACGTAATAGAAACGAGATTTGCCAACTGGCCAAGAAGCACCCTAATAATAATAGACTAAAACAGTACAGTTTGAAGTTGTGTGACTCGACGCAGTCTTCTCACAAAATGCACAATACTGAAAAAAAACAGATTAATCACAGAACACTATGATATAATGAGTAGTTTCCATTTCTCATCTATATCATCTGGGGAACTGTATTCAATAATCAATTCTCTTAGAAATCGATCGGCTCCTGGTATAGACGGGGTGTCAAATTGTACTGTAAAAAACGGCTTGCTTTGTGGTTGATGTATTATCGTTTATATTTAATCTAAGTGTGGCTACAGGAATTTTTCCGATTACCTTAAAGAAAACCGTGGTAGTTCCAATATTCAAAAAAAATGTTAGAACATCTGTAAATAATTATCGTCCAATCTCCCTCCTCTGTCTCTCTCTCTCTGGCACTATATATCCCATACAGGGATTTCGCCACCTCAAATGAGGTTTCATAATCGTATTTTCATTTCGGATAATGAGTGATTAATTCATTGATCCTAAACCAGCCGTGAAATTTTTTCCTTGTCACCACCGGGAATCGAACCCGGGACCTCCGGTCGCTGGAGCAAGCATGCTGACCACTTTGCCACCGGGGCGACCTCCTCTCGGTTTTTTCAATAATATTTGAAAAGGCTATGAAAGCTAGGTTTGTAAGCTTTTTAGATAAATTCAATTTTCTATCTCCCTTACAATTTGGTTTTAGAAAGAACAGAAATACCGAACAAGCTCTATTGTCATTTTTAGAACAAATAAGTAAAAACATTGACCATAGTCTGAAGGCGTCCGTGTTATTTATAGATTTAACTAAAACCTTTGATAGAGTGGAACATTCTACTCTTGTAATGAAGCTTTACCGCATTGGCTTTCGCGATACGATCCACAAAGTTCAGTCCTTGGGCCTCTACTGTTCCTGATTTATGTAAACAGAATTTTTAGACAACAATTCTGTGGCTCTCCCATTGCATTTGCTGATGATTTTTCGTTTACCTATAGTAGTCTTAGCTTACAAGATAACATTATGTATATTGATAGTGATTTGAATATGATCTCGGTTTGGCTCAAAGCTCACAATCTTCTTCTAAGTGATAAAACGAAAATATTACATTTTCGACACGGATTGTCATCACCACCAGCCATTAAGTATCATGAGTATGGTTGCAATAGGATCTGTAATTCCAGTGGATGTTTCATGGTTGACTTGGTTCATGTTTATCGTTATCTTGGCATTTTGATAGACGAACAATTAAATAGGAAGACGCATATTGAGGGTTTGAAAACTAAGCTTTTATAGCTAGCAAGGAAAATGTACGTTTTGCGTTCATATTGTCCATTATATTTATTGAGAATGGTGTATTTCGCATTAGCTGATCCAATCCTGCAATACGGTCTCTCCTGCTGGGGTAGCGCATGCAAAAACACATTAATGCCATTAATTAATAGGCAGAAACACATTGCTCGAATCATCTGTTTTAAAGAAACGTGTTCACCTTCCTGGCCCATATTTCAAACTCTTGATATTTTGCCTCTGCGTCACATGTTTGTCTTCAAGGTTTTAAGAATTTTTTACAATATCAGCGGAAACTCTTTTATTAACTATTCAGACTATAGTCTTCGATCTAGTCTTCTATTCAAAAAAATATTCCAAAATATAATTCACATCTCAGAAGAAGTTTTTTCAATGTAATTTCACCAATTATCTTTAACAAATTACCTTGCAAGATTCGTAGGTGTTGCACCTTATCATCATTTTCAAAAGAACTAAAACATTGGCTTAGTACAACCAAGAATATTGAGGAGCTCTTCAGTTTTTATATTTGAAACTCGAACGAGTAGAGTTACACTTTCGTGACGTTTAAATTATAATAATTGGAATCAACTGTCATTAATTTTTGTCTAGAGATTATATGTATTATTATCATCTATTATATTTATATACTTTATTATCATTTTATACCGTAAATTATTAGTTAATTAAATTATAAGTTTATTTTATACTCTAAATTATATTGTTATGTTACATTTTTTTTTTCTAAGTATTTTATAATTAGAAAACATTTTTTCGTTAAAAAGGAATCAGTGTACCTGGCCCGTGTTCTGTTGAACCAAAGGTACACTTTTCTTACCAATTTATATATTTTTAAATTATTGTATATTTTTTGTAAATAAAAATTGGTAATGATTAATAAATAAAATAAAAATTAAAAAAAAAAAAAAAAATTCGTTTTCGAAATTCAAATTTAATTTCAATTTCAGTTCCAGTTTCAATTTTGATTCCAATTCCGATCTCGATTCCAATTCCGATTCTGATTCCGATTCCGATTCCGATTCCGATTCCAATTCCGATTCCGATTTCGATTTCCTTTTCGATTTCAATTCGATTTGGATTTCGATTTCGTTTTCGATTTTGATTTCGATTTCAATTTCAATTTCTATTTCTATTTCGATTCCAATTCCAATTCCAATTCCAATTCCAATTTCGATTTCAATTCCAAATTCAAATTGAATTTCAATTTTGATTCCGATTTCGATTTCAATGTCGATTTCAATTTCAATTTTCATTTCCATTTCAATTTCCATTTCGATTTTCATTTCGTTTTCGAAATTCAAATTCAATTTCAATTTCAATTTCAGTTGCAATTTCAATTTCAATATCAATTTCGATTCCGATTCCGATCTCGATTCCGATTCCGATTCCAATTCCGATTCCGATTTCGATTTCGTTTTCAATTTCAATTTCAATTCGATTTCGATTTCGTTTTCGATTTTGATTTCGATTTCAATTTCAATTTCAATAATGATACCATGAAGAACACCTACGTTACAACTTACAACAGACGTTATAACTTCGAATTGCAAGTACACATTTTTCTGTCTGTAAATATTGTATCAAAAGAAAGGATCAAAAGGTTCGAACTGCATCAACATTACAAACTTACAAAAATTCTCTGCAAAGCACAGAATATCCATTATATCACAGTCACGAATTCGAAAATCCTCTCTAGGCAATTGACAAAATTAGTTGCGGCCCTCGAAATTCAGTCCATAACGTTTTGTGGGTAGTAGATGGTAATCGCTGGATATGGTACCCCCAATATTGGTATTGGTTTTGCAATTGTAATTCGAGTAGGTGAGTCCTGGTATATGTAGTACAATAAAATCATCATGTAACCACTGAACATGATGATCGAAAGTTCGATTACGGTCCATAGTAATCTGCAACAAACAAAGACTTTCGTAAATATTACGCAATATAAGACAATCAATGATTACCGATTACTCAATTTACACTTCTGAAAAACTGTGTTATCAGTATGTTTGCACACTTCAGGTTTCATAATATTTTTCCCCGGGTAAATTTTACTTATCTCCACCGCACTCGAATGATTCAGTCAGCAAAATAATAAAATCATTGACTAATTTTAAAAAGAATCACCCAATCAAATTTGAAGATCTAATATTTCCGTTTCAAATATTAGAAAAAAAAAATTATTTTATGATAAGATATTTGCTTTGCACAGGCCTTTATCTAGCTAAACGGACAGGTATATAAATCGGCAGGTTGTGTCTTCAAATCATTATTCAATAATCAGTGTACTAGTAAAGTAATTATAAATTAAAAATGAAAGTGTTAATTGTTCTTGCAGCCTTAGCTGCTGTATGTGCTGGTGAATTGGTAACTAATATTTTTGTTAAAGTTTAAATATTGCGCTTGCTAACATCATTTTTATTTTTTGTAGACCGCCGTTGCACCAAACCTAGTAAAAGAATCACCAATCGGCCGTATTGTATTTGGTTCTCCAGCAATAGCTAATCAATTCCCATGGCAAGCATCAGTACAAGGTGGATCCGCAAATGGTACAATGTTAATCCGATGCGGTGGTGCAATCGTCTCAACAAGTCGCGTTATTACTGCAGCTCATTGTACATACCCATATCAATCGTTCCGCGTCGGTGTTGGAAGCAATAACATCCAAGTGCCATCGCTATCACAAACCGTTGCACGCGTCAACGTTGCAGTCCATCCCAATTACAACCCCACCAACCTCAACAATGATATTGCAATTTTAATTTTACCATATTATTTAACGTTGAGCGCAAGTGTTGCTGCTATTCGTCTACCACGTCGTGCCCAATCCGTCTATAACTATTTTGCTGGACAAACAAGTCAAATTGCCGGATGGGGACGTGTCAATGATGCCAATATAACAATGTCAGACACATTGAGATACACAAATATTGCCGTGTACACCGTTGAAGTATGTCGATCAATTTATGGTGCCACAGTTGTAACAAATGCAACCATTTGTGGTATTGGTAGTCCTGACACTCGTGCCAATCCATGTGGTGGAGATTCAGGTGGCCCATTAGCGTGGAGAGATACAGCCGATAATACTACATCAATCATTGGTATCTTCTCATTCATTGCCGATGCTGGTTGTTCCTCTGGATACCCTTCAGGTTACACAAATATTGGTAATTTCCTCGATTGGATTAGTGTTAATACTGGACTTGTGATTAGAGCCTAAGAAATTTTTTGTGTTTTGTTACTTTTGTACTAGAAACGTGTGTGTACAGTTATCATTATGATAACCGTTTTCGGTGATAAATAAATTAATTAATGAAAATTAATCAATTTGATTGAATTTTTTTGATTTGTAAAACAAGCAAGATAACGGAAATCGACCCAGTTACACATGCCTGACGGCTAATACTTATAGTTATGTGTACCGGTCCCAAGGTCAGACAGTCGCCAAATATACCTGATTATATTAAAATAAGATCGAAAGACTTAGACGGTGCAATAATAGGACATCTCACAGTGTGTACGAAAATTCCATTATATGCAATCGATATAGACCTAACCCTTCAAATGACACCGTTGACATTCCTAAACGTATTGATACCAGACGATTTTTAAGTAGAACTTCTTCAGTGCAAGTCTATAAATAAGGCATTCTCAAAAAAATAGCGCTCCCAATTCGTTTGAATATCGATTTGTCATTTTAAACTGTACCACTAAACAAAGTCTATGAATGTCAATTCATTTGGAAATAGCACCTACCCCTTTTTGAAGGTTACATAGGTGTCACCTGTAATTGAAGAAATGTTCGTACCCTTGTCCTGTTATTGGTCATTTAAAGTATCACTCAACAAAATTATTGAACGATTTTTACTCAAAAAAATCATTCGCTACAAATCCCTTTGGAAATCATTTGCAAATTTAAGCCTATAGTTATCATGTTAAAAGTAAACCACCCAGTTTCGGAATGTCACTATATCATTTCAAAGGTAAGGCCATGAAGAAACGATGTTCTTTCACGATCGGGTTTCCTCTTCACAATCTGCTACTCGTTATCTAATAAGTCGGTCAATAAGTCGCGAGGCTAACACATGGATGGCGCATTTATTGAAAAATTTAAATGTGTTTTAAGAAGTACCAAGGCGAGCCGCTGCACCACAAGTTCAAATTGATCTAAAGCATAAGTCTATAAGTGCAAAGATTAAGATTTTTTAAAAATAGCGATATATAGTATGCGCACCATCATCAATTTAAGGAATGCAGATAGCAGTTGCAGTTTATTACCAACAGCCGTTGCTCGAAAAATGGCTTATGTTAGCAGAATCCGTGTATGCTGGTTTAGACCTATACGGTTTTCTCTTATTCGCATTCAGAAAGTGATAAGCCCAGTGAGATGCTAAAAGTGCTGGAAACCTGGTTAAAGATCAGCCTCATGAAAAGTAATGATCAACACTCAAACATTTGCTTCAAACGCTACAAAGTTTTGGCAAAAGGCAAAACATTTTAGAAGGAAGCCGCTCTGCTCATGCCAGCCAGTCGCCGTCATAATATGTGAATATAATTGGAACCTGGATGGTGATACTTGGATTAGAGACTATAACGGCAATGCTGCTATCTGTGTATGTGGTGGTTTAGTCATCCAAAAAAGTTGCCCAGTTTTGAACATGTTCGAGAAAAAGTCAATTGAATCAGATCCCTCTCCAAACGTGCTAATTGAGCAATTCATCCATTTCCTGGGTTATTTATAGTTTTCAATGAGAAAGGTCATATCCCATAGTAATTTCCGAATATTTCAATGCGTGTGGTCTACTGTGTAAGATAGCGCTCAAACAAATAGAAGAGGTTAATCTATAATGGAGTCCTCCCCAGTTCGTTAATCATACCCTAGAAGCAATCATCAAAACACCAACCTGACGGGCACTGCTTCACGCAAAAGCAGCCCAGCTAAAACACAGCGTGACCAAAGCAAGTAATCTTCCAATATTTAAAGAAAACAACGCTCGACGTCAGCCGGGCTACTGGTGGAGTGAGAAAATGGCATCGCCACAACAGAGTTACTATCGAGTTAGATTCCACACCATATAGTAATAGAGGCACCTGGTGCATTGGAAATGGCCATTATGCAAAGCATGCGATGATGCTAGAAGTTCCTATATGTGATTAGGTCGAGAACGATTCTTGGGGTAGACCTTACAGGTGTAGTTTCAATTTAATATCCTGATGGATAAGATAGTAGCTATAGTAAACTTAAATTCGAATGTCCGTTAAATCCGAATGGAAAGTTTTTAAATTTAATCGACTATAGATTTTGCACTTGTTCTGGAATATAAACAGTTATTGGAAGAAGTTTTGGAATATCGTCCTGGAACGGAACTCTTTAATTTGATTGAAATGATTGATTAAATTAAATTGATTAATTAAGTGATTATCCGAGGTTGCGATTGTGGAAGAAAGCTGGTGAAATTGATTCTATATAAAAAGATAAGGTTAAATTTGCCGCCCCGGTGGCAAAGTGATCAGCATGCTGCTCCTGCGACCGGAGGTCCTGGGTACGATTACCGGTGGTGACAAGGAAAAATTCCACGGCTGGTTTAGGATCAACGAATTAATCATACTCATTATCCGAAATTAAAATATGATTATGAAACCTCATTTGAGGCGGCCAAATTCCTTGATGGGATACAGTACCAGTGAAAGAAGGAGAAGATTAAATTTATATAAAAAAGTTAAGTGCAAGTTAAAATAATAATCTTCATGTTCAGAATTCATCTTTAATATTAGCTATTGAGCAAAATGCCGGGAAGTATCCGAGAGAAAAGATATTATTGAAAAAAAAAAAAAAACTTATCGTAGGGTTGTCCTCGGCAGGCAAATCATACATGGTTAAAATTTTATGATGAGCGGTTTAGCGTCTGAAGTGCGATTCGATACAGATTCATGAACTCGTCTTACAAATGTCAATCATCAGTTCAACGGAAGTTCAGTACCGTCCAAACCGCATTCGTATAAAATAAGCAGAAGCGGTAACGTCCAAGGCTTCTTCTAAATATGAAATATATGAAATATGAAATATATGAAATATAAAATATAATTACCCATAAATCGTTTTTAAAGTCAGTTGATCCGAAACAACTATTTAGGTCATATAATATTATTAACCTCCCCCCTATAAAAATTGAATTCAGCCAAGAAACATTTTTCATTCCGAAAAATATATTCAATTTAAAACAACTTAACGATTAAAGTTGTTTAATTTTTATTATTTTAAATAAATTTCCTGTAATTTCCCTCTTTATATCTAAACACCATCTCGCAAAGTGCTTTAACCGTTTAAGAAAACATTAACAACCAACAAAAAAAAATCCAATAAATATCTAAACAATTACAATAATAATTCTTTCAAGGATTTATTAAATTTCGTATCTCCGTACCTTGTATAGAAAATAAACCGAAGGAAAAATACGTTAACGAAAATTTAATTTTAATTTTCTCCCAGTTTTACGCATTTATGTATTCCCGCATATTTTTGTCTTATTCGGCATTTATACGAGTACGTCTTACTTTACACAAGAAAATTTTTTATTTAAATTTAAAAAGTTATTATCTCGTATATTTGTGACAAAGATCGGTTACGAATTATTATCGTTTTCACTTGCGTATTATACATTGTGCGGTTTACGTACAAAGTTTATTTCGATTCGAAAGACCCGATTCATAAAAGGAACTCTCCCCGCAGTGCTTAAATAAAATTTAATTAAAACGAATTGGAAGGGGGGACGATTGAGTTTAAATATATGTATATGTATTTGTTTCAAACGAGGTTAAGATTTCTTCTATTTTGGCATCCCTCGCAAAAATTACTGTACTTAATGTCTTCAACTCTTTAATCGACGTTTTGTATTTGTTTCATCTGGTTTCCCTCTGAGTGTTCTCAAAACTAAATAAAAGGTGCGCGTTACGTATAGCAAATTTAAAAAATAAAATGTTTAATTTAATTTTCATTTGGATTAAATTAAATAAAAATTTATTTTTTCAAATTTTTATATTTAATGTACTTGTTCTTTTATTTCGCCTTCATGGGTATAATGAACATAAATATGGTTGGTCTAAAATGTATCCTCCGTTTTAACAATAGATGCCGCTATACCAAAGAATGTACAGTCTTTTAAAAAGGTGATGTGTCATTTATGAAATGGCATTTTAAAGGTTGTAACCAAATTCCGAAATTCACAAAAAATGATTTTAATATTCAATTTTTTAGTTTCAGAAATGTTTGAATTTCTTGTAAATTGCACTTCAATATCCTTTAAGTTGAAAAATATTCTTTTAAATTATTTTCGGAAATTTCGGAATTTCTATCTTATCTATGACTATGTAGCTGTACATGGCGCGCGTAGCTTCGCCCAAAATAAAGAACAAATATTTTTTATCTAAAATGAAAAATTAATGTATTTTTTATCGTAATGCTAGGGTATGATAAACAGTGTTTTTGGTCTTATAATTTGGTGCATAAATGAGTAGATTTTTTGGTGTGCCGTGTGAAAAACGTGAGTTTGTCAAATTCAAACCAGCAATAGCCAACGATTATCCTTGTGATTTGTTGATGGTGATTGCGAAGGCCAGACGCAATGGAAACTGTAGCCGCTTGAAATCGAAAGGTAAATCATTTGAAATCATCGGTATGCGTGGAATCAGCACATCTTCCCCTTTATATTTACCGCTGATGATTGTTGCCTCGATCAAATTTCGTTTTAGTTTTTTATGGTCAGTCTGGTCATATGCGTGGTGGCATTCCTAGTGGCTCCATTGAATTTAAAAATTCGGTTGGACAACTGACTACTTGTTCCGCATCCATCACTGTGTTAATTGATATGTATTTGATTGGTTCTCCGGGCAATTTCAATTGAATTTGTTCGTTCAGCTTGTTCACATCATCATTTTTTTAGGCCAAAATTGCTCGTTCGCATAGCCAATCTGGATTTTTTGTAGTTGCAAGTCAAGTTTGGGAATACCTTGTCAATAACGGCCTGAATACTCACTGCTTAATTTGGCAAAAGTTTGGCGAAAACGTAATCTCAATTGTTGAGTGATCAATTGGAATTTTGCCGTTTCCAATGTCCAAAAGTTGCTTAGAAAATGTTTGGGCAGAGGCCTCTTTCAACAAATGCACACGCATGTTCATTGAGAGGGTAATTTTTTCAACTCGGTTCCATAAATAAGATGCTTTGAGGCATGCGTTTAGCTCATCAGCGAGTGTTTATCGAGGTATAACGGGTAAGGTTTGGCGAAAATCACCTACAAGAAGTATAAATGTTTCCCATTGGTTGGTTTTTACCTCTGATATATCGCAGAGTCCGGTGAAGCGCCTCAAGTGATTTTTTATGGGCCATAGTTCAGTCGTCCCAAAAGATAATTTTGCACGCTTTAAGGACTGCGGACATTCCTGAATTTTTGCTGATGTTACAGGTTGGTGTTCCGGTCTGGTTCAAATTTAAGGGTAGCTTGAGTGCCGAGTGTGCTGTTCGCCCACCATCGAGTAGCATTGATGCTACTGCGAGTTCTATTCCATTCTGCATTCAAACCGACGCCAGTATTAAATTAATCAGAAATGTTTTTCCGGTGCCGCCAGGAGCATCAAGAAAAAAAATTTCGCCATTTCCATTGTCTACACGTTGCTTGACTTTGTTGTAGGCAAATTTTTGATCAGCAACTAATAGTTTTGTTTGTGTTTCCACGAAATGACGTTGCTGGTTTACATCGCAATGCTGTTCTCGCAACACATCTCCGTCTTGTACATCATTCCTGTCCCGTGTGGATGCCGGCATACCAAGTTGATTTAGTACTTTGTTGTTAATTGATATGCATAAATCCTCAATCAATATTAGCATTTCATTAAAAATGTCGCCGGAATATTGTAGATTTGGATCACTTCTGCGTGCATGCCGCAGAATGTTTTCACTGAGACTTTCACGATGCTTTTCCCAGAGTTTTTGTGCATTCGATGCTACGCATGTTGTTAAAATGATCGCAAACACAGTACGTATGTGTTTTGGATGACACGTAAGCGATGCCTCTGTTAGCGTTGTATTCAAATTATTGTCATTTTCAAGTAATCCAAGCTTGATACATGCTTCTCTATACGTTTGGCATTCTATGCCATCGATGGTTTTTAATACAACGAATGATGTTGGACCTCTGACTGTATGCAATAACAATCTTAAATAGTAACATTCAGCGTTGTTTGGATGTACTGTATATACACGTCCTAAAGCATTTGACGAACTTACTTGTGCATTCTCTAAATCAAATGCACCTCGCTTTCTTCTCATAAACTTTTTTGTCGATGTGTTCCATGTGTAGTATTTGGGCACTTCGTGATACAAGTTAGTCCGAATACTGCCATGTCACTCACTGCCTTTGTTGACGTATTTGCAAATGTATTTTATTGACTTCACTGAATTGCAATACTCAACATTAATGTGGGCATCAAACATTTTTGAAAGCAGCGGTGAATACGGCACGATCCATCTATTGTCGAAGTCAACATCTACATCTCGCATTTTGATTGTGGTTGTATATCCAATCATCGGTGTTCCTTCTTCTATACATAGAATATCCATCACCTTCAGTTTGAGTTTCATTAATCAGCTCACGTGGATATGTACTGTACACTTGCCATCCTTCCTTGTTCACTCGTAGTCTACGACCACCATTTGCAATATTCGATCGCTCTCTGATCGAATATGGGGACCACACATTGACCATATTGCGATGAAATATTTAAATTTTACTTATGTAAATCTTATCGTTAAAACTATAAAGTTTATTTTTCGGTTCAGCTGTTTGATATCCCGGTTCAAATATTGCACCTGAATTGGGGAGGGGTACCTTCTATATTTGATTAACCTTTTGACGTATGTCTGTAGCCATAATTCTCTATAGAATTAGTCTAAATTGCCATAATTAGTGATTGATAAAATTAATCGTAGCAATCTTTCCTCGTCCCATTTTTCTAGCTTTAATTGAGTTCACCACCCATTTTAAAACCCAATTTCCCTTAATAAATATTTTAGATATATACAAAGAGATAAAAATCATGAATTAACATTAAAGTTAATTATTTGCTTGTTTCATTTTCTTAATCCATTATGATTAATTATTCAAATAAATTACTGTCAATATAAATTTTCTAAATACATTTTTTTTTCCAAAACAAAAATCCAACAAAAGTTTGATTTATATTCAGAATTCATAAAATTTATAAATCAAGTGAAAAATTTTCATACTCAGACACAAATTATTAGAAAAATTAAGTGAAAATTATTGATAAAAAAATTCTTATCATTCCTTCAATATTGTGTTTTATTTGTGTTTGCTTGTGATATGAATTTTCCCAAGTTTCCCATAAAGACAAATATCAGCAAAAGATTTTTTTCCAAAATAATAAAAATATAATTTTCATAATCATTTTTATTTTTATTGCGCCATTTAATTATAATAATTAGAATATATAGCGTTGTGCTGTACTCGTGTATCGAGGAAAATGAAACGTGTTTCAAAATTTCTGAATAGAAATTCCATTTAGAAAATTAATTTAAATACAGATTTTAGTAAAAATAATTTTAATGATTTTACAAATAATAATAATAATTACAATTATATGGTGGTGGTAATGGTTGGTAATAATGGAAAATTTTCAAAGAAGTCAGTGAGGCAAAAGAAAAAATATAAATTAATTGGATCAGTAAACACGTTTTATGAGTATGTGAAATACACCGAGGTGAATGGAATGCATTATTTATCACGTGGCGTGACTAAAGGATTACAAGATAAACATTTTTTGTACCAGTTAGTAAAAAAACCAAGAATCTGAAACACAAAGTCTTAATAAATCTCTAATGTTTTCTGGTAGTTTTTTGGAAAAAGCTAAGTATGAAATTGCATCCCGATTAGTCAATCAGTCTGGCGTTTAGAGAGAGAGAACCTTTTGATAATCACTTTTTCGCTCTTTGGCGATATAGCGAATGATAAATTTATAAACATTTCGAGGTGGTGCCCGGCCTCAACGGCATCCCTGCAAATTTAATTAAACACGGATGCACTGTTCATGCATCAAATAAATATGATCTCATCGTCGCTAGGTGGGACGAGGAAGAGCTGCCGCAGGATTGGAAACTGCAGTCATTGTCCGCTTCACAAAAAAGTCGATCATGAGAAATGAGTAAACTATCGATGAATAACTTTATTGAACTTGTATTTGCCAAACTCCTTCCTCTCGCCGAAAACTTCAACAGAGACTATGATATATTCAGCACCAAACTTCGCGCTTCATATTTAATAACTCGGGCGAAATTCTTGGATATGCAGATGATATCGAGCTTGTTAGAAGCGATGAATCAATGAATATCGCATTCAGCCACTGAGAGAGAGTGGGATAGCAGTGGGTTGATTAAACCCAACCGAATTAGATGACTTGATCTCGTTGTAAGGTCCCCATAACTACGAATGGTGAAAACAGCGTTACAGTGATAACCAGCGTACAAGCGATGAATCAAGATGGATGAAGGACCACGGATAGGCGGCAAAATCCCATCATGTGATGTGATAGCACAGGACGATTAATATTGTTTTATAAGGGAATTTATATATAATGTTTTATAAGGGAAAGTTCGAATTTATTTTATATTAATTATATTATCCTTATATAAATGATCGATTTGATTCGGTCAATTATAATCTGCGTTAATCTTTCCCTGAAGCAATAACCACCATGTATCGGGTCATGTATCAGCTATGCACATCTATTGCAACTAGGCTAGATTAACGGGATAATTTATTGGTTTCTGTGTATTTTGTTATTATTATTATTATTTGTCGTTGTTCGTTTTCTGTTGTGCTTACGGCGATTTAACACCTTGGTTAGTAAGTATAGGGTTTTCTCGAACTTGTTATGTCTGCTTCAACTCACTACCCTTGGCTTGGGTAAACGGACTTAAAGGTCTAGTCCGGCGAGTACAGACGTGTATGTGATAATATTATACTTACACTTATGTTGGATTTCCTTTTTTTTAAACACTTAGACTTTAGATTTAAAAATTTATTTAATAACTAAATATTTGTACAATAACTGTTACGGTTCTTAATTAATAACTGGTTCTTGATAAAACTTGTTCTTGATAATAACTCGTTCTTGATAATAACTTTAATAATTTCAATGACTTTGACAATAATGATTTTACACAACTACAACTGATTTAATAACTAGATAACAACCCTCTGACGACAACTGACTTAATGTAATAATTTCGCGGTTTATATAGTATTTGGTTTTCGTTAATAATTAGTTTTAATTTTATAAAAGGCGGGACTGAAAGATCCTTATTTTCTGTAATTTTAATTAAACTTATTTCTGATTGGCCCGATTTTGTCATCTCTATATTTTAATCGGGGCCTTCATTTATTACGAGACTATTTATTTTTTATGTGACAGTGATATCTTGCATATGGGTTTCTAGTGGTCTCGTAGATATTTGTTTACATTCAAATTTTTTGTAATTAAAATTTCACATCTCGGGATAATGTGTTGGCATTATACTCATGTGGTTTAAATCAATTCATGTGTTTGTTTTAAGTCAAAATATGTATCTTACTTTTTTATTGTTACAGTATTTATGTTTTGGGATCTTTCTAATGGTTTTTATTGCTATCTTTCATTCTATATAATTTAAAAGTTGTAATACATTTTGTCTGTGTTTTTTATGCATAATATTTGTTGTTGTGTCGAAAATATGTTTCGGGATCTGAATTGAATATTTATTTTTGCTATCTTATGTGCTATATACTTAATTATATAATTTATATTTAATCAATTTCTTATCTTTAATGATTTATGCTATTATTGTATTTTGTGTGACCTGGACGGTGCTTTAACGTGTTTTGTATACGGGACACTGTCCTGGAAACACAACATACGCCACCCTTTACGGAAAATTTTGCTGGGATTTTGAAGAAAGCCCAGGAAAATTTTAGGTATATGTATGTAACACATATGTAAATGATTTTTAAATTTTATTGTTAGTATCTTTCTTTTTTTTTTTTAAATTGTTACACAGGAAATTTATTTTTTGTAGTTGGTTGAATGACCTTCTGTAATTTGTTGGGTGATGATTGTGACTTCTTTGAATTTTAGTGCCTTGCCTTCTTTGTTTATGGTGTCATTTTTGTGTTAAGGGTTTTGCCTTTGCGTCCTTTTCATGAATTTATGGTCTTTGATGTATTATGTTTGTTTATGTTATGTATCTTGTGCTAATGACCCCTGTGTTGGCAGGATTTTCGTCTATGTATCTTGCCTTTTCCGTTGAATTTTTATTCTCTTGTTGCATAATATGTTGTTTACCTTCGGTTAGGATATATATGACGTTATTGTTTGTTTATTGTTGATGTTTGTTTTTATAGTGTATAGGTGTTATAATTATGACTGTATTATTTTTTGGCCACGATATTATTTCGATGTGTCGTATTATGGTGTTATGGTATGGTATTATTTTTGGTTTTGTAATGTGTTAAAATTTGAAAATTATGGTTATATTATGATATTATTTGATTTGTTACATGTATTGTATAATGGTTGTATTTATATTATGGTTTGTTATAATTGCATTTTGTGATATAATTTTTAATTGTTATATTTCGATATTATACGTGTTGTATTATGGTATTCTTTGTTACATTATAACTGTTGTATAACGGTTTCTTTTGATATGTCATATATGTTGTATTATGTATTATTTATAATGCTGAATTTTCATCTCATGGTTTACTGTTATTTTGGCTCGTTTTGGTACTCTGATTCTGTCCTTTGCTGATATGTTCTGCTCTTTTATTACGTGTTAAGCTTCTGCCTTCTTGTGTTGTTGTTTCTTCTGTGTAACGTTTTGTAAAGATTTATGTTCTTAATTCTAGTTTTTAGTTTTATTTCGTGTTACTTACGGGTCTCTTATATCTAATTTTGCAACTTTGCTTTTAAAATTTGATTGTTTATCGTAATATTTGAAAAAAAGAAAGAATTTTTTTTTGTGTTTCCTTATGGGGAATTTAGAATTTTGTATGTGATTTTAAAATTTTGAAAAATTTATTTATCTATAAAACTTATTCATTTATTATTGTGTTATTTTAATTGAATTTTTATTAATTTCGTTCGTATTTTTTTTTTTTTTTTAATTTAATTTGTTAGCTGATTAGTTTGTTAATATTTTCCTTTTTTCTTCTCACGTCGTTAATAAATGGTTAATTTTTATGTAGTGAGAAGGAAAAAGTTTGCTTTGCGTAAATCTGCAAGCGTAAAAAAAATTTGCTTTAATAATAATTAATTTTTTAGTTTCGGAATTTTGTTAGTTCTAGTGGCTTGAGAATATTAATGGGATTTGTTATTTGGTAGTTAGTGTATTGGTTCTGGAGTAAAAGTTATATTGGGTTTATTACTATTTTTTCCTAATTTTAAAATTTGTGTATTGGTATGTTGGAATTGGGATGTACGCTGATGTAGAATTAATCGTGCAATTATTGTTAGAATGTTGGGATAACTTATTAGCTTTTAAATGTTCTGGATTGACATTTAAGTTCTGAATGTGTTCCTCATCTTTTGGATTACTCGTTGCTAGGTAATTATTTTGGTCCAGTTTCCTAGTGATGCTCAAATGTTTCTTATTACGATTTAAGAAATTTCGTATTTTATGGTATATAATTTTGGATTTGTGAATTTTATCTAGCTTTATCAGTCTAAAAGAGTTTAGGATATTATTGTAGATTCTATGTATTTTGTGTCGTACTTTGTAATAGAATAACATGGAAATCGTACCAATTATATGTAAGATAATAATAATAATGTTTATGAAAATGTTATTTTCGTTTGTTGGATGATATTCACTCTGATTCGTGGACTTACTAACTAAATTTGGTGGGAGATTATTTGGTCTCGTGTAATTTGAAATGTTTTTCATATAATTTTGATTCCTTGTTTGTTGAGTGTCGGGACTCGTTTGCTTACTAACTAAATTTGATAAGAGAGTGTCTGGACTCTTTTGCTTATTAACTAATTTTGATGATGGAGCGTCTGGGCTCGTGTAATTTTCTGATTTGTTTTCATGTATTTGATTGAATGAATTGTGAGTGTCTGGACTCGTTTGCTTACTAACTAATGTATGACAGTCAATCTCACTTTGTCGGTTATTTAAAGAAGTCTTTTTTCTCGGTAAATTAACCTGAGGGATTGATATCATGTGATTTTGATGTGCGTTGGGGCACGTTGAGTTGATTTGATTAAAATGTATGTTTTTTGTTTGATTATAAGCGGCTGGGCTTGGTTTTCTAATAACTAATGTATGATGGTCAACCTCACTCTGTCGGTTTATTAAAGAAGTCGTTCTTCTCGGTGAATTAACCTGAGGGATTGATTCCATACGATTTTCGTGTGCGTCGGGGCACGTTGAATTGAGTTGATTTAAATTATTGTTTTGTTTTTGGTTATAAGCGGCTGGGCTTAGTGAATTTGATTTTTTAATAACTAATTTATAAGTATCCACCTGACTCTGTCGGTTAATTAAAGAAAGCGTTTTTCTCGGTAAATTAACTTGAGGGGTTGATCTCATATTGTTTTGGTGTGCGTCTGGGCACGTTGGATTTGATTCAGTTTTTATTATTGGTAGATATATTTGTGGTATTATACCCATTGGGAGAGAATATTCGTGTCCTTGTTTGATTTGCGGATTGTTGTTATGGTTATATTTTGGATCCAACTGCGGCGGCTCTCCTACTGCTGGCTGGATCCAGGGTCGTTTCCCTGCTGTCTGTACTCTTCGTGATTTTCTATTGTGTGTGGGAATACAGTGTTGATTCGAACGTTCTTGAACATTTGTGTTAGGTCGTTTGTGTCATCGGGTGTGGTTTGAGTATTTTGAACGTTGGGTTGATAGGGATCTTTGTCATATTTGGGTGGGAATATATTTTGGTAAGGGTTTTGTCTGTACTGTGTTTGTTGTTGAGTTGTCGTGTGTTGGTTGTAGTTTTGTTGCTGATGTGATGAGTTGATTTGGTCATTTTGTGGGTGATAGTGTTTGTAAAATGGCTTTGGTTGATTTGAGTTGTAGTTGTAGTACGTGTCATTCGGTTGATGTATTCGATTATAGTTTCGTTGAAATTGTGGATTATATGATTGTGTTAAATTTCTTTCTTGATTTATTCGCGTTCGACATACGTCTATTGTGTGCCCTATTCTTCTGCAATAACTACATGTGAGTTGGTTTGTTTGATATTGTTTGCCAATTTTCTCGTCTCCTATGCGGTTGTTCTGTTGCGTTTGAGAGCATACTTTCTATAACTTCTGTATCGTCAATAATCTGGTTTATATCTTTGGCCTCATTTGTCGCTATTTTTTCTCTCAGGATTGTGTTATTTAGTCCTCTCTTAAAAGTTTGAATCATGTTGTTTTCAATGTGGTTTTGGTAACTTGCGTCCAATGCTTGTAAATTGTATTTTGTTCTAAAACCTTTTCTATATGTCTCTACTGCTTCTTTCAGTCTGTGGCCGTAATTTCTAACTGTTTCCCCATACAATTGTCGTATGCTTTTGAAATTGTTTTCTAAATCATCCAATGTTTGTGTTTTATGGTACATGCTGTTCAATAATGTTTTTAGGGAAGCGTAGTTTCCTATTTGAGCATTGCAAACACGCGTAAATGCTTCACCTGTTAATTTGAACTTTATTAGTCTGTCAAATATTAATTTTTCCTCTGGTGTTAATGGTTCGTACTGTACGTCTGCCATACTTATGAATCTCGTCAGTTCTTGAGCATTGCTGGTTCTATTTTCGCCACTAAATTCTGGTATAAAATCTTTTATAGTTTTTTGTATTTGTTGTTGGTCCATTTTGAGTTTTTGTTTGTCTTCCAATTTTACTTGCTTTTGATCGGAACCTTTGTTCTTGTCTGCGGTTTTATTTGTTTCTGTTTCTAGTTTCCTTTCTAACTCTAATTTTGTTTGGCTACGTGTTCTGTTTTTTGGAATTGGGAGTTGCGACGATTCAGATTTACTTCGTGATCTTTTCTGAGTATTTTTGTTCATAGAATTTTTGTCTACTGTTAGAGATTGTTTAGGCTATTTTTCGAGTAGTTCGACACATATATGGGTGATATTTTTCTATTTGAGTGTGGTTTTGTGGGGCGTATAATGTTTAATTTGTTAAGTTTTGGAATGAATTTATTTGTCTTAGGTGCACATTAATGTTAATAAATGCTAATTTGAGATTGTGATTTGAGGGTGTGATTTTGATTTAATTTCGAGCGGTTTGGGTGTGAATTTTATTAGACCTAAATTTTTACGATAGACTTATAAATTTGTGTTTTAAAGACTGGTACTTGATCTTTATTTTTTTTTCTACCTTTTGTGAGGCTGATTTAAATGTTGAATTTGTTTTGGATGAGTGTTACTTAATATCTATTCGCTACAGGACGAATACTACAGCGACAATGTTTTATAAGGGAATTTATATATAATGTTTTATAAGGGAAAGTTCGAATTTATTTTATATTAATTATATTATCCTTATATAAATGATCGATTTGATTCGGTCAATTATAATCTGCGTTAATCTTTCCCTGAAGCAATAACCACCATGTATCGGGTCATGTATCAGCTATGCACATCTATTGCAACTAGGCTAGATTAACGGGATAATTTATTGGTTTCTGTGTATTTTGTTATTATTATTATTATTTGTCGTTGTTCGTTTTCTGTTGTGCTTACGGCGATTTAACACCTTGGTTAGTAAGTATAGGGTTTTCTCGAACTTGTTATGTCTGCTTCAACTCACTACCCTTGGCTTGGGTAAACGGACTTAAAGGTCTAGTCCGGCGAGTACAGACGTGTATGTGATAATATTATACTTACACTTACTCGTATGTTGGATTTCCTTTTTTTTAAACACTTAGACTTTAGATTTAAAAATTTATTTAATAACTAAATATTTGTACAATAACTGTTACGGTTCTTAATTAATAACTGGTTCTTGATAAAACTTGTTCTTGATAATAACTCGTTCTTGATAATAACTTTAATAATTTCAATGACTTTGACAATAATGATTTTACACAACTACAACTGATTTAATAACTAGATAACAACCCTCTGACGACAACTGACTTAATGTAATAATTTCGCGGTTTATATAGTATTTGGTTTTCGTTAATAATTAGTTTTAATTTTATAAAAGGCGGGACTGAAAGATCCTTATTTTCTGTAATTTTAATTAAACTTATTTCTGATTGGCCCGATTTTGTCATCTCTATATTTTAATCGGGGCCTTCATTTATTACGAGACTATTTATTTTTTATGTGACAGTGATATCTTGCATATGGGTTTCTAGTGGTCTCGTAGATATTTGTTTACATTCAAATTTTTTGTAATTAAAATTTCACATCTCGGGATAATGTGTTGACATTATACTCATGTGGTTTAAATCAATTCATGTGTTTATTTTAAGTCAAAATATGTATCTTACTTTTTTATTGTTACAGTATTTATGTTTTGGGATCTTTCTAATGGTTTTTATTGCTATCTTTCATTCTATATAATTTAAAAGTTGTAATACATTTTGTCTGTGTTTTTTATGCATAATATTTGTTGTTGTGTCGAAAATATGTTTCGGGATCTGAATTGAATATTTATTTTTGCTATCTTATGTGCTATATACTTAATTATATAATTTATATTTAATCAATTTCTTATCTTTAATGATTTATGCTATTATTGTATTTTGTGTGACCTGGACGGTGCTTTAACGTGTTTTGTATACGGGACACTGTCCTGGAAACACAACAATATGACAGTTTAAATAAGTCGATTGTTGTTGCCTAAAATTATTTGAGTTGAATTATTAAAACATTTATTTCAGGGTTAAACATTATTTTATAATATTTTTTGTTACCTTAATTGTTAACGCCGATTCTACTAATAGTCGAGGCGGAGCAAGACGGATCGGAACGCGGTTTGTTGCATTCGCTTTCAAAAATTATTTGTAAAAATCGACCCTATTTTGTTTTTTGAACAAACCGGAAATTGCATTGCTACTGTAAAAATGCATTCAAAAAATTCTTGAGGGTTTTCGAGGTCGCTGATCACGATTATGATGTTCAAATTGACCCACAGCCGACCTGGAGCTCAGGAACGCCGATGAACATCATCTCCGTGGGACTCTCCCGAAAATCACGCGGGGAAGGAGAGAAACTCGGCGCCCGGGTGTTTTTTGGGTCGCTGAATTAAAATATGGCATCGGCGAGAACCCCCCGGACACCTGGTGTGCCCGAACCTGGACGCGGACGTCATCCCCGAGAATTTTCCTAACCTGACAAAAACGGCAAAAACAACCCGAAAATCATCGTGGGGGCATTTTTGGGGCGCTGAATCCGAATTTCCCGTCGAAAACGACCCCCGATCACCTGGTGCACTGGAACCTGGCCCTGAGCGGCATCTCAGTGGGACACTCCCAAAATTCACGCGGGGAAGGAGAGAAACTCGGCGCCCGGGGGTTTTTTGGGTCGCTGAATCCAAATATGGCGTCGGCGAATACCCGTCGAACACCTGGTGTGCTGGAACCTGGACGTCGACGTCATTCCCGAGAATTTTCCTGACAATATCGGCAAAAACAATCCGAAAATCATTGTGGGGCGTTTAATTCAAATGTCACGTTGAAAACGATCCTCCGAACTCCTAGTGCACCGGAACCTGAGCCTGAACGTCGTACCCGAGGGTTTTCTTCACACGATCGCAAAATACTAACCGAAAATCGTTTCATAATTTCACACGTTCATTGATGTGTAACCCTCGCCTATGGCCCTATTCTGGTAATTCCCGGGGATTGGACTTATAGCAAAATTATGACTGTAAATTTATACTGAAAACTGGTAATATTTATTGGAAATATTAATATCCAATTTTTTACTTTAATAAATAAACAAAATTACTTTTTTTAGGAAAATTCCATAAAAATATCAACAAAAACCAATTGAACGTAGTAAACTATTTTTAGACTTTTGTTTTCTTGTTTTATTGCGATCGCTTGTTGACCGCGAATAATTAAATAATTTTTCCGTAAATTTATTCCCCAATCGCCAGAATTAACTTTTGGAAAACGGGGAATTGTGAAAACGACAACACCAGTAAATCCGTAAGTTGAATTTTTAGATCATTATAATAAAATTCAATCACCTGTATGCAGTAGATTGAGGGGTGTGACAGCACCCAGACGCAAGTATTAAGTACGTAGTACTGCTTGGGCCTGCGCGCAAAAAAATCCGACCCGCCGCGTGGAGCACCAAGCAGCAGTGGCGCGCGGGCTCTCTCGTAGCTGGCACTCAGATCCACGCAGCGTGGGGTTTTTTCTAACGTCATTAATTTTCTTTCTCTATTTTTTACGATTTTTTTGTATCCCTAAATTTTTTAAAATTGAATTTCTAGGATCATGGATAACCGCAGGAGACGTGCGTTATTTGCACGTTATACACAATTCGATCGTCACAATGAAGGCTACAAGAACCACGAACATGGTCAAGGTTTCACAAACAATACGGCACGATAATCGCCATAATATTATTGAGGGTCGTGGTTCAATACATGTGCACGAAAGGTGTCGTCTCGCATAAATTAGGCATGCACATCCACTAGAACCCAAATCCAACAAAGCAAGAGTAGACAACAATTCTGATGGAGTAGCCAACAATTCTGATGATGTTCAACCTGTTGCGAATCAGGATAACTTTAACTTTTCGGAAAAGTGTGTAATATGCGCCAAAAAAAATTATCGTAGAACTCCAAGCTCAAAGTGTACTAGCAAATCTGCAAGACAAAACATCGTCGAGTATTCGACATTCCAGGTTGTTTCAGTCGATATTGTCAGGAAAACTATCGGAGATGACGTCCGCGTCCAGGATTCAGCGACCCAAAAAACCCCCGGGCGCCGAGTTTCTCTCCTTCTCCTCGTGATTTTCGAGAGAGTCCCACGAAGATGACGTTCATTGGTGACCCTGAGCTCCAGGTCGGCTGTGGGTCAATTTGAACATCATAACCGTGATCAGCGACCTCGAAAACCTCCGCGAACCCGAGTGGGGCTAGTTCTGACTCTTATTTACAAAGTTCTCTAATCTTCCAAAAGCCATCTCAAAAATGCGTTTTAATGCATTTTTAGCTGCAGCAATGCAATTTCCGGTTTGTTCAACAACAAAAAAATAGGGTCGATTTTTACAAATAATTTTTGGAAGCGAATGCAAAAAATCGCATTCCGATCCGTTTTGCTCTAAAAAATTTCGAACTATTGGCCGTTTTAGTGCTTCATTGCCTCGACTAGAATGAATTCGTACCGCGTTGTATGGAATCTTAGAAATAAATAAATTGTACACAAATAAAACTATATAAATAAAGCATTCTCAAAACATATTATCAGGTTGAGATTCATGAATGAATTTTATAAAATGACAAAGATTATATAATTTATTTAGATATTTTAATCTAAATTTATTGCATAATTCATAATTCATAAAATTAATAATTAAATTAGAAAAAAATATTTCCAACAAAAAATTAAAATGATATACTATATTGCGTTATGTACTCGTATTATTCAACATCACTGTCAAATATTAGCCGTCTAAATTGGCTAAATTTTCTAGTTGGCCGAGAATACTCCTCACTTTACAAATTTTCTTTTTGGTTTTCAAATGTACACTACCGCTCAAAAGTGTTTAGGCACTGTCAAAAACAGCATAAAATATTTAAAAACTCAGTAAAAATATGAAAATATTTGTTTTTTAGGTACATACGAGTACACACATATATTTCTGGCAATATACTAAATAAATGTCAAAATTAAAACGCCTAATTTGAATTTTACTTTCATGTGACCTCTTGATCGCAGCGCACAGTTGAGACATTCTCGCAATTAGTTTTGCCATCGTATCTGGCCAGATTTATTTTTAGTTTATAGATCATTGTGGAGCTGTGCGCGATATCGATCGAATAAAAATGTTCCATCATTTTTCGAAGTTAACCTGGCATGAAAATTTACATTTGTAGTTTGGTACAAGAAATTAAAACGAAAAGAGCAAGCACCACCGATGAAGCTAGTTTAAGACGTAGGTAGCTTTCCGCCGAAATACAAAATTAATATAAACGGCATTCAAATATGCAAGAAAATGTTTTTATCTACTTTCGGTATTAAGCAAAGCTTTGTTTCGAAATGTGTTCGTGAATCCCAATATGGGATTATAACCTGGCCTAAAAAACCGACTTCAGCTAGGACCAATTGTGAGAATCATCAGTTTATGTGTTAATTTTTAGATTTACTCAATAAGTTACCCAGCCATTATTGCAGGAAAGGGACATATAAGCTCTATCGTGAACGAAAATTTGAAACCAAACGTCTCCTTATACTGAATATTCAAGTCATTGCGTTTCTTCTGGGAAAAAACTAGTGTCGAAAACAAAATTTCTTGCAGAGTTTGCTAATAAAAATTTAGCCTTGTTTACACCAAAGGTAAAGGATCGATGCGATAATTGTGTACAACACGAAACGGAAAATTTGTCAGACGAAGTTTATCAAATTCATATAGCAGAAAAAAATCGGGCACAACAAGAAAAGGAAAAAGACAACGATCATGCAATGAATGGCCTTTGCCACCTAATATACATGAACCTGCAGGGGGTAAAAATCGGTCTATAATGATAAATTCAAGCAGTGCCTATTTTAAAACTAAACTTGCCTGCCACAACTTTACCATTTACAATAAAGTAACAAAAGATGTCGTATGCAATTGGTTTGACGAAACTACAGCTGATTTGCAAGCATCGGTTTCTGCTTCGTTTTTAGTAAAATATCTAAAGGATTTTTTTTTTAACAATGACGTGCTACCGATAATTCTGTACATATCAGAATAGAAATGCAATAGTTTCAAACGCTCTTTTACCACTGGCCATTGAATACAACACAACAATTATTCAAAAATATTTGATTAAGGGCCACACACACGTAGAAAGTGACAGTGTATACGCCAAGATAGAGCAAAAACTAAAGAAAAAAATTGAAATCCCAAATGATTACCATCATGTTACCATCGAAGCTAGACAAAAACCATTCCCTTATAAAGTTTTTGCACCGGATTTTAACTTTTTCAAGATTTTTCATTATTTAAAATATATCCGTCTATTAGCCCGGGCCGTCATAACGTTGTTACTAATTTACGGCAACTTCAATACAGTCCACAAGGTTTAACTCCCTACAAAATTTATTTTGACGACGAATTAGCAGAATTACCACCGCGGAAGGCTAAAACGGGATTTTTTAGAAAATCTGAGGATTTTCCTAACTTATTTTTAACCAGGAGAAATATATCGAAAATAAAATTTATGCACTTGCAGCACAGCATGAAGGTATATATTCACAAAAAAAATTGGGCATTTTATGATAACCTACCTCACAATTAGAATTAATTTTTGAGATTCATTATAATTAAAAAAACTGCTTTATTTTTATTTATTGTTAAACGTGAACTATTAAAATGTGATTTATTTTTAATTTTTATTTAGTTTATATATTGATTCTTAAAAAAATTGTAATGCATAATATCTGTGAAATATATTTACAATTTGTATTTTTATTTGATTTTATTTAAATAAAACGTTTCATTCATCTCCTGCAAAGTGATGCAAATGTAGATACACGATAATGCTTTGTTACCGTCGAAATACGTTTATACTCAAAACTATAGCAGTTCACTCAAGGTTTTAGGAAATATATCAAAAAATATTACGGAAAATACATGAATGAACTTAACATTTAAAGTAATCTATAGCCGAAAAGTCAAATTGGAATTGGTTATTCCTGCTATTTTTTTATCCCATCTATAGTTAGCCCTTAAGTCCACCTTACACGAATGTGTTTGTAAATAACCATAATTTATAATGGTATTTTGTTTTTTTTTTCATAATTCTCTTCCGTACAAGATTTTTACGTACACAATTGTGATCGCGGGCCAGGAAAAGAATATTTGATTTATTGTTACACAATTTTGCGGTAGTAACTGACAAAAACTAATATTTTTGGTAATACGAATTATTATAATTTCCGCAGGTGACAAAAAGTTATAGAAAAAGACAAGATATCAACCCCGAAAAGCGAATTTTAAGAAGTAAGTTATGTTATAGTTGTCTCCAGTCTTGCATCGATGAAAAAAAAAATTACCCACCTCAAAAGCTCCATAAAATTGGGAAATTTGAGACAGCACCCCCCAAAAACGAACTTATGAAATTTATTTGCGCTAGAGAAGTGAGTTATAGTGTTAAACATATAAATAATAATTTGTTCGTAACTTTTAAGTTAAAATTTAAAAATGTTCGCAAAACACAACTTGTCCGGCAAATTTTGCCCATCACTTTGAGTTAAATTCTATTCAAACTGTTGATGAATTCTGTCCACCCAATAAATAATTTTATTTTGAAATCTTGCTTTAGAAGAAGTGATAGGGCTATACAAATTCTTTCATCTGTGTCTGCAACGTTGATGAAGCTATAGAAAATCGCCGAAAATTTAGTTTACCCTTAATCGGTTAAAAACGATTTAAAAACCGGTTTCGGGTTGTCTATTTTGTCAAACGGTAGCAATAATAAAAATATTAAATTAATAATTATTCTGTTTTGGTAAACAACACGAAAGAAATGTGTAAGTTATGAAAAACGTAACTAGTTTTTCAAATAACTAGTTAAAAACGTTTTTGAGTGTTCTATCCCGACAGTTTAGCTTAACTATACTAATAAGTAAGTACCAGCGGTTGGTCGACTGGAAATCAACGGTGTGACAAAAAATATAAGTAGAAAGCCATAAAAATTCAAATTCATTCGTCAGATTTATAGTAATCGAACGAGTTAGGTTCTGTGAAACAACGGAATAAAACCGGTGAAATTGTTGTTGCATTTCTCTTATAAAATTTAATTACTGTCTAAAATTTTCGACCGGCATTCATGAACCGTCCCCGGTTACTAAGTATTTTAAAATAATTTTTCAAAACTCAAGAGTCTAGAAGTAGACAAAAGTGTTTGCAAGTACATACTTGAAATATGTGATTGGAAAACGACACGACTATAAGAACATCGATAAAAAAGCATATGAATAATTTGTTAGCTAATCTAATCTGCAAGTCGACAACAAACCTACCAACATTTTCAGTATGAGGATTCAACACCAAGTAATTAGTTTAAAAGATTTTCAAATAAAATAATAAGTTTCGGGCATACCGATGCAACGACATAATTTCAATAAAAGGGCACCGTGACCAACCAGCAGGAGTTCATATAGTTCTAGAAAACTGTGTATTTACTACGAGCACTGGAAGAACTAGATTTAACACTTTTTATCATCAATCGGATGAAGATACCACAAAATTTCTCAAATTTCCATTCAGTACACACAAATCGATGAAGTCACAACACTTCTATAAATTGGTCGATTTAACTAAACCAAACAACAAAACTTATGTTAGTTTTACCGATACTTCTCGTATGGAAAATTTAAAGGAGTTACTAAACACTAATCCGATTGGAAAGTTATGAAGAAGATGGAGGACTGCAAGACTGGTTTTATTCACAATATTTACTCAAATAGAAAAGTTCACGAGACAAATATAGGTAAATAACATATTTATTGGTTCAAAACTGGTCTCAGCTTAAACTTTATCTAAAAATAATGGAACATATTTAAGTCTAGCCTCCATGAATATAATATGCTATCGGACTGGAAAACAAGTTCGAGTTTCGACTACTCGTGCGACACAAATATCCGTAAATTTTTTCTTTCGGTATAGAATTTTAAAAGAAGATATTTTATACTAACTAAAATTACTTCATTATTACGTCAAACCTGCCTCACTTATCCGCAATCATCTGCTGTAGAATGCCTTAGTTTGTAACAATATGTCTGAACAATGAATCACTGCATCAATATTTTATATCGTCTCGTATTGTTTTATTTTCGGTTAACCTTTTTAGATACCAGCGTTAGTCACTCCTTCACAGCAATCGCGATAAAGAAGTAAACACTTCAAACTTCCGGCGCTTCAATTCGTAATATGGCTTAACATAAAATTATAAACTAATTTATTGAATGACATCGCAGTAATAACAACAAAGCGCATAAAAGTTTTCTTCTTTTGTCACGCGCAAATTTCCAAAAATCTAAGAATTTTTGAGTTTATAACAATTATCTTCCGTTTCAACTGTACAAGTTTATCAATTAGTATGGAACGAAAACAAATAAAAAAAATGTCCGATTAAACTTTTTTTTGTTTTCCCCATTTCGAGTATCAATCGATCGAGATAAGAGTTTTTTTTTATATGTGGCCGTCGCACCTAGAATCGTTATATAAACCGAGTTTAACACAATTTCTTAACCGCACATTAATCA
Source organism: Nephrotoma appendiculata (assembly GCA_947310385.1). Classification (NCBI taxonomy): domain Eukaryota; kingdom Metazoa; phylum Arthropoda; class Insecta; order Diptera; family Tipulidae; genus Nephrotoma; species Nephrotoma appendiculata. The sequence goes on along the minus strand of OX371223.1, from coordinate 364,273,599 downwards.
ACAACCTGACTCGCGCTTAAACGTGTGAAAATATGTCGCAATTGATTTTAATCGTTTTGGTAGCTTTGTCTGCCTACTGTGCTGCAGATTTGGTAAGTGTGATATATGCCGCAAAATGATAAGTTTGCGTACTAACGCTTTTTTACGATTTTAGGTACCGATTTCACCAAGTGCATCTCAATTGCAAGGACCTCCAACTGGAAAAGTCGTTAATGGCAATCTAGCAACCGCGAATCAATTCCCATGGCAGGCTTCAATACAATCGGGACTAATTAACAGTACTGTGCTTACTCGTTGTAGTGGCGCGATTATATCGTCAAATCGTGTATTGACTGCAGCGCACTGTACACGTGACTATCACACATTCCGTGTCGGATTTGGTAGTAATAGTATTGGTACGCCACTAATTTCTCAAACGGTCGACAAGGTAAATGTGGTTGTGCATCCAAGCTTCAATCTAGTTAACTTGAATTATGACATTTCAATCATTCGGCTAAATGTAGATTTAACATTTGGCACATCAATTCAAGCTATTCGGTTACCCCGTCGAGCACAATCTGGGCAAGATTATTTTTCGGGGCAGCAAGGACAAATTGCCGGTTGGGGTCGCATCAATGATGCAAATACAACTCTAGCCGAAACATTGAGATATACATCCATTACTCTATTCACATTCGATATATGTAGAGCGTACTACGGCGCAAGCGTTATCACCACCTCATCATTATGCGGTATTGGGGTACCCGACTCAAGGAGTAGTCCATGTGGTGGAGATTCTGGTGGGCCACTAGCTTGGCGTGATCCAGCCGATACCATTTGGACAATTATTGGCGTGTTCTCGTTTATTTCGGAAGCCGGATGTGCCTCCGGAAGTCCATCAGGCTACACAAATGTAGCGTCATATCTCGATTGGATTAGTGTCAATACTGGAATTGTAATAAGAAATTAGAATTAAATAATAAAAATAGATATAGTGTTCAATATTGAGGTTTTACTATAATGATGTCGTTACTTGACGAAGTTTACCCTTTGATCAAATCACTTGACATCGTATGGCACTTTTATCACATAACGGCGTCACATGCGAAGTAGTACATGATAAGCTTGATATTTAGGCAAAAATTAAAGATTCATTTATTCATAGCGTCGCATTTGTCGTACTAAGCCAAGTCATTTATATATCAAATCAAAATGAAAGTGTTTCTGTTGTTTAGTATTTTAGCCGTTTATGTCTATGGCGCCAATGAGGTAAAGTAGTTCTCTCGTGCATATTTTACGTCTAATACTGAATAAGTTCTTTATTTTAGCCAGGCGGTCGAATTGTGAATGGATCACCAGCCGCTACTGGCCAATTCGCTTTCCAGGTGTCGGTGATTGGTTACACAGAAAATATGAGTCAACTTTGTAGCGGTTCTTTAATCGCTACAAACTTTGTTCTAACCTCCGCAAGTTGTGTGCTCGGGATTAATACGTTCAATCTTGGATTTGGATCTAATTACCTATCTGCACCACTCATAACACGTACCGCTACATCAACGCATGCTATCTCACATGCCGATTTTAACCCAACAACTTTGGAAAATGATATAGCAGTCATTCATCTCGACAACCCGGTTGTATTAGGCGCAACAATTCAACTGATTAATTTACCGCGGGTCTCGCAACAATCGAGGACATTTACGAACATTGTTGGTACCGTATCCGGGTGGGGTCGTATTTCTGATGCCAGTCCAAATAATTCCGAACAGTTACTTTACATCCAAGTTCGCGTAATCAGTAATATTATGTGCTCTTTATACTATCCAGGAAATGTATTCACTTCGATGTTGTGTACAGACAGCTATGAATTCTATGTCCAGTCGATTTGTAACGGTGATTTTGGAAGTGCGTTAACAATTCAGGACGGTACTAGTGTCATCCAAATTGGTGTTGCCTCATTTTTTTCATTTTACCAGGGTTGTGATTCCGGTTTTCCATCGGGCTATACACGTGTAACATCGTTCCTTCCTTGGATTTCTAATAATACTGGCATATTAATCGAACCGTAAATTGAATTTTGAAATATGTAGGGAAATTTTAGTTTGTAGTCCATAGATGCGTAAAGCAAAATATATAAAAGAGGGCTCATGTAGAGATTCCGAGGTTAATCTACTTACTTTTGGCAATCTGTATAAGCCTAACAAGAACAATGAACTATAAAATAACTATGCCGATATGTTTATAAGATACGTATATATGGATTAAATATAGAAAAAAACTAAATTTGTGTATATTATATTAAAACTATAAAATAAGATTAACCTTGGAAAAATTGGCTTATAAAATTTGCACTACTTGATTTCTCTTATATATTTTTTGCTCGATGATAGATGTCACTATAAATAAATAGGGACATCTACAATGAGTAAGTTTACATCGACATATTTGGTCCAGGACTATACACTATATCTGACCTAAACACCCCTCTAAACTTGTCGAATCGAAAACGAATCGCAAGTGAGGAAATTTATATATGAAACACTTCACAAACGCATCGTCTTAGCGAGTCAAAAGCGATTCGTTAGTATTTCGTTTGGCGTATGAAAATTACAATTAAAGTGAACTGATTTGTATGTATTAGTAGTTCGCATTTCTCTTCATATTCGATTCATTTACGAAACGTTTTGGAATCAGAAACGAAATGCAGTTGATATGAAAACGTATCACTACCGAACTACTTTTTATATTTAATAATTGATATTATGTACAATACTTTATCGCTTTTAATATCATTATTGTTATGAATTACTAAATAATAATTAATATTCACTATTTTTATCACTGCACTTATTATTGTTAAAAATTATATCCATATATAGCAAAAAACAACTTATATATGAATGTGGTAGTGTTGGTGTCATAATATAAAAAAAATACGATTTACGTGCGTTTCGTTTTCGATTCGCTTTGGTGAGGCCTCGAAAATTTATTTAGAGGGACATGATGTAAACGCTAGTTACCCAAATTAGGTTGGGTAACTTTTTTGTGTGGACTGACCCAAATTAGGTCGATCAAAAATGTGATGTAAACGATACCGACCTAAGGGGTTTTCATATTATGAAATAGATGTCAGTAATGGCATTGATGTTAATTAAACATATCAGCATAAAATTTAGTATTACAGTTATTAAATTAGTCAAATTTAAAAAAATTAAATGAAAGAATTTAATTTTGAAAATGTTACAGGAATTATTTATGAGAAAATTATGAATTGCAATAGAATATAAGTAATACTTTTAGTATTATTCAATAGAGGGTGTACATAAAACTCGTTATGTAACCCAAATGTGACCTATAATTTTTGTGATGTAAACGGGACTAAAATGGGTCGCTATTTAGGTCAGTCCACTAAATTTTATAGCGATGTAAACTAGCTCAATCATAGCGTAAGAATCTCTTGTGTAATTCGGTTTCAACTTGGATAACGGTAACTGCATTACCGATTTAGCTCAAATCAACCATCGAGCAATATATATACAAGAGAAATCAAGTAGTGCAAATTTTATAGGCAGATTTTTCCGAGGTTAATCTTATTTTATAGTTTTAATATATTTATATATATACACAAATTTAATTGTTTCCTATATTTAATCCATATACTCGTATACGTATCTTATAAACATATTGGCATAGTTATTTTATAGTTATTTGTTCTTATTAGGCTTATACAGATTGCCAAAAGTAAAATAGATTAACTTCGGAATCTCTACGTGAGTCCTCTTATGCATAATTTGCTTTATGAATCAACGCTAACGTCCGTTCCCATCACCGACAAGAGATGATTTTTTTTTTATTATAATTTTAATTTTATAAACATTACGGAGATTTTAAAGTAGTGTACCCTCCTTCCTGGTCGACAGGGCATATTTTAAAACAGTGTTTTTAAAAACGGCATTTCTCAAAACTGCATATTATGTACATATTTCAAAACGTCATAATGTACAAAACTTCATAATGAACAAAATAGCATATTTCAAAACGGCATAGGTACGAACCGACATAGATAGTTTGGGTTAGGTTAGGTTAGAGTGGCTGCTATCGCACACTTAGGCCAATAATGGCCCATTGTGATACCACAGGATCCAATCTCCCCTTACTCCCGCTGAAACCAACCAGAGCTACTGATGTAGCGTAAAATATCTCGCACCCCAAAGTCCGCGAGTTCAGAAAGGATGTCCATGTTGTACACACCCAAGTACTTACGTCTTTTGTATGATAGTGCTGGACACGAGCATAGGAAGTGAACTAACGTCTCTTCCTCCTCTTCGTCCATACAACTTCTACAAAAGTCATTCGTCTCTAGACCCAGCCTTCTCGCATGTTCCCCAAAAAGGCAGTGTTCTGTCAGTATCCCTACGACCAATCCTAAATCTCGTTTTCCCAGGGATACAAGTGCCTTGGAGCGCCGCAGGTCCAGTTTTGGCCAAACCTGTTTTGCTACCCTGCAAGTGAGAGTGTTGGTCCACCTCTCATCTGTCAAGGCGATTGCCTTTTTACTGAGCGTCAATTTGAGCGCTGCTATAGGCCTCCCCAGACCAGCCCTTTCCGGTTGCATCTGGAGAGTCGTACCGTACCTAGCTAGTTCGTCTGCTCTGCAGTTTCCCGTGACGTCCGAGTGACCAGGGACCCAGATTATCTGGATACTGAAATACTCGCTCATCTCATTAAGAGATGATCGGCAATCCAGCGCCACCTGTGACTTCAGAGAAACCGCCTCTAGTGACCTGAGTGCCGCTTGACTGTCCACATAAATCGCGATATCCCTAACAGATACCACGTTATGCTTCAACCATGTCACGACTTCCCCTATCGCCACCACTTCAGCCTGGTACACGCTGCAGTAGTCAGGGAGACGAACAGAAATATTAACATTGAGCTTCTCACAGAAGACTCCGGCTCCTACTTTGCCTTCTAGCTTAGAACCGTCCGTGAAAAGTTTCAGTGCCTCGTTTTCTAGTATTGATTCGTTCCTCCAGGATTCCCTAGAAGGACAGATAATCCGAAAACCTATATCGAAGCACAACGTTGGTTTAATATAATCTAGATTCACCAGTTCTTCCCCTAGTGATCTAACTATCGTCGAGTGTCCCGCCTGAAGACACTTCCACTGAGAGACAGCCGAGAGCCTTGTAGCCACATTGGCTGCCATCTGCTTACCAAAAAATTCGATTGGAATAAGATGGAACATAACCTCTAAAGCGCGTGTAGGTGTTGTCCTAAGCGCCCCGCTTATAAGCATACAGGCCGTTCTTTGCACCTTCTCCAACAACCTTATGTAGGTTACCTTTTCCAGAGCTGGCCACCACACGCCCACCCCGTACATCAGCACAGGCCTTACCCCTGCGGTATAGAGCCAGTGTACCAGCTCTGGTTTCAAACCCCATTTCTTTCCTATGGCGTTTCTACACGAGTAAATGGCTACATTAGCCTTATTCACCCTTTCTTCAATGTTAGGCTTCCAGCTGAGCTTACTGTCCAAGATTATGCCCAAAAATCTCGCTCTGTCAGCAAAAGCCAGTCTAATGCCGTTCACGGTAGGAGGGCTAACTGCCGGAATTTTATATTTCTTAGTAAATAGCACCAGCTCTGTCTTGGAGGGGTTGATCCCTAATCCACATTTACTGGCCCATTTCGTAACGATCATGAGTGCATTCTGCATAACATCCCTAATCGTATCCAGATATTTGCCTGAGACAGCTATTGCTACATCATCTGCATACGCTACAACCCTTATCCCCTCTTTCTCCAGTTCCAACAGCAATCCATTCACCACTGCACTCCAAAGAAAGGGGGACATTACTCCTCCCTGCGGAGTTCCTCTAACCACCCGCCTTCTAATGGTGGACTCCCCCAGTTCCGAGATAATAATCCTGCTTACCAGCATCTGATTTATCAACCTACTTATAGAATAATACACCTTCAGAAATGACAATCCTTCCATGATCGCCTCCGTTTTTACATAATTAAAAGCACCCTCAATGTCGAGAAATGCTACCATACAATACTCTTGCGAGTAAATTGACTTCTCAATCATGCGTACTAGATCGTGCAGAGCTGTGTCCACCGACTTTCCCTTACAGTACGCATGCTGCGACATTGCCCAATTCGTTGGCTCAACTTTTGTTCGAATAAGTACGTCTATCAATCTTTCCAAGGTTTTCAACATAAAGGCTGATAGAATTATAGGCCTAAGGTCCTTTGGATAAGCCTGTGAGCTTTTCCCGATTTCGGGATAAAAACCACTCTGACCTCCGTCCATTTCCTGGGAATATAGACCAACTGCAGACATCTCCTGAAGATAACCTCCAGCCAGGGGAGGATAACTGCAGAGTTCCTTTGGATCTCTGCTGGTATAATCCGATCCGGGCCCGCCGATTTATAAGGCTTAAAACCATTCAGCACCCAACGGATTCGTTTCCTGTCCACGATGCCATCCACATCTGTTAAAGGTGTTCCTCGATGAGCTTCAGGCTCCATCGAGTCATCAATGCTTCCCGGAAAATGGGTCTCAATGAGAAGCTCCAATGATTCCGCACTTGAAGCTGTCCATAACCCGTCCGGCCTAATTAAGTAACTAGGACTGGTTGGGTTAGTAGATAGAATTTTCCTAAGGCGAGAAGTCTCAGAGACTTCCTCCATTCTACAATAGAAGAGTCTCCTTTTTTGTATTTTCTCAGGTCTTCCTTATAGGAATCCCAATCCCGATTTTCCCTGGTGTTCTTAGCCTTATTAAAATCTGTCCTACACGCTCTCCGATAGGTTCCCAACTCCGTGGTCCACCATGTCGGTTTCTGTCTGCCCCTAGGTTTTATCATTGGACACGCAGCATTAAATGACAGATTGCATGCTTTTGCGACAATATCAACCATGCCATCTAATTCCTCTTCTGTCGCCGGAAGTCCAGGAGCCTCCAGCGGCAATAGTTCCTTCAACACTTCCCCATATTTGTTCCAGTTTGTCCTTCTGGGATTCCTGAAGGCTTTCCGGGCAACAGGTTTGATGTTGAGGTTATATGTAATATATCGGTGATCAGAGAATGAGTGCTCCTTCGCCACTCTCCACCCACTGATCATATCAAAAATTGTTTCTGACGCACAGGTTACATCTAGAACCTCCTGTCGATTTCTAACAATGAATGTTGGTTCACACCCAATATTGCAAACTACAAGGTTAGTATTTAATAAGTAATCAAAAAATAACTCACCTCTTTCGTTAATGTCTGTGCTTAGATAGAACCGACATAGATAAAAAAACGGAATTTTTCTAAACAGCATTTTTCAAAACGGCATTTTTTAAAACGACATTTTTCAGAAAGACATTTTTCAAACCGGCATACCGTGTGGAAGCATACATTACTAGAATCCATTAATATAAACCGAGTTTTACACAATTTCTTAACCGCACATTAATCAACAACCTGACTCGCGCTTAAACGTGTGAAAATATGTCGCAATTGATTTTAATCGTTTTGGTAGCTTTGACTACCTACTGTGCTACAGATTTGGTAAGTGTGGTATGCTGCAACATGATAAGTTTGCGTACTAACGTTTTTCACGATTTTAGGTACCGATTTCACCAAGGTCATGCACAGATTGCAAGGATCTACAATTGGAAAAGTTGTTAATGGCAATTTAACAACCGCTAATCAATTCCCATGGCAGGCTTCAGTCGGGACTAATAAACAGTACTGTGCTTACTCGTTGTAGTGACGCGACTATATCGTCAAATTGTCGGATTTGGAAGTAATAACATTGGTACGCCACGATTTCTCAAATGAACGACTGGGTAAATGTGGTTGTGCATCCAAGCCTCAATTTAGTTAATTTGAATTATCACATTTCAATCATTCGGCTAGTAGATTTGACATTTGGCACATCAATTCAAGCTATTCGGTTACCCCGTCGAGCACAATCAACTCAAGATTATTTTTCGGGCCAGCAAGGGAAAATTGCTGGTTGGGGTCGCATTAATGATGCAAATACAACTCTAGCCGAAACATTGAGATATACATCCATTCGATATATGTAGAGCGTACTACAGCACAAGCGTTATCACCACCTCATCATTATGCGGGATTGGGGTACCCGACTCAAGGAGTAGTCCATGTGGTGGAGATTCTGGTGGGCCACTAGCATGGCGCGACCCAGCCGACACTATTTGGACAATTATTGGCGTATTCTCGTTTATTTCGGAAGCCGGATGTGCCTCCGGAAGTCCATCAGGCTACACAAATGTAGCGTCATATCTCGATTGGATTAGTGTTAATACTGGAATTGTAATAAGAAATTAGAATTAAATAATAAAAATAGATATAGTGTTCAATATTGACGTGTTTACTATAATGCCATCGGTACTTGACGAAGTTTACCCTTTGTTCAAATCACTTGACAACGTATGGCACGTTTATCAGATAGCGGCGTAACAAGCGACCGACTATGTTAAAAGTACATGATAAGCTTGATGTTTAGGTATAAATTAAAGATTTATTTATTCCCAGTATCGCATTTGTCGTACTAAGCCTAGCCACTACTACATCAAATCAAAATGAAAGTGTTTCTGTTGTTTAGTATTTTAGCCGTTTATGCGTATGGCGCCAATGTGGTAAAGTATTTCTTTCGTGCAGATTTTACGTCTAATACTGAATAAGTTTTTTATTTCAGCCAGGCGGCCGAATTGTGAATGGATCACCAGCCGCCACTGGCCAATTCGCTTTTCAGGTGTTGGTGATTGGTAATCCAGAAGACGGAACTGCGGCTCGAGTTTGTAGCGGTTCTTTAATCGCTACAAACTTTGTTCTAACCTCCGCAAGTTGCGTGCTCGGGATTAATACGTTCAATCTTGGATTTGGATCTAATTATCAATCTACACCACTCGTAACACGTACCGCTACATCAACTCATGCCATCTCACATGCCGATTACAACCCAACAACTTATGAAAATGATGTAGCCGTCATTCACCTCGACAACCCGGTGGTATTAAGCGAAACAATTCAACTGATTAATTTACCTCGCGCCTCGCAGCAATCGCTGACATTTACGAACGATGTTGGTACCGTAGCCGGGTGGGGTCGTATTGCTGATGCCAGTCCAAATAATTCCGAACAGTTACTTTACATCCAAGTTCGTGTAATCGATAATTTAATCTGCTCTATTAACTATCCAGCAAATGTATTCGCATCTACGTTGTGTGCACGCGGCTATGAATTCAATGCCCAATCGATTTGTAACGGCGATTTTGGAAGTGCGTTAACAATTCAGCAGGAAGGTAGTAGTGCCACCCAAATTGGTGTTGCCTCATTTATTTCATTTGAACGGGGTTGTGCTTCCGGATATCCATCGGCTTATGCACGCGTAACATCGTTCTTACCTTGGATTTCTAATAATACTGGCATTGTAATCGAACCGTAATAAAATTGAATTTTAAAATAAAATAGGAAATTTTTAGTAGTCCACAGATGTCACTATAAACCGTAGCTGCATTGCCGACGTAATTCAAATCAAGCCTAACTTCACGCTTATTATTATTTTATTATTTTTACAATCTCGATGACATTTAAACGTCAATAAAATTCATATAGAAAACACCAAAAATTTTGTAAAATACATAAAATTAGGCCAAAAATGAAATAAGCATTTAGTGTGAGTGAACAAAAGTGAATAAATAAAATATGGACAGCATATTTAATCGGAAATTAAATTCGAAAGATTATTTGAGCGAAAGGAGCGCCTATCAAAAGTCTCAAATCATTTCGCAGCTCAGCCTCTGCTCGAAGGAAATCAGCTACAATTTCGGTGAAAATCATGAAAATCGGTTGAATATAACCGAAACAACCTTAACACTATGCTCAATAATTGAATCGATTTTTTTGCATGGACTTAAAGATTCGATACTGCGGAAAACGATTAGTGTATTTACGGGCGACGATGATAGTCGAAGGCCTGATGTGAATTTTTGGCCTCCGCTCTTGGTTATCTCGCACAAGCATATTATAGAAAAGATTCATAATTTAAAGCAAATCACCACGGACATTGGTTACTGTCGGGCTTGGGTCCGATTATCTTTGAACGATAGTCTACTATCTTCATACCTGAAAACAATCCGAAAGAGTCCGTCATCTATTAACAACTACTACACACAGTGGGCGTTTATGCGAGACTCCGACTCACTAGAGTACACAGAAAAGTTGGTTGAAGCTATTGAGACTATAATTGTGTTTGATCTGCCAACGAATTCCAGCTTGCTCAATCAATGGAATGATTGGACTTTAGAATTGGCTGGGGTGTGGTATGCACCACTAAAAAACCATCCAATCACCTCAGGTTTTGATGTTGCTAGCTCGCTAACTGAGTATTCCAGCCCATTACGCGAGGAAACCGATGAGAATGAAGTCGAAATCGCCGAAGAGGAGATTGCAAACGAGAACTTATATGCCAAGTTCTATAAAAATGAAAATCGAAATCCAGATCAACTTGACCCCGTGGAAAAAATAATCCAGGAGCTAAATGAAAATCTACTAGACGATGATGAGGACGACGGTGAGGCCACTCCAATTGAAAAAACGAACGATGCACCAGCCACGACAAATGACCCGGAAAATGAGTTCCTTTCAAAGAGCGGACAAAACAGTATGGGAAATTCGATAATTTCGAAAATCGGATGGTCATCACATGATACTCCAGTCGAGGATGATCAGAAAAGCTTTTGCAGCACAAATAATCCACCAAGTCGATCGAACAGCATGAACACTTCGATTAGTTCGCCAATCGATCGGCATTCGTTCCACTCACTGCTCGAGAAACATGAAACCAAAAATGTTTCCAATAAAAATAAATCGCTTACAGCATTTAATGAGCTTTGGGAACGATTCGAGAGCACACTACAAATGGACTACGAAAATTCCATTTTTACTAAAAGCCCACATGATCGCACCAATTTGGAAAACTCGGTCACAAACGAAATTTTAACGGAATTTAACGATAAATATTCGGTCGAAGAACTCCAAGTATTAGTTGAACAGACATGTAAACTTGCGCGAGAACCTGGACTTGATGCACAAGGATATATATGCAAATCCTGTGCCAATCCTCTAGGTATCGGATTTGTTAAAGCGATTCAGGTATGTTCGTTTAGTGGTTTTTATTTTTGTGATTCGTGTATGAGCCCAGAGCTCTTTATAATCCCAGCTAAAGTTATCTACAATTGGGATTTTAAGAAATATCCAGTATCGTTGCATTCAGCTGCGTTTTTAACGGATTTTCAATACAAACCGTTTATCGATTTAAAGCTGGTCAATCCGGAAATTTATAACTACGTGACGGAAATGGCTGAACTACAAACAATTCGGATTCAGTTAAATTTTATCCGTGCCTATCTATTCACCTGCTGTGAAAAAGTCATTAAACAGCTTCAGGAAATCATCGAAAAGAAGGAATACTATCACGAGCACATTTACCGGTACTCGATTAACGATCTGAATATGATCCAGAAAGGTAAGCTTGCCCAGACCCTCGAAAAGACGGTAAATTTTGGCCGAGATCATATACTAGATTGTCCGCTGTGCAGCCAAAAAGGTTTTATATGTGAAATATGCAATTCGCCCAAAGTATTGTATCCATTCGATGTATCGACTACATATCGATGTGGTTCGTGTGGCACAATTTTTCATTCAAAATGCTTGGATGAGATGAAACCGTGTCCGAAATGTGATCGCAAAAAGCGGCGTCAAGATTTGCCACTACTCGAAGTTTGCAACGAAAATACGGAATAAAATACATAGCGGATGATATTATTGTTGAAGCAGCTTTAAAATGGTTTGAGGGGCCCTTACTAATCAATTATCGGCCGGAATTTCGAATAACTAAAAAGTAGACGGAATCCAGTTGATACCGATAACGATTCAAACCCAAAGTAACCTAAAATTATACAAAAAAGACGTTACACAAAACATAGATTTTTTATATGTAGAGATTTATTTATTTTATATTTACAAAAAAAAAAAACCTAATTAAATTATTTTATAAAACAAACTATTAATTACATTAATTATGTATTAATTAATATTCATAAACACTCGATGTAATAAACATTAAAAATAAATTTTGGCGTCCAAACAACCTCCTTAAATTATATTCACACACCACACTGTCCACTCCATTCAATCATCATACTGTCGGTTTTCTTGAAAACTGAAATGAAAATTAATAAAATTGTAAATCAGCTTTATTGTTAATTAATAAATAATGAAAATTAATAAATCGATGTTTTAATCTGCGATCTAGTATAAAAAATTAACAAGTTTGCAGGTGCAGATACTCAATCGCTTATCAAGTATGCAATTTGTTAGCCTAAGCCCCTTAATCGTATATAGGTAATTGAAATCATAGTGCTTAGTGTACTTACAATAATCACACATTCACTTCCCCACCGTTATATAATCCTCGTATAGCATCGTATTCCTTCGTTCATTTAAATTTTTCGATATCAGTGGTAAATGTCCGTTCGCCTCCAATTGATTTATGATCATATTAATCTTGGGCCCTTTTGGCGGTGATTTTTCTACACCAATCCCTGTCGCATTCTGTTTCACTTTGCTTGGCGACTTACTCGGCATTGGCACCAGCTTCGGTGACGATATTGATAATATTTGTGTGGTTTCTTTGCTCGACGATGATAACGTTAAACGGTTTTTAAACCATTGTTTGACCTGTGTTCGACCACTACTACTAGTCGTAATCGTAGTTTGTTGGGTTGAGCACGTTTCAAATAATTTCTTTTTCGCAGGTAATTTAGGTTTCTCTTTTAAGAGGACGAGTTCATTTTCAATTTTTTCGCGTACCTTAGATAGTTCAATCAATTCGTACGTTTCATCATTTTGTACTGAATCACTACTATCGCATGTTTTGTGTTCGGGTGTATTTTGGTTGCTCTGCTGTGGAGATACTGGTTGACTTTTTGGTATATCGTATTCAATTCTTTTGCCGTTTACGTAGCAAATCATTTTATTATCACATACTGTTAGATTATTGTAATCGAAGAGCGATTTCGGTTCCTCATATATATCTTCACTTTTATTTGACGCACGATGGCTTGTGTCGCGATCTTGCGATCCAGACTCTAATATTATTATGCTTTGGTTCCCTTCGAATTTCGTATTCGACGGTTTATCGGCTAGACTAGTTTCTGGCGGAGGCGTCGGCAATTTTCGTACCGACAAACCATGAGGCAGCAAAATATTTATTTCATCCCGATAATTCATCTCACGTAAATCATGTAATATTTTGATCCATTCGGCCAAATCCTTTTCCGTTTGCGTTTGAAATAAATACTTTTTGTTATTAAAGTAATTGATTTGAAATAAATATAACTTTTTCTTGTTCGTGTCGCTTAAATTATCAATGGTTACCGATTTATTGATGTATAAATATGTGGTTGGTTTTAAATCACTCATCCCATTTGGATATAACAGTAACCATTTCGTCAACACACCGGCATAATATTTTTTATTTTGTTCAAAGAAGAGCCGCTTCCCGACTCGATTTATAAAACCAAACTTTGGTGAATTTTTTATAATTAAATGGGCTGCTGGTAGACCACTATACGGACATGGGATACAGTCGCCATTATCATCGACATTATCATCAATTTCTAAGAGTTTATCATCGGGATTACTAATCGATCGCGTGTCTAAATCATTTTTATCATTCTCCTCGATATTATTATTATTATTATTGTTACTACTAGTACAACACATCATGTATTCATTATCATTCGGCTTGCTATTCATTTCCAAATAGCAATCATCCTCTAAATCGTCATCACAACCACCACTCCGATTTGCAGCATTATTGTTGTCATTATCAATTTCATGCCTTAATATATCCATAATCTGCTTACATCGTTGCAACAGATTTTTCATGCTATACTGATCGGTGATATCATTCTCATATGTCTCATTTGAAATTGCTTGCTGGTTATTTAGATATACATAAGTGTCTGCGAAAAATAAGAATGGACAAGGGTTAAAGAAGAAAACGCAAATTAATTATTCATAAAGTCTGAAATATTATTGTTTATTCAATTGAGCCAAGAGCAGTAACTTTTCGCGGAAATTGGGTTGATTTATAAATCTAATTGTTTATTATTAGGTTTGAGAATTAAGTTGACGCGATTTAAATTGACTAGTTAATTCTTAAGCGCGCGACATAATTCAAAGAACGAGATCAAATAATTTTTTTTTTAAATTTGGGTTGATTTCCGAAATATACCATTTAGCTTAATGTAGAAACTAAGCATATTCTCAAAATTTGTATATTAGAAGTTAGAAAATTGATGATGAGATCCCAGGTAGCAAATAAACTATAAACGTCTCAAAATTGGAAGCAATTTAATTTGGGCAGTTGACGTCAGTAAAATTTGATTCGGAATCGATAAAAACCAATTAGCAAAGCAAATGCCCACCAAGTCTGCAGCTCGATTCTGGTTTACCACGAATAGGAAAAGGAATTAGGAAAAATATTTACATAGCGTTTTTATCAAAAATATCATTTTCTGGCCTACTCAGAAATCATCTTTGATCTAAAATTTTATAATTTAGGAAATATTTTTTATTTTACTTTGGTTTGTATCAATTGTAATGGTGTATTGTGATTGTTCCGTATATTGGTCTATTTCAGCACTCTCGAATTAATTACAACAACCGTAGGAAATTCTTCCATTTGCGTCAATCTGTATGACAACGACCATGATAATCGACATCTACTTATACACAAACAACTTCCCAACCACCCCATACCCCATAAATATTTTTTCCGTATCGAAATTGGATAGGAAAAATATTCGCAATTTAATTTTGTTTTTGAAACGAGCTGCTGGTATAAAGATCATTTCGATTGGAAAAACTAACCCTACCTTTATAATAGATTAATACGTGATCACTTCAAAACTATAAACGAGTATCGGTATCACACAAGAGAAAATACACAATTCATGCTCACACAAAAAATTGAATAATAATAATAAACTACATCTTGTTAAATTAATTCAATTGACATGAAACAATTAAAATTTTGACCTCTTGCAAACCATATAACGAAACCAATCAATCGAACATGGAAAGAATGATCGCACAAGACATAAAAGTTAATCGTGAAAATTTAACGGAAATTTTTACCTTCAATAAATTGTTTTAAATAATTGTTATCCAATTTATCCATTTTAGCACATATTTTATTTTTAATTATAATTCTACTATCACAAAATAAATAATATTTTAAAAATTTTAATTATTATTATCGAAGACAACACGCACAAAAAAACTGTTCGAATGAATATGATCGATGAATGAAAATAAAAACAAAAGAAATCCAAAATAAATAAAAACTCTCCCGCTATGAAAAAATTTTTATTCTAAAAATATGAAGGGGAAATTTTTTGTAGAAAAATTAAAAATAGAGAATAAGATTCGTAATACACCGAATAAAATTGTGCACGATTATTTATGAATTTGAATTTATAGTGGATTTGAGTGTTTGCCGCAACGATGCGCGGTGTACTATGCGTTTATTTTTGTACCGGTAAAATTGTATCGTAGGGTAGAACAAAATAAAAAACCATTAAAATCGATGCAATCGCTGCCATTGCGCCTTACCACACTGTATTGAGTACAACCAAAGAGTATGTATGTATTTTTAAATAGAGTAATGAAACAAAGGCAAAATTGTCATCAAAAAATGCATGGGTTATGCAATCTAATAGTCACGAGT
The DNA here is from genome assembly GCA_947310385.1 of Nephrotoma appendiculata. Taxonomy (NCBI): domain Eukaryota; kingdom Metazoa; phylum Arthropoda; class Insecta; order Diptera; family Tipulidae; genus Nephrotoma; species Nephrotoma appendiculata. Next base: position 364,257,796 of record OX371223.1, on the reverse strand, counting down.
ATGACAATATTCGATGAGTGTCCGCCATAATTATATTATTTTTTAAGTTATTTAGCATTAGCATTGAACAAAACATGAATCAAGTACAAGTTATCTACTTTACGTATAGCAAATTCTTAGGGAGAGGCACATTGAGCGACACAATCATAGAGTGCGGCACCGCGATGCGTATTCTACGTCTCACACCTCTTCACCTGTTTTGGGATGTCCCGTTTCGTTACATCCTATTTTGAAATGTGCCATACGGTGTGGCTTCGGTCTAATATGAACTAGACGTGAACGTATTTCAATCGAATTTTTTGGTAAGCAGATGGCAGCCAATGTTGCTACGATACTCTCGGCTGTCTCAGTGGAAGTGTCTTCAGCTAAGGGAAGAAGTGGCGAATCTACATTATATTAAACGTTGTGCCGATAAAGGTTTTAGAACCATCTGTCCTTCGAGAGAATGCTGGAGAAACGGATCAATACTGGAAAATGAGGCACTGCAATTTTTCACGGACGGTTCTAAGCTAAACGGAAAGGTAGGAGCCGGAGTCTTCTGTGAGAAGCTTAATGTTAATATTTCCGTTCGTCTCCCAGACTACTGCAGCGTGTACCAGGCTGAAATGGTGGCGTAGACGAAGTTGTGACATGGTTGGAGCATAACGTGGTATCCGTGAGGGATATCGTAATCTATTTGAACAGTCAAGCGGCGGTCAGGTCAGTAGAGGATGTTTGTCTGAAAACAGGGGTGGCGCTTGATTGCCGATCATCTCTTAATGAGATGAGCGAGTATTTCAGCATCCAGATAATCTGACTCCCTGGTCACTCGGACGTCATGGGAAACTGCAGGGCAGACGAACTAGCTAGGTACGGTACGACTCTCCAGATGGAGCTCCAAAGCACTAGTTTCCCAGGGAAAACGAGAAGTAAGATTGGTCGTAGGGATACTGACAGGACACTGTCTTTTTGGGGACATGCAAGAAGGCTGGGTATATTTCTTAGACTTTTGAACAAGTTGTTTGAACGAAGAGGAGGAAGAGACATTAGATCACTTCCTATGCTAGTATCCGGCACTATCATACAGAATGCATAAGTACTTAGGTATGTAAGGTATGGACGGCCTTTCGGAACTCGCTGACTGTGGAGTACGAGATATTTTACGCTACGTAAGTAGCTCTGGATGGTTTCAGCGGGAGTAAAAAGGGGAGATAGGATCCTGTGGTATCACAATGAATGCTCTACTATTGGTCTAAGTGTGCGATAGCAGCCACTCTAACCTAACCTAACCTAATTCATTACGTCATCACTAGCATATTGGGGACAATAGAAAATTATTTCGAGAAAACAACATCTTGTGCGAGAAGTATGTTGAAATAAAATACAGAACGTATCCATCAATATTACAAAATAATATCAAGAATGATCCAACGTAATTTTGAAAACATTTGGACCTGAACTAGTTAAACCACTAAGTCTGCTCTTTAATCACTCACTACGAACGGGTGAGTTTCCGAGAAGAGCTGACATATCATGCACTAGCATCAATTCCTAAACTCTTTGAATAGTTAATTACAAATCAATAAAGTTATACCACGTTATTTATCATCGGCTCAACACGCTTTTCTTTCAGAGACTTCCACCACTAATTTGGCCTAGTTTACTAGCAAAGTAAATAATGAAATTGAACACCACATAGTAGCAACCATCTATATATATAATAGCCCAACCTGAGTGCCGTCCTGCCTGCGTGACACTATGTGAGTTTGCTTTATTAAAACCCTGAATTTGTTATACATCAAATTATTTTTTATCGAGTCGAAAATGCATGATCGATCTTATGCCGTGATGCGTCTTTCTGTGCACCTACCGAATCAAAAAATAATTACATTGGAAGCAGGTAATGAAGATAAACTTACAATGCTGATTTGGTGATCTCAGAGGATCCAAATGATGTACAAAATTATCCAACAGAGTTTCTCAATGATCAAACACCATTAGGAGTGCCATCTCATGTTTTACTTCTGAAGCCTGGAACTATAATGGTGCTGAGAAATTTAAACCTAAAAAAGGAATGTGCAATGGCACTCGAATGATTGTTAAGAAGCTGTACCGAAACTTTATAATAGATGAAATTTTATCAGAGCAGAGTGCAGTCGTGGAGATATTGTCTTTATTCCGCGAATTGATTTGGTTCCAACAGACACTACATTGCCATTCATACTGAAGCGATGACAATTTCCGATCACTCCTGCATACGCCATCACAATCAACAAATCGCTAGGTCAAAGCTGTTCGTCGCTTCGTCACGTTTTCCGCGAAGTCTTCCAAATGTAAAAATGTAAGCAATAAAAATTGATTTTAAATTTAGTCGAATAGAAGTTATTTAACTTTTTGTATATTTGACAGAATATTTCAAACCCAGCTTCATTCATTATCTTATTGTGTACTATGCTTGCTGAGCGTTTTCTATTATTGCCATCTTTACACTTACTTATCACTAACCTACCACCCACCTACCCAGCACCCACCCAACCACAACCACCTACCATCAAATAAAAAACTATCTACTCTCCACTATTCACTATTATTATTTTTTTTTCAAGAGTACTTTAATTATTACGGGCGGCTTAGCCGCTCCCAAAACAGTTAGACGGGTGGCTTAGCCGCTCCCGAAACAGCTAGTATACATAGATTTTAGCAAAGCGTTTGACTCAATCGAAATATGTCGTCATTAAGTCGTCAACATAGAAGTCGTTCTTTAATACTTCATAAGCAAGAGGAAACGCGCTTTTCTCATCTTCTGCCAATTGCTGGAGAGCTTTGACCGCTAAATATGTTGCAGCAGTTGTTCCGTAGGTTATCGCGCTTTTGGTTGATTCCTGGTTTTTGGACTGGTGAGTTACGCCACAGTATACATATGTTGGAGCTCCCGATCCTCTTCGGAAACCCATATTTGCCAAAACATGTTTTCTATATCTGCTGTACGGACGTATTTATGCTTCTTGCATCTCATGATAATGTGCCGAACTGCTGCAGTTTCGTTTCGATGTGCATTATGTCATTTAATGCTTTTCCATTGTTTGATTTCGTAGAAGCGTCTAATACCACTATCAACTTTGTCGTAGTGCTGGACGGTTTTAGAACAGCGTGATGTGACATATGGTAAGTGTTGTTGGTTTCCGTTGCACGGTTTATCATTTGCATGTGTCCGAGATCTTCATATTATTTCATAAATTCTTTATATTGGGTTGCTAATGAGCTGCTTCTCTAGTTGCGGAAATCTTGCTGTTGCCATTTTGTTCGTATCCCTAGTATGGCAGTACTGCTGTTGATCGGCATTTTTACAATGGACCTGCCAACTGTTGATCATTTGAAACTGGTTTTGAACTCCTGTTCTCGCTTTTCTTCTTCGGAAGTTTAATTCCGCGGGGGATGAACATCTTCGATCTCCCAAACCTTTTGACAGTTTTCTCGATTTCATATAGAGAGTTTTTCTGAGTAGTGATTGCAGTTGTTTTGGCAGCTTTATTTAACACACAGCTTTCTGTTATTTTTCTCGACATTATTCAACCTAGCCTGGAGCGCAGGGCAATTGGTTGTTGTTTGTCTTGCGTTAATATATGAAGTAGAATGATATCCGCATAACAATCTGCTCTCAGGAGTAAAGTGATAATATTAGATTGCTCAATTTTCAAAAGTTAGTGGCTTCTGTGGATGTTCCTGTATTATTTTATTTACTACCAACGCTTTTATGGCCAGTTCGAATTTCGAATTGAAGTGTGGCATTATTGATAATGTTATTGTCCGTTTTATCATTTGCTTCTCACTTCCGCTTCTTACTAGCTATTTTTAGTTTTAAGCTGTTAACTGCTTTTGAAGTGATAAAGCTCGCTAGTGAGCATGGATCGTAATTTTAACTAGCGCTGTTGGTAATATTACGTAGTCTTCACCCTTTTCATCTGCGACAGTATGTAGCGATGTGCTTCAATTGTCTGTTATCCCTGCTTCATTTGGTGTTCTCACATTACCATCACCTTTTATTGTTTTGTAGCTGAATTGATGGTGTCGTCCTCCACATTGCTTTTCTTGGCTCGAAGGAAACATTGGCCATTGGGGTTTAGACAGCCTGCAGGAATATTTGCTCAACTATGCTTAAGGATTTAATTTGATTTATGTTAGATTACCACTCGACGGATCTAACAATAACTTTACTTTATTCTATATTTTATTATTACGAAAAAAGTTTATTTATACAAAATTCATAGCTGTCTAAGCAGGTTACATGAAATATTGTTTGTGATGGCGTCGATTATTTCGCATGTTGTGTTGCGACAATATATTGAAATTGGTAATAAAAATCAAGTACCGATCATAGCACACTCAACATAACCCATACTATATAATAGTCTGGTATTTTATAAGCTGCAAGATGCTTCAAACAGAGTTAGTAGGGTGGCCAGATGTACCCCGTTCTGCCAAATCTATGATTTGCCACATTAAACAAATCTGTTATCGGGCAATATCCGACGCTCCACTACCACGAGTAAGAGCTCACATGCCAAAACACAGTACAGCAAAAAACCAAAACACTAATATCGCATCGCTATCCCTGTTCAACCAGCTAAGTAGAAATCGACAAGGTTTGTGTGGGTCAAATTCCAGAAAAATGGCTTGGACCAGGATACCAAGTCAATTTAGAATCCGCCTGGTCACTTCGTAAATCCCATAGTATACAAAACACTAGCAAAAAAAAAGTAAAGTTCCCACGGAAAACATCCACAATAAAACCCGTTACATTCGCTCAACGAATAGAAAATTAACTGGAGCCATTCCCCTTGCAAATCCAATCCAGAACATTCCCGCGTCTACCAGGGCTCTTGCAAATTATGTATTCTCCAGTCATTTCATAATTGAAAAATCATCAAAAAACGATAAAGCTTAGGGCCAAGATAAGATAATATAAGCTGCCACATCCGATAGGCCGACGTCCGCCAAAGCCCCTCTTGGACCGGGAAATCATCATACTCCCAGCCAAATTTGCAAAGTATGTCTATAGCAAGTACTTATGTTTACTTAACTCAAGCTTTGGATATCACCATCATTAAAAGCTGTTTCAGATATACGACTGATCAAGATGGAGTGATCCGGATGGATTTAACCCTTGCTTTTAAAACTAACATGAACGTTAACACTAAAAATGTTGTGAAGTCCAATTTTCTTCATTACTGACTCTCAGAAGTAGGATTTACTTGAGGGTTCCACGTCATAATCTGCTTTAACCATAACGGCCACTATACGTATTTTGCATCATGTTAGGCATCTGGTTCCTTCATCTTGGTTATAAATTATGCCAAGCAGTTAACAAGTACACAAGGCCAACTAATTTTAAGCCAATTCCCAACGGAAAAATATGCGAAGATTATATTTTATCATGTAATTAATCCATGCAAAATACAGTGAGACAATCAGTTTCACTGTACTATATGAATCAAATCAATCCATCATACCCATATCAACAAACCTTATTATCGCCACTTAACAATTCATCCACTCCATAAATAACAGCTGTATTAGCACTTCCCCAAAAAAAAAATTGCCGAAAGCAATTTATTTGGATAACTCGCGCCACTCTTATCAATAATGCAATAAAAATTATAAACAAATTTTTTTTTATCAATCTCTGTATACACGAATGAATGGTTTGGATGAATAGTTTTTAATGGGAGTATGTATAAATTGCGCGTATCACCATGAAATACTTTTAGTCGATCAAAGCTTCGTTCTTATCAACATGAAATTAATAATTGCGGCAGTTTTAGTAGCCATAATTGGATTAGCATACGGGCAAGATGAGCAATACGAACCTATTATGCCGTTTCGCGAGATGACACCTCCCCCAATACGTGGTGCAAAAATTGTTAACGGAAATTCTGCAGCACCAGGACAATTCCCATGGCAAGTACTAGTATTGGCGTCGATTCAGGGCGATCCAAATCAATCGATTTGTGGTGGAACACTAATTGCTGATTTTTGGGTTATAACAGCCGCCCATTGTGTAGCAAGATTTGATATTTTTGAAATTGGTTTGGGCTCGGTGTCATTTATGGATCAGCGTCACAGGCAAATAACCACGGTAAAAATAATCCATCCGGCTTATAACGCAACAAATTTGAATAATGATCTGGCCCTTTTGAAACTTGTGTCCGTCATAACGAATCAGCATATTAATGTTGTTACGTTACCAAGCCGGGCACAAGCCGATGATACTTTTCCATCAGAGGTAGCGATCGTATCTGGATTTGGAAGATTGACAAGTAAGTTAAATAATAAAATATTAGTGGTGTGGACAAGTGATCTAAAATTATGAATATTATTTAAGATGGGACAATCGCTCAATATCTACAATACACAAGCGTTCAAATTGTACCAAACAGTGAATGTCGGCTAGTGTTTGGTCCCGAAGTAGTGATTTCTTCGACATTATGTGGCCGTGGTTATGACGATAAATCACAAAGCACGTGCAGTGGTGATTCTGGTGGTCCATTAGTGATGCAAATCAATAGTGTTAACGTATTAATTGGAGTGGTTTCGTTTGTGGCAACGTCAGGCTGTGATCTAGGCCACCCATCTGGATATGTACGCACTGGACCGTTCCTCGATTGGATTAGCCGGACAACTGGAATTAAAGTGAATGAAGGATAATCTACTAATATATTACGGAAAATGTTAAATGATTTTCCAAATTTATAAAACAAATTACTGATAAGCGAATATAGTGGAATAAATTTATTGTGAATACGTCATATACCCCTCTCTGGACATGTCTTTTAATCGAGAAATTGTTTTAATTTTTGTTCTAATCTAATTTTCTAAGTTTTGATCTAATTTCTATATGAGATAAGTCGCAGGTCCATTCCCGCAATTGTGGATAAGCATTATCTAAAATCGTTATATATTTTATTTTACATTGAAAAAGATAATTTCTACCATGACTTTTAACTTATTCCAATGAAGGGGTTTGGAGACGGTTGTAGCCTTGGCAATATCTCCTTTTCTATTCTGAAGGAGTAGGCTTTAACAATTCGATTATGTTACCTTTTCAATCGCTCCTTAAGTTTCCCGAAAATCGAAAATTTCAAAAATTTTCGTGGTTTCAAAATTTGTTTCGGAAAATACGAACCTCAATGAGTTCCGAATGTAGTTGGAGAGAATTGCTAATTAGATAGGGGTATTAATGTATTTATTTTGGGATAAAACTTGGTTGTGCGTGGAGGAATATTTTTTATGGTATGTGTGACGAAAGTAAGATTTTAATATGAGAAGACAACGCAATTCTGGAAAATGGCCAATTCAAATAAAGTTAAGCAATTTCTCAACTGAAATTTTAAAATCAAAATTATTTCTACAACCCAATTTCATTCAAATGGGTAAGTTTTAACAACTCAGTCCAAATCCACTTAAGAAAGCTAATACATCATGCTGACTGGATTTGATCAATAATCAACTAAAGGGAAGTTTCATGATAATCAGCTAAATATAATTCCTTTATTCATATTGTCCATTTTTCAATACCACAACCGGAACTTTTATTGGAATTCCATTTTTATCAGCCAAATCGCTAGAGAATACTATTGAAATTAACCATTTCCCAGAGAGCAAATTTTCACCCAACAAAATTTCCATGACTAATTAAATACAGGGGCTACTTATAAAACCCAAGATTTCGGACACAAGTTACTTCATTTAAGACAAATAGATATGTATTTATTTACCAAACAGAAACAAAAAAAAACTAATTAAATTACACAATTAAAAGAAAACACTTTCATCACTTAATTAGGGCCCGTTTGACCGGATAGTTTTGTGTACCCAGCATAGCGGCATCAAAGCACTGCTTCAAATTTATAACACAAAATCCAGAACGCAAAATTATTTGATCGACCGTCCGTTTAATTGCGGCGTACGAGTTTACCACATCCTGCGATAATTTTGAAATAATTTTACTATCACACTTTGAGAGATCGAACATGAGCTGATAGTAGTACAATTGATTAGTGAGTTCTTGAGGCGTGTACTGTCGATGGAGTACACCGTCGTTGCAGTGCATACAAACGGGACGATTATTATTCGTTATGTGGGTATAGTAACGAGTACTGCTATTGCACGCGGGATTATCACAAAGTAACCAATTCTCGTAGAATCGTTTAACGCAATCTCGCATTGCTAACATCATAACTTTCTGAATTCGGATTGTATATCGGCATGGTGACGTTTTACACTCCATATTTTTGCACTTGGACAGTACCGGGACATTTAGTCTAAGGACCGGGTCAAATCGGAACGGGGCAGATATTTCATTATCTTCACCACACGCAATGCATTTAAATATAAATTTATTGCATGATCCATAAACATTTTTCTCCACGATTGATTCGCCGGTTTGATATTCTGTCTCCTCGAATTGTTTCCTGAAAAAAAGACATACAATTATTAGATAGTTCGAGGTGAATCAAAAAATCATGAAATACACACTTGTTTTTGTATTTTGTCGGATCAATTCCTAACCACTCTGCTATTCGATATGCATCGGTCTCTTGAATAACTTCGAGTAAACGAGCCACCACGACGTGTACTTGATGCTGTAAGTAATAGTCCGTGTCGACTTTTAAATCTTCCCGCGATTTAAGTTCCTCAATGTGATACGCACGTTTCATCGCAGAGTTGTCCGTCCCATCCAAACAGATAATATATCCAATTACATCACCTTTTTTAAATCGCTTATTACGGGTGGCGTTCATTCGAAGCGCAACCGCAACATGAGGGGCTGATGTTAAATTCGTGTAATCCTTAGGCGGTTTTGTAAGTTGTTTGGTAATGACCAGCATTGGGATTGGAGTTAAATTTTCACGCAGCTGTCGGCCTATTTCCTCAAGATGTAAACGAATATTTTCGATTTTTGTGTCCATCGTATTTTCGGACATAAGTTCGTTAATTACCTCGCGACCCGTAAAGCAGGCAATTTCCGACCAGTCACGTCGAACAATATCGATACCTTTTAACTCCTGTTGCTCGATAAATTCACCATTCTTCCCTTTTTCAATCGTGAGTGCCGCATACTTTTTCTTTTTTAGCAATAAGAGGCGTTTGAACACCCCATCAATATCAAGCTCGAGCTGTTTATAAACCTTGTTGACCGATTGTTTTATATTACTGCCGATTTTATAGACCTGGTCATAATCGGTTGAATTTGTATTAATCATGATACTATCCGTGTCACCATAAACGACCTCATACTGTAATTTTTGGACTAAAGTTTTTGTTTGCATTAAAATTTCACGACCTTTTTGTGTAATCAAAGCGGCTAAATGCTGGGCATAGAAACGTGAATTGCTGAATCCTAAACACCCATACATCGAGTTTGCGGTTAACTTTAAAGCAAGCTGGCGAATATTATACTGCTTTTTACGATCTGGATCTGTTTCCGGTTTGTTCATTAAGTTTTTAACATTGCGACGATTTTCTACGAGGACCCGAATCAATGTAGGCAGGACACCAGTTTCTACATTCGTTTCGGGTAGTTTGGGTATGTCGGTCTCATGGGCCGGGTGATTAACAGTCGTAAAACATATGTTATATTCCTGAATGATGCTCGGATATAAAGAATTGAAATCCATAAGCAGAATGTACTTATCGTAGAATCCTTTGATCGGGTCCAAAACAAGACCACCAGAATACGCAGCTTTTTTCGAAGGAGCGGCAGTTGGCTCAACAGTTTCGTCTGCGATTGACATATTTTTAAACCGGTTTTCGAACGTTCTAACCTTTTTATCAGGGACAATAAAATTTTTCTCAGTGAACGCATGTAATAAATAGAATTCATTCCGCTCCGATCGACCCCCTTGTAACGTGCGACTCATTAAATTACCGCAGATCGTTGTAATCTGAAGAGCGAGGGGTAGCACGTTCAGTTCACACATAATCCGTATCGTATACAAACAATCCTGCATCGTCAACGATATCAACTTGAGCAGATCATCACCGTTCTCGTACATGGCGTATAGTTCGTCATTCGAAACATCTTTCTGTCCGTCCTCGGGTATTTTGAGAACGTTCACACACAGTGTATGGAGATCATAACTTTTCGACTTGATCAACTCCTCGGCTGACATTTTTACATCGCAAATCATACGTCCAGTAAAAAAATCTTTATGCTTATTACCAGCCGGAGTCGTCATTTTTAGGCGACCGATTCTGGACCATAAATTAATTTTTAACGTCATTAGACGATCGCAAATCACATCCAACTGACAATCGTTAGCATCATGCGTGACGATTAAATCGGGATCAATTTTTTGATATGTCGCTAGGAACCATCCAAGTAGGGCTCGTTCCGAATCCAGTTTTGTGACCGTTGTGCCGGTGAACTGTTTTAACTTCGCCAACAAATCAGTTGGCCATATTTGGGTGATGGGTCGGGTTATTCCACAAAAATGCCGTTGAAATGGGACCGCACCAGGCGGCTTATCCAAATGAAACTGGTTATTAACGAGGCATCCCATCATAACAATTTCATTTTTTTGACTCTTCGGGTTCAGTGCCGTTCTAATATTTATGGTTAGAATTGTTAGTGGAACAGGATTCTTCTTAGTGTCACCCAATTCTACCGATTTCGCATCATTGCATGTTAGCTCAATTTTGCACCAACTTAGCGGGCGTTCGTTTATTGTAAAATTTTTAATCGTTAACCAACATGGACCTTTAACTTTCTGATCGAGTAGAAATGTTTCCAGTGGGTTCGAGGTAGTCCCAAAGATGTGCATGATCGACCGATATTTTTTACCTAATTTAGGTGCTGGAAACTTGGCATTGTAGCGTATCTCGAGATATTCGCATTCCTCGGGCACGTCAATATATGGCACCGAAAATGGAAATTTTTTAATTACCTTCCGTGATCGAAATGAATCGATTCCCAGCTCCGGCGAGATTTTGTCGCTGAATTCCTTATAAACATCGGTCATTTTGACCACTTCTGTGGTTTTCTCGTTTGTGACAACGTCATAGATGTATTCTGAGGGCAGCAAAAACAGGCATCTCTCAACATTTTTGACATGAACACAGACTGATGAGTATTCGTTAGCTTGTTTCGGATTTACGACCCGTCCGAATAAATAAATATTACCAGGTGATTTTATCGGATCTTCCCAGGCATCCCAAAACCAAATTTTCATTTCATTATCACTTTGGTATTCTTGAGATGTAGTTTCACTGGTTGACATTGGTTCTTCGAAGACATTATCTAGTTTTATATTGTTCCAACCGTCTAAAACAAACTCTTCCTTGGGGGCGGGTTTGGGTTGTGGCACTTCTTTTTCTACATTGCTGTAATTTATTTGATTTTCCGCATCATCAAGAATACTAAAATCCATGTTCTCTAACCCGACATCATCGTCGTTCAGCTTATTAGGGGTTCTGGGGACTTTTACTGGCGATGCGGTTTTAATTGGCTTTTTCATAGGAGTTTTGGGTTTGATCGGGGCCGGTGCAATCACTAATGGTGATGGCTCGATTTCTTGTAACTCCGGAGTTTTAACTAGTCGGGGTGGTCGAATAATCTGTTTCGGTTTAGGTTGCGGTTTGAGAAGTCGATCGAGCATCTCATCATCGCTAGAGTTACCCTTATCGGTTTTATCAGCAACTTTCTTCTTTAAATTTTTGCTAAAGCTCTCCATGTACTCTTTCACTAGCTTTTCATCGGATTGTGCCGACTTGCGTGTCGCACTTTGCCCAGCAGTTGAAACCCGAGTGGGAGTGTTATTCACTGATTGTGAACTGTGTGGCTTATCATTGTTTATCTCGCCCAGAATATCGGCCAAAATGTCATCATCTGCTAGGTTAATAACCTATGTACAACGAATTTAAAATTATTTGTCTGTTTGAAAATACTAATTAAATAAAATTTACCTCCTTCTTTTTGGGGACAACTTTGCTAAACATGCTCTTAAGCGAGCCTTTTCCGTCTTTGACCCCATCTGGAGCACGTTTCTTAGCATTTTTATTCAATTTCTTCGATTTTGCAATACTCTCCTCCTCTTGGTACTCATCATCATCGAAAATATCGCGACCATCATCTACGTAACCAGTTCCATCATCTTCAATCCAGTCGTCTGCCGCCCTCTGCAAAACCCGCTTTGCATATTCCTTCTCGTCGATCTCCTCGTAAACATTATCCACCTCCTCGGACAGTTGCAATTTGTTTTTTGAACCTTTTAGCTCCTTTAATTTAGCAAGCGCAGCAAATCGTCCATGTTTATCTATTTTTTGTCGCTTCGCACGGGGCTCCGCTACACAAAAAATAAAAACCAAAAATTAAAGTGATGCGCATACTAATCATTGCAAAACCTTAGTTTATTTACTTGGTAGATCACTCATAGTACCACGAGAATATCAAATTGTCCTTTAAAAGATAATTTATTTAAATAAAAATAGAAAATTGAGATCGAAAATTTACACAACACAAAATCAAAAACTTAAAATGACAATTAAAATGAGCGGGAAAGTAAGCGCTATTTTTAGAAGGGGTGCACAAAACGTGAACCGGAACTCATAAGCGGTTAATACGATGTAATCGGTAAATTGGATGAGATCTTTGCTAAGGCCATCGCGCACCCTCTTAATTCGGCCACGTAAACTATTATTTTATAAAATTATTTTAGATACTTTGAACGGTGCAATTATTACGTTACTAAAATTTATCCCGTAATAGATAAGCAAATGCAAATGTTTTAAAAGGCCAACGATACCGCAGCCGAACGAGCGAAGAATATGCGATAATAGTTCAACATTGAACACACATAGGGAATGTGAATTTAACGTTTTGCAAAACTGAGCGAATGAGCTGTAACGTCTGAGCCATATTCCGTAATTGGAACGTCATCTGATGATACGCCCGCACTTTCGCTGAAAATAGTTGCCCTTGTGTTTCGATTTTATGTATAATCTTGTACACATGCCAATCTGTATGGATGCAATGCTTTGATGGTCGTTATAGGCAAACTAACCATCAGGGATTTTTGAAAAACAATTGAAAATATTTTATTGTTTAGATTTCGGCTCAAAATGATTATAGGTATGGGAAATAGCATATTAAGTAAGAAATAACCGGTTGGTTGCGTATGGAAAGCACAGTTATTAAAAATTTCGTATTTTGAAATCTGCGGTTATATCATGTCTTCGAATCTGGATCACAGATGAACGAGACGACATATTGCAAAAATTTCTGCGCCGATCTGCGTAAAATAACCACCGTAATCCATAATAACCGATACATACCGAATCGGTGACAACAAATTTTATCCGTTCAAAATCGGCAAGGCTAACCATCAGAGATTTTTGCAAAACAATTGAAAATATTTTATTGTTTAGATTTCGGCTCAAAATGATTATAGGTATGGGAAATAGCATATTAAGTAAGAAATAACCGGTTGGTTGCGTATGGAAAGCACAGTTATTAAAAATTTCGTATTTTGAAATCTGCGGTTATATCATGTCTTCGAATCTGGATCACAGATGAACGAGACGACATATTGCAAAAATTTCTGCGCCGATCTGCTTAAAATAACCACCGTAATCCATAATAACCGATACATACCGAATCGGTGACAATAAATTTTATCCGTTCAAAATCGGCAAGGCTCACAGATGAACGAGACGACATATTGCAAAAATTTCTGCGCCGATCTGCGTAAAATAACCACCGTAATCCATAATAACCGATACATACCGAATCAGTGACAATAAATTGTATCCGTTCAAAATCGGCAAGGCTAACAACCATCAGGGATTTTTGCAAAACAATTGAAAATATTTTATTGTTTAGATTTCGGCTCAAAATGATTATAGGTATGGGAAATAGCATATTAAGTAAGAAATAACCGGTTGGTTGCATATGGAAAGCACAGTTATTAAAAATTTCGTATTTTGAAATCTGCGGTTATATTATGTCTTCGAATCTGGATCACAGATGAACGAGGCGACATATTGCAAAAAGTCTGCGCTGATCTGCTTAAACTAACCACCGTAATCCATAATAACCGATACATACCGAATCGGTGACAATAAATTTTATCCGTTCAAAATCGACTTTTTTCGATTCGAAGTGATGGTACAACATACCGCCCCTGATTTAGAATTTTGAAACTATAGCTGTCCAGCGTATGTCGCAATTAAAGAAAACTCAAGCTAAGACTGATGGCTACCCCAGTGACTGATGGCTACCCTAGCGAGTCGACAATTTTGAACGAATGAAGTGTGTAGGAAAATTTCTCAAACTGTTGAACATTGCGCTTTGGACCTGTCAATTCAATTTTAATTTTATAAAAATACATACGTTAATTTATTAAGTTGTTTATATTATTTTAATTATTTTTAACTTGAATCGGTAAAAATAGTGTTAAAAATTATTTTTAAAATACAAAATCTTAAATATGAATCAACACATGTGTAAGATATGATACTCGCCACCCCTAAATAGCAGTCGAATTTTGACGTAACATTTTCGTAAAGTTCGATATCGAAAAAACAAAAAAAAATCATAATACCAATATTCGCGGCGAGTCGATTTTTTCGAAGACGAGAAAAGTTGCATAATAGCCCCCAGCGTTCCTTCATACAGCTATACGATTTAGAAAAAACCCAAGTGTGACAAGCGTGTGGCAATCGTTAATGAGAGTTCATCCAGAGTTCAGTCATATTTATCCCAAAAATTCTCAAATAAAAACCAAACCAGCACTTTTTTTTTTAATTAATACAGAAATTTTTATTTTTATTTCAATATTTAATCAAAGATTTTCTTTGTAATTCATTTTTAAAAATTTTTTTTTGTTTCATTTTGTATTTTTATTTTTCATTTTTATATCAGAGTCATATTTTAATATATAATTTATATAATAATAATAATTAATTAATCAATAATATTTATAGTTGTTTTTCATTTTTATTTCATTTAAAAAAAAGAAATTAATAATAAATTTCATAATAAAATTATATAGTAAAATAATATAAATTTTAATTACTTAAAATAAGACAAAAAAAACACAAAAAATTTTTATTTATTTATTATACAAAAAAGTAAAAAAAATAGTATCAATATAGTCATAATAATAATAATAATAGAAAACAAAAAAATAATAAAAATTAATATAAATTTTTAAATATTATTTCCTTCTGTAATTTTTCATTTATTTATTTAATTAGTAATAATTTTTTTTGTTGTTTTTTTTTCGGTTTCATATAAATGTGCTAAACACTAAAAAATATTTTATTATTTATAATTATTTTTTTATTTTGAATTGCAAATTACAAATGTATTAATTTTATATTTATATATAATAATTATTATTTTTTTGTTTTTTATATTTATATGTATAATTATATATTATTTATAAAATAAAATTAAAAAATTAATTAATAATAAAAAATTTCTTTTTATTTTTTTTAAATATTTTAATTAGTATATAATATTTATATATATATTTATTTATATATAGTTCATATTTAATTGTAATTTATTTTTATTTATTTTTGTTTTTAATAAAAAAAAATTTTTCTACCATTATTAATTAAATATTATATGGGTTTTGTTAATTATTGTATATTATATCCGTCTCGTAGAGTTTTTATTTAAATATATATTTATTTATATTTTAAAAAGGATTCGATTGAATATTTTTTTTACTTTTATTTTTAGTTTTATTTACAGAAATCACAATTTTATTTATATATGGATCGTCATTGATGATGATTTGATTTTGTTTTAGTTTAATTAATTAATAAAAACTATAAATTTATACAGATTATACAGAAAATATATTATTAACACATGAAGGAACACAAAATGAAATTAATTAATAAAAATAAATACGTTTTTGATTTTATTTAATTTTATTATGTATGTCGGTGTAACTGCGTTTTATGTCTTGTCGTATATTAAATTATTTATTTTTATTTACATCAAAAAAATATATATATTTTTATATTACACAAAAAAAAAAAATAAATAAAAATGAGATTTGAATTTTATTTTATAGTTTTTTACATATTTTTTTTAATAATTTATTTTTAAAATAAATATTTTTTGATTTAGTATTTTTAGCATTCTTTTATACAAAAATTATTATTTAATCAATGACGATGCGCACGTTATATATTTAATTTACCAATTTACAAATTTTTTTAATTAAAAATTATATATTTACAGAATATAAAAATAAAATGAAGGGTGATATTAAAAAATAATAATTATACATAAACGTAATGAAAATGATATATTTTTAAGGGAAGGGGCATTTTTGTCTTTTAATTTAATTTAATTTAATAATTTTCATTTTAATTTATATAAACACAATATAAAATAGTTAATTACATTATTTATAACGCATTTTTAAGTAGTTTTATAATATAAAAATAAATAATAAGGAGATAGGGAGGAAGAGATGAACATAGTTAATGAGACGATCGATATATTTTATGCAATAATATTTAATTAATAATAATAGAAAAAATATCTCTTTGTACAGATATACATATTTTTAATTAATTTATTTTTATAATATTTAAAAAAATTGTTTATTATTTTAAATTGTATATAAACTTCTAAACACTACATTTATTATTTTTTAATTTATTTATTTTAATTTATGTATGAATATTTATATAGTTTAATATATAATTCATAAAATGGAGACATATAAATTATAAAAGTGCAAAATTATTTAGACAAAACAAAATATTAATAAACTACTCCATTTTATTTATACATATACATATATTTATATATAGGAAAATAAAATTAATTTAAATTAAATAAAATTGCAAAAAACTATAGAACCGGCTATAAAAAATAAAAAAACATTAAACACATAAATAATAATTAATTTTATTAACCTATTCATTTTTAAATTTATATATTTATATAATTAAATTTGTTATTTTTTTAATTTATTTATTTATTTTGCAGTCTTATTAATTATTTTTTTTTTAATATAAAAAATAATATTATATTTAATATTTATATAATTAATTATTATAAAGAAATATGTATTAATATTTCCTGAGGTGGTAAAAATTAATTTTTTTATTTGACATTTTGTGAATAGGTTAATTTAATTTATATATGTATTAATTAAAAATACTAAATTAAAAACACAAAACAAAAACTAAATATTCGAAATTAAAATTAATAAACCGGTTTAATATAGTTTTTGAGGGTGTTTGTGTGTATCGTACTATATAATATATAAAAAATAATTAAAATTAATAATAAAATGCGAAAAAAAATATTTTTATACTGCAAAGGTGTAAATAAAATTAATTAATTTGAAATGAAATAATTATTAGTTCAAAAGTGCTTTTGGCCAATTTTTTTGTTGTTGTTGTTGTTTTATATAAATGTGAGAGAGCATTTTAATAATTTAATTTTGCTTAATTTGGTTCTTTTATATAACGTCGATGGTGATTCGATCGGTCTCCCGGGGGGTTACAGAAATATTATATTTTTTATTTTATACTGCGGGTTTGTGTTTAATTTAAATAAATACTATGTGTAAAAAGTGATGGAATTCTAAATATTTTTGGACTATATACAATTTTGAAATATAATTTATGAATATGAAACCGATCGTACACTATTAAATTACTATTAATTAATTAAGCAAAAAATTTATTTATATTTATAAGAAAATGAATGTAACAATTAATTAATTTTTTTTTTTTATACATTTTCACATTTAATATATATAATAATATGTATATAATTAATAATAATAAATAAATATAAACATTGTGTGTATGTGTGTGTGTACTGTGAGTTCGCTTGTTATTAATAAAATAAATGCTGTTTTTTAATTAATTCATCTTCAAATTTGTGAGATTCGTTTTTATAAAAAAATAAATTATTTAGAGAGAGAGACTCACAGATTTTTTTATAATTTGTTTTTTTTATATAAATTTACATTTAATTTCTAATAAATTCTATATAAATTAAAAAAATATGTTTTATTTTTTAATTTTATTATTTAGCCAATTTTTGTCCCAAAAATATATATATTTTTTATTTATAAGATTTTGTATTTAACATTCATTTCCTTATTTTGATTTTTTTTATACACTTTACAAAGGTAAATAATAAAAATTAATTAAATTAACGAATGCGATTCAAAAAATTTAAATTTTTTTTTTCTAGGCACAAAACGTACAAAATGTATATAAACATCCTAGACACATATATGTGCGTCTCGGCTAAAATACTGTACTAAACACGTAAAAATCGTTATATCGCTATAAAACTACACTCAGTCGAGAACGCCAATATATAAATTAATCCGGTACGCTGCATATCGTACAATAAAATTACAATAAAATTTTAAAATAACGTTAAATAACGTTTAAAACAATATTTAGTACTTTTAGCGGAGACACAGAAACGAAAACCTTATAAATGTTCAATTTATAAACCGCATCATAATTTATAAAAAAAAATTTATATTTATATAATTAAAATTAAAATGATAAAATGACTGAATAGTAATTCATAAATTAAATACGTAAATAATAAGAATTCAGTCATATAATATAAATTTTAGTTTTTTTACACCTACAGTAGTTTATTTATAATATTTATATTTATTTATATATTTTGTTTTTTATTAAAAAGTTTTACAAAGATTATATTATATTTATTGTGTGTGAATAATATATAATATCTATATAATAATTAAACAATTAGTTTTTCTTTAAATCATTTTTCATTTCCTTCGAAACATTTTTGTGTTTATATATATATATATATATATTTATATAAATATGTATTTAATTGTATGTAAACATGTAAATAATAAAAATTAAAACGACATAAATTACGGTTATTAATTTAATAATTTATAAGCTGTTCTTGCTATTTTATTATTATTACATATTTTGTAATAGTGTTGCTTTTTTATGTTGGATGACGCGCGTTTTTTAATTTTTATTTATTGTGAATTAAATTAAAAATTCGATTTAATTTACAAAATTTTAATTTTTATGTGTAACACTTTTCTGGAATGTCTCAAATTTTTAATTTTATGTTTATCATATTTTGCTGGACAACCCCCCTTCTTATATAATTTAATAGTAATTATTTTCCAATTTTTCATTAGTTATGTTTTCTTTTTCGTTTTATATCCACTTTTTGTTATTATGTACATTTAATTAATTAAAAATAACCGAAAATTTCTACCTGAGGTTGTTTCAAAATATAATAATTTTTTTGTTTTATATTTAATTAATTTATTTATTAATTAATTTTACAAGTGTTTTCTCTACTTTGAAAAAAAAAATCTATATAATTTCTTTTTTTGGGGACTCTAACCGAACCCGCGATAATCGTTTTATTCTAAAACATTTTACTTTCTTTTTTGCGAACGATGACGCCGCGCGTGCGCACTTTTTTTGATGATTAGATACATTTAAAAAACGAGTCAATTACATAAATTACAAGACCCCATTTGTTGGCGGTGGCCCAATTGGTCCCAAACTTTCATTACCGCCCAAATTACCGATTTGCATGGGTTGCGAATTTTTTTGAAAGAATTTCTCCAACTTGGCGATTATATGTTTACCGTACGTGTATTTTTTCAACAGGTTTACGTGTGGCTTAATTTTGTGCATTATGATTTTACGTTGCGTTGGTTCTGAAACGTCAATCATTTTTTGGATAACATAATTGGCGTACTGGTCTTTCATCATAATGTGTAGGGCACTGGCGAATAATAAAATTATAGATTTAAGAATTTAATATAATAATCGTAAGATAAATTTGTGCAACTTACTTATCGTTAAATGAACAAACTTCTTCTAATAGTAGTGCACGTTCGGAACGTGTTGCATGCGTAACACATTTTTCGACCACATTCGAAGCGAATTTATGTTGAGACAATACTAGCACTTTGTTACGTACTGCAGCGATTAGGGCTGACTTGTCTTCTTGTTTGCCATGTTCTGGAATGAAAAATATTGAAAAATGATAAGAGAGATTAGGATTTAGACACATCGACGGTATGCAAAAATTTATGTGATGATGACCCAGGAAAGCAAAGAAACCTTTTTTTTTACGAAATGTCAGGGTATCGATGAACCCTCCCATGGTATATATTTTTTGAACACACTTCTTTATTTCATTTGGGACTGTGTTCATTTCGAGATCTCTTTAAAGTCCGAGCGTTTACGATTCCTCTGAGTACTTTATTTTGAAACCGTTGAATTATCTGTTGATTGCTGGTTTTGGCACATCCTCAGAGTAGAATACCATTTGTCCAAATGGGCTTCATCACTTGTTTATAGAGGATAAGTTTATTATGAATGGATAAATGAGCATTTCCAGCGGGCGCTTTTTATAAATTTTTTTCGATTTCATAAAATTGGATCCGCCGCATAAAATTCAAAAATCGTAAAATACCAAACAAACAAAAAAAAAAATCGAAATCGAATTTTACGAAAATCAAATGTCAAAATCGACTGCCCTATATTATAATGTGATGAATATTATATTTACGAAATCAAATTTATTTCATTTATTTCGCCAATTTGACGTTTTATTTTCTTTTATGGAAAAAAATATTGGCAAAGCCTCAGTATAAAGGGACTATCTAACATTTGTGGAGTGAAATTACAACCCAATTAAATTCAGCCGGTCCACCTGAAAAACATGTCGATGGTTGGAATTGTATCTAAAAAAAACACAAAATAGCAAACTTCATGGTCTTAAATTTTAAAACCAAAAAACAGTTTCATAATAGGAATATTCGCGGCGGATCAAATTTTACGATTTCGTATAATCGAAAAAATTTTATGATGTACTATGTACTTCTCTATATTTCAGTTGAAGCTCTTCTGATTTCTTTTTGACGTGTACTTTCCACTTTAACTTTGTATCAAGGTTCATACCAAGGTATTTTGCTTGGATTGCATATGGTACAAGATTATTATTGAGGTAGTGAGAAGGTAAGACACTTTCCTGCACGACTCTCGGTTTAGCTTCTTTTATGCTGGAATAAGCTCCTAGTTTTTTCTAATTTAAATATTAAACCATCTTGCAAGACTTTGGTAATGCCCGCGTTATGTCCAAAAATATGGCTAAACAAATTTTTTCCATCTGAATTTTTTTATTAGATCTGTTATTCGAGGAACTTGATCGATCGTAGAGTGTTTCTCTCCAAATCCAAACTAATGGGAAGGAATAGCTCCTGATTTTATAAATCCAAGTAGAGTTTGTTTTCATAACAGTATCTCAAACCGTTTTAACATAATTGGAAGAAGTGATATTGGCCGATACGAGATTATTTAACTTGGCGTCTTACCTGGTTTAGGTTTCATAACAGAAACATAACGGAATCTGAAGGAAGCATAAATTATGTCTGATATTTTCTTTATAGCTTTATTAGGTAGTGGTCTAAGAATTTCTACAGTTGGTGATCTTTTAGGTACCACATGATTCTTTATTTTTTGTTTTGCTTCTTTAGCATTCGTTAATGGCTTTCTTGCATCCAGATAGTTGTATGGTTTTCAATCGGTATAGCATGTTGATTTAGTCTAGTTAAATTTCGATTGGTGGTATATGCGTAACTGGTATTTTCAAATATTAGGTTGCTTTACACAATGAATAATCAGTATCTTGGCCGTAGGTGAGTGATTCCAGGTATGAATTTATTGATTTATTTTTAATTTCCCTTATTTCTCTGCGTATTCGTTGTGTTAAATTATTTAATCTATTTTTGAGGCCTGGATCTTGCGTACGTTGCCATTACCTTCAGGTTCCTATCTTCTCTTCTCTATAACTTGTGATTTTATTTCTATTGGGTAGTATTTGCCAGTTTTTTTTTTTTTTTTTTAATTAGTTATATTCCACGCTGCTTGTTATATTGTGAACTTGCTTGTTATATTGCGAAGAAGATTTGTGTCGGTCGTTCAAGTGTCAATCGAGTGCTAAGTCCTATTTACCTGATAAAGAAAATGTTAAATCAGGTCGAAAAGCTCTTATTGCCCCTGGATAAAACCGACGCATACGAAGAATTATTCAATCGGGTCAGATGGACAATGCTGTACAGGTTCATAGACACCTTGTGGAAACTTTCATGAAAGCATTGAAATACTTCGCAATAGCCTGCGCAAGGAGAGATTTAGAGTAAGACTAAACACTAAAAAACCTCTTTTAACGGAACAAAAAACCACGTTTAGAATATGCTAAACTAGTTCGTGATTGGACTTTGGAAGATTGGGATAATGTCTGCTTCACAGATGAATCAAAAATTAATAAATACGGTTCAGATGGTAGGCACTGGGTATGGAGGAAGCCAAGTGAAAAGTGGACAGAAAGGTATTTAAAAAAAACGAAAGAGAAAGAAAGTTTGGCGGCGGAAATATAATGGTATGGAGATGCATCAAAAGTTGTAAACTAGGAAAGTTACACTTGATATCACCTCGGCTGGATTCGAAAGGCTATGTAAATATTTTACAAACCCAGTTTTTGGACAGTTTGGTGATGATTGGGGCAACAAAGGAGGAAATAATATTCAAACAGGACAATGACCCCAGGCATAAATCTATGATTACTATAAACTGGTTCGAAAATAATAATGTCATTGTACTGGATTGGCCCCCACAATCACTAGACCTAAACATAATTGAACATGTTTGGAAAATTGCTAAAAAAAAGTTATGCCTTTTTTTATCACATAACGCAAAATTTTTCAAGAATTGTGGAGCCGGCCTGAAAGTGTGTGGTACAACATTAAGGCATCCGAATTACAGAATATTTTCAACAGTCTACCGAAAAGAATAGAAGCCTGCATTAAAGCTAAAAGTGGCTGTACCAAATATTAAAAAATAAATAATTTTGTCTCTGCGACACTTTAAAATATTTATAACAAAGTATTGTCCCAATTAGGTTTAGTTCCTATTACAGAAGAATTTTATATTTATTGTTTATTTTTTTTTCTTTAAGTATGAAATAAACTATGAATTTAACATAAGTATATCAATCAAAATAATTTTATTTATTATTTTATATTGTACAAAAATTAAACAACTTATGGTTGGTGGGTTCTGGAAAACGACACATTTCAACGAAGCTAAGCCATTCGTCGACCTATTTGATAACTCGGCTTAAACGACGAAACCAAGCCATTTCTCATCAGATTGGAATACACCTCGGTTTTTACGACAAAAATCGATGCTAGTATGAGCATTGGATGTGGTTCTTTCTCAAATAATTAGACTTAAACCACAAACTCAATATATCCAGACGAATTATTGGCGAATAAAGACATGGTTTTATCAAATTGACTGATAATTGCGCCAATTGTGTGGTGAGAAAAATTTAAACTACATCGAGGAACCCCATTAGCTATTTTGATATTCATTTGACATCTACTTACTAGTAGATGGCACTACCATCAACATAGTCGAAAACATCACAATTTTTACGTATGCAGATACACAAAAAACTGAAAAACAATTTTATAAGTGAAAACTGTTTATTATTATTATTTTTTATTTGTTTTTATTTTCGTTATTCCATTCATTGGTTGTTTTAAATTATATTCATATTGTTTATTTTCATACCTACCATGGATCAATAAGAAAATTTATTGATAAAAAAATTACTATTAGTATTAGCTATATGTATTCGAAAAATAAAAACCATGAATCGAACAAAATAATATCGGCAGTTAGTTCGACACACATACACACAAAAAATGACACATGGTATGCACGTTGTTTTACTTGAAATTAGTTTTAATTGTTATGTTAAATAATTTTTTGTTTAATATCGAATTTGTTGTGCAACCATTATTATAATCAATTAACTATACGATGAGTTAACCCTTTGACTGTCCTGCGCATCATATGTGATGATGATACACTTTGCCTTATTTTTTATTACAAAATTTTGTTTGAGACTGAGAACATTACTAACTGATAAAAATAATTAATGTACCTATATTTACTAACTGTAAAAACAGTTATAAATTTTGTACAGAAATAATAACAACATATGCTTTGGTATATTTTGTATTTAGTCTTAATACATACATTTCAACTACATATTTTGATTTGATGCTAATTGATAACGAGAAAAATTATGAACGATATGCACAGAACGTCCGACTAGTAAGTTTTAATATTAATGGTGGTCAGGCAAAGGGTTAAACAGGTAGGGTATTGAAAAAGAATTGCGATGAGGTTATTCAAGAGAGTGAGGTTATTTGACAATAAATTTGAATTTTTAATCCCTAGAAGAAAATGTACATCAAACATATGTATGGGGACGTTTCCGTATACAATAAATCGTCCATATACAATAAATTTCACTTGGTATACCACTAGATAATGAGGAAGATACCAGCAATTTTACTAGTTAAATTATAATTAATTTATTTAATCAAATTCAATAACAATAAAACAAATAAAATAAAAATTTCAATAATAAAGTTTTACGGGTTATCCAATTCGAGGTTGATAAAGTAGAAATCTGTATACCGACATCTGTCAAAGATAAACGTCAAGTACGCTGTCATTTATTTAGTTGACATTCTGCCATTTAAGAATATGGAGCATTTAACAATCGACCAACGCGTTAAAATTATTAAATCTTATTATAAAAATAGTGATTCTGTCGTATCCACATTTCGCGCTTTACGAGCAGATTATGGTCGTCATAATCGTCCTACAAAGCAAACCATATTGAATACAGTGAATAAATTTGAACAAACTGGATCTGTTACTGATATTGTAAGGTCTGTGCATCATCAAAACATTCGCAATGCTGAAAATATCGCTTCTGTAGCTGAAAGTGTGGAAGAAGATCCAAATTTGTCAATTCCTCGTCGAGTTTAACATTTAGGCCTATCTTATGGCTCATTATGGCGCATTTTGCATCTGGATTTGCATCTTCATCCGTATAAAGTCCATTTGACACAAGAGCTAAAGCCTACTGACCATGGACAACGAAGAACATACGCAAATTGGGTGTTGGAAAAACAGGCCGTCGATGCTGATTTTTCGAACAAAATTTTCTTCAGTGATGAAGCTCATTTTTCGCTTGGTGGATACGTTAATAAGCAAAACTGTAGAATTTGGGGCTCAGAAAATCCACAATTGATTGTAGAGAAGCCATTACACCCGGAAAAAGTCACTGTTTGGTGCGCATTGTGGTCTGGTGGTGTGATTGGGCCGTATTTTTTTGAGAACAACCATGGACGAACCGTTACCGTCAATTCTGAGCGCTATGGCCGCATGTTAACCGATTATTTTTTTACGAAAATCGAAGATTATGATCTTGACGATATGTGGTTCCAGCAGGATGGAGCAACCAGTCACGTAACACGAGCAAATCGAGATCTTTTGCAAGAGAAATTTCCTGGACGTTTGATTTCGCGATTGGCTGATGTCAATTGGCCTCCAAGATCCTGTGATTTAACGCCTTTGAAATTCTTTTTGTGGGGCTACGCGAAAGATCGTGTTTACACAAACAATCCTCAAACTCTTGACGAATTGAAAACTAATATTCGTAAGGTAATGGCCGAGATACCGCCCGAAATGTGCCGAAAAGTCATTGAAAATTACCTCAAAAGAATCAAGGCCTGTAAGTAGTCCCGTGGAGGACATTTGAATGATATCTTGTTTAACTAAAAATGGCAAGGATCAATCTGTAAAATGAAATAAAAATTACAATACATTCCGAATATTTTGTGTGTTTTTTTTAAGTTTACTTTATCAACCTCGAATTGGATAACCCTTTATTAAAATTAAAATAAATTTTAATAAAATTTAAAAATAAAATAACAACCCATGTGCGGTACATTTCATTATATAATTATTTGTATATAATTATTTGTTTTGCAATAGCTGAGACAACCTAAAATAGATATTTCATCCTATGTAAACGTAAAAATTTGAACTGCGATTTCATTTTCTGTAAATAGCCGCATACAATCAAAAATATTTTGTTTTTTGCGTATACGTATACGCAGTTTATCGAAAAATCACAGATACAACGATGACATTGGAATTATCAGAAGTTTGTTTTGTTTTCATTTTTTAGTTCAAATGAAAAATCTAATTTGCTTGTCTAAGGCAATAGTATTCGCCAATTAGGATTTCGTAAGGTTTTTAATTTTTTTGTATGTGTTTTTCAGCTAACCAGGTACAGTGTTTTCTGATTAAAACTAAAATCATGAAGTTTAAGGCTGCCTTGTTATGCTCATGGCATGGGTTTTGTTCGACATACAAATCTTTGTAACACCTGCTGGTGTTAACAATACAAAGTTGGACAATATTCTTTTTCAAATCTTTCATAATTGCACGTTCTGAAAACATCCGGGAAAATAAATAAATTTGTTCTTTGCAAATTTTGAAATAATAATCAGTTGGGGCTTTAAGATTCTTCTTTTTTTCATCGTCATAATTTTTATTGCTAATCAAATATTCTGTCGGAGCCTCTAAAGTTGCATCAGTTTTGATAAACATGTTTTCACAACGGGCACGTTTAATTTTACTCAAAATTTTGAACGCTACGTAGCCCACAATATACCGCATTGAAGCTTCTTGCAAAGGTACATCCAAATTATAAAAAATTTCAGATATATCTGATATGTCATCAACAGGTGGCAGCATCTCATAATGCACGATTCCTTTTCACGTTTCGCAGATAGAAATCCGGTTCATTAAATTTTTAACTGTTAATTCATGAGGTACCCAAACGTCAAGCTTTTTTTGTATCCAGCCATTTTCAAATGGTTTAAACCTGTTTTGTGATCAATATTGTGTTCTTTACCAATGGCATGGCTGCTTATATGCTGGTCTTCTTCAATTTTCTGCATGATTTCATCGAATTTACCACTGGTTGGTCGACTAGAGCGAGGGGCATCTTTCACATCCATATTTCCAGGTTGAAAGCGAGATTTCTTTGCTGCTCATTTTGATAAAGCACCTTCTCCATGCACAATTTGTTCGCAAGCCTGAGCCGCGTTTTTAATTTTGTCGTAATAAAATTGTAAAAGTAAACGAACTTTTTCATTATTTATCTATATGTTTTGTAACTTTATTCATTTCACCGATTTTAATGTTTTGTATGTCAAAGTGCAAGTTAAAATGTCACCTTTCAAACGCATACAAGGTTGCCTGATACGTTCAATGTTTACTGGGACATATGAATGTAAAGCGATCTACCCCGAAAAAACCACGAAATTTTTCTCCTACACCAATATAAATGTATTAAAATGTTAACTCGCACAATTTTCCTTAAAACGAATTTAAAGTTTTCGATATATTATTTATCCATAGATCATCGTTTTTATCATATCCTGGGCTGGGATGTTCTAACATCACCATGTTTCGATCATATATCGAAGTTTATTTCTCGTTTCTGTAGAATAAAATTTATCTCTGTTTCAATTTTTTTATCGTTTACCAGCCTGCTAGATTGTAATATTGTGAGGTTTCTACTGTGTTTCTATCACCAAATAATTTTTTTTCGATTGTAGAATGAAAATAATTGAAATAGATATTGTTCAAATATATTCTAGTAGGTTGTGATAGCAATAGAGAAGAAATAATTGATAAACGAAACAGAAGTCAAATTAATTCTAGCAGAAAGAGATGTAGATTTCGATAAAATATCGCAAAATGGTGATGTTAGAACATCCCAGCCCTGAAATGGACCCAGTTTCAGACTTCTAAATAGTCAATAGTAACTGAGTTGTTAGGACAATGAAATAGAATGTAAAACAGCAAGCTTTTGCTAGCGACATAATTGTTTTCAACATTTATTATAACTATATAAATTAATAAATCATCATCCTCAGCTATTTATCTACTATTTCGAATAACAACATAATCGAATGATTAATATTTTATTAAATAATAACTAAATTAAAATCTATATAACTCAATGATCGTAAAGATTGGTATTAACTAATTCAACCCGGACAAAAACTTTTTTCGTTTGTTGCCAAGTGAAAGTGAATAACACAAGAATGGCATTAGAAAATCTGGAACATTGGCCCCTTAGCTGGCGTTTCTATTCTAATTACTCCTCATCTGCGATACAATAAATTGCGAAAGTAGGCGTTAATTTAGGTGTATATCTTTTCATTGGTTGTAGAATACTGCAAAAAAGGATTTATTATTCAGAAAATTGAAACTACATTAATATGTGGAAAAAATTCTTGGTGGGTGGTTAATGAATTCAAAAGTTGTTAGAATGAACAACTTATGCCATTTGCCTTGACTAAACAAATATTGAAGCTTCTGCTATTGTTCAGCACGCGACTGATGCAATTAAGTTTAGGTGGTTACTTTTTGATTATTAGATTAGAATTGTCATAATTTTATTATGGTGTACTCCGGATGATTTTAAAATTTCTGTACATGTACATTAACAAATAAACTACACAGAATAAATATTTTATTTTAGTGATATCTGTCTTTAAATTTCAGGGACTTCTAGTTTGAATTTAGTTAAGTCAATGTAGTTGATTGCACACAGCATTAATATACAACAAAAATTTAGCTTTCAAGTGAATGTGTAAAATCCTTCGGACTTAGAATAACTTCAATGTTTGGTTGGCATGGCAGAGAGAAACAATTTTACAATGTATCCCAACAAAGTCAAACAATCGTTGTTTTGGTCAGTAAATGGAAGGAAATAAATTCATCCTCCGGGCATGCTAGTATTCCTCATCCAGTAGCAATATGCCTCTTTCAGATGCCCTGGGATCTGGATTGGTTCCAATGAACTAATCATTTGCTCATTAATCCGAAATTTAATTGATTGTGTACCTTAGAAATAAAGCGGCTAAATCCCTACTATGTTGACAAATAACTTTTGCTTACTACCATTTGCAAATATTTCTTGGCAATTTTGCAAACAGCTTCGCATAAAAAGGCAAATACCAATCAAACAATTAGCCGAAAACCAGTTTAAAACAAGAAACAAATATTATCCATACGTATTTTTCTATGATGAAAAGTAACTGATTGTTTTATTCCACCAATTATTTTAGATAAAACCTTAAGTATAGAAGAACTGGTATATGTAAAAATTAGTATATGTTACTAATTTTTACTTATATTCTTCGATGAATAGCCATAATTTTGTTTTATTTCAAAATAGGCTAACAGTTTTTTTTATTGTTTCACTGCAGAGTTCATCGAACAATACGCAGATATTTAATATTTTACAGAAATACTTTTTTATTTAATTATTATAAACAAATCATGAGAACTTAACCACTTAAGTGACGGCTTTTTGTGAGAAAGTGTGTCCATAAATTGTTAGGTTTTTTTTTACATTTCTTTAGAAAATAATACAAAATTTTTATTTTTCAATTATTGTTTCAATACAAGCTTTGCGCGAGCAAGACTCGGGCAAATAAAAACACAATCGAACTACGCGTCCGAGTCACGCTCGGGCAAACCACTCAAGTGGTTAAAATGCAGTTTAGCAAATATTCTGGTGCCCCACTCCATATTGGGTTTAAATACACTATATGTGAATATATGGATGATATGTAGATCATACTGAGGATTGGTTTGGGTAAATTGTTTCGCGTTATTTTTATCGCAAATATATATATTATAATGCATTTCTTTAATTTATCTTTATGTAAATTCCATTTAAAGCTGGAGTCAATTACAAGCCTCAAATATGAATATGTTGTTGCTCTTTATGATTAATAAGAAAAGTATTAATTTTAGTATTCAATTTCAGGAAATCTCTAGATACATCCAAAATATATATTTTTTTTTCTTAGGTACTGATTTAATGAAGCAATTATTGAAGACCAATATCATCATTAATCTCGATTAAACCTATACTAAACCTTTATCCTTCCTTGCAGTAGATCAGAATTGAATCGTGTCGTGCCGTAGGATCGCTATGTGTTTGACACACATTTTTTGATTATCATTTATATGTAAATATTAATATAATTACCGAGACCGACTAAAGCATCTCGGCATTATGATGTATTGCTCATTTTTACACGTTTTTACAAACATAATAGAAGCGCATTTGTCTTCACACATATTTAACTCTATTGATTATCAACAATCAATAAATATAGGTACATACGTGGAAAAAGAAGAATTCTCAATAAAAAGTGTATTAAAAATAAAAAACGATGATCTATGATAAATAATATAACGTATACTTTATAATCGTTATTGTGCGAGTTAACATTTTAATACATTATATTCCTGCAAATTATGGTTCGCAAAAATATCAAATGGGAAACAAACGAAGGACGAAAAGTGAAAACTATATAAAATATGACTCCCCGAATTAAAAAAAGGCTGACTTAAAAAGTGTATTTTTCCGGACTTAAAACCAGCGTTTTATTTCATTTAAAATTGACTTAAAATCTGTAATCAAAATGAAATAAAAACAAATCCTGACTTTATTAATGCATATCATAAGCCATTTTGAAAATGATTTAAGAAGTGTATTTATAAAAAGCATAAAATGTGTATTTATAAATGGCATAAAAGTCCACTTATAACGCATGCATTTCTATGTCTATCAAAAACAAATGTAAATTTTATGTTTATAATGTAAAATAAAATATGGCTATTTTCAGTCATTTTGAAAATGAATTATAAAATGTATTTGTAAAATGACTTAAAATATGCCTTCCTTGTGTCATTTTTAAATTAAATTTGTTTTTGTAAAACACCTTTGTTAAGTCAGAAAATTTGTTATAAATATGACTTAAAAAAGGTCCCATTTTTGCATATAAAAATATATTTTTTAAGTCTACCTTTTTAATTTCGGCCTTTTTCAATTCAGGAAGCCATAAAATATTTATGTCTGAGTAGTTCATAAAAAATTTAAACTACATATCCACATACAAAACAACTATATATAGAAACAAAAAACTACATGCAGCAACATTATAGAAAAAAGAATTATGTATCTATTTTACGAAATTTATTTAAAATCTATTTTTCTCTGTACATGTATAGCGCACATGGCCAAGCTCCACGTGCTTCACTACACTACCCGTGTGTTGTGATATACATGCATATTTTATTTTTTATAAATATTCATTATCTATACTACATACACACAAAACAACTAAACCGTGAATAAGAGAGCTCGTTTTTAATAAGCCGACACTATGATCATCGTGTTGTTTTGTTATTGTTTCCTTCATTCATAAAGTTTTATTACTATGTGATGTGTATGTAGTTTAGGTGCGAAAAAAATACGAACGTTTTTTTTTAGGCTGTTTCTGCTATGTATATATAGATGGCAGGGTTATGGGGTTCCTCGATTAGATTACAAAAAATAATGTAATATGAAAAGTGGAGCCACAGTATTCGACCAAACTTTCTTTCGCAATAATTCGTCTGTATATATTACGTTTGTGCTTAAACTCAGTTTGTATAATAAAAGTGGGATATGAGTTCTGGATGAAGATAAGATAGTTGGGATGAATAAAAACCAGTTTTCATCCAATTGGAATGAAATTTCGTTTGTATGATGAAAAAAACTAATTGGAATGGAACAAGTCATGAAATGGA
Source organism: Nephrotoma appendiculata (assembly GCA_947310385.1). NCBI lineage: Eukaryota > Metazoa > Arthropoda > Insecta > Diptera > Tipulidae > Nephrotoma > Nephrotoma appendiculata. The sequence continues at coordinate 364,226,194 of OX371223.1, read as the reverse complement.
CAATTGAAATAAAAAATTTCTTACCAGATTAGAAGAGATAAAAATTTATATAAGTAAATAAAAATGTCAATTCAGCTGTAGATCCTGAATGTTGAATGACGCAACACCATTTCTCAAGCAACTAGAATAAAATTTGGATTGATTCAATTTAACTAGAATAAGTCGGTGGGATTTCTTGCCGCGCACATCTCGCTCATTTGCTGCAAGAGTGATACAAGACAAAATTCACTCATTTCTGAGATATTCGAATCAAACGATTCCCAATAATTCATCTTTTTATTATTTTGTATCAAAAACTGTGCCGTTATTTCCAGTAAATTAGGTAAAATTCCAAACAAAAAATTATTCACTCCGCGATAGAGATGAACAATTTAAGATATTGAAAATCGCTCGAAGAAATTTTGCAAAATATTAAGCAATTATAAAAAATATGATCCGATAGAGGAAGTAAAAAAAGTAAAATTTTGATTCTGCTAATTAGAATGTATTTTCGGAATATCGGTATATTTCCAAATCGCTCTATTGAAAAATTAAAATTTTAAATTGTGTCACTCAAGGCAGCAAGTGTGCGATAAGTAAAATAAACATACAATTTTGTAGTGTTTGAATATAAATATAGAAAAAAACATCAAATACAGTACGTTCTTTAATTTCACTTTGTTCAGTGCACTTTTTTTTTAGAGCCAATCGTGTAACGCAGTTCACGTCAATGCACTTGGTTTTATTGCACTTCATTAAATGAAAGAACATTGGTCACGCTTTTTCGGATAGAATGGTCATCAAATCCTATCGAGACTGTATAAATGGTAATTTCGAGTAAGGACACTCGTCCGAATGTAAGCAAATAATAAGAAAGAATATTACATTTCACATTCTGCAGTTACCAAATCGCCAAGCATCACAACCAAATTTAGAGTGGTATTCGATGCAGCAGTGAAAACAAGTAGCAATAGGTTTGAATCAAAAATGCAAAATTGACAAAAATAAATACGGAAGAAACGGCAGCAGATATACCCAGGGTAATTACAGAGAGGTTTTCTAACACTTTTGTAAAAAACTGAAAATATTACACAATAAACTGACTTTAAAAATTTATGAAGTACTACCGCCGATGCAGACGATTTTTTTTTTGTTTTGCCATGTATTTGCTTTATGATGATTGTCGTTTAAACGTATACGTGGCAATTCAGAAAAATCATTAAGCCAATTTTCACGAGATCAGGAGCAAGATCGTACAATAAGATAGAAAAATTAAGTATGTTTGAAAATATTTTTGAATCCGTTTAAATTTTTCGATCTTATTGTACGATCTCGCTCCTTCCTGATCTCTTGAAAAAATTCTTAAAAAAAGATAAGTGGTTTTTCTAAATTGCCACAGATATATTTTCCCTTGCGTTTCATAAATTTGATTTTTCGTAAAACTGCAGCTGAAAATTATTGATTTGCTTAAAAATTTCATAAATTTTTTGCTGGTTTCTAAAAATATCAGCTGGAATTTTTTTTCTTGTGGTAGTGCTGCCTCTAGCAATGAATAGCAAAAACATATTCTGTAACATTTTCTCACGAACAGTTAAGTAATTTAGGGTTAATATAGAAACCATGTTGTTGAATCTGAACAAAACTGAAAAAATGATAAAGCGTAAAATGTTGTCCGAATCATCTGTCTTGCTCAATCATCTCAAGATTCATCCATTTCCATCATCATCCTTTAAGATTCACCAAGTAATAAACTTTGAGTACTCATTTCGCGCTAGTGTCGTTCCCTTTAAATACGATCTTCTTCGGTTGATTTTTGATAAAAAACGTTTCGCAATTCATCACTTACGAATTTGTTTTGCAACCCCAAAAAACCGTATTTTTCAATTTTTTATTCCGTGATTTTAGTTCACTTTTAAATTTTAAAATCACTGAATATTTTACAAATAATAATCCTACGATTTTAAATTTTTAGTGCAAAAGGCTTTAAGTAATCGTGCATCTGTTTTGTACCTTTCTGGTATTTATTATCAAAAAAGGAAAGGAAGGGTTTCTGAATGTAAGGTTTAACATAAATTTCAAGTTTAATGTAAAATTATTTCTCGATTATTTTGTCTAAATTTATAATTAACTTGATATTTAGTTCATACCAGTTGTTGATAGATGTCTCTAATGTCCAATTTCAGTTCTAAACTGCAAGCTCAGTTCAGATTTATCCCTTAACCAGTTAGAAATACATTCTGTCAAGTCTGTATTCGGGTGAATTGTTAATTTAAAAAGCCCACTTAAAGGGATTGTAAAATTTGCGAACTATCATTTAGTTTGTTTACAGTGCTCTATTTTGTCAGTTCATCTCAAGTGTGTTTCCTGATTTTTATAATGAATAAAAATATCAAACAAAGAATATATCTCATATTTTGTATTGCAAATAGAATTTCGTGTGCCGAATCGCTGAAAATGTTATAGAAGACAAATACAAAAATACACAGCAAATTGGTTTTTGTTTTACAAAAGTCTTTGGAGAGTTTCGATTAAATAATTTAAGATTACTGTCTTCAGAATTTCAATGAAGAATTTGGTCTTAAAAAAAGTCTTAGTGGTCTTATCATCAGAATCGGGTGTATCTTTGTAGTTGTAAATCAGAAATGGTTATAGGACAAAAGAGGTTTTAGCAACATTCGTGTTAAATCGAAGACATGATGTTCTTCCTCTCGCTTGTTTAGTTTTTACCTTGCGCACTTTTAGAAATAAAAATCGCACTCAATCTTTACCTTTCAAAAGTAAGAAATTTAGTGTAAAAAAAAATGTTTCCTTTCGACTCTGTACGAATAAAATGATGTTCAGAAAATATTGTTTCCCGCATGAATCTTACAACCTAGCATTTTAAAACGTAACATAAAAAATCATCTGAACAGCCAACGCCTTACAAGGAAGAAATCGACCAAATCGTTTACGTCTTGTTTTATAATAAGGAACAAACAATATTATTACGCGGGTAAGCACACCCCAGATATCAAAAGCCCGACTATGATGTGCCAGTGTAGGACTATTTGTGCAACGTGTTTCCTGCCAACAGCCTCAAATCAGACCAACAGCAATAACAACGCGGTTCATCTCTCCTGGTTATACAATTTTTTCTAAAGTGGAGAGGTAAAATAACGTCTTCACTAACGTTTTAATTTCACTTTACGGATGTTTTAATTGGAAAATCCGATACAGTTTTGCATAATTATCTGATAACCAAATCGAACCAAACCTCATTATTCTAAATTTTTTAATAAATGGCATTTCTAAATTTATTACCATTTTATGATGTGTAGTTAGTATAATAAAATATATTTATATTACTAATTTTACACATAATTAGTTTTCTTGTTTAAACAGAAATATGCAAATCTTCCGGTAACGAATTGGATAAAATGTTCGGATATTTTTTTTATTACTAAAATAGTCTAAACTATAGATTTCTCTGAAAGTTCTTAGACTCGTGTATTCGACAATGAAAATATTTCCGTAATATTTTCCGAGCTATCCAACTTATATTGTATAAAATATAAATTAATCAACCTTAACATCTTATTTGTAGTTAATGGGGCGTAGAAAACAAACAAATTTTTAATGTGGAAATTGGTTACGTTCAATTTAAATTTTAATTATTAAATCAGTAAATTTCTAAATTACTTAAGAAAGAACCGTTTCTTAATTTTTATATATTGGAAATTCGAAACCGATTGCAAATTTCTTAAACATTTTGGAAAATCTATAAGGTCGAATTTTTTATTGAAATAAGCCAATTTGAGAAATTTGGAATATATAAAATATTTTAGCTAATCAATGCTAATCAAGAAGTTGTATCCCATCAGAGGCAGGATGCAACAAAAAAAAAATCTTTATCGATTACGATCGTTGCTTTTAATAAACACAACTATAATCCTCATCTTCCATGTCACATGATTTGTAAATCATACTTTTAGCTGAAATCATTTAACTTGATGGCTCCAGTAAGGTTTTTTTTATAACTAAATGCTAGCTACTGCGATATAATTCCCAAGAGAAGGAGCGTGCTAAGCACCATTCGCTAAAAGTTGTGGTAAGAAATGTGAATAAGCGGCAACATTACGTTTCACGTTCAGTTACTTAAAGAATTTAGAAGAAAGACGCTCGAAGTGTTCCATGGTCTGCAGTGGTTTCCAAACAAAGATCCGTAATCTAAAGCTGAATCGTGAGGCGGTATCTTCTATGGCATAAAATAAGAATTTATTTGAGAAAACTGACTAAATTCTACTAAAATGCCGAATTTTGTATCTGCCTAAAAATAACAATTTCGAATTTTAATTTTCAGAATCGTCCGTTCGTGCCAAATTTAGTTTAATCCAATCTCACACCTTAAGATAAAATAGTCAACTTTACTTAGTAAAGCAATCTTCGTGATCACTCTTTATGTCGACTAAAATAAAATCAATCTAAAATGTCATTTTTGGAGTTAAGTTAGTTTCAATCTGATCCACCAGCGGCGCTTTTTCAACTTTTACAATCGTCAATTGAATCGAAAAAATCGATGTCAGACATACAGCATTAGGAAATTTTATACTCTTTCAAACTACAATTAAATTTAGGTGTGGATTAAATGGCCGATTCTGAAAACTTCAAAAAAATATATTCTGTAAAAAACGATTGTTGCAAATGAAGAGCTATCAAGTTCCCACAATAACTAAAATGGTAGGACGGATTCAACAATTCGTCTGAGGACTACTGGAACTATTCAATTTATCCGGATTCAATCAAACATTTGAGCGCTGTTTTTTATCAACTTGAAAAAATTATTATCACAAAATGCGAAAGATTGGAAAATCCACATTTTGTATAGTTTTGAAAAGAAAGCAACTTTTCGTAATTTCTTTAAAACCAAACAACATATACAAACATTTCTAATTACTCAATTAGATTGGAATTCATAAATTCCGCACAAGCATTAGTAAAATTTTTAGAGTCGCGAACGCAACCAAATAAATCCATTAACACCACCATTAACATTGTTAGGCCCACAATAACAAAAAACTTCAAAATCTAATCAACTGAGGCATATTGGAAAATTGCTCAATGAAATGAATAAGAGATTGTAACTTATTAAACAAATAAAATTTATTTATTTTGGATTTCGGATTTGCCCAACCCAATTCTACTGGTATCCACATTGATCAAATTTGCAACCGGAATTTACCAATATCATGTCTAAATTTATAATTAACTTGATATTTAGTTCATACCAGTTGTTGATAGATGTCTCTAATGTCCAATTTCAGTTCTAAACTGCAAGCTCAGTTCAGATTTATCCCTTAACCAGTTAGAAATACATTCTGTCAAGTCTGTATTCGGGTGAATTGTTAATTTAAAAAGCCCACTTAAAGGGATTGTAAAATTTGCGAACTATCATTTAGTTTGTTTACAGTGCTCTATTTTGTCAGTTCATCTCAAGTGTGTTTCCTGATTTTTATAATGAATAAAAATATCAAACAAAGAATATATCTCATATTTTGTATTGCAAATAGAATTTCGTGTGCCGAATCGCTGAAAATGTTATAGAAGACAAATACAAAAATACACAGCAAATTGGTTTTTGTTTTACAAAAGTCTTTGGAGAGTTTCGATTAAATAATTTAAGATTACTGTCTTCAGAATTTCAATGAAGAATTTGGTCTTAAAAAAAGTCTTAGTGGTCTTATCATCAGAATCGGGTGTATCTTTGTAGTTGTAAATCAGAAATGGTTATAGGACAAAAGAGGTTTTAGCAACATTCGTGTTAAATCGAAGACATGATGTTCTTCCTCTCGCTTGTTTAGTTTTTACCTTGCGCACTTTTAGAAATAAAAATCGCACTCAATCTTTACCTTTCAAAAGTAAGAAATTTAGTGTAAAAAAAAATGTTTCCTTTCGACTCTGTACGAATAAAATGATGTTCAGAAAATATTGTTTCCCGCATGAATCTTACAACCTAGCATTTTAAAACGTAACATAAAAAATCATCTGAACAGCCAACGCCTTACAAGGAAGAAATCGACCAAATCGTTTACGTCTTGTTTTATAATAAGGAACAAACAATATTATTACGCGGGTAAGCACACCCCAGATATCAAAAGCCCGACTATGATGTGCCAGTGTAGGACTATTTGTGCAACGTGTTTCCTGCCAACAGCCTCAAATCAGACCAACAGCAATAACAACGCGGTTCATCTCTCCTGGTTATACAATTTTTTCTAAAGTGGAGAGGTAAAATAACGTCTTCACTAACGTTTTAATTTCACTTTACGGATGTTTTAATTGGAAAATCCGATACAGTTTTGCATAATTATCTGATAACCAAATCGAACCAAACCTCATTATTCTAAATTTTTTAATAAATGGCATTTCTAAATTTATTACCATTTTATGATGTGTAGTTAGTATAATAAAATATATTTATATTACTAATTTTACACATAATTAGTTTTCTTGTTTAAACAGAAATATGCAAATCTTCCGGTAACGAATTGGATAAAATGTTCGGATATTTTTTTTATTACTAAAATAGTCTAAACTATAGATTTCTCTGAAAGTTCTTAGACTCGTGTATTCGACAATGAAAATATTTCCGTAATATTTTCCGAGCTATCCAACTTATATTGTATAAAATATAAATTAATCAACCTTAACATCTTATTTGTAGTTAATGGGGCGTAGAAAACAAACAAATTTTTAATGTGGAAATTGGTTACGTTCAATTTAAATTTTAATTATTAAATCAGTAAATTTCTAAATTACTTAAGAAAGAACCGTTTCTTAATTTTTATATATTGGAAATTCGAAACCGATTGCAAATTTCTTAAACATTTTGGAAAATCTATAAGGTCGAATTTTTTATTGAAATAAGCCAATTTGAGAAATTTGGAATATATAAAATATTTTAGCTAATCAATGCTAATCAAGAAGTTGTATCCCATCAGAGGCAGGATGCAACAAAAAAAAAATCTTTATCGATTACGATCGTTGCTTTTAATAAACACAACTATAATCCTCATCTTCCATGTCACATGATTTGTAAATCATACTTTTAGCTGAAATCATTTAACTTGATGGCTCCAGTAAGGTTTTTTTTATAACTAAATGCTAGCTACTGCGATATAATTCCCAAGAGAAGGAGCGTGCTAAGCACCATTCGCTAAAAGTTGTGGTAAGAAATGTGAATAAGCGGCAACATTACGTTTCACGTTCAGTTACTTAAAGAATTTAGAAGAAAGACGCTCGAAGTGTTCCATGGTCTGCAGTGGTTTCCAAACAAAGATCCGTAATCTAAAGCTGAATCGTGAGGCGGTATCTTCTATGGCATAAAATAAGAATTTATTTGAGAAAACTGACTAAATTCTACTAAAATGCCGAATTTTGTATCTGCCTAAAAATAACAATTTCGAATTTTAATTTTCAGAATCGTCCGTTCGTGCCAAATTTAGTTTAATCCAATCTCACACCTTAAGATAAAATAGTCAACTTTACTTAGTAAAGCAATCTTCGTGATCACTCTTTATGTCGACTAAAATAAAATCAATCTAAAATGTCATTTTTGGAGTTAAGTTAGTTTCAATCTGATCCACCAGCGGCGCTTTTTCAACTTTTACAATCGTCAATTGAATCGAAAAAATCGATGTCAGACATACAGCATTAGGAAATTTTATACTCTTTCAAACTACAATTAAATTTAGGTGTGGATTAAATGGCCGATTCTGAAAACTTCAAAAAAATATATTCTGTAAAAAACGATTGTTGCAAATGAAGAGCTATCAAGTTCCCACAATAACTAAAATGGTAGGACGGATTCAACAATTCGTCTGAGGACTACTGGAACTATTCAATTTATCCGGATTCAATCAAACATTTGAGCGCTGTTTTTTATCAACTTGAAAAAATTATTATCACAAAATGCGAAAGATTGGAAAATCCACATTTTGTATAGTTTTGAAAAGAAAGCAACTTTTCGTAATTTCTTTAAAACCAAACAACATATACAAACATTTCTAATTACTCAATTAGATTGGAATTCATAAATTCCGCACAAGCATTAGTAAAATTTTTAGAGTCGCGAACGCAACCAAATAAATCCATTAACACCACCATTAACATTGTTAGGCCCACAATAACAAAAAACTTCAAAATCTAATCAACTGAGGCATATTGGAAAATTGCTCAATGAAATGAATAAGAGATTGTAACTTATTAAACAAATAAAATTTATTTATTTTGGATTTCGGATTTGCCCAACCCAATTCTACTGGTATCCACATTGATCAAATTTGCAACCGGAATTTACCAATATCATTGAAATATATGTATTTTTTGGTAAGGTGCTTAATTTTAACGTTTAATGAATTTAGATAATATTAAGGCGAGAATTTCAGCAAAAAGTTATACATTTATTGCGTTATAGGACTCTAATTCATTGAGTTGGTTGGTCATTCTAATTTACGGCGCCTAATATCTACATTATTTTCATATATGAAAATGTTAAAGCGGAAAATTTTTACTCGACTGGAGATGATCCGACATACATGTAATACCAAGCAAACAAAATTTAATCAACAAAAAAACTCATCCTTTTTCCACATATTATAAAATGCTATCACCTATACGATAATTTCCGGTGAAAATAGAATCGACATTACATGATGAAAAATTGACAAAATGGAAAATGTTCGATATTTCCTTTTAGGTAAAATCGGAAACAATTATGCTACGGTACAAAACAAATTTGGTTTGGAAAACATACATCGACAATATTAATAGAAAAGAAAAAATATGTACAATTTCCAGAAAGGAAATCGAACAGAGTGATTCACAAAATACAAAACAAAAATTTGATTTGACTTACCTAGAACATGTTGAATCACATAATTTCCGTATTGGTCCTGTATAAGTTGATCTGTGTGCGAATGTAATTCCGCCAAAATGGGGGCTGTCTGCTCCTGTGTGCAATGTTCTAGTATCCTTTGTATTACACGACACCCGTATGGATGCGTACTTAGCGTGTACACTTGACTACCGAACGCATTGATTATAAATTGCAATGCACCTGCCTCAACACATTCGATACATTTCTGTACCACATGATTCCCGTTTTGATCTTTGACACATTTTAGTACGTGCCCGTCTAATTCACGTACAATTTCCTGTTGCTGTTCCGTTGTAATGCTTTCGAGTGCTTTCTGGATCACCCGACACCCGTACATTTGTAATGCCAACGGGAGTACATGTCCTTTGATTTGATTGGCTAATGTGGACTTTTGTTCGGGCGTGCCGAACTCGAAGAATTTTTGTATTACATAATTACCAAAAACATCTGTCATTAGACTGTAGGCCGCATTTAATATTTCATTGAATACCATTTGTTTTTCGGTTACGGTCGCCCGTTCCAATTTCTGTTGTATAAATCGTGACCCATGCTGGTCTTGCGAAAATTCAACAATATGATTTGCTAAGTCACGCAGTTGCAGGTTTGGAAAACGTTGATTACGGAAATCTTCGAGAAGGCGTGAACGTCCCTGTTGTCGTTGCTGGTCCAACGGTGTGGCTGACGAGACGGCAGTTGCTGCTGCTGCTGCAGCAACTGCAGCGGCTGCACTAGCCGTTGTTGTCGGCCGAACTACCGAACCGGCTGCAGTCATTTTTGAAAAAAGTGAATTATTCGATCCAAACATAGCGTTCGCAGATAATCCAACTGGAGCTAGCTGATTTACATTACGATATTTTGTTTCGGCACCGGGGGCACGATTTGATACTAGACCGCCGAGGGCGGGTGGTGGCGTAATAGCAGGGGCAAGAGGACTCGCCGATGCTGTTGCTACAGTACCTAGGGCTCCATAACTGCCGACCGGCCATTTTCGTACACCGGAATTAATACCGCTATTTGAATTGGCTGACGATGTATAGTCAAGCGATGGGCTAAAGGCAGATGTGTTACGGTCAAATGAATCTCGCCGCGCTGACAATGATGATGTGTTCAACGCAAGTCCTGAAATTTTAAATAGAAATAAATCGTTAATTTAATTATAAACGAGCTTAGAATTTTCTAAAATTAAATAACAAAATAATTGAACTAAATTTAAAAGAAAGAACGACATACTTAAAAATCTAATCTTCTAAAAATGAGATGTTCAACGGTTTCTGACCGCACAAAAATTGTTATCTCTAACGAGTCAACAACGATTTATGTCGACCATAAATTAATTAATATTTACACCCGGGGTATGTTCACACATGATTTGGCCGGTCCCTTTTTCCGAGCGCTATCACCCGTTATTAATGTCGGTACACATAAATCTCTTAGTCATACAAATACAAAAGGTATAAATGTATCTATTTTCAACTCGAAGCTTCAGCAATTACGTACGAAATTATGATATGTTTGCTTGGGATGGATGAAAATACAACATACAAAAAAACATAACCGGACATTCATATATCGATTATAAACATAAAAATGTATGTTCAAATATTTACAATAAAACATAAAAAAATTCTATTTATGTTTCATTTTTTATGTTTGACTGAGTACTTTAGTTAGAGAACAGAATTCCAAGAAACTTTACATTTGTGTTCTTTCAACCCTGTACATACATCATATACATTTCCATCTTGGTTTGATATTGCAGTTAAACGGTATGTGGGGGCGCACCTTTTCTATATCAATTTACCTCCTTTTAGTAGTTGATATATTCAAATTGAAAAACATCACCCATCCATCCCTCCTACACTGATCAGATCGGTTTTTAATAAGGTGGAGAGTCTAGTGGAGGTGGTAAAGGTATATCAACCTTTCATCATTCGTAGCACACACACGCATCTCGGGATTGATAGAACAAAACAAAAAACAAATTAAATCGAAATTTTGGATAAACAGTGGAAATATAAATCTTTAATGGAAATTTCTATTCGAATGATTTAAATAAATGTGGCTGTACACAAGTGTACCAGGGAGTATACGCGTCACATCACCCCTCGAACTCCAATCATGGAACATAAAAAAAAAATATTCAAATAGAATTTTTTTGTGCCGATTTTCGAATCGTAAAACTGGAATTTGTTTGTTTTATACGAATATCTTATCCTTAATCCTAAATAAAGCATACACACAAATCTGGTCAGGTGTACCGATGGATGGATAATCATTATGCTGATTGAAAAATAATAGAAAATTATTTTTGATTTTTTTTTGTTTGTGTTTTTAGGTTCGAGAAAAATGATTTTTTGATTTGGGAAAATTTAATTTTGTTCAAATACTCGTAGATTTCGGTAGCTTTTGTATGTGGGGGTACTACTTAGATAGCTGGAATCAAAATAAAAAAGTTGAAAGTAGAATTCCATCGAGATTAGACGATTTTGTAACGAATGGATAATTAGGAAATGATTAGATAGAAAGGTTTTTCATTTTCAATTTGTTTTGTAGTAGTTGGTGGATAATTTTACTACGAGGGATATAAATGTGATTAACAATATGAAGTGACAATGTGTCTCATTTATATAGAATGCCATGTGTAATTCCCTTAGGATGATATCTTCAATCTACATAATTTATTTTTTTTAATTAAATTTTGATTAAAGAGGAACTGGGGCAATTTCTGAAATGATGTTTGGGAAAAGTATTAAAATGTAACAGACAATTATTAACGAATACCAGAATTGTATATATATCAAACACTATTATTCCAGATAATGGGGTATCTAGAAAGGCATAACTGATTGTTCGCAAATGAATAAAAAAAAACTGTTGATACCATAAGATTTTTTTAAATGTTGGGCATAACGAAAGAATTATTTAGTCATAGGAATAAATGGTTATCAGAATTGGTGCCGATCTTAGCAGAAAATTTCACCTTACAGATCTTTCTCTTAATCAATGCATTCGAATAACAATGATTAAATTTTTCATTCATTGCCAGAATATGTGATGAATGTACACTGAGTGATTAAATTAATGTAAGAATTCATATTTTTAGTCGAAATCAAGACACACTACAGAATTACTTCGATTCTGACAAAATAGTCGTTTCATGAACACTAAATACGACTAGTGACGATAATATCCTTTTCAGCCAGATACCAATGGCACTCATCTCAATCCTCTTTTGTTTATGGCTAAACCAAAATGTCACGAATTGTTTTGCTAGTCTACCTAAGGACCTCTTCTTAGCTCATTTTGAATGCAATAAATTCTAAAACGTCTTCGAAAGTTGTTGTAAAGGTTGTTATTTCCTTGAAGTTATTATATTAATAACTTGATGAGTTTAGTGCTGAAGTGATTAATTATTTTTGACTTGAAATATCGTTTATAATTTTTATACAAAATTAATTTACGGACTAAATAGTTCTGAACTATATTTTATTGTCTCATTAATTTAATGATAGTTCATGCATTGAGCTGTCATAACACATCAAAACCCCTATAGACGATAATGGAATTTTCAGATCCGCCAACACTGTTGCCATCATGATTAGAGAACTAATCTCCAATTTGAAGTAAAATTTTCATTTAGTTCAAAATTTTCATAACGTTGCCCGAAATGAAATTAAATAGTAAAAACGAAGTTCTCGTTTAAGAACGACCTCGCTTTTATTGTAATAAAAATTTAGGAGTCCTGCATATAAACGCACTTAGGATAATACAAAAATAAAATCCATAAATTAATTTATTTAATATTTGGTGTGATCCTCATTGTTTTCAATAACTTCAAAAAGTCAATTACTGAATTATATGATCGACCTTTACCATACACCTGGAGAAATCACTGTTTGGTCGCCTTCGAAACATGGATCGAAGCATCATCTTGTTGAAAAATATACGTTTCGACCACATTATCTGGAGTTCATTGAATTTGTAATAAAGTAGAAGAGACCATAATAAAGGGTTATCCAATTCAAGCTTGATAAAGTAAACTTAAAAAAAAACACACAAAATATTCGGAATGTATTGTAATTTTTATTTCATTTTACAGATTGATCCTTGCCATTTTTAGTTAAACAAGATATCATTCAAATGTCCTCCACGGGACTTCTTACAGGCCTTGATTCTTTTGAGGTAATTTTCAATGACTTTTCGGCACATTTCGGGCGGTATCTCGGCCATTACCTTACGAATGTTAGTTTTCAATTCGTCAAGAGTTTGAGGATTGTTTGCGTAAACACGATCTTTCGCGTAGCCCCACAAAAAGAAATCCAAAGGCGTTAAATCACAGGATCTTGGAGGCCAATTGACATCAGCCAATCGCGAAATCAAACGTCCAGGAAATTTCTCTTGCAAAAGATCTCGATTTGCTCGTGTTACGTGACTGGTTGCTCCATCCTGCTGGAACCACATATCGTCAAGATCATAACCTTCGATTTTCGTAAAAAAATAATCGGTTAACATGCGGCCATAGCGCTCAGAATTGACGGTAACGGTTCGTCCATGGTTGTTCTCAAAAAAATACGGCCCAATCACACCACCAGACCACAATGCGCACCAAACAGTGACTTTTTCCGGGTGTAATGGCTTCTCTACAATCAATTGTGGATTTTCTGAGCCCCAAATTCTACAGTTTTGCTTATTAACGTATCCACCAAGCGAAAAATGAGCTTCATCACTGAAGAAAATTTTGTTCGAAAAATCAGCATCAGCAGATTTAATAATTTTAACGCGTTGGTCGATTGTTAAATGCTCCATATTCTTAAATGGCAGAATGTCAACTAAATAAATGACAGCGTACTTGACGTTTATCTTTGACAGATGTCGGTATACAGATTTCTACTTTATCAACCTCGAATTGGATAACCCTGTACTTCCGCCACAAAAATTACGCCAATAAACTGGCATAAAATTATGCCAGTAGTATCCGTATAGCAATCGGGGTTATCCAGATTAAACATTTTTTCCGTCAGAGAAAATCACTTTTTGCCATCTGCGGAGCAAATTTCTCTTATTTATGACGGTGAGACGAGGTTTACTTCGTGATTAGATTTTGTTTGGACTTTTTGTTCCAGCTTCTATGCTATATTTTTTGGTCCTTTTAATAGAATTACAAACATCGTTTTTAGAACACCCTAATTTTTTGTTCATGTCTTTCTTGGAATATTGCACTTTATTATAAATTTTTATGCGCCAGCTGCTCCGAGTTAGATAAGTAGTGAATAAATAAACATAGAGTTTTAAAGCGAAACATTTCTATGTTTATGCGAAGGTCTACCACTGTAATAAAAAAAATGCGCGATTTTCTCAGACGAGCTTAATCCAAAATTGATAGCTCTTAATCTATATTGGGGAATTTGAATTAGCTTAACATGAGCATGAAGATTGTAGCAGAAAGTAAGATGACGTTGCGCCGCCGATAGTTTAATCATCAGCTCTTTCTAACACGGACTGAACTGTTGCCTCTTTATTTTCATTTTCTCCTTGGTCTTCCTCTCCACCTTCATTCTAATCTTAATTGTCTCAGTCAACGTCTTAATTTATACTTCTCCATACTTACTTTTGTTTTAATATTTAATGACTATCTTCTATAGATGAAAAGTTATACCGGTCCGACTTTGGGACCAACAAAGGTAACGCTGGTTGTCCCTGCTAAAGATCACAAAGTTTAGCCTACATAAGAGCATATAAAACGTGATGGAAACGTATCGGTGGATAAAACAAAAATAACATTATTCACTGCGGTCACCAGCCCGAACAACAGAAAACTACCATGGATATGGAACACATGACGGGTGGGTGGGCTGTATTAAATTTATGAAATGCCAGAAGTCTAAGCTGCCAAATTTGATCAGCAACCTGGACGGAGCCAAATTTGTTTGGTTGGTAACCAGTTAGTTGGAAAAACTTAAACGAACAATTAAAGCAGTCAGCATGCCAATCTACGTAAAAGAAAAAACGATTTTTAAAATTCAAATGAAAAATTTAGAATGACCGAATTAAGACGGGACATCAAGTACGCTTAAATTTAAAGTCGACGGTCAAGGTCAAAGCATTTAAAGAATAAATCTTGGGAGTGTAAGAGAAGCTGTCCCCGGGACCTCTACAGGAATTATAGAACTTTCGACATTTGATGACAAGATGTCTTTGGAGAACTTTGAAGTGAGTGTTGGTTCTGACAAGTAACTTTTAACATTTATCGCGGTTTGAATTAAGAGTTAGAGCTTACGAGCAGTCATACATTTGAAAAATAAACGAGAGGTACCTAAACCTGAACTCTTTAACGTGGGAAATGACGAAACTGAATTATTAAACGTCACTAGCAATAAAATAGACATTATACGAAGCATGGAGGAATGAATGAGGACCGGCAATTCTACAAAAATCAGAATTTGCTCAATCCAGGATCGCAAGCAGAAAAAAAACGAGACACGATTTGGCTCATCGAGAAAAGGAAAAATCTGTAGTGTAGGCCTCAGTTAGTCTGCCGGTGGAGTTTCTTGCTCGCAGAAGAGATGTTGATCCAGATGGCTGGGACGAGGTGACGGACATTAAGACGGCGCACATTAAAGTTGAAATAGAGGAGGACATCTAGCAAGATAGCGTAGTCGAACCGAAAGAACTGTATTTTATTACTGTTTTCGTTTATAAATTTTGAATAAATTAATTTCCAATCTTCGTGCTCTAGTATTGGTATTGACATCAACAATTGGGCAGATTACCATGACGAATAAAATCACCAATATGGTATTTATACATTTACCCAGTGTATATAACGCCTAAATCAGACCATTATCTTTATGCGCTAAACCTTAATCGGCTATTCAACGTGGAATTCCATTCGTTTATTTTCCAAAGATTTTCCAATTAAAGTACAAGTCTTATTTTAATGGCATCCAAGACAAAATTAAATCAAATCCAAAACAATTTTTCCAAAGCGAATCTAGTACTCTCATTTTTGTATCGTATTTAAATAAAGCCTTAGAGGATCCATCCTCACTTATACCTGGGTCAGACAATATACCCCGGTCTATGTTAAAATGGTTTGTGAAAAACGTACAAAAATTACAAACCCACTACTTATGCCCGGTTGCACAGAAAATTGACTAACGGCCGATTAGTTGTGCGCCAGTTAATAGTGCGTTCATGACATAGTGACTTAGTTTGGAACAAATTCTATGGAAACACACAAAATGTATTAGAACAACAACAAAGATAAAACAATTTCAACTCGAGTTCTGAACTAGTAGGCACCACAAAGCATTTCAAATAATTTGATTGGTTTTGAGTTCGTTAGCGAGTATGGAAATATTTGTTTCCGATGTCATGTACGCGACATAAATGTTTTATATGAAAACTGAGGCGGAATTATGAAATCCGATCGGTATTCATTTGTTTCAATGAACAATAATTTAAAAATATTTTGAAAAATGATCAAGTTGGCTTGAATATTTTATAAGAAAACAAAAATTTCACGGCAAATTTTTTCCGACGACTATAATTCACTATCGATCATTCATCATCACTACAGTATAAGGATGTGTTAAATGTTCTAACTTTTGAGAAAATCTACTTGAGTGGTCTGCTTAATCCACAATGCTTCCGTTGAGTATCTTCCTTTGACTCACCAGTGGCCCTATTCTGGGTTTTCCCGGGAATAGGGAATTGGGATTTAGTGACGTGTTTCTAGCAGTTGGGAATTTTTTTATTGGGAAAAAATAATTCCATTTTATTGCAGTTTTGACGTTAATTTTTCCTCATTGTTTTTTGCGGGAATTGTAATTCGTACATTTATGAATTTTTAAATATTATTTTATCTAATAAACTTATATTTAAAATAAATTAAACTTGTAATAAGGTCGCAATTCGTGGTTTAGTTTATAAAAACTTTCATAAAAAAAAATTTTCCCGGAAAAATTATTCCCAGTTTACCAGTATACGAATTTTGTTCGAAAACCACGACTTGAGACTTGGGAGTTTTTCTGTTGTTTCATCAGCATACTAGATTTAAATATACAATTTAATTATTATTTGCATCAATCAACAATAATATTAATTATATCCATCTAAGTAGGTAAGCGAAACAGCAGCAAAACTCTCAATTCTCAAGTCTCATTTTTTCGAACAAAATCTGCACTCTGAACATACATTTGGGAACGGGAAATAAAACTTTGAGAATTAGTACAATTTGTAATTATAGCAAAATATTTTCCCAATTCCCCGGGAAAGCCAGAATAGGACCACATGAAGATGAGGAGGGTATTTTGTTTGCATATTGGAACCTAAATAATTATACATATTCTTATGTGATTTCTTCTTGAGGAATTCAAGAGTACCACGCGAACTACAGTCTAATGAGTTCAAGGAGAACACCACAAAACTTAGTGGTAGTAAAAGAGTAAAGATAGTAAAAGTAGTACTAGTAGAAGATATGAGGATCCATCCGTACATGATCTCCCTCTCCTGGAGAGCGATTGAAAGCATATTATCAACATATCATACACATCATTCACTCTCTTCTACACTTACACAAAACTATTTCTGAGAAAATGTGATAATACACCTCTTCTTAACAGTATGTAGAAATTCTTCAATTATGAGAAATTTGTCTTATTGAATTAGGGATACGTTTGTTTCACCCCTAGCAAAAGCGGACGATGTAGCCTTACTAAAATAATGTTGTTTCCGACTATACACTCCAAAATATTTTTGAAAGAAATACACTTCTCGAGCTACTTTCAACTCAACAAGTTAGAAGTTTAGTCTAAATGAGAGAAATTTCCATAAACCAAAGCAATAGGTTTCTCTATGAAATAATAAAAATTTGGTTAATTGTTTTCTAGACAGCTAGATTTATAAACTGCGTTCATTTTTATTTAATCACCTCACACTCGCTATCGACAGAAAGCGGCTGTTCTTCTTAACCTGTTTGTGGTTTTTCACGAGCCAAAGTCCAAACAAGTTATAATACACATAAGAATACACAGTAGTTTATTAAGACTTCTATAAAAAAATTGAAACCATCAAATAGCAAATTCGTTTAAATTTAATGCGTCTTCTTTTGGTTGTTCTGTGGACATTTTATTTCCTCGAATCTTCCACGAACAAAACAACAACAAAAAATTATGCGCAACGAAAGGTCTGAATATTTCTCTGTTACTCAGACAAACACATCTAAATTCATCATTGTAAAATATTTCTGCTTTCTGGTTATCAATGAAAAGCGACATAGAATAATCCTATATAATTTGGACTAATTCCTCACCGGAGAATAAATCTATTCATTCCTAATAGATAAATCATTACCTAACTTATATTTACTTCTCCAATATAACTATCACCCTTCATCTATTTATAATATCTATATCTATTAATATTTAAACGGCCAATGTTGATTGAATAACTTTTTAACTAATCGTTAACTATTTCCACGGAATAAAAAATATTTAACCAAGTTTGCGTTGAATTTTTTTTGACTGCAAACAGATTTAGTTATTCATTTTTCTGTGCAATCGGCCATTAGTCACATACATTCACCCTACTTATTGGAAGGCTAGCAACTCAATCAATAGACTAGTAAAAATATTTAATACCGTAGAGGCTCAATTTGATATTAATTTTACTAAAACCAAATTGAAATCCCATTTTATAAATTTATAATTATGTACATATGGAATGTTCAACTTTGAAAAACCACTTTTAAAAATTTTAATCTTAAATTTTTTTTTTGTTGAAATTGAATTCATTCTACTTTTATATTTAAAATCGCATTTGATTTTTACTAAATCGATTTCTTCATAAATAAATTCAAGTTTTGAAGTAAATTTACACAAATGAGGATAATTAAATAATCCTCGTTTCCAAACTGCTATTTATTTATAACAAAACAAACTTCAAAAATAATTTTATATTTTTAATAACGTTGGGTATACTGAAGTGATATTTGCGATGATCCCGCACATTTCATATAACATCTCTAAAAAATACTTTACTAAAAAAATATTAAGCATACTAAATTAGAGAGGCCAATCTCTTCAGAATGCAGCTTTCATTACTACAATACCAAATAGCAAGTACCGACATAAAACAATCTTGAATCCAAATTATTTTTAATTTAGGCAAATTATTCTAAAAGGCTTTTCCATTTTATGAACTTTTGTGCCAAGGAACCAGGACTCAGAGGACATCGTGTAACTGCTCTATGTAATTTATAAATTCAATTTCTGATTTTTTTTATTATTATTTGATTTTTATCATTAGCTTTACTAGACATAATTAGACCAAGTTTGTAGGTAAATTTCTCGTAATTGAACACATTACGGAGTGCCATCTTGACAATTGTGACCATATCGTTACTCTAGTTTTCTTGCAAAAATGTCCCTGAACATTTGAATTAAATTTATATCTCCATATATAGGTAATAGAATTCTCATTTATCTATTTCTAACCTAACAATGGTCGGTAAAAAAAAATGTAAACCATAGAAGACTTATCGATTCAGACCTTCACAAATAAATACGATGGAACAGTATTGACGTACAATGTATTTCGAATCGGTTCAATGTTAACAAATTTGGTCCCATAGATTTACGACACGTACTTGAAGGCCTTTGAATACGTTTTCGACAATCGAAAAATAATACACACCAATTAATATCAAATCAGTCATCCAAATCCACACATAAAACAAAAAAATTTCCTAATCAGAAACACACAGCACACAATAAATTTCCGTTTCAACTTATACAACCAACAACAAAAAAAACCTTATAAATTAAGTTTTTATCAGTAAGAGAGTAGAGTAGACTAATCAAAGTCAATTAAATTAAAACGATTTTGATTTTTTGTTGTTGTATAATACATAGTAGTATAACTAAAATGATTCCTCGTCTGTTGATTAAACGGTATGATTAAGCCTTTTTACAAATTTTAAACGACAAAAAAAAACGTCACCAACAAAAACACTAACTATAAATAGGTACAAAATATTCAAATACATACACGTTTACATAAAGATATTAGATTCGTTTTTAATTCGAAACCCTTAAATAAAAGATAATCGAAATAATATTTTTTCCATATTTTCATTTTATGTATGTTTTGGTTGTTGTTTTGGGGAAAATTTATTTTAAAAGATTAATAGATTGGATAATCGCTATCATCGCTTAACATCCATTCTCCCCAAAACACAACAATGTAGAAAAGGGATATACGGATTTTAATGGATGGCAATGCTTGAGGCATAGAAATTGTCTGTATTTGTGCCATCTCATACAAGTTTCTAGAGTTCGCCATGAACAGTAATTACCGATTTATCTCATTAACATTTTGTTGACGGTTTTTGTTGGTTTTAATCGGCGTCATCTATTTATAACGAGTTCGAGTTCAAATTTTATCATTAAATCATAGCTAAATAAATAGGGAGGGAGAGCCTATTACACATATTTGTATCCATGCGGAATTGAAACATTTCAAATTGTTAAAGTAGCAGTATCGACAGGACACTGAACAACTTCGATGATCATTCCGAAGGAGTCTTATCCTGGATTTTACTATGTAATAGCACTAGTTGGCATTGAGCTGTTTCCTACAAATGAAGAATTAAAATGGATTAGTAAAATGAAGATAATTATTGCTCAATAAAAATGTTTCGAATTCAAATTTAGAATGTTTTAATACACCACAAGAATGGAAGGGTTGTGAACTAGACTAATTTGAACATTCGATTTTATCAAAATCAAAATGAAAATTAATGCAATTTTCATTATATCTGGATTAAAATCACATTAAAATTGAATTCAATCGAATCGAACTCTCAAGAGAAAATATGTAAGTCTTAATTAGATAACGGCAAATAATTTATTTTAAATTCAATGAACCAAATCGAATTTTAATATATTCTAAGTTTAAACCAATTCATCTTGATATATACGACGCACATCAATTTAACTAATGCATTCAAAATACAAAATATTTGGACTAAAACACTACCCAACCAACCCCATCACCCAGTAAAAAATCAATCAAAAGCATATATCATAAACATATCCAGAAACACAGATTAGCATAAATAAACATCATAAGAGTAATTTAAATACATAATATTATTATAAAACATATCCCATTTAAATAATTAAATTATATGCCTTTCCTTAAAAATTTATCTTTAACACAAGACAAAATTATGATTTTTAATCAACAACGACTTTATCTACTCTTGTAAGAGGGGGCGCTACAGAGATTGTATGCATATTAATTAAGAATTTAATTTAATTTTGAAAAATTTATATGACGTTATACATGTTCTGCGTTTACGTACTCTTACAAATATATAGGGGCGGGGTGAATATAAAAATCTCGCTTTGACAGTCAATTCAATTATATAAAGACGACATGAAGGCAATACTCGTTTATGATCATAACTTTTATTTATACTAGGGCATCGCGATTCATACAACTAACGCAGACATATTGACGGTGGTAGTTAATTAAATAACCAATTAATTAAGAGTTTTATAATTATGACCTGCGGAGGTTAACATTTTTATATGGTCTACTTGGCACAGGATTAATTTTGTATAGATTTACATCTCAATGACGCAACCGCAGCACCGATACACGTATAAGAAATTGTTTTTCTTTGGTATTGGTATTGTTGTTGTATTATATTTCGATTAATGTGTATTTAAAAAGATAAAAGAAAATTTTCTTCTTATTAAAGATTAGTTTCTTTTAATTAATTTTTTAATAATTATAAAGAAAACGATAATTATCGTAATTGTGTTGCGGTCATGAGAATTCGCATCTGTAACTTCGAAAATGATTTAGGGTTTCAAGGTTAACAGCTGATTATACTTAAATAATTAATCTTGCAAGAAAAGATTTTTCAATGGATTAAAAATATTTTTTTATTTTATTATTTCAATAATGAACAAAGCGTATAGTTTAGTTATGTTATAGATAAATATATGTAGGCAAGGCCAAAATCATCAAATTTGGTTTTGATTCTTTAAATCCTTAAGACACCAATAACATTCAATTTTAAATCATGTTTAAAATTACTCCGGAATGTGTTATACTAATTTGTAATAATTTTAATAAAATATTCAACTAAAGGCAGCAGACAACCATAGACGATCCTTTAACATTTGACCAAAAGAATTAAATTGGTATTGCCTGGTAATGGTGTTTGGGAAAGCATCTAAGGGATACCGTCATGTACTTGTTAAAACCTCGAAACGATTTCACCAATGTGTGCCTAATAAACCGTAGACTAAACTAAAAATTGAAATTAAATTTAATTTGGTATCTCAAGGCGTGGGTGGGTTGTATCATTTTAATGATAATAAGAACAAGAATTGAAATGGGTGAAAGTAATTTCGCACTAAATACTGAAATGGACGGTTCGAACCTTTAAATATTTTGCTCGTATTTCTATTCAAATTTACAAGCAAATTTGTCGCTGTTTTACAAAAATTTTACTCGATTTAGTGGAATTAACTTGAATATTTAATGAAATCGATTTATGAAATTTAATCGGGAGTAAAACTGGAGTTTCTGATTACCTTTTGAAAATAATGGTTTGTAAATTGAAATTGAAAGTTAGATTGAAGATATTCAAATGAAGTTCGTTAAAATAAGTTTCTTTTTTTATTGAAATGGCTGGAATCCAGACAGGGTTACGCAATCAATACCATAACCGGCTCATGGTGAAATTTGCAGCAATTTCGTTAAAATAAACACTGCACTCTTGGCAAATTGAATCAATTTAGACCAGAGGAGGACATCAATTTATTTACATCAACCTTAGTTGTGTGTTTTGCAGAAGTATGTCAGAGAATGTGGAAAGCAAGATAAGATGTTGATATTAGACACAAAAACTCGCTGGAAGAGCCTGGTAGATATGATTGAAATGATAGTGGATCTCAAATTGTTTATTCAAAAGTCTCTGATAGATATATTCCTCGAACATTAATATATCCGAGAACGAATTTGAGCAGGCTTCAAGTTTGCTATCAGTTTTGCGGCCAATCTAATCACATGCGATGAAATTACAACATCAAAACAACCCAATAGCTCGCGAGTTGTCAAATTCTTTAATAACCCAATAACCCGCATAAAAGAAAGAAGAGCAGAAATATCCGGAATATTAAAATTTTTTACAGAACGGCGACGCTGCCTTTAATTATACAGACATATTTACTGTCCCAATTCGAACCGCATTAAAGTTTTTACTAGCGATTATTTAGGATTATATGGAGCAGCAGGCACGGAATGTGAAACGGATGAAAATGTTGCATCATCGAGCAAGGATTATTACAACGAAAAGACCAATGAAGATGTGCTTTCAATCGATTTAGTCGAGGAAGAGAATTTGGAAAATGACCTGCAACGTAGTATTAATTCTAGCTTAATACCTATTTAAAATCGCTTTGAAAATAAAATAATAATTAGAAATATTAAATTAGCAACCGCGATCGGGAAGAGAAAGTAGAATCTTTGAACTAAAAAATTAAGAACCTGACTGGACGATAAATTGGTTTTCGAAAATGTAAGAAACATTTTTATTATTGAATATTTTTTAAATAATTTATTTTAACGAATTTTAATTTTTAAGTAATTTTAGCCAATAAATAGAATAAAATAAATTACATATATGTTTTTTAGTTAACACTTTTGCCTTTTTCTTAATAATTTGTGGTTTTTCTTACAAATTTCGAACCCCGGGATCCCGAGATTATAAATTTATGAATCCCGTAGTCCCGGGATTCATAAAACGGTCTGGGATTGCAATCCCTAATCGTTAGCCTGAAAATACTTATCATATACGGTTTGGAGCCAATCGTATGCTACTCAAATGTTTTTTGAAACAACCATCATGCCCAGTCGTTGTCACAATGAGAATTCGTAGATTATCCCATCCCAAGGCATACGCGCATTTGGCTAAAAGAGAATCCGCAACTTTACCAATATTCAATGGTAAAGATATAGCAGATCCAGTCCTATAAAAAACAGCGTGAACCCATTTTTCTAGTGAGTTTAAAATCCCGTTGCCATCAATATCAAAGTGGACTGCACATGGCTGTTATTTTATTATAAATTAACACATTAAGCCTTCCTTAAGAGTTGGGTAATTCAACGGATTAAGCCTTGCAGTCCATAAGACGATGTTGATGCTTTCAACTTCGCAACTTAGCGCTTTGGATACACAATGAGTCAGAACTATGATCTAAGTTTTAAATGCTGAATAATGAGTAGGCTAGAGTTTCCACGGTTTTCAATATTGGTTTTGAAAACTGGTATTGAACTAAATTTTTCCAATACCGAAATCGTATCACAATACCGGTTTTGTACGGTTTTCAAAATTTTAATATTCAGAAGTTAATAAAGATGACAATCTACAAATCTTACACATTTTAGAACAAAAAACCAGAGAGTTGCATAACTTTTGGTGAATAAAACAAAAAAATTTAGTTTTCTGAAAACTTTCAAATAATACGATTCGGCTAGTGAAGCGAAATGTGCCGATCACCAGCATGAGAACCATCCAATCTAATATAATTATCAAAAATACGAAAGAAGATGAAACAACTACTACAAAAGTTCCGAGAAAGTAAATGAAATTAGACGGATTCTTAAAACGCGAAACTTTGGAAGAATTGTTGACAAAATGTACCGCTGAGGACGGTATGTCTTTAAGTATGATTACAAAATTCGATGCAATACGCGAATTTATTCAAAAACTTGATTTCTTAATACCGAAAAGTCAAACTACAGTCGCAAAACTAATAATCTCGTTCTACGAAATCAAAAAGCTGTTTGACAAAATTTCTGTTTTGAAAAAATGTGGTGAAAAGTTCAGTATAACAGTTGAAAATGTAACTCTTCACAATAAAGTTGCGTATAGATTGGGTCTGGTTAAAATAGACGGTTCCTGTGATGCTTTCACAACCGCAGAATTAGTCAAACAAAAATTGGCAGATTTTGGGTTAGAGTTAACGTACATAATCGCGTCTACTCACGATGGTGCTGCAGTATTGCAACAATATGGACGGATAATTCCTGTAGTGAGTCAACTATGCCACAATCACGGTATTCATCTGGCCGTAACCGATGTTCTCTACAAAAATGTTCGGGCGACGAATCAGATGAAGAAGATACTGAGGAAAGCGACGAAGCCAACGATTCCGATGAAGATAATGATTCAGAATCAGATTGTAATGACAATGGTGATCTTATGGTTTTGAATAACAGTGACATTTTTAATGATATCATAGAGACAACTGCTCATGGAAGCAGCAACAGAGTTTTTCGACGGAACATCAAATCTGTATTGAATAATTCGCGTAAACGGATTAAGTTTTTCAAATTGTCAACCGTCCGTAACCCAAAATTGCAAAACTATATTTTCGAACAAGAAAATAAAAAAATGAGACTAAAAGTTTGTAAAATTGAAACCATGCATTCAAAAAGCACTCTCGGACATTGGAACAAATAATTTATATGAGAAAGTCAATTTTAAAGTTTTAGAAGATATTTTGAAAGTGTTAAAACCCATTGAATTGGCTGTTAAAGAGCTAAGTAAGGATAACTCAACGATTTTAACCAATGAAGGTGTTTACAAGTTTTCGTTCAAAAATATCTCTGAGCAAACGTTTTATTTAAGTGAAATGATGCTGGATTTACTCAGAACGCGATATGATGAGCGACGCAACAAAGATTTAGTGTCGTTAATGAGATATTTGCAAAACCCAAATTCAAATATATCACAAAATGATGATGGCTTCAAAAATTCATCAAAACCAGCAATAATTCAATATGCCAAAAATATAATTAAACAGAATTTTGCCGAAGTATCGGAAAGTGTCGATGTAGAATCATCGGATGAAGAAATTGCAGATACTGAAGAAGCCAATAATAACCTGACGACACAGTTGCAACAATCCATAACAAAGATGGTTTCATTCCAACCCAAGAATAGAAGTTCTGATCCATTTTCAGAAATTCAAAAGGAGTTTAAGCTATTTAAATAAGATTGATGCCGCTCTAAAAACAATTCAGCCCACGTCGACATCCAGCGAAAGGACGTTTTCTGTTGCTGGTAACTTTTCTACTAAGCTTCGCAGGCCAATGAGTTTTGAAATGTTAAATGGATTAATATTTTTAAAATATTATTTTTTGAAAAATTAAAATATTGAGTTGAATACTGCTATAATTTTTGAATACTCGGCAATGTACCAGTAATAGCACTCCACGCAATATTCGAACCCTTTAAGTCGACTACTGGCCGCCACATAATAGATACATAAGTTAGCATGGGTAGAATTAGTGTCTTGTAGATAAACCATAACATTTACACTTCGCGGATATTTTCGATGGATTTTCGTGGATTCTTATTGACGCATCGAGACTCCACAGTATGGGGGGCTTATTGCATCAGGTCAGATATGACGTTCAGATGCTTTTCCGAGATAGTTATAATTAGGTCGTCAGCATAAACTTGGGCAAAAAAGTCATACTGCTGAAGTTTGACTAAAAGATCATTGATAATCGAACGTACACTATCCTGTAGACAATTTTTGGTAACTTTTACAGAGACTGAGAACCCATCTAACTCAACCTCGGCAATGTAAGATTTGAGCATCGATTCAATCCAGTTGGGAGCAGATCGATACCAAATCTGATACACGAATTTATAATTGTGGTAAAAGATGTCCTATCAAATGCCTCGCAATATCCAAATAGGTAACAACATCATGCAGCGCCGATTATTCAAGTAGTGATCTTTAATGAATTTATCGACGTTCTCTCTAATGATTTCAAAATGTTCGAGGAAAGACTTATTGGGTGAAAACTCTTATAGGGTCAGTGTAATACGGAAAGCTAGTTTTAGGTATAAAAACGACCCGAATCCTTCACGAGCTAAAAATGAAACCAAAGGCCTTTAATTATAGGATAGCGATACTGCAGTTCTGCGGGAAAAATTAGATGAGAGGTTCTAATCCTCAATTGTCATTTATTTTTGGGAAAAAATTTAGCACCCGGTAAACCAAACTCGATAGTTCTTTGGAATTCCCAGTTTGTTAAATTTTTATTTCAATAAGATTTTAACGGTGGCCTCTTAAAACTAAAAGAGATCCTGTAATCAGAAGTTGGAATATCGTTAGTTACTCTAAAAATTTAGTATTAGATGGATGATAGGCATGGAAAACATGATGAGTACAAGTTCCTCCGCCGGAGGAGGTTTGGAGCAATCAAATGGTAGATTTACAGAAGCCAAATCATGTCGATCGTTCCCATCACTATTTAGCAATAACAGTTTAAGTTCGGGAATTACAACACCAACACTGGATATGTAGATGATTAAACTATTTTCAGAAAAATAATTACACGTACGAATCATGATTTAAAATAGTGGACTGCTTCTTTATTACATACACTCCACATTCTTTGGATTGTAGTGTTTATTGAATTAGATTTTTTTCTTGCTATCTATAACAAGGCAAGTCTCTGAATTTAAACAAGATTTGTCAAATTGTATATTATACTGATGTTTAGATGATTCTGGAAAATTAACTGTGTTATTAATTAAATTAAGTATTTGATTGAACATCATTAACATGAGATAAACGACTTAGAAGGATGAGAGTAATCTAGATAATAATCCGAAGCTATCGCACAGTATAATGATTGTATTTTTTTAACTTAGGAATTTTTGTATGAATAGTTCTTTGGGTGAATTGTTTTTGCATGAATTGTCGCGTCTGTTTGGTAAGGAATAATTTCAAATTCGTTTAAAAGGCGATTCATAAACATTTGATGTGTTGTATCGTTCATTTATGCTTCTATACGTCCTGCATATGCCGATATTTAAAATCCAATATTTAAAGCACTTAATATTTTCCTGCCGATTACTTTGTCTGCAATTGTGACCAATCAAAGGTAGATCATTCTGAATCAAAAGGAAGGGAGAGAAGAGTATACATATTTTCCTCCTCAAAATCTATTGTTAGACCGACCGAAACTTAGTGGATTGACTTCATGTTAGCCAGACACAGATTCCATAAACCGATCGAAATCAATTTAAACTTTTATTCTCGAATTTAAATTAAAACAACTAAATGTATAAATTTTATGATTTTAAACGTCTGTAGTTCTTAGTAATTGTGTTTTGGTCATTGATTTTTTTTCAACGGATATTCAGCGGTTTTCAATGTGTTCATAGCATTAAAAATGAAACACAAATATTTGGCAGGTTATGAAATGGAGGAAATAAGGAAAACGGAATTTGAAAACAACGAAGATATTTCGTGAATCACATTTTTCGACATTTGGAATATTATGTTCATTAAATTTGACAACCGTAAGAATATTAAATTAAAATTAAATACAAAAATGCATGTTTATCCTTTCTATAGGTAAAAAATAGCATATAACAATGAAAAAAAAAAAAAACCTAGATTGAAAGACGAAAATCGCTCGTTCAAGGAATCCTGTACTAATAACTTTCAGCTATCATCCTTGAAGGCCACAATATTAAGGAGCATTATTTGAAGCAAAAGTATGACCAGTTGTCAATTCAACAACGGCATCATGAGGTCAATAAATTACGAAAAGAAAAACTAAATCAACAAAGTCTTTTTAAACGTGTAAATGACGAATATGAAAATACAAAAATAGCCAGCATTTTGGTTTTCTAACAAATTGCCAAAAAATTAAAGCCACATTCAGATGGTGAATTCGTAAAATAATGCTTAATTGCAGTTGCGGGTGTGTTAGTGCCAGACAAAGTGAACTTTTTAAACAACTCAACTTGAAGATATTTCTTCTAAAATCGAAGACAATTTGAGAAATAAAATTGCTCAGTTTAAATATGTTTCCATTTATTTTGATGAAACAACCGATATTTCGGCCACTGCACAGTTAGCCATATGGGTATCTTGGACAAATCTGGGGTAAACATAACTTTACACAAACCTTATCAGCGAATTTGGATATTGATTCGATAATTAAAAAAACTTATTCTGTGTTAGAATTTCTGCAAAATGCAAATGATTTTTAGGAAGTACCAACCATTGGCCTGTTTTTTTTATTATGTCGGATAAATGAGAGATAAAAAGAAATCATTTTCCGTTTTTTTATTTTATCGGATCGATTCGATACATTTTTTTCGTTTTATTATTCGATCGTCATTTTTTCATCTGATTTTTTTTTAGATAGTTCAGAGAAAAACCATATTTGACAGAAATATGGCGGACGCTATGGAAAATGGTAACTAATAAATTAGTTTGTATTTTTTTTTTATTAAATTAATGGTAAAATTAATAATACGCTAATTTATTGTTTTTTTTGTGGTGGATACTCAATTTACATATTTTCAGTATAAAACTCGGTAAAGCCTTTTCAGATAAAATGTTATCCGATTTGTCAGATAAATTATCTCTCTGATTTATCTGATATCTCGGACACAATAAAAAAACAGGCCATGTATCAAAATTGTATGAGTGTTATAGGGAGATTTCCTTCGAAAGCAACTGTCGTAAGTTAGTTCGGTGAGTCTAAACGTGGCCGTACAAACATCGACAATACTGAACGATCCGAATTCGGACGATTCGGCGATTATTCAAAATTGGGTGCAGCGCTTGCTCACATTAGACCAAACACAGAATGCGTCGATGATTCAGAGCGCTATTTGGAGCTGATAAACAGGATTTTTTACCTCAGTATGTGACCTTGGATGAAAAATGAATCCACGATACACTTCGGAATCAAAACATCTAGAGAGCAGCCGATGAACGCAGTCCGAAGCGATCAAAATTGCAAAAGTCGGCCACTAAGGTGTTGGCCTTAGTATTTTGGAATGAGGTATTGTATTCATCGATTATCTTCAGAAAGAAAAGACAATCAATAGCGAATATTACTTAACGTTTTTGGTGCATTTGAAGGGATAAATTGCGAAAAAAGGCCCCAAATGCAAAATAAGAAAGTGCTGTTTCACCAAAACAACGCACCGTGTCACAAGTCGTTTGCTACGATGGCAGAATTGCACTAATTTAAGTTTGAATTTCTTCTCCATGCAGCATATTAATTGGATCTAGCTCTTAGTGACTCCAGGGAAAGAGATTTGCGTCAAATGATGAACTCATAAACGAAAAATGGCTATTTTGAGGCCATAGATAAACCATTCTACAAAAGGGCACAGAAAAGGCGCCTCTCTAGTTAAGAGAAGCGTTAGAATGAATGTATCACTCTTGAAAATGTTAGAGAGCTTCCCCCATCTGTCTAGAAATCTAAATATCTAAAAGTCGAATCGACTTCAGCGTTCCGGTGCTACTGTCATTTCCGATTTACCAAATGATGAAGTATAGTAACTCCGTGTTTATTATTGAACATTAACTATATGCCCCTGTGAGGAATCGACGACCATAAATTCTCCTGAAATTGAATTTAATGTCGTTTTATAGTGTATAGCTAAGTTTTTTGTGACTTTTATATGACCAAATCTGAAATCAGACTATCATTAAAGAAAAGTTATTTTGAATATCTATTCGTAATTTTAAAAACAAATTATTTCAAATAATATATTTTTAAACTAAAATTTTGTACCGAAACTTTGCCGAAATGATACCGACTGAAACGATTCCGAATTAACTATCATAAAATATCTTTTTTTTGTATGAAACGTTTTTGGATAAACTGTAATTTTCTATTTTTGAATGAATTCCCGCGTCACAAACCATTGCATAAGACATTTCTAGTTCATAGAAAAGTTGCACGGGCAAGAGTTTTTTGTAAGAACTGTTTTTGGATGGATTGCGTTTTTGTAGGAATTTTCTTGTCATAAACCTTTTTGCTATGGGGTGTTTTGAATTCGGTTCAAAGTTTGATTATTTACAAGTTGCATTGAATTCATTGTGAATTCATTAAAAATTTAAAAAAGCAATGTAGTAGATAACTTTTGATAATTATAATTTATGAACAATGTCGCATCTGAAAGATTACCAACGTTGTCAAATTAAAATAAATTTCGGCTAAGTTCGTGCTGCTATATAAAAATGAACCAGACGATCGCAAATCGGCAACATTGGTATTAAACGACATTTTTATAGGAAATTCTAATTAATTAGATGTGCAAAAATAATCGGTTTATTTTATATATCAACATTATGGCCGTATTTTTATTGATTTATTTACCTTATTTTTATATATAAATGTGGCTGTCATAAATATAGATAAACATACAAAATAAACAAAAAATTACGAGTATTTTATATTATTGTTTGTATGTCATGATAAGAAATTGGCAATATGGTACGCTTTCAGCGCTCGCATATTTGAGTTGGCAACACATCTTTACAGCGTTCATTTACCATACGCAAAATGTAATCCAACCGAACCTAATTAGTTTCATGATAAACATAAAAATCACACGAAAAATGTAATTAAATCCGCACATTAAATATTCATCATAAAATATAAAAAAGTACAATTTTTTTTGTGAACTTTTCCATCCATCGTGCACATAAAGGTTAAGTGCGTACAATTCGCGGAATTTTATTTTTTTTAGCTATACGTTGATATTTTATAAATGAAGGATTGGAGCAGTTATAATTTCCCTCTTGAGACATGAAACATTTTGTGTGTGTGCGCGTTTATATTAACGCAATTATTGTTATTTTTATTAAGTAAATTAAATTAAATTAGAAATTCATATTTCACATTCATTTTCATTTTTCCGACTAATAGAAATACATACATACAACAAAATAAAATTATAATCATGTTTAGCTATAATAATATAATGCGGGCGCGGAAAATATGGAAAATTGTTTAGCTATATTTTTATACATGGGCGTATTATAGTATTCGACCTCACCGACCAAATCATCACCATAATTATAATTAGTTAAATTTAATTTTTTTTTTGTTTGTTTGCTCATATCACGCAATTGATCTAAAAATGCGAAACCTGACAAATTTGTTTTTTTTTTATTTATTTAGCCTTAATCGGTTAAAATAATGTATTGTTTAACTATTTTAATTGGTCTGAAAAAGTAGGAAGTGTATTTTTTCTATTTGTGTGTAGACTCAACAAGGGTTTTCAGATTTTTAATTGTATAGAAGCTAAATAGGAAAATTATCAAAATGTGAATAATGTACATATGCCAATCGAGGTGAACCAGACAGTATGACTCGTCACGTAAGTATTCACAAATTAATTAATAATCTAATAGTGCGTCAATGATTTTCCCACAGTTCTATCTAGTCGAATCATATGTACATTGCAATATTTATTTATTAGAACTACTTTTGGTCATAAATATTCGTATTATATTTTAGTGAGACGAGTGAGGTCGAGAATAATGAGCGTAGATCAGACTCTGTGACAAATTAAATCTGTTGTTGATAAACTCGAAACATCAGATTCTTGTCCCCGGATTGTTGAGACTTCAATCTTCCTGAGTATTCGGTGCCATTTTTATGGCATCTAAAGTCAAAAATAATCGGTCTTCAGCTATATGATCGATTTCTTTGCTTACATTGATACCTCACAGATGAACCGAATTAAGTTCTCGAAATAAAACTAACATTCATTTTGATATTAGGTGTGCCTATTATGATTCCTAGGATATTGGAGCACGTCAGCCATGCGGATGATTTAAACAAAAATAGTTTTTGAGACCAGACTCTTGATTGCGATTCGAGCGGCGCCGAAACTGCGCCGAAAGTCGCCGGAATTTCAAATCTCTGGAAAATAACTGTGATTCGTAACAATTTTAAATCTAACGAGAGAAACATGATCTCTAATTATCGTGGCTTTGTCATTTTTTCCCTCTTAGATAACCTGGTCCAAAAGATTTCTCACCAAATTCAAAGTTAGTAACCCAGCGTCAATTTGAAACTTTGAATACAACAAAATCCAAATTGATCGTAATCCGATGTTGTTTTTAAAGATTTTTTTTTTTTTACGGATAAGGTTGATCATCTAATTGTGTACCATAGGAGTTATAAAGGACCACTATTTTCAATTTTGGTAATGACCAAATTCAATAATTTAATTGCGCAATTTCGTTCTTTTGCAGATGGCAATAAAATTAGTGTACTATTTATAACATTTCTGTTCATATGAGAACCCTTTTTGAGTTAAATTCTTTTCGTATAGTTCACATTGTCTTCCTCGTAAATCGTTTCTACATAAATAGGCGAGAGCTTTGATTTGCTCGTTTGTGGATGAACAGTCCAATATTGCATACAATTCGTGAAACTGTGAATATAGAAAAATTGAATTTATTAATTAAAATTTAATTTAAAGTCTCTTGGTTAAGGATACAGTGGAAGATAGCTCTATAGGTATTCCCTTAAACGAATCATAAATGCAACATAAAACAATTTTTATCTAAACATTAATTTTGGCCTAAATATTTTCTTTTACAGTTTTCTTTTGAATTTTGTGTTCGAATTCCATTAGATTCAATTACAATTGCGATTGCGATCGCCCAAACAATCCAGTGCAATAAATCCGGTGTACAATAAATTAAACCTAATTACATAATTTCCAATTCACTTTTAACAAATTTATGTTGGTGATTATTAATAAATTCGTGCATGTAACAATCCACGGTTTTTATACGGCTATATAAACATAATTCCATGAGTACTTTTCACTTTCATATCTAATCAACAGCGGCTGTAATTAATAATCATAGCAGCAACAACAAAATAAAATGTGTCCGAACCATATCCATGACATGCGTATTTGTGCGGTTTTTGAAGAAAAATTGCTGAACCAAGAAAAATTTTAACGTTTCACTTTTTTGTTACTTCAACAAGAACAACGAAAAAATATTTGATATTTTTTGCTCATTATACAAGACTATGAACTAAAATAAGGGAATGGGCGTCATTAGGTTTATATTGAACATCCCAATAACATACAAATTGATCTTATATGTGTAAGGTCCGTATGCATGATTAACATGATTCCAAAAATTCGGGCCAGTGAAAAGGTGTAGTACTGCAAGTATTGAATTATGGAGGGCACATAAATTTTTATTACCTTAATCAAGTTAAGGAACTATAGTTGAATTTCTCAAGATATAATATATATTCAAATTAGAGTGAAAGTTTTATATTTTTTTTGTCTATTTTTGTGTTCTAACAAATTTGATTTGAATTGTTATGTTTCAATATATATAGAGAGAGTGAGATAGAAAATTTTAAATTGATTAGAAAATGTTTTTAATATTATTAAATTTGTATAAGGTGTTACGTAAATGCGTGTTACTCCAAATTAAATTATCGAATCTATATATTGCTACATATGCCACAGTATGAAGAAGGTCGATTGAATTTATTATTAAGTCGAGAACTTTACAAAATTTAAATATATGTTAATGATAAGACGACGAGAATTGTGCGTGTTGTTTGTCGCTCAAAATTTAATTGAAATAAAATTGATTTGATATGACCTTTTTGTCGTCGCTATCTTTCCGCGACTCTTCTTGTATTGTATAATGCTGCTGCTGCTGATTGATTCTGATTTGATAAAAATCAATATAATTTGATTGAATATTTATGGAATTCTTTCCAATAAAACACTTTACTATATATACAATACAATATTTTTTTTTGTTTTGTTTGTTCGTTTAATAACAATATTATTATTCAAATCACATGGAAGCGCTCGTTCCTTTTTCTTGTTGTTGTTGTTATTGTTGTAGTGTTTTTATTACACTTTAAGGACTACACAAACAAAAAAAAAAATTGAAATCATTGCATGACTACAGTGTTTCTATGTACATATACATGAACATATCATCCACCACTATATGGCGAAAAAAAAAAATGGTGGTGGCAGGGGTAATAAAATGGATATATGTTACCGACTGATACTGTGTGTGAATGTTTTATTACTATTAAATATTGAGACAAGCAACTACCAAAATACCACGGCGAATAAAACAAAAAAAAAACTATTTTAATTTATGTGGAACTTGCATGAACAGAGTCGGAGTTTAAAATGTATGTAAATTGCTTATTTATGCAATTCATATATGATCAGTAGATAAATATTCGTATCGTCATCTAATCATACTATCTTACGTAATATAAGACAACTTAGTTCAATTTTGTTTATCAAAATTTGCGATCGGCTTTGAAAGGGTAATCATTATGCCTAACTATGTTTTGAACTATATTATCAATTACTAACAAGCTTCTGTGGTACAATAGAGCACAAAAACACTCTCGCTATTACCTTGAAATTTGCAGTTTAAATTCTACACGTTCGATGAATTTTATGGAATGTTTGTTTATGAGATTATGCCAATCAATCAAAAATTTGGCATTCATCATAAGAAATTGATTGACCGTTATGAATGTTGATATTGAAAGATGATGAGTTCAACAATTTGATGAATTTCATGGACTTTTAGATTATTTACCATGGTCTGCCATGTTTACATTTCACCTACGTGTGGTTGAGTCTATATAGAATTTCGAACTAGCGTAACAGCTGTACGTAACAACATGGAAAAAATTCTAATTCTTATCTCACACAAAACGATTTAGTCAGGGACTCCTCCTTAGATTGACTCCAAAACCAAAATATATCTAGATGAAATTTACCACGTACAGATATGTGCTAGTCACTAAGGGCACATGATGCATATCGAAGATTATAATTCGAAGGAGAGAGCGCGTTGCAAAATTAACAAACTGCTTGAGCTTGTACCAGGTATAGTAAGAAGTTGACGAATATTGTCCTTTGAAATAACAATGACCAAGATATGGAACTGGTCCTTACCTAAAGATTAAGCATATCTAGTGAGATTAGGCACACAAACGAAAAGTTTAATCTCGCGACAACTGGAACCTACCTTTGTCAAAAGATAGTTGAACAACAGGCTCAAAATCCGCGAACTCCAGTCGCCGTAACTCTGTCGGCCGAATATTAAATATTAAAGACATTACAGCTATTGACAAGTTTTTAGATAGTCAGTGGATTTCTTAGCGATTACAGCACAGCCTTGCTTGCTGTCAATGCACATAATAGAAGTCAATGTACATCTTTAGAAATATAAATAAATAATAATTCCTGGTTCTTTTAGGAAAATTTAAAGCTTGCACAGAAGCTATAGAACCAGTAATCTGATTTTTTTTCATCGGGCAATCGAAGGGACTCGATCCTACATACAAATACACGAAACATGCCTCACAGAAATTACTCTAAGAAAAATTGGGATGGGCGGAACTAAATTTTTTTTGTAATTATTTTTAGTGACTAGGAAACTACAATCAACCTGTAGATTTTATTTTTTACTCGTGATCACAATGAGAATTTCGAGTACAAACGAGCTCAAACAGTTAGGCCACGAAATCCCCGATTATTAATATTTGTATTTGTAATGCGTGGATTCCACAGTGAAACAAATTTTTTCAGTAAAAAATACTGGGAAACCGAAAAGATAATTACGTTAGAGCGATAAAGACAGCAACTTTGGTATGCTTTTGTTATAGCAAAATTTATAGTTGAAATAGTGACAGGTTGGTGACAACATAACCTAAAAAATTTGAAAATAAATGATTTTAACGAAACAAAAAATTTTCAAAATTTTTTACCCTACAATGAACGTGTTGTGTTGTACGTAGCGGCACAAAAAAATTATCCCACGTTTCATTTTTCTCTTGACATTTCATTATAATATTTTTTCAACCATAAAATGGTCGTAGTGTGCGAAAAAAATTTCTCATCGCTTACTATTTTTTGAAGGTGTGTTAAAAATGTTGCATACAAAGTATTGAGTTTCATACTTTTTATGGCAACATTTTCCCCACTTAAGCCTTCCATGGAAAAAATTTATTGACAGTAATTTTTTTACTGATAAAACGCAAAAACAAAAAAAAAAATTAAAATTCCATAAGAGTGACAAAGAAAAGAAATATTTTTTATATCATTTTTATAGTAAAATTTTATGGTTTTACATTTTGGCAAACCTAAAAATTTCAAAAAAGTTTTAATTTCTACATTTTCGTACATTTCGATTTTTTTTTATATATTTAAAAATTTTAATTTTCATGTATGTATGTACCATCAAAAACCACTAACGTTAACAAATTTCAACAAAAAAAAAAAAAAAACAAATCGACATTTGACTATAAAAATGGCGATCGACTTATTTTGTATGAGTGTGAGAAAAATTTCTTATCTTTACATGCATTTTTTGTAGATGTGAAAAATACTCCAGTTTACATGTTTTATAGCAAAATTATGGCAGTACACTAACACACACTATCACAACTATTCTCTCAGTAAAATTTTACTGACAATATTTTTTGTTTCGTACATACCCAGTATGCAATTTTCCCACTGTGTGGAAAAAATAGTTTTAATTCCATACCAAATTCCATACTACAAAATATCAAAGACACAAAAATATCGATTTTGGAGACAAATGATTTTCTTTTCCTTTCTGATTAACAAATTTTTTTGATATTTTATTAGATTTGTTTTGTATCTTCGTTTCGTGAGATATGTTGACGAATGAACATTATGCATACTCAGTTACGGGTTTTTGATTTATAAAATTTTTTTATGTTTTATTTTTTAAAACGTGTTTAGTGAAGTACAATTTTATTAATTTTAAGTGTTGCTCATATTTTGCCATCTTCGCGATCAACAACATTGGACTAAACAGGTAATAAAATTGAATTTCAATCATCCTGTACAATTTACGAATACGATTTGCATATACATATTTCGTTTTTAAGATGTAAATGAGAGATGTAAATACGTAGGCGGGATTTATTAAATTTAAAATAAAATTTTTTAATGTTTATTAAAATTTCCCCATCATCATCGCGATCAACAATATTGGACTAAACGGGTAATAAAATTGAACTTCCAAATTTATGACTTATGCTGGATACTGACGATTTTCATGTGTTTATTTTTTTAAGATGGATGCTGAGTGAGCCATGTAAAAGATTGGCAACATAACATTACATTGGCGAATACATTGGTACATTGGCGAGAATTAAATTAAAAAATTGTAGTGTGTCTATGTATTCTATATTAAAAATTGTATATGAATAAATTTAACAAAAAATGCCAAAAAAATTTCTTTCATTTCAAAATAAAAATAAATTTCTCTCTATCCGCGTTCTGCAATTTGTTTGTTCTCTTTTTAGTCGGGATTCACACCAACACTGGAATTTTTGTGACACTTTTCTCTGGCGAACCGTCGGCATTGCATATTGGGTAACCAGTAAAATCATATTTTTTTCTCGCTTTTATTTTTTACTGACAGCAGATTTTTCTCATGGAATAGGGCCATTACTCTATTATTTTGAAAATAACTTTTACTGAAAAATTTTTTTGTTTCTCTCTAACAAGTAAAGCGTTTATATTTTTATCTCGTGTTAATTTTACTGAAATAAATGTTTTACTGTGGAATTCACGCATAACTGTAGTCCAAAAGTTTCGTGGTTCTTCTTCGAAATCATTTGTTTTTTTCCTAGGAAGCCTACAATTTGTCTGTTTTTGTAGCTGTTCTTAAAACTTTACGGACTGGCCTAGAGAGAACACACCACTTATTGGCATGGAAAATTGCTAATTTTTCATACATATAACAGATTTGTATAGTCACTTGACACGACAAACGACTCGACTAGCGAAATAAGGCTGTAACTTCATAAATGTACATATTACAGTTTATAATCTAAATGAGACCATATTGAAGTTAGTCGAAAGTTTTCAGCTGAAAAAATTGTGTTGGTAATGCAGGTTGTGTCTTTGCTATACAAACCGAAAATTAACAAATCAGATTTGATACATTGATCCCAATTGTAAGGAAATTCTGAAATCTTGTCAAATTAAACCCCCGGATCCCAATTAAAATTTCATCGCAATTGGGCTCGATTTAACAGGTATTAAGGCCTATCAACTGACCATATATTAAGACTGACCATATATAACTGACCATATATTAAGATCTTGTCAAATTACACCTCTACATTTTCATCAGAAATTCTTCACAATTGAGCGAGAGTTAACGGGCATCAAGGTCTATCGGCACTAAGGCTGCGAGCCAATAGTCGGGTAAATAGTTTACAATGGTAAAAATTGGATTTAAAACAGATTTTTCGATCGGTTTGTCAAAGAGTTTTTGAAAAATAAATGAATTTACTTAAAAATGACTTTTACCCGACTATTGGCCCGCAGCCTAACAAAGTTAACAAGTATTAATGTTTAATAGTGGATATTTTGCAGTACGCCAAATTATCTTCAGATCGAAGTTTCATTAGTATACAATTTGAATTTCTGGTGTAAGTAATTGCTTTAATGTGGTACAATTCTCGTTTTCCCTGGAAAAAGGGGATTGGAAAAATATTTTCATAGCATTTTTGCTTAATTTATTTCCTGGTCTGCTGATGGAATTCGTTTAGTGTAAATATTTTCGAAACAAAGTTAATTAGGAAAGTTTAGATCCACAAAATTTTTATAGCGAAAAAAACTTTCCCAAATAGTTACACCAAATTGATTCCACCAGTTGGCCAAAAAATACAATTTAGTGAAAAATGAAAGTATTTTCCCCCAATTCTCTATTCCCAAGTAGAGCCTGAATAGTAACACAGGGGATACATTTGCGATTTTCTTGTCATATTTTCGCATAACGCTAATTTATCCTTTGCTGCCATTTTGATTAAACAAATGATTTCCCAACTTATAGCACTAATTTATGGATTGAAACTAAATTGGTTAGATGACTAGCCGACCGTGACATCTTCATACAATAAGGCAGGCCTTCCGATTCAAATAAACCCTGTGCAAGAGACTTTTAGATATTATATCGTTATAAAATTGTCACCAGAAGAAACGGTCACCAAAAAATTTACCGGTGTACCAGGGCATTTCAGTTAAAAAACAAAACAATCAAAATATTATCCTCTCAAATAATTTGTAACAGAAAAGGTATTTTAATCAGATTACTTTACAGAGAATTTTATGAATGGAATTACATTCGTTTCCCGGACCATTAAAATTTTACGTATAATAAAAAAGCCGAGCAGTATAGAATCCATATTTAACACTCTAATCCCAATTTCCAATAGGTACAAACTATTTGATTAAAAATGTTACGTTTTTTTTAAAACTAATGCATGTTAGATGAACATACCCATACAACATGCTATTATATTACTGAATAGGCAGAAATAGCCCTCAGAGTATTTTTTCTCTTTGTTGGACACATTAGACTATACATACATTGAAACAATTATTTGTGTCTCCATAACACATTCGTCATCATCTGGCTGATGGAATAATAACAAATATGCGAAAAATCCCAAGGTTCAGGAAGTTGCATAAAAACTATATCACATAATATTTTAAATTAAGATAAAATGTCAAGGAAATAAAAACCTTCTTCTTCCCATTCATATGTCGTAAAGTCGGCGACAACTCGACTGCATACGACTCTTTTTTCTTATGTTTTCCTAAGACAGTTATAAAAAATTCTATTTATCATTGACTTGTTTTGTTGTACACATTTTCTTAATTTTAATTTTATAATGACCATGTTGTTGTCAATTATTATATGTTATGACTGCCTTCTTAAACAAACTGTTAAGTATATTCACATAACATGATGCCACTAAATTAAAAAATAATAAAAATTTTATGAAAATCATCTGTTTTTCTTATTATCTTTATCGTCATATTTTTATTCTATTGTTTTGTTAGCACAGCAAGAGATTGTACATAAGATTTACATAATTAATAAAGTTAATGAATTCATGAAATTACTTTACTAGTTTTACGAGAGTTGTCCGTATTATATACAGCATCTTAATGAATCTTTCAAATTTTAAACGAACTGAATATTATTAAACGTGTTTATAATTTTTTTAGGTCAAGTCATGTTAAACTTAAAATATATTATTACGCCTCTTTTTTAACCTAATGGTCGTGTATTGCGAGTTTTAACATTTTATCTTCGATCTGAGACAATTATCTGTATACAAGGTTGTAGGAGTATTATGTTCCATCGCAATTAATTTTAAAGAATTTTATCTGAATCACCGGCAATTATCGCGTTGTTAATTTTATTAATTTAAGTTAATTTCTCTACCCAATTGATATGAAATAGAATCTACTCTAATAATTATAAATTTACGAAATAATTTTAAAATTACACAAATTTTGTGTGGCATCTAAAACCATCTGTCACATGAAGACGAATTGATTTATATATAAAAAATTTTATAGTAGTCACGAAATGACATTCTATAAAATTATTTGATATTAAAAATCTTAATCTGAAAAGTATTTTTTTACTACACTGACATCCTGGCGTCCAAGTATTCAATAACTTGAGTACAACATGGTCCCTTGTTCAAAACAACTTTAACTCTCGAGCTCACTGATTTTGAAGCCGCATCGTCTAAAAATAATAGTGCTGAATATTTTCCTTGAATATCTTGACAGTTTATTTTGTTGCAGCAGCATTTTAGGGTGTTGATTTTTTGAATCATAAATTTTGCAAGCGCTAATATTTGAAAGTTGTGTTTCAGTATGCTTAGTGAGGTAGTCTGCAAAATCTCAGGATAAACACAGAATTTTATTTCGATTCAACGTGATACCAATTATTTCTAGGAATGCTCTTAGGAATTGCAGCTTTGTTGTTACCTTTAAATGTTGTCTACTTCCATGACAAATCTGAAAATCATTAGAGAATTTTTTTTATTGCTGCAATCTTAGTTTTAGAATAGTCGATGGATGTGAATCGCGATTTCGAGCTCCGACGGCTATCATGTGTTTGGAATGCGTCACAAATGCAAGTAACTCAGAGTTGCTATAGGTGCTTAAGACGTTGACATTTTCAAAATGGGAATAACTTCAAGTTCTTGCCGCGACAAATCCTTCTGTTCCTTGAATATTTGACAATACTATTAGGTAAGCTGGCGAAATACGTCACCCACATTTTGGAGGAATCAAATCAATAAAAGTATGGGTAATCGAATTTTCATAAGCCAAATGTTGAGAAAATCGACGTGCTTGATCTGGAGAATATATACTGACACTGTAGAATGAATAAATTTACACCTTCAAAACAAAGTGTTTGCCAAATTTCAAATTATTTATATTTCCTGCACAGAAGCAGATATAAATATGCTCATAGTAAAACTAATGTCCTTGTGAAAACTGGAACATAATATCAACAACAACAAGCTACAGATGTTTGGAAATAAATGTCTGAGGAGAATACTTAGAATCAAAAAACATTGGAACCGAAATAAAGAAGCGCAATTGGAATTGAATTGGTCATATATTGAGGAAATCACCGAATGACATAGAAAAAACGTCTCTGGCGTGGAACCCATAACGAGAAATGAAAGTTAGACACTCAGCTGTGCAAACGAACGATACTAGCAGAAGCGAAACAACTCGGCAAGTCGAAGATGGTTCCGCCTATTAGATGTCCTATGCTCCTAAATTGGAGATAAATAAATAAAAATAAAGCTCTCGCACAAATTATGAGTTACCTTCTAAAAAATTGCTTCATTTTTGTCAAAATTAATTAATATTTTTTTTATTGTTACTAAAAGTTCTATAAAAATTGCACTGTGGTTTATAATATCGAACCAATTCTATCTATAAGTAAATGTTATGAATCTCAAATGGTCAAATGCCATTTCCGAACAGAGGGGCGGGCTGGTTCTGGTAAGTTTGAAAATATTTTTTGGGTACATTTCGGTGTCATTGCTTACAAAGAAACGAGCTAAGGTAGGTTGTACATTTTACCTAAGCTTGAATGATGGTACACAGAGGTCGGTCTAAGAATTGCAACACTCAGCTTTTATAAAATTTGTTGTTTTATCATGATGTATAAAAGGATGGCACTATTGGAAAATATTTTTTTAGAATTATACTGAAATAAAATTCTAAATTATAGCCCAAGATTGTATACACCCAATTATTAAAACAAAATATGTATAAAACATTTTCATTTGTGAAAGAGTATGCCTCTACCTAGAAACGTTTGATCAAATTAAAGAGGCTTTTTACGAGTATCTTGGAAGCGTTTTCACGAAATACTCCAACATGACGTCAAAATCATTTTATACGAGAAAGTTACTGAAATTACAGCTTATCTGTACAAGTTGCTCCAAATGACAACGAGATACGCATCACCGATAGTCGGTGTCATTTTTGGTGTTTTTCTTATATCAAAATCCATCAAGGTCAAAGAATACCTGCTTATAATTGAATGTCTGGCAGATCAAACGCGCAGCAGTTCATTTATTCGTACACATTTATAATCTCGCGATACATATTGTAATGTTTTATAGAAAATTGTGGTAATTAATTTATATCAAAACTCGTACTTCGTAAGGATTACATAATCGCCCCCAGATTATTCAACCCTTGTTCTATACAAAAGAAGAACTATACATTAAATTTCCCTTAAATGCCGATTAATATTCAAATTAAACCGACATTCATTGTAGTGTCGATATTTAAATCCTCGAATAATGTGTCCAAACTGGTTTGTTTCTTGAATAAATTACACTATCAACATTTAATCTAATTTACATAATTTCAAATTAATTTCATAATTTTCATTACTTTTTCTTCATTACTTGCATTGCGTAATTTTTGGAACGATAATGATTGAAATTTTACAAAATTTCCTATTTTCTACGTTATATTCTTTAAAAGTTTATTGCAAAAATGTTTTCAAGGTTATGAAAATCGATTTGTGAGTTCCCAAAAAACTGATCCACATTAAAAATTCGACTCTATGGCCTAAAATGAATACAAAATTGAATGTATCGGTCTATCTCCTACAGCGAGAACGTTGAGTAGGTATTAAATTACCGTACATTGATAAGGGCTGATACAGTGAATAAAACACAACAAGACGAGAAGTGCTTTAGCTTAAATCTGATAAATAGGTTCATTCTGTGGGAACATTTTCTTCTAGAGGTTTTTGATATTAAATAGTAAATATGGAGAACGCGCGCAAAGTTATTTGCTTTTTTCGGGATTTTCTTTTAAAATTTTGTTTTTAAAGTGATCCAAAAAAAAAAGTATACACCTCCCCTTCATAGTTCGATTCCCGCCTTCATAATTCGTTTAAGAAGAATAAAATATGTTATACCCTAAGAATGTATTATGCCAAGCTCCAAAAACCAATTGAATGTAAATCAACGAAAAATTGTTGTCGATGTCGTTAAACAGCACAATTCATATCGGGATGTACACAATTTAACTAAAATTGCAGTGTCAACCGTTCAGATCATACAAAAATTTAAAACCAATGGAACAACCAGTGATCTAAGTGGACGAGGCCACAAACGCAAAACTTCTACTAGAATTGATCGGATTATTGCCACTATGGTCAGCAAGGATCGCTTCCAAAGTTCA
Organism: Nephrotoma appendiculata; assembly: GCA_947310385.1. NCBI lineage: Eukaryota > Metazoa > Arthropoda > Insecta > Diptera > Tipulidae > Nephrotoma > Nephrotoma appendiculata. Next base: position 364,181,822 of record OX371223.1, on the reverse strand, counting down.
AGGACAATAGCGGAAAACTCAAAAAGGATCACCATATCGAATTGAGCCAAGAAATAGTACGATTACAAATTCATGAGGCTGGTTTTAATGCTAGGGTGGTAAGGAAGAAACCGTATTTGACAATCTTACATATGAAACGATGATTATAGTAGTAGTAGTAGTAGTATGTCAATATGCCGTTAAGTTATTAGGAAAACAAAAATTGTATGGAGTGATGAATCAAATTCAACTTTAAGGCATCCGACGGAAAACCGAAAGTATGTAGAAAACGAGGTGAAGCATTTAAATTAGCCCCCCCCCCCCCACCCACAGAGTGAAGGATTTTTCACCGTTTAAAGTCCGTTTAAAGAAGTAATGGTCCAGGCCTGGGAGCAAATTGATGTCAAAAACATTAAAAATTTAGTTGAGTCCATGCCTAAACGCCTGAACGCTTTGATTCCATGAATATGATTAAATTTCGGTATACTTGATATCGAATATAAAAATCGATCCCCAAAATTAGCGTATACTTTTTTTTAGACGATTGTAGCTTTCAAACTTGGAGAAGTTGTGCAAGCTCGATTGGAATATACAAAAACAATAAACTCAATTTCTTCGCAATAATAAAGTTACATCCATAATCTCGTGTCTAGTTTTGTTTGGTTTTAAATATTTTAATTTTATATTATAGATAAAAATTTAAATAAAAATAGATTACCCATAACTTCAAGAAAATTTTATGAAAACTAATACAGAAAATTCTCGATAGAGGGCCAGAGATAGTTTGGTATACAAATACGAAGTTTTTCTATTAGGTAGGTTCGAATGGTAAAGAACAAATTTAATTTAGTTAAGAACGCTCTTAAAGTTTGTATTAATCCACTGTAGCTCTCTTACCCTGGTATTCGAGGTCCCATTTCTGATTCTTGATGGGGACAAAAATTATTGCGATGGCCCTATAATTGAATTACACTTAACTGTCTAAAGCTAATAAAACTTGAAGGTAACATCCCCGTCGACTAGAGACCACTGCCATAATATACAATACAATTTTTTACAGTCTATTCAGAAACGTTAAACGAGAAAAGTTACATGAACCAACGGTGAACCTACAATACTGTCCAACAAAATATTTTTAAGTAATCTCTATAGAAAACTTATCTACTTAATTACCCTACACCAAAAACATTTAAAACAATTAGCAACATTGCAAATTATACAAGTAGGTATTAAGCGCTAAAGAAATGGCAAAAACATTTTGAGGGCAAATTCTTCTTCCAGTCGCCTGCAAAAACATCAATGTATATGAAGGCCACGAGGCACACTCAACTGTCTCTGGCCTCTATTACTACCTGTGTATTGACGACAAGATGCGTCAATTCACGAGTTCTGCACTCGGGCGTCGTGGCATAGTTATGTTCATTTTTATCTCCGTTCGGATCATATAATTAGATAACAGTGGTACGCTAAATGAATCAAAAATTCACATACTGAACACGAAGCAATTATGATACCGTGTAATTTTTTTTTCTTTTTTATGATTTAATCCCTGCAAATTGTTCTGGTGTCGAAGCACTCCTTTTCCCTGCCATATTGTACTGTTTCAGCCTATAGTACTGGCATGAAAGATGGGTCAGCCCATGAGTTGCGTTCCTCTAGATACAATAACGTTCAAAGACACATACAGTGGTTCAAAGACACATACACAAAAGATTACATTGAAATTGGTTTTTTCAGGTTAATAACATTTTACGTCCACCTAGCATAAAACCGCTCATAATTTCAATGTTTTTTTTTAAATTCAACAATAAATTGTTTTAACTTTAAAACGTTTCGACCATAAATTCAAGTTGTATGTACCAGTAGCTTAATTTATAATCTTCTATCCAGTTCTTAATTTGTCTTCATTACACACAACTATTTTTTGTTGTTGTTGTTATACCATTTTGTATTTTCTTAACAGATTATATTGTACTCTCGGGAGTCAAAAGAACATTCAGTATAAAAACTAGGACGAAGTCTTGTATATGTGTATCGTATATGCTACATAGTTTCTGGAGGAAAGAAAATTTATCGGTTTTACAACCATTTTGAACTCGACAATTTTTTATATTACAAATATACAAACAAAAATAAATATATTATATGCTAATTATACAAAAACATAAATTAATTAATAATTAATAAAAAAATAAAATAAATAAAATAAATAATTTGTTTTAAACCTACCTCCAACACTTGAACCATTTTGAGTTGAATATAAACTCTGTTGTGCTGTTTGCGGTTGTGGTGGATATATTGATGGTACTTGGGGCGCGCGTGGTGCTCCTGGTGGCACCATAACCGATGCTGGACTAACTAATCTCATTTGTGTACCATTTCGCGGTCCCATTAATATTTGACTATTCTCATAAAATGGTACAATCTTCTCGTGTGATCGCGCCCCAAAATTGATTTCACGATTTTGATTTGTGTGGTGTAGTAGTAGTGGTAGTAGAGTAGTATGTTATGTATTTTTTTGTACAATTTTTTTTTTTGTATTGGTTATGAGTAGATATATGGATAAAATTATTAGAATTAGAATATTGATTTCTTTTAAAATATTTATGTATATAAAAAAATAAAAGTATATATTTACATTATGTATAAAAGACTATAATATATTAGCCCTACATCTAAGATTAAACAAAATATTTCTTTCATCATACAAAATGAAATAAAATGAATTTATTTTAAAAATAAATAAATAAGACAATAATATAGATAGCAAATCCTATATATATACCGGAAATGATTTGTTTAGCTTCACAGACACGTTATCTCAAAATATTTACAATTGAATGAAAAATAAATTTATTTCCCATCTTGGTATATGATTCATCTGTGTGTATGTATGTAACGATGAATGAAAAATTTAATCGAATTAAAAACAATAAACAAATGCACAAAGTACATAAAATCTTATATCGTACATCGGCTCTAGAACAAAGACGAGAACTATGCTTATTATTTTAGTTATGAGCCAGATTTGAAATAATTTTGAAATCGGGTCGTACTTAAGCATATTTCACAATTACTAGCGGGTCGGATTTCGTCGCACCAAACTAAGAAATCCATGTCACACGCTAATTGTTTATAACCCCCATTTCGTACCCGACCGACCGTACGTACGTACATTTTAATTTAATTTCCCTATACACAATAATGCACCATTTCATTTTTATATATAAACAACAATACACATGGAAATTAGAAAATAAATACGAACTACATTATTTCCATCACATATCATATCCAGAAAAGAACACACATACCAAGTTGCTTATATAAAACAATAAATAAATTTACAATCATTTTAAATTAAATTTAATTCAATTATCATAAATAATTTACAGTACAGAAAATCCGCCCCTCGAACCATCCATATATTATTATATATATACTGTGTCTACCGTTATATATATTCACCTAAACAATATATAATTTTCTTTCCGGTACATGGTTTGCAATCCAAAATGTAATGTACACAATGCATAAATTACATACATTAACTAATAATTGTAACATAACCTCACTTTCTTATAATTACGCCATTTTGTTCAGTATGTTGTATAGTACAGCACAAAGCACGTGGTTTAGTAATTATATTTTAGGTTATGTTACATAAAATATTTATTTATTTTTTTTTAGTCTCAAGATTTTTACGGTATTTTACAGTAACAAAATGTAAAAAAAAAAAAATTTACAGTAACAAGATGAAAGATTTTGTTTACTTTTCTCGAAACAAACTACACTACGAAATTAATATACATAATACAAAAACTAAATATTGGGTATATAGATAAGTACACACCTGATAATCCGGTTGTCCCTGCTGTGAAGGCGTTAATGGCCGTCGCGGTTGTGTGCCCTGCTGTGGTATTAAATTTCCTGGATACACTGGCCATGGTAAATTATAATATTGTGGCATACTAGGAATCAAGCCCATATACTGTGTTGCATCTTGGCCCGGATTTATTACGTATGGTGCTGCTTGTGGTGCCGCGTACGCATTTTGTTGTGCTAGGAATTGCTGTGAGGGGAGTGGTAATGCTTGTAATGATTGGCCATTTGGTGCACCTTGACCCCCACCATTCGCGGCTAATCCTGGATTTTGTGATCTAAATAATTGCTGCAAATGAATAAAGAGATTAAAATAATTATTAATTTTTTAGTTTAATATTTTTTTTTTTTTTATATTTATATTTGAAATAAAATTCATGGTTAAATGGTTTCTGGTTTACTCTGCAGATTTTTATATTTTTATTTTATTTTTTAATTGAATTTATTAGATTGTTGTTTTTCATATATAAATGCAAATTAGCAACTAACTCGTTGACCCAATTTTCGGGCAACGATGGAAAAGATTTTTTTTATACTCGTATTATGTATTCTCAGCATAAATGGGTTAAAATACAGGTGATGTGTTTTCAAACTTTATAGAACTCATTGTTTTAGAATTTAATCAATAACTTTGAACGTAAAACGTGTAATTTAACCGAAATAATTATTTCCTAAAGGGTGATGGTAAGTTACAATTTTAAATCGACGGTCATAGAATTTTTAATGAAAATTGGATTTGTTCTTAAATGAAATTTGAATATTATTTTAATTGATTTCCGGGTTACGGACATTGGGGTCTCGGTCGACTAGCTAGGAATTACCCAGCGAATTTCTAAGAAATTAAATTTTTTTTATTTATTAACAAGAAAAAATGTTAAAAACTGAAATAGGCGATTGCAGCTTATAATATTATTTCAGTTTACTCAAAATAATTTTCTCTAAATAGTTAATTCTCTACGAGTAAGACTAACTTAAGAGTATTAAATTTAAAACTAAGATACATATTTGCTTAATTTTCGATTATATTAAAATCAAATGCACAAATCATTGAAAATGAATTTTAAAATCTTAAATATGTTATATATTTACGAGTAGCTGAAATTTTCATTGTCATGACAAACAGAAAAATAATTCTTAAAATTAAAACTTTTTAATTTACATTTAAGATATTTTACTTAAAAAAGTTAAGTTTCGTCCTTAAAGGAAAGTTTTTAACTAGTTGTGAAGCTAAAGAAGCCTGGTAAAAATTTAAGATGGATAAATATATCTCGAATGTACATATTGAACTAGTGAATTTTAAAATTATGACAAAATAATATGCTCGTGTGCAGTTAAGAACGAAATATTAGTCTCCATTTATTTTCATTAAAGATTATTTTTCGTAATTTTATAACTTTGAAGCCCTCTAGAAGCCAAACAAAAAACCATACAAATATGATCTTATTTGGTTAAAAGGCTTCACTTCTTCCTTTCAAATAATGTATGAACAATTTTAAGATATTTGTATTCTTAGTCCCATTTTATCAACTGTCACTGTAAAAATACTAATTTTATTTTCTCAAAATTGAATTGAAAAATTATTGAAAGTGTTTTTGAAATTTGGATCTGTTGAATAATGTGTAGGGCACACACTGTTGCATATTGTTTTGGCAGCTGTGTGATTAACAGATAATTAAAATGAGCCATTTTAATAGTTTTAACCATACAATTTTATTTATTAACGAGATATCCCATGTTTTGTAGAGCTTGAAAATATTGATCATTAAAGTTTTCTTTCATAATAGGTCTATTTTTATGATTGAATACTTCTCTTTTGTTTTAAAATAGTTAACGGACAACAGAATTTCAAAAAATCAAAACGTAAAAAAGGACACTGATGTTAATTTTTGAAATTTTATTTATCAACATTTAACAAAAAAATTGAAGTAGTGCAAAAAACCATCGTGATTTTAAGAAAGATCATTTAAAGATTCTTGAGATAAGGGAAAAATCCCAGTTTAAAATAAAAATCGGAATTATTCGTTCTGAATAATTTCGCTCAATAAACTTTGTGGCTCCCAATTTCGGATCAAACACAAATTTGCTAGGAGATCGAAATGGGCGAAGCTTCTTTGTAGGATTTTTCTCGATTCGTAAGATTTTGATAACCAATGGGTGGGAGGGTTCCCGACTGCAAACAAGGTATTGAAATTCATCCTTATTTAAATAAAAAAAAATAGGAGGGCCTTTGTTTAGGCCAGTAATACACAGATTATAAACTCGCACTAAGATATTTACTCATCAACCCTCGCTCAGAAGCATGATAGAAATGAGTCATTTCTTTACCGTCAATAATGAAATTTGGTACTCCCGATGATAATTATGTTATGGAGCGTCGACCTGGGATTCCTGTGTGGGTCTTCTTCAAGGATCGCAACAATTGATCTTAGTCAGCCTTAATTCTAAATCAGATAGTGGTCAGGCCACCGATTTCATATTTCCATGTCCATTTATAGACAACCTTATTTAAGTGATAAAAATTGTATTAGGCTTTCGTATACAATAAAAATGCTATTTGTATTGATCTAATTGGAAACTGAATTGGCAATTTTAGTATTTCTAAATTATTTTGAATAGAAAATTACCTTTTCAAACCAATTTCAATTAAAGCATTACCGCCGCTTTAGGGTATTTGAAAACATTACGAATTCAAGCCGTAAGTAACAAACAAAACGACATCTTTATATACAATTGGATTGGCTGGGTCGAGCCCACAACAAACAAACGTACAAAGCTTTTAAGTATCTCTGAACCATATTCGACTACCACACATTAAATTGTCTAGCATATTACGGTAATATCCCTTTTGTCGTATTTCTGCTTTTATATTACAAAGAATCATAATCGAGCATTTGTTAAGAAAACATAAAGAAAATGAATAAATTAAGCGTACTGTGTACATATATTTTCAATTCTTTTCCAAAACAAAGAACGAAAAAAAGAAAAACATTTACTGCTGCTAATGGCGCAAAACTTTATATTTTGTTTTCTTTGCAATATTTTCCGGATCTAATAAATTATTTACCAAAAGTACATAAATCAATAATTGACTTTTGTGTGTCTGAAAGAAAGTTCAAATTATTTAGTTTTTTTGTTGCATCTAAATGTGTGCACGAGTATATTTCGAACGGAGAAAGTCTATATAATATTTCACCTATATACAAAATTACCATTTTATCGCACCATTATATACCCCCCTGTAATATAAATAACACTGGATGACTGGACCACACACTCCTTGTACACAGCAAATTAGGAAAAAAATATAATTTGATATTTTTTTTGCGCTCATGGCAAAATTTTCATTTTCATTATTTTCCGGATATAATAAATTATTAAAATTATATCGGAAATTAATATTAAAAAATAAAAATTATAAAATACAACAACAACAATAAAAGGTGATATATATGTACATATATATACATAAAAAATCACTGGGCCGTCATATTCGCAGCGCGCACGAGATTTATAAATGGAAATGAGGAACATTTTGTCTGTTCTAATCTCGCTCTGAATTTTTTTTTTTTTATATTTAGCTTCAAGCCAAATAATTTAATTTGTGTTGGGCTTTTTGTTATATTCGTACGTATACATACAAATAAACTGAAAAGCTTAATACAAATGAGAAAAAATTCATTTCGCTTGTTGGTAAAGAAGTTTCGACTGAATTAGAGATTCTTGGAAAAAGCTACATTTTTCATTTTGTGTGTCTATATGTGTGTGAGGTATCTCTCGTTGTATCGCTTTTTTGTTAAATAAATTTTCCTTTTTTTGGGCAAATTAAATATTTAATTTTTTCAAAAGTATCTTTGATGGTTTTTAGTCCTATGTAATATGGGTGGGTTTGGTAGGCAATAGAAATGTTTTATTGTGGTGAGTGCGAAAGACAGCCTTTATAATCGTCTTTTGTATTGAAAGTTTAATTAGATGTACGAGGTCAGCAGACAAATAATAACCGATATAACATTGTTGCTTATTGGTCGCTACTTTAATTAGTACCTTAAATTAATACATTACAGGTACAACAAAAATATAAACGTTAATTTCTCATACTTAGCATTTGATGTGAATTGAGGTGTAGATTTGGAAGAAATTGGCTTGAAAATTTTGCAATTACTAATTTTGTAGTTGTCGTACGATTCCAGCTTTCACGCCCGAATCCCGCCCAAATTTTAATTTGCACTAATTAGGACAATTTATACAGATTTATTTTTTTTGAGCAATTTATTAAAATATGAGTAATATTTTACTCATGGCCTAGCCTGGGAATCGATCCAGTGCGAATGAGATAAAAAAAAAATATAAGTATAAGAATTTAGTGGAATAATAAAAATCACTAGAGTAACTGATACATGGAGTTAGTATTCAGTCGCATTGCATTGGCCTGATGAGATGATTGAATTTTTTCATAATCTCACAACTTCATCAAAAATTTTGCTTCAAAATCCAAACGAGGGGTTGCTTTGTAAAACAGGCGTTAAATTATTGTTCGGCAATACTAATATACTTTGTGTTATCTGAAAACACAACTAAATGGCCTTAGAGAAATAGAAACACGATGAATAAAATTGGATAAAAATTAAAAGGGCATTGCGTTCGTATTTAGAAATTTAGACTTTGTCAACATTTGATTAATAACTATCATAAACTTGGATGATATATAATTTTTTGACTAGAACCAAGACGCAAGAATTTCGAATTGAGTTTATTTAAAATTTTTAACAAGATTTAAAAAACATCACTTAATTTTAAAATAATTATAAATAGAACATTAAAATTCTAATCAAAATTCAAAGCTCAACATTAAAATTTAACAATAACTTGCAAATTAATTTAAACTGTAATGTTCGTTTACTGCAAGTTACTGATAAATTTTAATGTTGAGCTTTGATGTTGAATTTTGATTAGAATTTTAATATCTCAAAAGAGAAGTTTTAATTGCGTACCATTTACAAGTTAAAAAATATGTAAATTTTTTAAAATACTAATAAATTCTCAATTCTCAAAATAAAAGGTTAAATTAGATGAAATTTTTAGCTTATTAAAAATTTTAGTGAAATTATTTGATAATCAAGTAAGTAAATTTGAGTTGTCAAATTCAAATTTTAGTTGAAATTTCCATGATGTCACACGTGACATCAGCGTACCATTTAGAAGTTAAAAAATATGTAAAAAGTTTAAAACATGAATAAATTTTCAAATCTTAGAATAGAGGTTTAACTTGGATGAAATTTTTAATTTATTAAAAATTTAAGTCATCTACATGTTAATTCATTTACAAGTTAAAAACAATGTAAATGTGTTAAAATACTAATAAAATTTCAATTTAAAGCTTAAAATTGGATGAAATTTTTAACGTATTAAAAATTTAAGTGAAATTATTTGAAAATCAAATTTATTAAATTTGAGTACTGATGTGTACAAATTGAGTACAAATGAAATTGAGCATTTACAAATTAAAACATTTGTAAAAATTTTAAAATACTAATAAATTTTCAATTTTCAGAATAAAGGTTTAAATTGAACAAAATTTTTATGATATTAAAAACTTAAGTGAAATTATTTGAAAATCAAGTAAGCAAATTTGAGATGTCGAATTTCAAATTTTAGTTGTCATGTGACATCAGCGTACCATTTACAAGTTAAAAAATTTGTAAAATTTTAAAACACGAATAAATTTTCAATTCTTAGAATAAAGGTTTGAACTGGATGAAATTTTTAACTTGCTCTTTAAATTTTTATTTAGGTAAAATTATTTGAAAATCTAATTAAATATATTTGAGTGGTCAAATTTTAAATTTTAGTTGAAATTTGCATGATGTCACGTGACATCTTGGTAACGAAAATTTTAATAATGGTATTTGGAATGAAATTGAACATGTCAGAAGCAATTTTAAGAAAATTTAGTAATATTTATTAAAAATATAATATAATATTTATATTATATAAAATTTATTTATATCGACTTATATTTTTTCGTTTATTTCTAATTTAATTTGAACTTACTTCACTTTAATTTCAAAATCCATCTGATATTTTTAATAATTTGGTATTATTTTTAAAAGAAATTGAGTTAAAACTAATCCTAATTTTATAAATTTTGGGAAAGGCAGAATATTTCGTCAGATTTTATTTAATAAAATACGGTACTAAAGTTGAATTGGATAACCATTATAAGATGCGTTGTGCTTGTGTTTGAAACTAGCTAAATTTAAAGAATATATTTTTTGAAATTTTGTAATTTTTAAGAATAAAGTTGAAAAAAACAAAGACTCGGCAATTTTAAATTTCCAGATTACGAGTAAATTTCTACGTTACGAGTAAAGGACTGAATGCGAATCCAATTTTATGAAAATTTTGAGTTTGACAAGGGTTCGTTAGATAGATAATTAATTTAAAATGATATCAAATTGAATTTTGCCAAATGTGAGTGAATAGTCGTAAATTAGTATAATGTACCATGTCAAAGAGTATAAATAAAATTTGACTGTAGGAATTATTGAATTTGACAAGAACGAGCAAATATCTAAAAAATGTTAAATCATATAAAAACCACCAAATTCAAATCGAATTGATGTTTTCAAGATTTCAACCACAGTTTGATACAAAAGTCATTTTATTTAAAAATTATTTTGGATGAAGTTTTTATTGAAGTTCAAGATTTTCTGATTGGAATTTGAAAGAAGTTTACGTACCATTTACAAGTCAAAAATTAAGTGAAATTCTAAATATTAATAAATTCTCAATCCATGAAATTAAGATTTAAATTGAACAATGTTTTTACTCGAATACTTAAATAAAATTTCAAATTTTAGTATAAATTTCAAATTTTAGTATAAATTTATGAAACTTAAACATTTTGTATTTTGAAATTTGAATAAGATTGGTAAGAAAGAGATTGAAACAAATTTCGGAAAATTGTTAATTGGTACGTTCTATACAAATTGAAAGAAATAATTAAAAAAATTAAATTTGAAGGGCTCAAATAAATAATTAATTTTTTTAAAACAAAATGTTTTTGAGTTAAAATTTATTATATTTCAAAATTCTGAAATTAATATTATTCAGAGTTTATAGGTTGATAAAAATTAAAATATGCGATTTTCGGATTTATCGATTGCTGAATTATTTATAATCGAATTATTTATAAATTTATGTAATTTAATTATAGAAACGCATTGTGCGAAGAACTTGAAATTAATTGGATAAAACATCATAGTTGGGTTTGCGGAAATAAACATACATAATTGGGTTTTTGAAATTTAATTAAATTTTAAAATAGAATATTGAGTCTTTAGTCTCAGCTTAAACTTGAAAGCAAGATATGCAAATTTCTTCTTATAATGATATTTGACAGTTTCAAAGATACTGTAATTTTATATTTTGTTCATAAAATTTGAGACAATTTTATTAAATTGCAATTGATCCTGAAAAATTGTCATAATATTGTGAGATATTTTATATCAATATTGAATTTTTCTAGAATTGAATGCGTTAGGTGGTAATTGTATTTCTTGCGAATAGAATATATGTAATAAGAATATGGTCGACTTTTGGTCAAAGAAATTCATAAATGAAAAACTTATTTGTTTTTGCGGAAAACCTAGGCCACTGGTTTAGTATTCGAAAATTCATGCAAGTAACATGCGAATTAAAGCGCACATGCCGACCTGCGTATATGTGTCGGATCTAAGGGGCGTAGTTACTGTTTGAAAATCGATACCTTTATGATAAATTTAATATTGAAATTGAATTCTTGGGGGTTCCATCTCACAAGTCAGTGTGGCAGACAGATTACGTTGATTCCATACACTGATAAAAGCAGCTAGACATTTTTTTCCGTGGCGCTGTACTAAGCAGTATTAAGATTATGTGAATGATGTGAATGATCGGAGGTGGTTTTTCTTTCTACGCCAAACAAGCACTGCGAGATAAGCACACCAGTAACACGGTAAAATAAGCATTTCGATTTAACTCGAATATGTTTGTGTTACACATAATCAAACTTATTCGCTTTCTAAAATTCGATTCGCTTCGAATATTCGTATTATAATTATTTTTGCTTTAAAAAATTCGTAATTGAATAATTCGCCCTATAAAACTTAAAAAAAATTCAAATTCGGATTATACGAAAGTCTTACGCCAAAATCCGGCTACTTCTAAAATGGTACAATACATATTTTTTCTAAAAATATTAAAGAGATATTTTTTGTTTTATAAAAGATATTTTTTCGGTAAAAAAGCGTTTTATATTTTAAATATTCTCACCTATAAGCTCGATAAAATTAGTTCAGCGTTTATCCAATTTTTACTCCTTCAAATAATAGGTTTTTTCAATGCCTTCAAAATAGGCGTTTGTTTCAATGACGTCCTCTTCGTCAGATCTAAATCTCTTACCGCCCAGCCATTTCTTCAGGTTTGGAAACAGGAAATAGACGCAGGGTGCTAATTCTGGAGAATATGCTTCAGCTGACTACACACGTGTGCACCGGTGCATTGTCTTGATGGAGTAGGGCTTCTTTCTTCACCAAATATAGAGCAATGCTGCATTTAAAATTTCTGGGCGGGAAATTCAAAATGTCACTGACTTACCAAACTGCCCTCGTATTATATTTACAGAGATGTAAATTGAAAAATAGTTCACAATAACCCAATAATGATAAATATTAATAAAATCAAAAATTGATTTGACAGATCAACAACAAACAGTCAGCAGTTTGAAAAACTTATATATTTTTGGAGAAAAAAGAAATTCACAAACTATTTAAAACAAATTTAAAGTTTTTCTAATAAATTACAAATGACACGTACTATATTATATTGATTTTCATTTTGGCAATTTACCAATACGGTTAGAGCGGACCGAGTTTTTGTAAAGCGAATAATTGTCATAAAAGACATTCTGTAAAACGGTAAGCGGAAATAAGACACGCCTAAGCGATGGCCGAAACAATCATAGCAGTTTTATTCTTTAAAGAAAAGACATATCGAAAGAAATTTGTCAGTATTTTTTAAAACAATTTTATCGATTTTATCATCAAGAATAACCAAATAAGTCGATTCCTGTAGCCATGGTCTGATGAAAATACTGAAATTTCAATATCATGTTCAAAAATAATATAAAGTTCACAAAAAGATTGAGTGGCAATGAAAAAAGGTTGAATTCAAAGGTTAAGGTTTAACCTACAGTTAAAAATGTTTATAGGGTTAGTCAAATTGCCAAAATAATTTACCGAATTTAAAAATTCGAAACGAGTTTGTTTACTAAATGTAAGCTGCATTTTTAAGATCATAAACAAAATCATTAATTATTCTAATTTGAATTAGATTCAAATTAAAAAACTTTTCTATTCAAACGACCAATGTATCTCAAATCAATGCGCTCAAAAATAATTTGTTTAATATGCTGGTAAAAGCAAAACATTTTACCAAAACACCTCTTCGGTGTTCTTTTTAGTTCAAGCCCCTATCGATTCGAACTCATTAACCTAAAACTTATATATGTATATAGTTTACACTCACACACACACATCATAATAATATGTATTTAGAGTTCAATTCAAGTGTAATCGAGCAGCATGACGATGGCGTAATGAAGAGAACACGAAAATTATTATTATTTTTTTTGGAATGATCAGGCAAATTATGTCTAATCTAAATTTTATTTAATCGTACAAAAAACTATAAAAATATAAATTCGCGGGATCATTAAACTATAGCGCATGATGAAATCAAAAATTGTATCTATTAAAGTTTGCCGGTATTACAAAACCGGCTAATTACCAAACTTAACACTCAAAATTTTGTGTGGTAAACAAACCAAAAAAAAAAACTTATTTTGTTTTTACGTAAATATCTTTCTTACTAAATTCTTTTTTCAAGTTCAACAATCAAAACTCGAGCAAGTTCGCGTAATATGGAAATAATTAGTTTTTTTTTGTTCACTTGGAGAAGAGTAAACACAGTAGATTATTTATAGAAGAAATCACCGACTATAATAGTTGTGTTTATAAATATAAAATTGTTGAACAAAAAGCGATTCAAAATATCATCGCACTTAAATGAATTTGTTCCACCCGATGGCACAAAACATTGTATAGTTATAATATCGTGTGTGAGGTGCCTGGGCGAGATGGGTGGAATAAGGACCTATTGTTATATAATTAGTCTTTAAACAATAACATTTTTCACTTTTTTAACAACTAGAACCGTTGGTGTCGTCGTCCCCCTTAATTCCTACGTCTTCACAACATTTTTGTTGTTGCTACTGTTTTCTTTATAATTTTTGTGTGTATTACTCTAAGTACAAAACGTTTTCGAGCGAGTATTGTACACAGCAGTAGTAATAAGGCAAACAGCAGCAGCGGCAAAAAATTGTTATAATATTTTATTGCGTTATAAAAATATATAGAAAAATTACTTTAGATATTATTTTCCATCCAACGAACTTTCCCTAACAGTATATATGTATATATGTCGTATACATAGCGGCAGAGAGCAGAAAAAAGAAAACTCAATATAAAATCCAATATTAAATAATCTCGAGCTTTTTTTTTTGCTACTGGTTTGAAGTAGAAAAATGTGTACAGTACTTAGCATATATTGACTCGGGTGCCGATAGTGGTAAGGTGACTGGCGACTATAAATAAATTCCGTTCGACGCGATTTGATGCATATCATTTTCAACTAATTGATGATGACTACATGACAAGTAGCATTTAATATTCCAGTCGAATAAATTTGATATATGTCTTGGGTTTTCTGACCTCGTGTACAAGCCACACGCAATATTATGTATTCCTTTAAATCTAGACTAGACATAAATTACCTAATCATTAAAATTTCAAATTATGTAAAAAATTAAAATTCGTAAAGCGCGAAACCTATTACTATTGTAAACCTCTCGCCACGCCACACTCTACTGATTTATTACTTTATAATTCCTTAGCACCGTTATACTTGAGTAAGTTCTTGTCTTTTATATTAGAAATCACCTTATTTGTTGTGTGTTCTTTTACCATACAGCCGGTTTCATTATATACGTTTATAGGTATGCAATATTATTTAACAAGCACACACAACCATAATTAAAGACGATATACAAATATTGATGGGAATATTTTATTTCTTATTTTGGTAAGATAATCGCGAACTCGAAACAGCGATCTTATTATTATTATGTCATTGAACCTGATATACCAAACACGAAAGTATGTACATTTATATAAGAAAAGTACAGTTAATCTTCATTTCTTCTTTATGTCTAAATAAGAATTTATTTATTTACTTTTTGCTTTATTCTTACTATGTACGATGATAAAAAAGGCAAATACCATAACGTAAGATGATGATGGTAAAATATGCGGTTTATGTTGAATCATCATCTTCCTATAAAAAATATATATATAGTTTTTGATCTATCTCTAATTCCGGTTAGTTGCGGTAATTTTTTGTGCTTAGAGGAACGGGATTTTCATTATGATTGGGGTTAACTGTCAACCTCAAAAAATTATGAGGCATATCAGAATGCACTGGAGATGCGTAGTACATTGACTCGTATGAAGATAGGATTGTTTCACATAGAAGAAACAAATGATCTAATTTAAATATTCTCCTGAACTTTGGAAACACAATTTTCAAAACTACAACTTAATATGCCAAAACTAAATTGCTCAAGATATTATTCAGCGCTCTTCGAAAAATATTGATTGGCTTGGTTTAAATCTATAATTTCTGTAATTTATTTCTAGTCACGAGTTCGAAAATATTAGTTTGATCTTTGTTCAATTGTTAAAGCAATGATTAAGCTAAGGGAAGGGAGCGATGGTAGAGAACATTATACTGGCATACAGATAGGGCTAAATTGGCTGGGTACCTGAGTTGCCTGTGACTTTTGTGGCTCAAGATGTCTTTATTATTATTTTAGTTTTATTCGTCGTTAAAAAAATTGTAAAGCCTCAATGCCTTTGCTTTTACGAAGTTCACTAGGAGATCCAGATAACTTTTGAAGGCGATGAAGAGGAGCGAGGCTTTCAAAATGTACTGCTCGACTTGTTAATAATTAATGATTGCTGTAAGATCTGGGGCCCTATTCTTGAAGTCGGTGGATATTTCCACCTGCGGATTATGATTTGCTTTAAAATTCTTTATATTATTCGAATTTTTCGCCGGCTACTTCACTTGTTTTTTCAAAATTCTTCTTTCAATCTTCTATTATTTATTTCACTAATAAACAAAAATCGGTGGAAATTTCCGACTGGGGAAATCTATGCGGATTTATTCTCCCAAATAATAGAAAACTTACAATCAAATTTGAAAAACGATTAAAGTAGCCGGCGAAAAATTCGAATAATATAATAATATAAATTATAATCCGCATGAGGAAATATCCACCGGTTTCAAGAATATGCGCCCTGGGACCATATTCTTGAAATCGGTGGAAACTTTCCCAATCGTTTTAATCATTTTTTTAAATTTCTTAGGGGGACAAATATTAGTAAACTTGAATATAAAAATTTGAAAAAATGATTAAAGTAGCCGGCGAAAAATTCGAGACAATATAGAGAATTTCAAAGCAAATTGTATTCCGATTAGGGAAATTTCCACCGATTTCAAGAATACAGCCCTGCTAACATAAATCTCACGAAAAAATTGACACTTTTTCGAATTTTATGGGCTAGTTATATAACCGAAAACGAAATTGACTGAAAAGAAAGACGAAATGACACTGATCATAAGACGAATCGGTAAAGTTTTGACGTTTCGGTCTTAATTTTGACGGCTTTAAATGAAAGAAAAATTTCATTCTTTGTAAAATAGAAGTTGCAAAGTTAAATGAAATTTGTGAAGAATTTAGAAATAGTGAGAAAAAAAGAAAATGAGAAAGCTCCAACCAAATTAGAATTAATTGGAAAATATCACAAATCGACACATTCAATTTAATTTCATTATTTTTGGTCATTAACATCTCAAATCAGATTTTCTTTATATTTTTTCGTTATGGATTTCCATTAACATTTTTTCCAGTTGTAAATTTATTGTTTTGACATCTCAATATATAACTAGCTCATTAAGCTCGACACAATTCATTATAAACAAGCTTTAATCTCAAAATAGTGCGTAGTTCACAAAATTTTGTCAAATAAATAAATAAATACGGACTTGGCATATATCCTCCTGCATATAGCCTTGGCCTATCAACAATCAAACATTCTACCTTTCCCTCGTGTAGGGGAAGCGTTGCTCCAATACTAATATGATTTAAGAATATGTATATATTTTTAGAAATTTTCAACGTTTAAAGTTATTAAAAAACACGGAAAGGTGGTGTCAAAAATATTTTTTTGCGTTCTATCAGAAGCCTCTTTGATATTCTTCTAACAACTAGATTAAATGCTCAAAATAATTACTCCTTGGGCAAGTGCCGTTTTGAAATATAGAAAAACTCAAACTTCGATTAAACTAGTCTTAATATTTTCTAATCTACTGACTTATTTTCTCTTCCTTCTCCATCCTGCCTGAGGCAATGCTATGAAACTAGTCGCATTTTGCACATTCAGAATTCCACTAGGAAATAGGAATTAGGAACAATATTTACATAGCATTTTTGTCGCAAAAATTTTTGTTTCTGGCGTACTATAGAAATCAGTTGGTGTAAATTTTTTCAAAAATAGAATTAAATTGGGAATATTGGCCCGTATTCCGACATAAAATATTTTATGTTATTTTTCCATGTTATGATTTTTTAAAATGCGGTAACATAAAATTTTTTTCAATTTGGTATTCTAAGCATGTCATATAAAATTAAATTTTATATAAAATGCTCTTGTACAAATATATAACAAAAATCTAGTACAATTAATGTTTCTGATTATATACCTGTCAAATATATTTCATAAGCAAAATGGATACCACAACAAAAGGTTGATACATATATACATTTTATTTGTATTTTTTTTATTGTGCTATTTTTTGTAATTTTATGCAATAAAATTTTTTGAAATTTAAGAGGAGAATATTTTACATTCCTATAGATAAAATCACACGACAGAAAAAAACGACTCGGGAGCAATATGAAGTGTATGTGTCGTTTGTGGAATGTAATCCACAAATTGCGATAAAAAAAGATTCGGATGATTCTGTTGAAGCCCTTGATGGGATACATTGATCAGTCTGATGAATGCTGGTCTTGGAGTTTGTCGGCAAAAAAAAAAGATTGGAAAAAGGTTAGGTATCCAAACAAAATGTTTTTTAATTTTATCTTTAAAAATATTTAATAAAAATTTATATGTAATTTTAGATTTTTGAAAACTGGCGTAATAACCACAAAAAAAGAGATATTAATGAGTTTAGACCAAACGGGTGGTGGGCCTGTCTCATTGAGTGGGGGGAGTCTCATTAACTGATTTGGAGGACCGTGCTCTTAGAGAGCATAGGGCAATATTGTATTTGAAGAGGACATTGACATCGAAGCTGGGTTCGAGTTACCCACTAGGATTTAAGTTGAGCAGCCAACTCTGGAACCAGCACCAGCCACGATGCAGGAAAAGGAACGATGCAGAAAAAGGCGATGTCAGACGGGTAAGCCATAGAATTTAGGGTATGATGTCCTTTCGAAAATAATGTTTCTTTTCTTTTATAGATAATTTTGATACAAAATATTTTGAATTGAAAGAACGAGCGCTAAAAATTAAAGAGGAAGGAATTAACAAATTTGTTGTCGCAATGCACGACATTGCCGATAGTTTGAATAATGTGGCAGAGGCGATTATACTAGAAAAATCCACAAATCAGCAGTCACATTACTGATTTTGCTGTTATAATTAAATCAAATGAATTAGATAGAATAATTAGATCAAATATGAATACAATGATCAAATGAATTGTGATATTTTTTTGAATATTTTTTTTTTTTAATAAAATTATGTTTATGATTTATAGAAAATGTTTTAATCAAAATATTTGTTAATGTACGATTCCCGCAATCTGCGTCCCAGATTGTACCATGTGGCATTGTCTGAATCGTTAATATAGATTGTTCCATCTTCTGTAATTTCGATGGAATTTAGTTCATCATCTTCGGGCATTCCAGAGTCCTCAGAATTTTCATCCTCATTGTTCAAAATTGAATTGTCCAAACATAAATTATGCAATATCAAATCTGCGTATATAATTTTGCAAGCCATATTCGGATGATAGTGTAACGTTCGATGACGCAATAAACAACGAAATCTGGATTTTAATACCCGAAAGCATTTTTCAACTATATTCCTTGATATAATGAATCGATCATTATACCGAGATTGTCTACTTCCACGCTCTGCATTGTTAAAAGGAACAAGCAACCACGGTTCCAGAGGAAATCCAGAATCGCCTAACAAAATGTTGGTTTCACTAGCTATGTCTGTAAAATGTTCCACAAAATATTTTCTAATTCGCGAAGTCATCCAAATGGCTGAGTCATGTACAGATCCAGGAAACCGCACATTTACATAATTTATGCGCATATTCGAATCACAACATGCCAGCACATTAATGCTGTGATATCCTTTGCGATTCCTAAATAAGTTACCGCGATACAAATTATCGTTCTCGGATGGCGTAATAATGGTTACATGACATCCATCTATCGCCCCAAGAACTCCTGGCATATTAAACTTTCTTGCAAATCCTTCCCTGGTTTCCGCTTGATGAATGATATCTTGTGAAAATTTAATAATTTCATCTAACAAGTGCACAACAATCATATTTGTTATCTTTTTCACACATCGGGTTGCGCTAGGCTGCGTTAGCGCTATCATATAGCAACTTCCCGCTGCAACCTGATATGAACCATGTCCATAAAAATGTAAGGCGCAAAGCAATTGTATCCGAAAATGAATTTGTGTTGGTCGTGACATAGGCTCAAGCTTGATTATAAAAATTGGACTATTTCTTTGTTGAGCCTGAATAATTTTTTTGAACCTAAAAGATGGTAGGTTGTAGGGATCACTTGCATCACGAAGAGTCCTCAAATTGCTTCGGTGTTCAATTCTGCAACAAAACGAATATGTATAAGGTATATGTACCTATATACGAGTTAATTTGAAATTCTACCTGGCTTGTCTTTCGATTCGTTCTCTGATGCACCGTTGAACATATGAAATGTTATTTAATTAATTTATGATTAAGTAAACCGAAATTAAATAAAAAAAGTGCAACTTATGTGTCATTCGTTCGACTTTAATTTTCACAAATTGATTTGTTTTTCACTGTTTACTTAATTTGTTTCCGTAAAAATACATAAATGTACCTAATTTATAACTTTTATGTACTGTCAAAATAACATAGAAAATAACATAACATGATAAAATATAAATTCACCGGAATACCAAAATCGCATTTTCATATAATATAAAATAATAAAATATAATATAATAAAATTGAAATGGCCCAGAATACCAAAGTAACATTTTATATGTTATATAACATAATAACATGATAAAATTTGGACGCCAGAATAGGGGCTATTTTTCCTATCCAATTTCAATACGGAAAAAATATTTCCTAATACAGGAACACACGTTTATATAGTGTGAAATACATGTACTACTATATTCTGCTTTGCGATCAGTATTCTGACTCATGTCTCTATTTTTATTTTTTGTGCCTGGCAGTAGACTGCACTACATAGAAGAAAACAAATCTGACAATCGGAACTATGTTCATGCGATTTTTACTTTATTTTTGTTTTGACGTTTTACCATTGAGTAATCAACCAAATATGCATAACAGCATAAATATATCAGGTACATTTTATTAAAATAATCAAACTTGAATGAAAAACAACTATGAAAAATCAAAAAGCAATAAAAAAAAAAAAATCTGTTTGTCAAAAAAGACGCTCATGACGCTCACTTGAAAGTCTGACGGCAGCGGAGCCGGCAGAAAATCTGCTGCCGGGCGCCCTTTTACTTATTCCAAAAATTTTGAAAAAATCAGCATTTTCCGAAATTTAAGCAGGAATGATGAAACATGAGATTTACCAAAACTCCGGTTGTATATTTCCGATCTATGACTACCACCACCGAAGCGATGAACGACCAAATCAACATTTAATATAAAATATTTTTTTCTATACGTGAAATGAGAAATCACCCATTTTCAAAACATCAGTTAAAAACATTTTGTATGAACAAGTTGTTGGCCATATTTGTTAAAATTTTAGTTAAATAAATTTTTAATTATTAAAAACAATTTTGCTTGCTTTCTAATTTAAATTTTTCAACCCTTACTACTAAATCTCACAGAATTGTGACATAATGAACACATTTTATTTACCATTACTTAAGTAAAAATGTTTAAACTTAATTCCCGAATAATATTACAATACAATATTGTAATAAAATCCAAGGAGAAAATCCTAACTTACAATTCTTAAAGCCACATATAATTTTAAAAACCTAGTGCCTGTTGCATTTTCTCCGTACATCTCTATAAAATATTCAAACCGCAAATTTCTATATACCGGCTTTTGCTATGCACTGCTCTAGGAAAACTAACATGGATTTTTTATCGTCTCCTGAGTGTACCAATATACTTTTTTAAATACAAAACTTAATATAATTAACGAACAACAACATCCAGCTACATAGATAGGAAAACTTAAAAGGAAAAATTGAAAACTAAGAAATAGTTTTTCTTGTTGCTTTAAATAAATTAAACTTTAAACAAAACTAATACTGTGTGTGTGTGTGTGTTTACCAAGTACCGCCAAAGTTGGGTAGGTATAGGTAAAGCAATATTTTTTTACACAAGCAACTAGAACTATGTTCAAAATTAAATTTAAAATGCCATTAAAATGGAAGTTATTGCTTACACAAACACACACACTTACAATAAAGCAAGTGAAGTAAAATGGAAGAAAGACAAAAGGATTTTTCCGACAGCAAGAAAAGATCTTATTATTTTTATTCGTTGTGTCATTATATTATGATTATTACTATCATTATCCATGCAGCAGTATCAGGACAATGGAAGGATAATAAAAATTGTTTCCTTTCAGGCAAAATTTCTGTGTTTTTAGTCTTGTTTACATATGTGTGTGTGTGTGTGTGTGTGCATATGATACGTATATAGAGGATTTTGGGTGGTTGGAAAGGCCCGATAGACTATTTTCTTTTAATTAAAAAACCAAATACGAGAACATGTACAAGCGAACATTTTTTTGTCTTGCTTTATGTATGCTATATACGTTTATAAATCCACCCCTAGAAATAACACACCACACAAATCCACAGAATATGACGGCTTCTTATATACGGATAATTCGTGTGCATATGGAGAGGAATAAAATGAGGGGGCGAACGGGTATTAAATGATTCCAAATGTATACCGAAATAAAATCATTTAATTAATCATTATACATTACCGTGATGTGAAGTTGATTTGACATTATTATTAAAATTTAATCTTCCCACAGTCGAAACAGAGATTACGACGGGAGTGTTATTAAATTAACTTTGACGGGTAATTTCTCATAAACCACACAGATTAAATGGCCGTTACACCACAGTAAACCCAACTATAAAAATATTTTTTTTTTTCTAATCTTGTGACCATATCACCAATCCATGTACAATTCTCTAAATATATTTCGACTCGTTCTAGTTTCATTGGTTTTTTGATTTTTAAATTAGCTTTTGTCTATTTAATCCCAAATACCAAAAAAAAATATACATAAAATTCCAAAAAATTTGCATAAACACAAAAGAAAAACCAAATGATCCAATTTTGTATATATTTGGCTGCTGCTGCTACTACTTTTCTAAATATACACATTATTCTCGAACCAACCCAGCACCCAGCCATAATAAAGAGCCGTTTGAAAATATGGAGTATGATGGTGTGTAGTCGAATCGGGTACTTTATTATTAAAATTTGCGGGTATTTTGCATTGTTTCTCCATAAACAACAACACACTCAGTATTGATTTGAAATTTAGATTTGTAAAAAATTATATCATTCTCAAAATTCATTTGGGTGTTTTGAGTGCGCGGTTACAATTACATGTTTTTCAATTCATGCCCGATATCACATCATTCATCATTTTGGTGTGTATACATGAATAATTGATTGATTTGTTAATGTTTTCGATATGGAAATTTAATTTTCTTCTCTCTATATATATTTTTTTTAATTGAATTTTATTGTTTGGGAATTTTCTTTTACTATGGGGTGGGTAGTATACGGTATTTTGATTGATGACTGCAAAATTTCGAATAATTTTTGAAGTAATTTTCTGGTGCTGTAGAAATACAAGACATGTTTCACGAAATAAGATCAATAAGTCTTAAGATTTTTAAATGTATAGTTACTGAGTTCGAAATCAAATTAATTAATTGGATCAATCATTATCCTTCAAATGTTATTTAGCACATATAATTTACCGTAAAGGAATACAATGAAAACGATAATTAAACGAAAACTTTACAAATCCCAACGAAATTTAATCGAATTTAATTTTGCTGGGGGCAATTCACCACAAATGAAGTAAAGTAACTACCTTCGATGTATTTCGATATGCTCAGTTTTAAGCAATTTTTTCTGTAGTTTGTACCATTCGACAGCAATGATAGTGGCAATGTGCTATTTAATGTAAAATTTCGATTCTCAAACTTAAACAAATTGTTTTATTAAAGGTGGCCACATATTAAAATTTACAAACAAGTAAGCAAAAAAATTACCCACGACGAACTTTGGTATAACTTATAGTAAACTGGCGAACTAACATGATTCGTGTTGAAATTACAATAAGATTAAGTATCAGCCGATTTTGATAGATGGCACGCCAGATAATTATTTTAATAGTTCTATAATTGGTATAACTATAATTACATTTATCAATATATTACATATATATCGTAGTTTTATTTAAAAATTCCCGTTAAATCTACTGTGCTGCCTTCTACTAACGTCTTCCGAGACTACATAGCAAATTTGTTTCGATTATTTTGAGCAATTGCCTTTATATATTAAATATAATACATTTGGCTGATAAACAGTATTGTAAACTCTTCACGATCACTCAGCTGTTCATTTAAAATGGCGTCGGTACAAAGTCCCCAATTACAAAAAAACCAAATTATGAAAATCCCGACTTTTAAAATTTCGACTTTCTAAATGTCCACTTTTAAAATCCCGACTTTCAAAATCCCGATTTTGCTGAAACCTTAAAAATCCCGACAAAAGTCGGGATTATTAAAAAAATATTAAATTTTAAATTTTGTTTTTTATCTGTATAGGTGTCATTAATAGAGTCTATATAACCCACTCCTACGTGCGGCACTCAGTGTGACATGTTTGCTGATCCCGGCTCCTACGTCTTCTGAAGTTCAAATCTAAAGCCCCTCGCAGGACTAAGCGGGTAGGAGTGCTGCGACCTCTCGTACCCGTGAGAGTTAGAGAAGCCGTCAGCCTCTAGAATTAATGTATTTCATGCAAGATAATGGCCCGCAGGCGCCCGAATTCATATTTTTTTTTAAATCGGGATTTTGAAAGTTGGGATTTTGATTTCGGGATTCTGAAATTCGGGCAAATGACCCCAACCCATTTAACATAAATCGTTTCACGCACCAAAATATTTTATAAATACAGGTATATAAATCACTTCTTTTCCGGTTAGCGTAATACAAAATAATTTTTTTAAAAAGACAACAGAAACACTCTCGTCGGAAGCAATAGTATTTAAATAGTTTACTCTTCTTAATTACTAGAGAGATTAATATTTTCCATTCCAATATGTCCTGTTTCCAAGACAAGATTTAGTCCATGTTTTCTTTTATTCATTCTGAAGATTCCGAAATAGACATAAATTGCTCTTTTATTCATTCTTTATATTCTATTCCTTCTGTTCTCTTTTTTTTATTTTTATAGAACATTCCGAAGGCATTCCGTTTGTGCTATACCAAAAGGTAGAATAAATAGAATATTGAAACATTATCATTCTTCATTGTTTCAAACGTCAAACTCATTTTCGTGTTTTGATGGCTATCTTTTTATAAAAAGTGAACGACACGTTTATTGTTTAACATATCCGTCAAAACTCAAAAAATCTAAGGTAACGTCAAAAATGTATTCAATATATATTCTTTTGTGTTCTTTTATTACATTTCCCGCAGAATATTCTTAAGCCACGTGACCACTATTGTGTTCCTTCTATTCTTTCTGCAGAATGAATAAAAAAAAACACAGGGTATTTGTGAATTCGAACGAAAATAAAAATGTACAATGTAAAGTAATCAGCAGGGAAATTTGAATTTATGGTTATGCCTGTACGAAATACACGTCTTGGTCATGGAATTTTTTGGAGTTTGACGATCAAAACAAAAATTTTATTTTTTTAATAGAGTTAAATCCTGAAGAGATGAAATGACGTTTTCTCCCATATACAATTTACTATTTCATTTGAGACACGTCAGAGCAGGATGGTTATATAAAAATGCATACGGTGGTCTCCGATGTCAAAGAAAAAGCTAACCGAACAAGTTTTTGTTGTTGTAAAAAGTGACGCGCTAAATTTTGTGTTCTTAAAAAATCGTGATATTATTAATTAAAATAAACAAAATATTATAAAACAGTTAGTGGATCGTGTATTAGTGCATCGTTTGTTAATAAACATTGAAAATTTTGAACATTGAAATGAAGTATCTTGTGAAATGTTGTCAAAATGCGCATCGAAAAATTCGAAAAAGAATTTCTTACCATCTATAAGTGTTTATAAAAAATAAAATGTAAATTATGTTAAAAGCAAATTGAATTGTGATAAAATTATCATTAATTTAAGTTATAAATTAGAAAAATCTAAGAAAAAATGTTGGTTGTTGTTGTTGGACTTTTTCTTTTTGTAAACATAATAGAATCATATGTTATATTACAGTATCGCATTTTTCTTATTACTACGTTCATATTATACGTCCTATTCTTTTCATATACGGTCTTACTTTGGTACAAGCTAAATCCATTCTAGAATAGAATTTATATTGGCTCAAAGTAACAACCAAAGATATTTTTTTTTATTTCTATTAGTTGGCAACAATTACATTTTGAATTTGAAAACAACGTAAAAATGCAACTAAATATATTTAATTAAATAGTAATGTGCTATATCATTATTGAATATTATTACAAATCATAACTAATTTCTCGTCTTGTTTAGAAAAATTCGATGTCAAAATAACAAAAATCACTTTTATATTTTTATTGCCAACATTTAAAAATTAAAATATTCAATAAAACTGCTCTGGTGGTGAACATTAAAACTACAGGTAGAATAGAATAATTCTATACCAGCAGAAAAGTTGGTTTAAAATAATTCTAATTTGGAATTACATACTTATATGGGATTGTTGTTGTAAATTTCTCAAAGTAAGACCGCAACAATTACTTTTTATTTTGGAATACTATAAGTACAATTGTTTACCGAAAATAAAAACAATTAATGCGTGCTTTTTTGGAATAAAAATAATTTTGAATTTGTGTAGTTTTTAATTTAGATCGAACAAATTCTAAATACGACCCGTTGATTTATATGCTTTCTCTTTTACCCTACGAATTTGACTCACTTGACATCTGCTTTCATGCATTCTTTTTAATTTATTCTAATTCTATGATTTGTTTTGCAAACATAACACACATTAATTTCAGTTTGATTTGTAATTAATATTCTCAATATTAATACATTAAATAAAAAATATTAAATCCTAATAACAAAAAAAATATTTCGGAGTGTTTTACTGTTTAAATATCTCAGTCGAGTTTTTTACTTTTGTATTGTAATTTTCGTTTAGTGTATGTTTCAAATTGTCAATAATAATTCCTAAATTTTTTTTAGATAAACTTTTTTCATTTAATAAAAATTATACTAAAATAATAAATAAATTTGTTTGAAACTTGTCCTAACAAACTACCAACATAATTTTTACACATTACGTATTAATTTATTATAGAGAATCGTAATTATTCTTTGGATAAGTCAATAAAATAATCAACTTCGTCTTTCGTTTATTCGAATTCCCAAATAGGGGCCCAGGGCTCATATATTTTTTTAAAAATGTTTCAAAAATATTTTGAGATACAATATGTTAGTTCTCAATGGCGTCTCAAAAAAGTTTTAATTTTAGGGGAGGAAGTGAGGATCTTAGAGATCCTCATTAAGTAACTTCTAATTAAACGGTACCTGCGGTTTCAAACAAAATTAAATTTTTTAAAATCTCTATAGGTTCTCAATATGTACTATTGGTTTCATTGAATTGTTCATGAGATTAAACTTCAACATTTAACCTTACACTCGACCCCTCAAACTATGAAAAGGCACTGATTTTAATTTATAATGAATTGCTGAGAGAAACGAAGAAACAAGAGCTTTCTGAATATAAATTTTTCGAAATAAATTTTATTTTTTTATCAAATTCAATTAAACATTTTTAAATTTTAGTTGAACAGAAGGAGTAAAAAATAGTTAAAAGCAGCACAAAAGGATTACTGAAAGAAGTACTGTACTTTCGAAAGGAGTACGTCTGGTCACCTTATTTTTTTGTATTACGACTGGTGCCACAGCCCCTAGTAGAAAAAAGGCGATTGCTCAATTTTAGACTGTATCTCTCTTACAACATTTAACAGCCATGGACTATGACAATGTCAACTTAAAACTAATGTCGATGCATCCAACAGATTTTCTCAGTTATCAGTTACAAGGCAGGACGCTAAGCTTAAGCTATTAGAAAAACAACCAAAAGTATTGGTTACTAGTGGAAGTTTTTGAGATATTGGCTAAAAACTGAAAATAGCTTATATGGCCGCAGAAAATCAAAAAATTATAGTGCAAATTCTAATCACTACATTTTTTCTGAATTGTCCCTTTATGCAATGCAAATTTTACAAAATTTAATTAAGAAATAGCCGAGTTCGCTCCAGTTTAAAATTTATTTATATTGTGTAAAATGTACAGATACCAATTTTTACAAGGACTGTTTATGAAATGGCCACTTTAGCTCAACACGAACAGATCCTAGAATTTTGTACAAAACTTACTTTAAAATCCCTGATCAATATTATTATCCAAATTTCATAGTAATTCGTTAAGAAATGGCGGAAAGACGGAATATTGTTAAATTTTAAAATTTCATATACCGGGTTCCTTCACTTCGAAGATCAATCAATTTGTCATTTTAAGGATCAGTTTTAATATTTAATTCCGCTGAGATGTTTTATTTAGTGAAAAAAATGATATATTCACTGAGAATAAAGTATTTTCGCTAGTCATAACAAAATAAATTATCGTTAGTGATAGTGCTGCCACTTGCGGCGAGTAGCGTAATCTCTTATTTCCTGCTGTCTATACAGCATAATGATTTGCAACAAGGGTTTGCAAACTTTAGGAACGGCTTTAACTATATTTTCAAAGGTCGACTAAATTTACAAAATTAAAGGTAAATTAAATCTATTACGCTTAAATTAAATGGTTTAACCCTAATTACCGCATAGAACATTTTAAACAAAATTTGTATAACCAATAAAACATTAAATTTTTAAGACTTGTTGAATAATAAACAATTTTCAACACCTCAAAGCAATGTAATAACCTAAATTTTTAAATATACCGTAAAAAAATATTTCTATAGGCATTTACCAACCTAAATTTTATACGTATTGTTCACACATCGTTCGCGTCCATAAATAAATCATCGCGAGCGGTAAAATATGTGTACACCAAAAATAATATTTATATTTCCAAGTACCACTGACAACGATGATGACAATCAATCAAAAAACTGTAAATTATACAATATTTCGATCGGGACGTTTTACATTTGGATTCGATTGTAAATTAAACAAACAATTGAGACAACGACGGCACGAGTAATATAATATGTGGGACTAGAAAATATATTTGTATAGAATCATCATGTACTTATCGAAAAATAATGGTTATGATATTTACTTACCAGCAAATGAACAAAACCATCGAAATATGTAAATACAAATAACAAATCGTGAAAATTAGCGCGAATTAATTTCATCTGCGCGTAATATATTCATCACACCAAAATATATAGCATGGTGGTCATTGACTCGAATGAGGGGATAGAAGGGTTAAAAAAAATTTAATAAACAATTATTTTTGCAACAAAATTATGTCAACCACGTAAATCCTTCACATGTCACTCTCGTTTATATTTATATACACGAGTATATATGTAGATACGTGCGCAGCTTAATTTAAAATTCAAATCAAGTAAAATTCATGAAATATTGAATTTCAGTTTTTTGCCACTTCTAAAAAAAACATTACCAATTGTCGCATATATACGAGTACACTATACATATACTCGTATAATGTGAATCGTGTAATAGAATAACAAAAATCTGTTATTCACTAATCTTTGAGATCAACTCTAAAGAGTTCTTATATGTTATGTACTCGAGTACTATGTAGACAAATTCTTCGAGAGAGAGACGACAACCAAAATAAAATTTAAAATTCAAATTAACGTATCTAGCAGAAAAGTTCTAAGTATCTAATACACTACTAGACATAAACATATATATACTAGTATATATATCGCAAAATGCAATAATCAGATATCTTCTATATACAGTAACAATACAACCAAGTTTATTATAATCCTTCAAAAAATTATATGCAAATTTTTTAGACTATGCTATCTTTGTTGTTGTTGTTGTTGACATCATTGAATTTTATAAAATAATAATCATCGCAACCGCCCAATGATGAACAAAAACCATTCCACATTCTCTTCTACTGTGCTACATAATCTTTGGATAATGATATACAAAATGAAGTTGTATATACTTTACCTCTATACAACGTTATACTTATAATAATAATAATAATAATAAGAAATTATAATATTTTTTAGTAGAGGTATAAGATTAAGAGATTGGTGTCGAGAGTATTAATTCTTAATTTACTTGCTATTTATTCACCATAACGTATGTACTTTATTATTTTTATAAAATTGGGGTAGCGAAAATGCTAATTATTTTAAATATTTTAATTACAGTCCGCGATAATAGATGGCACAATTAATTTAGTTGAAGTTCGAATAAATAATGCGTAGAGCGCCGAGGAATGTTTACCATATCACAAAATTTTACATATTTAAGGGTAGTTGTCACGTCTAATATGTTAATTTAGTTTTGATTATTAACAATTTAACTTTGTTATTTAATATTAGGCTGTGAACAACAATTTTTCATCCATAAATAATGATAGTAAAAAAACGAATTTATAAACACCTAAACAGTGCTGCGTATAGGCAAATTTGAACATTAAGGGACCATTTTCCATCAAAATTTACTCTTTTCATCAAAATTTGGCAAGATGGAGTCTAGTGTGATAAACTTGCCATCATTTGTCATTTAGAAATCATTTCGCTTTCGATATCAAAAGAACGACACATGAAAATAAATTTTTGTAAACAATCACGAAAATATACGAAAATCAAAAATCCAAACACCAAAATAAAATTAAAAAATAAACATAAAAATTGCGATTTTTGCGAACGACCAACAAATATTATGATGCCGCCATATTGAAATTGAAGAAACATCAAAATATCACATGCAATCTAGTTATGCGGGCATTCCATGTACACATGATGATGACTATATGGTGCAAAATACGT
The DNA here is from genome assembly GCA_947310385.1 of Nephrotoma appendiculata. Lineage (NCBI taxonomy): Eukaryota > Metazoa > Arthropoda > Insecta > Diptera > Tipulidae > Nephrotoma > Nephrotoma appendiculata. The sequence continues at coordinate 364,151,232 of OX371223.1, read as the reverse complement.
GAAATGACAAATTTAATAAATTGGGCCGGAACTCGGAAGCTGTGTTTAAATTTTGATTTTTATATTGTTGTACAGGATTCATTTTAATGATAATTGAGTAGGGAGTATTAAAAAATATAAATGGCCTCCAAAATGTTATTTTAGAATTTTCTCAATGAACGTCCATTTTTTTTTAATTTTTCCTCATTTTATTCTATTCCACAAAATTTTAGTAAAATTTTTTATGCTCTTGCAAAGTACGTTTATAACGATCTACCCATTTTTTGAATATACATAAAATCTAATTGTAATGTGGTGTTATCAATTTTCAACTAATTTTTACGATCGATCTGATAAAGTAACCGTTTTAAATTATTCAATCGAGCTTTAGAACAGCCTTGCTTATAATAAATAATTAAAAATAAGAGAAAACAATTTGGTAAAGACTCGTCCATAAAATACGATACGCTATTTTTTACCCTCATCTCTTTGTCACAAAACTGAAGGGTTTTAAAGAACAATGTTGTCGTCATCTAAAAAATTCAACATTTGAAAATTCTTAAAACTAAATTTAAAATGTAATATATTCACATACAGGGGTTTTTTATGTTCCAGGTCGATGTTTTCTTTAATAACTTTTAAATGGTATGCAATTTTTGTAATTTAGATTTTATTGATTGATTATATGGTCGTTAATATTTTGTATTGAATATAATGTTGGTCAAGTGGCCGCTTCTAGCTAGAGCCCGATATCTACCCGAAAACAATAAATATTATTCTTATCGGAATTCATCGAAAATGCATAAAAATAAAATATCATCTAAGTATCTATCTACCTTGTAAAAAAATATTTTAGAAGTGTGCCCTTTGATTTAAATTTTTCGTAAGAGCATTAGATAAAATATTATTACTTTCTCTTTCTTTTTCGCTGTAATTAATTCTATTTTAAGATTAAATAAAAAAGTTATTAAACAATAAAAAAATGTATTAATTTGAAGTTATTTGAAAAAAATAGGAGCAACCGACGCTAAACGACATTTTAGTACGACAAAAAAATAAAAACGAGAATAAAGAGGGAGAAATTGTTGATTTGAATCAACGAAAACTATGCCACAATACGAAAGCCTACTTAAAAATTATTTACCTAAATTGTATACTACCGAGTTGGATGAAATTAAAAATTTAATTAGAGATGCAAAAGTTAACTTCATTTTTGATGAAAGTATAGTGATGTTGCCGATCGACCTACACTACAGTAAACACTTTGATTACATTTTATAATGAAATTCAACAAAAAAAGTCCTTATTTTTGGTAAACATTACTTTCGTTACTAAGACAAATAATGTAACTATTGCAGGAGTCTTAGGAAAGGTTCTATCAAAAATTGATAAAAAATGGATCTATATGCTTTCAATATCAATGGAAAGTGCGGGGTATATGAAATCAAGGCTCGTAAAATATACGAGCTGATGAAAATAGATCCAATCTATTACACATCACAGATGTCTCTCATCTAATTCATGTTGCGGTTGACAAAGCTTTAAATGCGATAGAATTAACTTCAGCAAGAAAGTTGGTGATACATTTAGGAGCTCTTTTCAAACATTTACCCAAAATATGTGGGATATATTTGTAACAATGCGCTCATAGTGAAATATTTGGTATTAAACCACCAGTCGAGGTTCCTGTTCAGTCAATAGTGACTATTAATATGTGGCGCAGAATAAAAAGCTTTTTGGAAGATCCTGAGATTGTTCGAAATAAAAAAGTAGCTGACGTTGGACATATTTTTTGAAAAACTGAACTATTCTATTATATTTGGAAGACCCGATTAAAGCCAATTATTCTACTTCAAAAGGAACTAGAAATCCGCATCCCAATATTGTATAAAATGGATCACTCAAACTTCAAAAAATGCAATACAATAATGGAAACATTATCAGATATCTGTCGTGCATTGATTCAAAACTGCATGCAAAAATTTTCAGAAGCGCTTAGTGAAAAATGAAATGCTATAATATTAACTAAAATTTGCAAAACATTACCAGTTAAATAAACACAGAATTATCAGAATATTTTATCGAGTTATCTCCTCAAAATTTAAATGTGTTTTTGATTAAGGCTTAATCACCTTAAAAAGCTAGAACATCTGACGAAACATTGGCAATGCAAATGATGTTATATTTTAAAAATAAAGTATTGCACTAAATTTGATTTTGTATTTTAATTCATTTCTCCTGAAAATTCGTTCATTTTTTAAAGTTTCTGCGTATATTTTGTATTTTTGGTCCGATTTCATCCCGAATTGGATTGAAGTATATATAACCCGATAATTACCTCCCGAATTCAAGTATTTTTATTTGCCGAACAAGTCATACCCTATGTATAAGGTAAGTACACGAAGTTATATTTACTGAATACACCGTTACTAAGGTATTTGCAAATTGTTATATCCAATCACAGTAAATGAGCCGAGTATTCTTTACAATTTCGCGAAATTTTCTAACGCTTATAAATACATATGTAACCGTGATCAGTTATGCAACCGATAGTTTGAAAAACATTGTGATAAAATACAGCTGCTGTCTACACTGCCGAAATATAACAGTTCCAACAACTATTCAACAATTCCAGTGGCACTATTCTGGTTTTTCCTGGGAATTGGGAAAAATATTTTCATTGCATATTTGTCTAAACTGTATTTCTCTTGCCTACTGAGAAAATAAGATTGGTGTAAATATTTTCGAAACAAAGTTAAATGGGAAAATATTTTTCCTTAATTTTGGGGAACAGAAGTTTCTTTGGGGAACTTTGTTTTGAAAATTTTTGCACTAAACATATTCCTTCAGTAGGCCAGAAAAATATGATTTGGTCAAAAACGGTATGAGAATGTTTTCCCCAATTCCTTATTCCTAGGGAAATCAGAATAGTGCCACTGGAAGAGTTCAATATAACGGTTTACTGCGCTTTTCAGCACGAAAAGCCGAAAAACAGATAAGTGATGAACTCGGACATTCAGTGCTTAAATGTTACAACGATAATGATGTCAGTCGTACAATGCCAGAACAAAACGAGAGCTTTATGACAAAAAAAGGTAAATTTTAGAAACGTCTATGATTTGCACAATAAAAGATTGCTATGAGGGCTTCAACTACTAATTTGTCTCTGCTTCGTCCTAAGGACTGTGTGTAAGCAGGGAGCTGCAGAACGCATACAGTGTGCGGTTGTGCAGTACATCAAAATATCAAATTAATTATTTATGGAGCCAAGATGGAGACTGTGACTAAATTATTATTGCCAATGTGTTTCACAGACCGATACAACTTGCAAAAATATTCAAACAGATTTGGCGAATTTCTGGTACAATAGTTCTGAAATCAGATACAATCTGATTCCTCATTGCTTTCAAAAGTTTCATAAAAATAAAATTAACTATGAGCCTACAGATATTTATTTCTACTGACTTTGCAGAAAATTATTCATTTATAATGCAAAATGCAGAACATATTCATTGGAACAACAAAGTAGCGACTATTTATCCGATTGTAATTTACTAATATGTAGGAGAGAAATTGAAACAGTACAGCTTTATTATAATATCAGATTGGCTTCACCATGACAGTGTAGCAGACAATTTTATTGAAAAATCGTTGCAGTTTTGTGATGTACCGCATCATCACATTATACATTACATTTACGCAATTGCTCAAGGAAATGGACCATGCCATGGAGGTACTACCAACGAACATATTAGCAAACGTAATGCAGAAGAATTTTTGAAATGGGCTGAGGAAACTTTTATAATTTTTGAATTTTTTTTAGATACTGAATTAAACTTAAACAAATCCAACTAGCTATAGTAGACTCAAGAATTTAAAAACAATAAGAGGAACACATAAAACTTACTTCATTATTTTATAATCGACATTTCTTGTTTTAAATTTAGTTATGAGTCACAAAACGAGCTGGCCTGTCGTACTAAATAGAATTTGTGAGGAAACAAAAATATTCCAACTTAATTTTTTATAATTAACTGAAGAAAATTATAAAAAATTTTATTCAAATTTATTAAGATAATTTTAAGGGAAATGATGATTTTCAAAAAAATTATATGGCAGTTCTCGCCCCTGGATTACGATCACTTCCAAATTTGAATAGAAAGTGTTTTCACTGGAGACACACATGTGTGTCATCTTACGATAAAATCGGGTTTCTGGAAGGAGCACATATAATATTCAAATAGAGAATTTCAAAACGGGAAGATCATCATGCTAAACGTATTTTGCGAGAAAACCAAAAATTTTACTATCTTTAAAATGAATCCTGTTTTAAAAAATAATTCTTCTTATTAAAAAAACATGTTATAAAAATCAAGACATTTAAAACATAAAAATCATAAAATGAATATATAACTTCCAAAAATTTGGGATTTCACGTATTTTTCACCATATATTATTGTAAATCTGCATTATGCAGTTTCGTCGAAAATCTAAACACAAATTTAAACATAGAAAATTTTGTAGACATTTTCTTATGTTTTTTAGAAATTGCTATATTGTCTAATTCTCAAAGCTATATTGTCTCAATCGGACAAATTTTTAAATTTTATTAATATGTCAAATTAAAATGTATTTTTACTTCAAACACGGATACTGATATTATGAATGTATGTAGCTCCAGGGCGGAATTTCGGTAGGTGGTAACGGTACGAAGTATATTTACTAAAATTAAGGTGCAAGAGCATTTCAAATTCAATTAGCCTTAATCCGAGAAATGTGTAATTTTAATATGCAGCTTATGCAAATTAGGCTCTGAGTCAGTTAATTCCATTTAAATTTGGCACGTAAAATATAAAAATTTGTCGGATTGAGGATTTTTTTTATAGTTTTGAGATGGATATCTGGTTTTGAGCCAGTATAGGCTGGCATGGAGCTTGCAATGTGCAGAGGGTCCTAAATCGGTCCTTAAATTGGCTGACACTTGCGTAAACGTAAGGACGGAATAAGCAAAACCGCGAAAGAGTAGGGAGAGCCTGGAACAGGCCCCAGAACAGATTGCAGGGATAAAAAAAAAAAAAAAGATATGGATGTAGTCATATATATTACTTTAAGCAAAATTAGAGCTGGTAGAATTCTCTAAGATATCAGATTTTTCAGTGAATCTGAAATTCAGCGCACGAAAAATATTATTCCAAGAACTGTGCAGATTTCGGAGGTCTGGCTTTTGTAACAGTATGCAACATTGCAAAGCTGATATTTTAGTATGATCTGGTTCATACAACATATTGAAAACCGCGAATTTTTTTCTACGAATATTTCATTTCGACACCAGTTTTAAGTTGCAACCTACATATTTTTTATACAGTAATTAGCGTGTACTTACTGCTTTCGAAAATAGTTTAGACAATTCAATTATAATTTAATTGGTACTAGATAGGGTGTACAAAAATATAATAAATATTGCTATGGTGTACAGTTACAACGTACAATCAGTTTTATAAATTTAAGTGACTTAACCACAAACAGAAATAATCATTAACTTTAAAGCCAAAAATAATTTTATTGAAACCACAAATTATAGCGTTAATGCACAAAAACATTTTTACGACACAAAAACTTTTACCTAAGCCAATAGAGATCAGTTCAGCGGCGTAACAATGATATTAAGAATGGAGTCATGCATTGAATACTATGTATATTCAGCTAATTCCAAGATTCAACGCTGTCTCACTGTTTTGAGTGAAATTTTAAGATTGTACAATTATCCCTACTAATATTCTTAGTTCTGTTCTAAATGGGCACATGTTTTTTGGTTTACGAATTAGAATTATTATAAAAATGTAAGGCCTTCCTCAACACGCTTTTTATATTCATAGATTGTCTAAAGCAATTTAATTTGATGAAAATAATTTTAATCTCTTGTTTTCGACCTTAAAGAAAGGTTTGGCTTTTTCAAAAAAATTTTTAAATGCGAAGTTTGTGTTATGTCATCATTTTTATTAAAAATATGCCGCGCATAAAATACTAACCCATGAGTTTATTCCATTATAAGCACTATGCGTCTGTGGGAGTTTACGTGAATATAGTTCTGGCCTCACGCTACATAATTAAGAGAAAATTCGTGTTTTGAAATAAAGTACCCCACTCAATTTCACATAAAACCAATGCTGCAAACCGAAATTTTATTCCAATCGCTAAACGAGGCAAGAAAGACAATTGCGATAGATATCTATCTGCTGAATATTTACAACATTACACCATTGAAACCTGGAGTAAGAAAAAATGAACATCATCATCCGGTTTGAGGCACTTTTCATAAATAGAATCTTGTGTCTGACCAATTTTTACTGGTCGGGACCAAAATTTTGGTTCAAATAAAGTATTTCGCCTCACAATTACTTTAGTTTTGCATAACGAGTTTTTAACAGCCTCCTTTCTCTTATTGAAAGTCAAGGAAGCCTTCGCGTTGGAGGCCAATCATCGATATCCAGGAAAGTGCCCGTAAGAAATTGGCTATTATCAAGTGATCTTTGAATCATAAGAACAAGTTTATCTGAGATTTGCCAATTGTGTACTTTATCTAATACCTCATACGAGGTTACTAGAAACAAGTAGAAAAAAAATTGAAATGCTTGGTTCAACATTGGAAGGATTCTAAAGCAAATGTATGTTACCGTAAGGTAACGTAAGGATTGAAACGAGTATTGACTCTACTAATTAACAAAATTACCAGGCAGTTGTTATGAAATTTTTAATTCGATAATACAAAACTCTCAATAAAATTTTACTATGAAAAATTTATATGATTAAATCCAATAATTATTTAATTCAATATTTAATATTTTTATGAATATTTAATTTATACTAATGCATGTTTGTATGAACGATTCTATTTTGATTTCCATTACGACATTCCAAATGAGGCTTGAAAACACCCCAATCAGAAAAATCTTTATGATAGGTTTATCTTTAACAGCTCTAATAATTCAAAATATATCGTCTTTTGAGGATTGCAAAGCATGTTCTATGATTAGATCACTAGACAGCTGCAAATCGAATTCGGGGAATTTGGCGAATTCGAATTAGGCGAATTTAGCCCTGAAATGAATTCAATTTAATTTTGGCAGACATTCTTTAAAGAGTTGGTTCGAAAATAAACTCGTCCTGGAAAATTTGTTATTACGAACAGCTCTGAATACCTTGCAACGTATTTTATTCGTCCTCCCGACCGAAAAAACATAATAATCACGATTACTAAATCCCATTCATCACCGTTTTATAGACACAAAATTTTATTTGCTAGTGACAATTCGAAATATAAGGTAGCTCAGGGTTATACGAAGGTATCAATTAATAGATTTTATTTGAATCCACCTGTAAAAAATAATTTCGCCCAAGGTTTGTTGAAAGTTGAGAATCGCTGCAGGCTGGTCTTTCGGTTTTCATCATTTATTTGAAAAAGCATTTCCATCTGTCGTTTCATAAACGCAGCTATGAACAAACCACAGCAGCTGAATTTAGGCTTAGTTATCTGTATCTTTAGCCATAAAATTATATTTTTATTACCTAAGTAACAAACCTGACATATACATCTTGGGTCGTAACATCGTGCCTCTTAAAGAAGTTCAAATCGGCCTCCATATTAACGAAGCGAAAACCAAACATATATGACTATCGCGATAGAGCAAACATGTGATGATTTTTCATCAGGCAACACACAATACGAAAAGATGAATGAGTTTAAATAATTGGGATAGATCGCGAATCGGAGCAGATTACCGAGCTAGCAATGCTAATGGTAAAATTTGCAAAAAAACAAAATAAAATATTTTACTAATATTTGTTTAGTACTCAGTTTTGGTAGCGAGTCTCAAAATCTGACAGGGACTGTTTTATTGTCTGGTTTTGCGTTCCTTTCAGTCCGTACACATATCGTGTTACATGTTGTTGTAATTTGACAAAAATGGCACCTCCGATAAAATAGCACCGACTCCACGAAACCGATTCCCGCCTCTGACTTCGCAGCCTCGGTTTTTTCTAGTCAATTTTTGGACAAGATATCTTATATTTACATATGTTAAAATATTATAGTCCGGCCGGCCCGAATTAATTAAAAATATTGTTTTTGTTCAAAATCAAAACTTTAGAACTAGAACGCAATCAATTCCTGCCAATTTGAAATCCTCTACACCAATTTTTAAAAACCTTTCGAATATAAAAAAAATAAAAGGGACCCAAGCCTCACAATCGTTTTCGTTACACGGAAAACCTCCTCAGCAATTTTATTTTCATCAAAAATCGTTTGAGCGGAGAAAACATTAGAAAAGGCCATTCAAGGCACCAGGCGAGAACTTGTACCATGTGGCCAACAATATTGATTTGTAGCATTCGCTATATAATTATTGTTTTGATCTTGGTCCCCTTTTCCCATTTTTCAGAATTGTATCCTTTTAGCATTTTGATATTAACCACAAACCAATTGCGATGGATTCTGATTTGATAATTTGATATGCCTGAGAATAGGGAGTTGTAAAAAACATTTTTATCGCATTTTTGTCCAAATAGTATTTTCTTGGCCTAATGAGGGAATGGTGTAAATATTTTCGAAACAAAGTTTCGTTTACAAAACTTCTGAAAATGTTTGTACTTATTCCTTGAGTAGGTCAAAAAAATACAATTTGAACAAAAGTGCTATAAAAATATTTTTCCTAATTCCATATTTCCAAAAAAGGGTGTGTCTTAGTTTCTGATAAAATAAAGGAGTATTTTGTGATTTTTTTGAATCAAATATTAATGAATTTGCTTGATAAAAGTTTCCTTCACAGAAATGTATCACTGACTGGATACGTGGAATTTTGACATTTGGGCAAGATATCTTATTTGTATGCTAAAATATTATTAGCCCGGCCGGCCCGAATTAAAAAATTTTTTTTTTCAAAATCAAGACTTTAGAACTAGAAGAAAAGAAAACCGGGATTTTAAAAACCTGGATTTTGAAAACCGTGATTTTGAAACCGGAATTTTGAAAACCTGGGTTTCGTAGTACACCCGATTAAAAGCAATATCCTCAAATTTTCTGTAATTTCTACTTATTCTGTAACTGGCTTGGCTAGGGACTGCAAGCCAAAAGTTCATGATTGCAATTTTAGTTCATGAAAACAAAAAAAAAATATATTGACTTCACTTTGAACTTAACATCTCATTCCTATAATAGACGTGCAGTCCAAGAAAATTCCTTATCTATAAAACAACTAGGGCCAGTTTTATCCGCTTGGTCTAACTTGTTCTTGTCTTTTGGTTTTTCGGGCGTCACGCGAATAAAATCATTTTTGATCCATTTTATTGTTGCTTGATATAGGAGTTGATACATCGCAATTTCAAAAGAATCTGTTGAATACGCGCTGATTTTTATCAAATTTTCACATTTACCTGGATACCGACTGGCACAGAAGTGCCAAGCAAATTGTGCCAATCTACATACATACACATTTCTTTTCTTAGAAAAATTTGCTCTCGGATCTTATCATTTCATTATGCAGTAATTCTAAAAAAAACTGCATGCAAATGTGTTGCATTGACACTTAATTTTTTTTTTTGATCTGAGAGCAAAATTTTACTTGAAAAGAATTCGACGCTTGCCCTTAAACAACACTTGAACAATAAAAGTTAATTAATTAAATTAATAAAAAAAATGTCAGATAAGCCATTAATACTTGAAATTAAATATCTTATCACTTCAAATAGATTCCACTTCAAAAGAAAAACTTTCCGAGTTAACGAGTATTGATTTTTTGACGGCGTCATTGTGCAACTCAAATAACTCTGGGTGACACAATTTTTTAATTCCGCGCATTAAAACCAGTCCAAACTAGCAAAATTCCACCCAAACTCTATATCATGTACAGTAAGTCCCATATCTACATATTTTTACAGCGGATGTAGATATTCGAAAAAAAAAAAATTATTTTGAAGATCTAAAATTTTTATGTCAAGACATCTTAAATTTTTAATGTCCGATTCTTCTTATAAAAATATTCCACATCACAATGCTCTAGCTATCTATATAGATATTGCAATATTTGTATTACAAACTGTATATATCGAAATAAGAGAAGCGTTAAGACCATAAACTATATTGGAACATGATCTATAAAAAAATAATTTTTTTTATGTTTATACAGCGCAATAATAAAATATACGATAGAACGTAGAACGGTCAAGAAATCACCACAAATAAGAAAAATCGATTTTTACAAAGTCTTAAGTAATTTGGAAAATTGCATGCAACCCCCTATGTACATACTATATATGTATATGAATCAGGACGAGACAGAACGAAAAGTTCAGTGAATTTTTTCAGACTATTTTTGTATTTAGCTCGGAGGAGATTAGTTTTCTTTTAAATTACTATACACAAGTAGACAAAACAAATATTCAACATTTTGATAGTTTTCCTTTTTTGTTTTTCTTTTATTTTATGCTGTCTCGACATAAATTTTTTCTTTTTCTTTAGGGTTTATTATTACAATATGTATGTCGTAACAAATCTGTAAGTATTTTTCTCAGTAAAATTAGCATAAATATAGAATTTTCTTCTTGGGTAGGCATCATATACATATCAGACTATTAAGCTTTACATTTAATTCATAGTCACCTTACAATGTATAAAAACGTGAGTTCCTTCCGTCCGTTTATCTATCTCTTTACACTGTAACGCCATCCCCCCACTACTGTTATATAATTCGTCGCAGTAATAATTGCGATATATTTCAGATTTCATCATACTTTTCATTTGCAGAATATGTATGATGAAAATGAGAACGGGAGAAAAAATCCAGCAAGAAAAGTTCTATCTAATCTTCTTTTGGAAAATCTATTATAATCTTATTTCGTAACAGGAAATTAATAATATTACAACTTTTCATTTTTCTTTTATTTTTTATCTCGTCGTTCATTTGGTTTTGTTTCAATTTTTTCTTCTTATATGTGTGTTGTGTGCTTTTAATTTTCTCGGTATTTTTTTTGTATTTTGTTCAATTTCCTTCAAAAGAAAAATGTATATAGATTTTCTGTACAATTTTTTTTTGTGTCTTGATTTTCGACATGAAAATGTGGATACACGAAATGAAAAAATAATATCACCATCACCGCATACTCAAGAAAATGTATATAATTTTCGTAAAATACAGTTTATTGCTGGTGTGTTTGCTGTACTGTGTATATATAGGATGTGTGTATCTCTATATTGAAAATTCATTAAAGCTTTCCACGTATATATTATAGAGCTTTTATTATAATAGATTTTCCCATTTTTTGTGGGTTTGTGTGAATTAAGCTCTGGTGAAATTTAAGTTTCAGAGCTTTAAATATTTTAATTTTCAACACAATCGATAGAAAAACACAAATTTCCAATTCAATTGAAATTCGTTTAAAATTATGAACTCACTATGGTCATATCCCGCAGCTCCAAAATCTGAAGAAAATTTAAACAGTGCAAACATAAATTTTTGTCCGAATGTAGTTGCTATTTGTACTTATATCTATATATTGAAAATATATTAAAGCTTATATTAAAGATTTTTAGTAGATAACGTTGCAGTTTCTGTGGATAAAGCTCGAGGTAGGAAAGAAGTTGCAAATCTTTCAACAGTTTAAACAAACAATCGATGTTGAAGCAGAAATACATTTTTTTTAAAATTCATTCAGAACTTTGAAAGTTAACCCTTGGCAAGGACCCAATTTGATGCGAAATTACGAATGAAACAATTGCACAACGAATTCCCATGAAAACGACCATATTCTGTCCTCACCTCCTTCGACTTTTATGAAATTGGCAAAAAACAAATTATTATGTAGAAAAAAACACGAATAACCGGAAATTTTAAAGCTCTACAAAACGTGGGTTACTCTGTTATTAACAAGATTTTAATTTCATCATTTTTAAATTTTGAAGCCTCATGGTGGCTCGATTATGCCGATTACAAAAAAGATTAACGTGTTCTTTAAAACTTGGACTGTTTATCTGTTGAACAAGTTACCGGCATAAGAAAATTTTGGTAGCAATTCTCTCTAGTGGCAAAACGTTAGAAGAATAGAATACGTGTCGGTAAGCACTCAACAATTTAATTTCTTCACAAAGTCGATGTCAAAGCACAAATATAAAATTTTTATTAGAATTCAACCAGTATCACTATAAAAAACATGCTTTTTACGGGTTTAAATTATTTCCAGAATAATAAAAAAACCGTCTCTTTTACTTCATTTTTGTGGTAATGGCAACGCAAGCCGGAACTGAAGGAGTTCAGGTTTAAATTATTTCCTGCAACAAAATCCAATGTCAGAACAAAGTGGAACTTGCTTATTTATAAACCATATCCAATAAAAATCGATATGTATCCATTTCGACAAATTTACATCTAGTTCCAAATCTAGAATTATTTCGAGGCATTGAATACTAAATAGAGAGCTAGTTTCAAAGCTCTAAATACTTAGACAAGCAGCTACTCATTGGATGAATGTTAAAATTCGCCTCTGGAAAACTCTGGAAAGTGGACCCAATTTGATTCTCAATTGTGATTTTAGCTAAAATTACCCATTATTTTTACTTATCGAATTGTAAATAGCATATCTCTATAACTATAATAAACATAAACATTTTACGTGTTTAAATTATTACCACAAAATCTGGTACCAGCACAAAACAGAACTAATTTATTTATGAGCCATATCCAATAAAATTCGATATCTATACTATTTCGATAAACCTAAATCTAGTTCCAAATCTAAAATACACTAATAATTAGCATTTAACTAAATTAAATTAAAAATATATTTAATTAGGAAATTAGTTTCACTTTCACTTTTATAGTTGTTTACTTGTGTGTTCGTTCCTATTTGTAATTCAATTATGAAAACCTGAACAACTTAGACATTTTCCATCGATAACAAAAAAAAAATATATCGTGCCAACACTAAATATACTACTGATGGTGGTAGTGATTTCTGCTTTTATTAGTATGTGGCACCACACAAAACAATGTAATCACATGCAAAATTTTGTTTTAAAAGTTTGTAATAATTTCCCAACTTTATTCTGTTGTTGTATATATCTATCTATAAATGGAAAGCTTTATAGAAAACAATTGGATCATAATATTATACATAAATTTGTTGTTGGATTATTTATTTTTATTCATAATTAAAATGAAAATTCGATATACAACAATTTTTTCGTGTTATCATAAAAAACGGTTGATTTATAATCGGGGATAAAAATATTTTATTGTAAATCGATGATTAATTGAGTTATTAAAATATAAATTCCAAAGAAAAGAGTCGAGGGGTGAGCGCACGAATATATTTTTATCACTAAGTACACGTTTGAATTGAGTGGAGAACTTGAATAAAGCTCCGAATAACAATAGCTTGTGAAAATTTATATTATATAACGATAATTGTAGACAATATAATAATGGAAAAATATGGAAAAACATTTTCCTATTTCCCAGTACAAAAAACTAAATGAACATGCATTACGTCACACTCGAAGAATCATTTATAGTTTTTTTTAGAAGAGCTTCTTCACTTGATATATGTAGATATAAAACATACTTTGTGTTTTATTGTTGTTGTTTTTTGTCAAATAATTTCCAGTATGATGATTTTTTTGTATTTTCATATCATATTTAAAAATAATTGTCGTTTCAAATTATTTTCCATTCCAAAAGAGTATGATCTGTTTTGGAATTGTATATCCATAAAGCTTTAAATTAAAGGCGGACTACCACCCCTCACACCCCTATTAAAATATAATCAATTCTTAAATACTGCTACTTAAATCTAATTAAACGAAATTCTCTTATTTAATTATAATATACCGAAAAAAAAAATCTTAAATTTACTTTCTTAATCAAACATCTAAGACGCCGTCGACAAAGACGACGAAGTAAATTTTCTACATTTAATTATGTGGTTTACGGTAATATTACACGTATATACAAAATGAAGGGAGGGCGGCGCGCGCGATGTACTCACGGGGATATAATTATATAAAAAAAAGAAAACTCAATTGTTATTAAACGTGATAAAAAAAAATGTTTAATGGATTTTACGTCTCAGGGTGCGTGATTGGTGTGTAAAGGCGCGCGCGCTGCATACAGCAAGTGTTAATTTTAAAAAATTTATCGCCTGCAATTATTTATGAAACCCGTTTTCGCCCATCTTGAATTTTATTTTATTTTTTATCTTGAAAAACTTAACTGTTAATGGAATTTGTTTTTCCCCGTTCTATATATTATGTTTTCCAGAGATGAAGAATTTAGGTTAAATTTAGCTTTCAGCAATCCTTTATGTTTTCTGTTGGTAAAAAATTCCATTCCTCTTGTTTTAAAATTTATAAAACGACAAGAAAAATATAAGAAGTCGTATACAACAAGAAGAGTTGGTAGTTTTCACAGAACATATATATTTTATATACATATAATACAAAATATACTGTGGATAAATGTTTTCCAAAAAAAAAAAAATATTCTTCGAACGTTGGTTCAACGTCACGCGGAATTTATCGTAGGAAAAATGCTTCGAGACATTTTTTTTACATTTTCTAAACTGGAATCCATCATCATAATTTTAGAAGGGTAGATTTTCGCTAGATTTATAAACAATTTTTATTTTTCCGCCGCCAAAAATAGATTTTCCACGCGAAAAATAATATGATCTCAATCAAAATTGCGTTGAAAGATGATTGGAAGTGAAGTGATTTGACGTTTTTCTATTTTTTTTTTGAGGGAATCTTGATGGGTGTCGAGTCAAAATCAGTGAAGGATGACAAAATTTAATAATAATTCGGCGGAAAATTTTGAATAAACTCAAATGACATTGGACTAATTCATAGGAATATATAATCCTCAGAAATTTTCACCAAGTACAAAAATAATAATTTACCAAATTTTACCCACTCGGAAGATATCATTTTCCGTGATAATTGCAAATTGCAACGACGAAATGGATTTCAATATTTCGGATGTTCAAAATCCCGGAAGTAGAAAATCCTAGTTATCAAAATTTTCGCAGATCCGGAGCGGGATCAGGAAATTTGGCCGGAATATTCAAACGGATTCAAACATATTGTCAAACATACTCGATTAAAACTAATAAAATTTGCCATAGTGGATGTAGATAGACATCCCATAGATATATTCCGATGAATACAATTTTGTCGTTAACCATTTTGTGACCTTTCATGTGGTAGTCCATTAAAATATTTTGGGGCAGTTTATTTTTGCTTGGATTTCTAGTTATCGTAACTAAGAAATTTTTCAATCGATTTAGATACAGCACGTTCTGAAAAATTAATTTTCATCGAATGCCCAGTAGCTTTAAGTAGGTACTAAGGTGGTTCAGCTAAATTTGTGACATTCTTCAAAACCTTTCCAATAATATGCAACACGTATATATGTGAAATAAAATGCTAATATAAAATTTTTGCTTGCTTGCATAATATATTTCAAACGAAAATATGCTTACTAATGGGGGATAGGAAAAAAAATGTAACTGATTTCAACCACCTGTAGTTTTGAGAATTAAAGCGATTTAGCTAAAGTTATGGCATTTTCGAAAGCTATTAAATGATATGCGAGACGTATATCCTCCATTATTAACTACTAACGCCAGCACGTTGGATATGTGAACTAAATTATAACCCAAGATCGTTCAAACATGATATACATTACGATTATAAAGGAATAATAAAAAAGACTGTAAAGCTAGGCCATCGTGTTGGTCGGTTTTTGAGATTCACTTATATGATAGGTAGGTACCCGACCCCACCGATCTCCTAAACAATTTTCAAGTTTAAAAATTGAAAATAAAAGAAGTTGAAGACATCGAAATCGCAGAAACCATTTTCAATATATCGTTGTTACAGAATGGATCGGCATTATTTGTGGCTTCTTCAGATTCAGGGACATTCAAAAGATCTTTTTTCAGAATAATTTAGGCCTAAAGGCCGAGTTAAAAGTACCTTCCAAGTTGAAGTAAGATCAAATTAAAGAAAATTCCAATGACCAATTTCAGAATTGCGTTAAAAATCTGAGTTAGAACCCATCCTATAAACTGAATTTTACAATAATTTGGTAATAACCAGCCAAGTTTCACTCGTGGTCAAATGCCCGAACCTCAATCAATATTCTTGTTGTAATCTCAATGTATTCTTACACACCAAACTACACCATGGATTAATTAATAAATGTCCAAATCCTAATCAAAAAGGCTAATTTTAGAGCTTTATCTAAATTAATTTAGAGTCTTATTCTAGTTTATGTTAAAATCCTGAATAAATTTTTAGTTGAAAATATAGTCATTTAAAAAAGTCAAGAAGTTTGACTCAGCAAGTTCAACTTCCACAGCTTCGTTTAAAATTAATATAAAAACCCCAGATCTAAGACTACAATCCACATATAACCAAAATTTAATACGTACGATTGTCATAATCAGAAATAAAGCACGATACTTGAACGATGAATTGAAGCACGATGAATTTTAAATCATATTAACAACCTCCATCAAACTTAACCGTAGTCGGTTAAGAAATAGTCGAGTTGAATCAGCATGGCCGCATTGCAAAAGAACTTGCAAATCCAGGATCTTGTGTAATGAATAATTTGAAAACCACAATAAATTCTCTTTAATCGATATCTCCAAATCCGGGATTTTTTAGAGATTGGGGATTTAAATTTCCTGAATTGGAATTTTTACGAAATTTATTTTCACCTTTTTTCTAAGATAAAGCTTTAATTTTGCAAAGTGTATAATAAATGTCAGATGTACACCAAATATAGCGGGACCACAAAGAAAAAATTCCAACATGCAATCAACAGCAGCAAGGCTCACTATTGGCGGACAAAGCTGATCGATGAATCGAAATAAAAAAATATCGGCTATCGTGATGGAAACTATAGCCAGCCTCCGCGTCGGCCCGATAGTCCCAGATAGTTTAAACTTAAGCCTGAACCATTTAAAAATGGCGTTGATTATAGCCCAGAAGATCGCAGCTATTTAATAAAGAAATTTTTAAATTTTAACTTAAAAATTAATAAAAATCACAAATTTTCTAAGAAAAATCAAATTTAGTTAAGAATTTTCTTAAAATTCGAATTTGTATAAAATAAAATTTTATCTGGAATTTAAATGTGTTTAAATATATTTTGTTTGGTTTGGCTATTGAATTTTGAAAATTGCAAAATTTTGAATTTCCGTTTTTAGTACTCAATGCCATTCCTTTAAACTTCATAAATTTTTTTAAAAAGTATAATTTTATTTGTTATTCATCCAAAATCCAACGGACATAATATTTTAAAATTTGAAATGCTAAAAATTTAACAATATCATAAAAATTTGAAAA
This sequence comes from Nephrotoma appendiculata, assembly GCA_947310385.1. Lineage (NCBI taxonomy): Eukaryota > Metazoa > Arthropoda > Insecta > Diptera > Tipulidae > Nephrotoma > Nephrotoma appendiculata. Next base: position 364,133,852 of record OX371223.1, on the reverse strand, counting down.
ATTTCGATATTTTCCAAATACGAAAAATTCCTTGTAAATTAAAATTTTAAACTATTTAAAAATTTTAAATTTTTTTAAACTATCTGATATTGAAATTAGGCAAACCAAGTTAACGTCATCACTGAAATTAAGTCTGATGGTATCGAAATTTTGATTAAATATGTGCTATAAATATTATTACAACAACTATATTCGAATCTTAAAATTTGGAATTTAAAAATTTTTCTTAACAAAGATCTAAAATTTTAACAAAATTTAATACGAAATTTATAGTATACAATTTTATTTAGGATTTAAAGTTTGAAATTTGGTGGAATTTAAAATTATTTGTGGATTTTCTGAAATTCGGGAAATTAAAATTCATTGAACAAATTGTAATTGTAAAACAAAACAAAAAAACGATTGGAATTTAGTTTTAAAGTAAACTGCAATTAGATTATTTTTTAAATAGTTATCTCTTTGTGAATTTATAGATAAAAATGGCTCCTGAATTTTTAGAATTTGAAATTTATTGCCGAGTTTTCGTACTAAAAATTTGAGTTTAAAGCTCGTTTTATATTATCCGTTCCTTTCAGTTCCTTCATTTTTCGTATCAGACAAAAAAACATTGTTACATGTTTTTTTCATTGAAGTATTTATATTATCCGTTCCGTACTTGCAGGAACTGAAAGGAACGGATAATATAAATCGAGCTTAATACGAAATTTTAGCCAGTAGGTCCCACATCTTCAAGTAACGGTTAAAATTTTTAAAATTTTAGAAAAGCGAAATTTAATTTGTGGTTGATCCGAACACCATATAAAAATAAAAAATATTCAAAGGTTAAGTTAATCTGATATTATTAAAATTTGAAATAATGAAAAGTTCACAATATCATAAAATTTAGAAAATATTCATATTTTCCTACTGTTTAAAATTATAAATTAATTATTATAAATACTTTAAGAGGGATGTCGTCTACGCCACTGCAGGCGTCTTCTTTCACATGCACCAATTACCAGACTCTAAATCACCCCTGTTAAGCTAGTCCTCAAAACTGTTTTAAACAAAATGTCGAACTCTTTACAGCCTAGACGGATTGAGTGATCAGGCTGAAACTTCACACTTAAACGTTTACCGAGTGATCAGGCTGAAACTTCACACTTAAACGTTTACCATAAATTGGGAGGATTCAGTGGTGTTTGGGCGAAATCGGCCCACCGTAAGTGGCAGCTTCCATAGAACCTTTTGGTTTTTTGTAAAAATTTGAAAAAGTATATAGCATTTTCGGGGGAAAACGATTAAAAATAAGTTTTTAAATTAAATTTTAAACAAAATTAGTTCGGATCATTTTTTAAATTATACCGGAAACGACGAGTTTTATAAAAAAAACTTTATTTCACCAAAATTCGACAATTCTACAGTCCAGGCGGATTGACTATTCGGAATGAATCTTTCATACTTAAACTTTTCCATTAATTGAGAGATCCTTACGATATTTGGTGGAAATCAATGTAGCGGAAGTAGCAGCTTCTATTGAAGGTTTGGCAATTTTTGCAATGAGTTGTTGAAAATAAACTTTTCCTTCATTTACAAAAATTTTACCAAAACTTAGCTAAGTTTAATTTTTCGCTTTAGAGATCAAGTGTAGTGACTTAAAAGAAAGTCGGGTGTTGGACACAACATATTCACTAATCCATTTGTTTGAAAAGTAAACATATTAAATTGGAAACTGCATCTGACAGTCTGGAGGTTTAGAAATTACAACTTACCCAAAATGAAATTTTAAAAAGTATACAGTTTAGTATTTTTAGGTTTTTAAAATTGAAATACTTAATTTCATAAACTTTCATTTCACGTGTTAAAATTGAACAATTTTTCAAGCTCAATTTTATTTGACGCTAATTATTTATAAACCGAATTTTATATAAAGCTGTACAGACACTCGAAATTGCTAATTAAAATAAATTGACTTTAGGTATCTTATACACTCGGTGGTGGTGTCGATGGAAATATCTGATCATGGAGGCTCTGAAAAGTGTAATTATAGTCACCACTTGTATTAAAATTCACCACTGATATTTATTATAAGAAAAAAGTCAATTTCATTGAATTACGTAATTATACTTTAATTAACCGTGGTGGATGTATTTAAAAGCCATCACGGCTATAAGTGGTGAATATAATTTAAATTTTATTCACCACACAGCCTATAAGACACCTAGAAATCAATTTATTTTAATTACAAATTTTGAGTACAACCATAGCGTTTAGCATGCCTGTCCCGTCAATGATTGTTGAACGATCAATAAATATAAACAATTTAACTTTGGGTTGCTAACTGCACAGTATAATTTTGTTTTCCCAAATATAAAATAACTAAATTCCGTCAAATATTTTCAAGTATCCGTTATTGACCGATAAACATTTTCAGACGTAAAATTAAATAAATTTTCCAAAAGGCATTAAATTATATTTTAAATTAAAGCTCATGTTAAATTTTATAAACAGAATTACTCATAATTCAATAGTTTAAAATGTCGATTCGCTCAATATAGACATTTTAAATTAGGAGCACTTATGCTAAAGTAATGACGACGGAGGTACCATCATTCACAACTATCTATCTAAGCACTCTGGACATTCCCTTCATTGGTAATATTATAATTTTGATCTAATTGACGAGATAGCCAAACAAAATGTTTAACTACAGCTCTTCCTACCAACCCCTCCTTTAACAGAAAATACTATATACATATGTCTCGCAATTTTTGACAATTCACAGTAAAACAGTTTATAGAAACAAAAAACTGTTGCTCGAAAAACAAGTTACAGAAACCTTCGGAAACGTAAAAAACTCTAATAAATTTTCAGCGATCCCTATATTTCAGCTGTTCTGTGAATTATATTTGTATGAATTGTTATTTTGCGAATTAACCGAATATTTGTTGTTTTGTAAAATTCCTCTTTCTAAAAGATTAAGACTACTCAGTACATTTCGCGTGACTTTATTTTATACATTAATAAGGTCACATGCAAACCGTCATCTGATTAAACTTTTTCATCACCCAAAAATTTATAAATTGATGCTATTTATATAGTCACGACTGTTCATAATATTAATACTTGTCTATTAAAAATACAAAGCACATTTTTTCGCTGTATATTCCTCAACTATTTTGAAGTGTGGTGTGTGTGTGTGTGTGCGCGCACTGTGAGTAAGAGTGAAAAAGTATCGTTTGCTTATGTGGGTGGATGGAAAATTATTTTTGAAAAATTGGTGGTATACGATATAGGGATGACGGCACGGCGTCTTATATAAATGTTTTGTCGCACGCGAAAGTATTTTTTATTTATTTATTTTTTGTGAATTATGACAAGGAAAAATGTATTATTATCATTATGTGTTCAACCACTACAACACAAACACCGATGGTTTAGTGGTACGATGGAAAATTTGTTTTTCCGAAAGAAACGAGTATTATGTATATATATATACATAGACATACCAAGTGTTTTTATTTTCATACATAAAATGTTTCAGTTCAAATCCAATAACTATCCATCGCACCCCCCTGACGATTAGTATATACACATATAATGTATGCGAATCGAGTGAAATTAAATTTGATAAACGGGTAAAAATGGAATAACAGATGAAAAATCAATGAATTTCCCACCAAATGTGAATGTGTATTATATACGAGTGTTAGACACGATTTGTTCGCACTCTCATATTCGTAGATTTATAATGATTTTTATTTTATTTTTCCGACGAAATCGAGTTTAATGATCGAGAGCGCTATCGATTTGTTTCGTTGAAAAATTTCCCTTTTTCCCAAAAACGAACAAAAAAATGCCTTTCGTTTTTATAATATATACATGTGTATGTGTGCCATATATACGTGATATTATATTTTATATTGAATTGAATTCAAGTGAATACGTTACCAGTCGACTGCCGAGAGTCTATATATTACATTTACATGTTTCGCAATCTAACCTTTTTTGTGTCATCGCACTCGGTAGACATGATTAGGCAGAGGATGGAGAATAATTTATAAGAAAATTTTATTTTATTGCGTACATTTCATGTCTCGATGGAGATCAATTCAAACGAGGAATTCGCTAGACTGTATTTATAGAATGGTGCGGTATATTAAACTTTACGTCAAATAGTATAGCGCTACACTAATTTACAAATATAATTTATTACAAATCGCGGCAAAAGAGCAATTTCCTAAACATGATTTTAATTGTTTTTCAAAAAGTTTCCTTTATACATAATAAGGAAAAATATACGAGTGTATATAATGAAACGTAATAAAAAGTAAAAATAAATTTCCCAACGTCATAAAAATGTATATAGAGGAGGTACAAATACACATACACACACACGTAACAATTAAACTCGTAGTAGCGTAATGAAGTGAAAATCTAATTTGAAAAATAAAAAAAAACAATAAAAAATAAACTTTTGTGCTTTTCATTGTTTAAAAAAACACACTATACAACAACAACTACTATAAGTAAAATTGCTACACGTTTCTCGCTGTATACATTGAATAACACATGGTTTGACATTTCTTTTGTGTTATTATAAGTTTTTAAAGTACAAGTAAAGTATATAAATGTAGTGAGCAAAACAATTTCCCGATTAAATATTTAAATCACGTAAAATATAATGAATGAGGGTGATTATGGAGTTTTGCGCTATTTAGCGTATTTATGGACATATTATAGTAATGACCTAAAAATAACCTAAATCATGTAACTATATAAACCTAGTATTATGTAGTAAATATTGATTTGATTTATGACCGGTGGGTATGGTTGACATACGTAATTATTTTTGTGTATGTACGAGTATAGAAATATAAGACTACGGCAGAGTGTGAGAAGCTAATTTTCTAATTTAGAAATGTAATTTGTATGTCGGGACACGCATCTACTACAAACGTACATACCAGCTAGGTATTTTATGTTATTTTTGGTAATATGATCACGTCGCCGGTATATATCGTAATTAACCGATTTAGTTTCAAGTTAAGGTACACACATTATTGTCATGCACGATGTTGCCTCTAAAATATTGAATAGGTTAGCCGTGGTCGAGCTACGGGGCGTGCATAGGTTATGATACATTTTTGTTTGCCACGAAATAAATTAAATATGCAGTGCCTAGTACCGGGTTGCGCGCTATATTATTTAAGCTCGATTAAACCTAAATCTAAAAATTTAATAGCTAAACCCGCCACGATAATACATCTGAACTTTAACAAAAAAAAATATATAAATAAGATGAACAAACTTATCACACAAATTGTACATTTCAAATAAATCAAGATAAAATTTAATCTTCAAATGAGAACGAGAAAATGCAAAGAAAACAAAAACTCTCAAAAAATTCACTTCTGGAAAATTACAATTTATATACAAAAAAAAAATAAATTTCCACCGCATTTGAAGACGAACAACAAAAATAAACAGAAAAGCTCGCTTTGAATAAAATATAAATTTTTATGAGTGAATTTGAAGCTTTTTCTTATTATGGATATTCGTATTCCGCCAACATCGTCGCGTGTTTATACGTATCTATATATGTGCGGATTATGAAGGGCTTTATTTACATGTTTAGCGCGAGAATTTGTTGTTGTTTGTCTATTTGTTTGTACAAAAACAAAAATCATTTTTTATAAGCATAGGTAACACAAAACTCGAAATTACAACATTGTCACGCAATCAACATTTTTCCACAAATAAAAAAGAGGAAAAATATGAATGTGTTGTTTTCCTTTTACTTTTCTAGTTTTAAGGAAAATTGCATGAAAATATTATATAGTCAAACAAATATTTTGTGGCTGGCATCACACGAATACTAACACCCCTCCGAATAGTATTTTTACATATTTTGAAATCCAAAACACAAACTTTTTCGATTGGGGTACTTTACTTTGGATAAAGTGTTATTATGAAAATTTGATTTTTCCGTCAACTTAATTTTATATAATCGCCTTGTTCGGTATTTTTGTATTTGGTGTGCGAGGGAAAATCACTTTTCGCCTTTTTCGTACTTACACTGCAAAAACCAGTTCAACTTTTCCAATTTTATTTCGATTTATTAATTTTCCCGAAACTTTTTTTTTTTATTTAGCTTTTGTAACTAAGCTTTTTGACTCACCTGGAAGAAGAAATAAAATAAAAAATAAATTAATGTTTTGTGTAAATTATATATCAACAAATTATAAGATTTTACATTTTGTGTACGTTGTTTATTTATCTTTAAATTATATGAAACTTTCGGGTTTTCTTGGAAGCTTTCAAGATTTTAATTTAAAAATTTAAAATGATGACTTAGGGCAAACGGTAACCAAATTAAAATAAAAAAGATAATAATAATTGAAAAATCATAAAATGTCTTCAAGTTTAATGCACTTGCTCAGTGTTGCTTCCGATGCTTTTCAGTGTTGCGGTTAAATTATCAGCTTATCTATAAATTGTCAGTGCTGAACTTGCTTAATAACTTCGATGTTGACGAATCAGCAACAATTACTATAAAAACCCAGATCGGGTCTTTGGCATTGTTTTGATGTCAGAGAGAGTACCATCTGTGTTGTGTCATTGGTGTAACATTAGGGGCATTAATACGTCGAATGATTTTGAGAGCGAGACCAATGTGCACCCCTGAGCGTGTGTACGAGCGACTGAGATAGAGGAATATTTTTGTTGTTTTCTTGTTTTGGTGCGTGCAGCTGATGCGGGTAAAAGAGAGCGCGAAAATACAACAAAAATATTCTTCTATATTTTTTGATGTGGTGCGAGAATTTTTTTTGTTGGAGAGTCTCGTTTTGGTTGTATAATAAAAAGTCGAGTTGGTAAGGTGATAAAATAAAGTCGACGAAAACTAAAATATTTAAAAGACGACATAAAATCTTAAAAGTTTGTAGTTTAACTTGTAAATTTCTTTTTATTGGAAAATTCATGACAAAATTTATAGTATCAGAAAATACATAACAGTGTTCTGATATTTGTTAACACACAATAAAAAATTGTTTTTTATGAAGAAAGAGGAGAATAGACAAAAGTTAAGTGCTAATTTTCCGTGGTTCGTTCATTTTATAATGAGAAGAAAATGCTGTTTATTTTGAGAAAATAATAAAGTTTCCAAAAATACAAAGATCAGTGAGGACAAATCTATATGTACCATATCACGGTACCATATCACCGGGCATCCCTCATTTTTCAATGGGTGTCGTATTTTTATAAAGCGAGCACCGTAATTTAAAGTGAGCACCGCAAGTTATTCCGAGTGCACAATTTTTCACCGGTACCGTATATTCAGCGGGTAGCCGCCATGCGGCTACTCAACATTTTGGTGCGTATCGGTGACAACCGTAACATATAGCTGGCCCGCCGAGGTCATTTGTAATTTTTTTTTTCTTCAATTTTTCGGCGAGCCAACGCACAACGACACAGGTGGCCAACCGGCCATTTGTAAAAATTGTTTTGAATTTTTCTACGGTTAGAAGACGCCCAACGCTGGAGAATATACTGGTGACTCAAGGTACAACTTTTTTTTATTTAAATTTTTCGATTTTTTTTTAATTTTCAAATTTTTATGTTGAATTTTTTCAAATTTTATTATTTCGATTTTACTTTGTAATCGAGCAGCGATTAACGTCCGCTGCGCGCACCATAGTGTCACATTGGGTTTCATTTTCAAAAGTATTGTACGTTCGGCGACCATATTCGATTTATTTCATCTTTGGATTCCGTGACCATATTTGTTCCTCCTTTGGACGATAGTTGGTTTGTTTTAATTTTTGAATAAAATTCCGTACGGCGGATGTATTTTGGCATTTGGCTTCATTTTTATCTGTTCTTTTTTTTTATTTCACCCGGTTATTTTATTTTTCTAGGTATGTTGGTAGCGAATCCCCATTCTGTGCCGGTGTCATATTTACAGGCTAGGCTTGCCACTGCTCTTCATCGCCTTGCCAGAACATTCACAGGGTCGGAGTGGAGAGTCCAGCGTATGTATCGTCTATTCGGGGAAGATCGTAAAATCCACTTGGTCTCCCTGTGGCACTTCGGTAGTTTCGAGCTATCGAAGTGTGTATTGTGGGAGATTAGCTGGAGGTCTCTCCGGGTGAAGAGAGGCCTGGTCTGTGAGAGATGTTCCTACCCTCTAATGCTGCTCGTTGAGGCTGGGAATCAGCCTTTCTAGGTCGATGGGTCATTCGCGAGGTCTGGTTATCATTAGACACACCCGGTTATCATTAATTTTTTTACGTTCCTCAAGTTTCCTTCAACGAATTATGGTGTCCTTTAACTTAATTTCAGTTAGTTTAATTTGCATTTGATTTTTGTTTATTCTATTCTACGGTATAAGCCAGGAGCACGCAAGCCTCTATTACCTTTCGACCTATGTCATTACTCTGAGATCTAGCCGGTAAAACATCGAGGTCGAACTTTACATTTGTACCAGAGTTTGCTGATAGGCGTAAAAACAACTACGACCGTTTTATTTCCTGAACGAAACAACATAGAGAGACATTTTCATTATATCTGCCTACCCGATATGCTCTGTTGACTTTTGGAAGTAAAGATGAACTCTAAGATGAGCTTTTGGTATTAGGGGACTTTAATCTTTCAGATCGGCTATGAGCACAATCGGAAGATTGTATACAACACGTGTCCTCTAACTGAGCTACATTTAGGAAGTCATATTTTCTAGAATACTCGTAGGCACTACTATTGAACGATTGGCTTTGATTATAATTTATAACAAATTAAAAAAAATAAATAATTTGATTGATGATTTTTTGTTTGATTCGGACGGTTTACCGGTTATAAAAATATTGCGAGCCATTTGACACAACCGTTTACAATATGTACTTTTTAAAAATCTCTCTCTAATCTGGAATTTTCACGGTACCATTATTTACGATCAAACTAAAGGCAAACATACTGTCTACTACAATCCTGCTTTGGCCCGAGCCTTGTATAAAAATCGTCGATTCAGATCAACTACTTTCGCTTTTCACTGAAAAGCTTATAGTCAATATGAAACTATAACTTACTTGTCGTAAGCGCTTATACTACCAATCGAGAGGATATTTCGTTAGTAAGCATCGCATTGTATCAGATAATATCTTTATTCCTCAATTACTGTATCGCAGAACTCATGCGGATCCCAATTACCGCAGTCGTATCACATCGATATTCTTGAAGTCGATTTAAGTAACGTGAGTTGTAAACTTAAACGATTCTTGTCATTTGAAAAAATTTAGCGATTAAATGTCGCCCGAAGTGACATCAAGAGGTAGATACAACTATGGCAATAAATTTCTCAAGGTAGCAGGCGATTGCATGGGAAACATAACAAATGCGAATATATTTGATTTTCTGTGTTGATGATGACAATTGTAGAACCTAAATTCGCATTACCACCAATCTAAGGGCGAATTCTTCTCGTAGAAAGTTTTAAAATTTCCTCCAAAAATTTGGATTAAACTTCATGGAAATTATTGCAATGGCAGTAATTTTCATACCGGGGTAACGAGCCGTCGGTTAATGGTGGGAGGTATTATCTGAGATAATATCCGGGGAACAAAGTCCTAAACCTCTCGAACAGTTAACTGACGATCCCAATGTTACTGATCTTTCAGGAAAAATATCTTCTTATGACCCTCAGTAGCTCTCTTTACTTTATCGAAATAAAAGTATAATAATCTGAAAATGTTCGTTTTTCATTCCATTTTAAAACTGAGACTAAACTAACAGTTACACAACAGTAAGAAAAATGTGACTGGCAAAAGGGAAATATTTTAACACCGACCAAATTTCTTCAAAAATTTACTAAACTATTTGTTTGTAAACCGAAAATACTTTCTTGCCAAATTGATAGTTCCCCCGAATATTATACACATTTTTGTAAAGTAGCTCAATTTAATCAAATTTTTTGCTCAATGTGAAAAAAAAGAAGTTTTACGTCTGTTGGCCACTGCTTTGAAACAACCGATTATTAGGTTTTTTTATTATTTAGTTAAACGATAGTACTATGACACTCAAATTTTACTTGATTAGCTCAAGTTTAGTTTATAATAAAACTGTCACTGTACGTAAAAAGTCGACTGGCTAATTTTAATATTACAGTTCCATCCACGATTTAGCACAGATTAATATTGAGCTATTAAAACAGAAAAACTATTAACATCGAAAAACATATTATAAATATTTAGATCAGAATTATATTTGAGCATAGATAAGCTATTAATCTGACACGAGAGGCACATCAAAATACAAACAAGTTCCTCATTATCTTAATCAATTTCGACATTTTTTGATAGTTTGTTGGTATTGGTAATTCAAAGCAGATTTTTTGATTCACCTCTGTTATAAATTATCCTGTTAAATGTAATTCCGCCATTCTCCGTTGATAAAATCTAGGGCCATACTATATCACTAATAATTTAATAACAATTTTGAACTCGAATCTTTATCTCATTAGCTGGGCAAGCGATAAAGATGACGGAAATTTCTTTTGTTGCTCAATATTCGTAAAGGGTAATCCATACAAACAGGTTACTAAAAACCAAAAGGCCCATTTACTATTTAGAGCACAACTATATTAAATATACAAATTAGGTTACTCTTGCACTTAAGTAAGTCCTCGAACTGAAGAAAATATCGATTGTTAATCGTTAGAAATAGATATATTTATAAAAATGTCAAAAATGAAGACATCATCAAAAGTAACTGCACGAGAAAATACTTTAGTTAACTCAGCTGCTCAATTTCTCGCTGAATCCAAGTATGTTTAACTTGAGCTATTTCATAATATTTTGGTTTGCCTTGATTTGAGAATAACTTATTAAAAGAAACATATGTGCTTAAATCGAATTTATTTACAAAACACATAGGAAAATAATGTAGCTCAATCGCAGTTAAACATACACATTGAAATAAAAAAATCCGATTTCATCTGCTCTATTATATATCCAAATAGAAAGTTAAACATTATTTTGTTTCAATTCATTATCTAAATTGTTGCTCATTTCGAGATTATTACCTGGGTCATAAAAAATATTCTGATAATATTAGACCTAAAGAACTTACGAACATAAATACAGATTCGTCTATATAACAAAAGTAGCTCAAATTATTTTGACATTTCGTGACCAATGTAAAACATATCTAAAACGAAAAGTAGCTCAATTTATATTAGCGTTATATATTTAGTCCAAAATGTGATTATCCGAAATATTTTTAAAACAATGAGTAGCTCAATTTGGTCTATTCGTTAATATGATTCCTTGTGAGCAAAATCTTGACCAATTTGGGTTACTCCTTGTATTTTAAAATCTCAAAACATCACAAATAATCAACAAGTTGTACATTTATCTTACATTTTCCTTGTAGAAAATACATACCATATACATTGAAAATTAATTTTCCTCAAAACTTTAATTTAATTCTTTCGTCGTACATTGCATACAATTTTTTGCTAAAACATCTTGTAAAAATACTAGACATTTCAACATTTTTTACTTACACAACAATATTGATAAGCTTTTTTTTTAGATTTTGTAAAAAAAAATCCTGTTCAATATCTAATGTATATATGTACATGCTACGAACTAAATAAAATTTGATCAAGCATCATATTATATATTGTATGTACATACAGTTAAGGAGTTTCGAGATAAGGAGAAGGTTGAACATTTTATTTTCATCTTGATTTATGATGATATGTAAACAAGAAAATTTCAAATTGTAATTTGTACGAGTATCGAACGACAAAGGGTTTCTTTCGTATATAAAATTTTTCATGTTAATTATAAAACTGTAATTGAATTTTCCTAGCAAGGGAAATTGGAAAAAAAAATATTTTTACAAATTGTGTTAAAATATTGCATGCAAGCAGCTTTTAGTTTAAATATCATATCTATCTACACATGTGTGCATAATATCAAGATTTAACAATTTTATTATGAGTTAAGAATGTGTATGTGAGATGTGTTTGAAGGGAAAATGTAATATAATATAGAAAAGTGACACAAAATGTAATATTACAAGAGTACAATGAAATGAAAATTTTTTAATATAAAAACATTTGTCAGCATAAAAAATATTTATATTCATTTAGAGATAGAAAAAATACGATAAGAAATTGGAAAATGGAGAAAATTGTGTTGGTGTCTTGTATTGTGTTTTGTATTATATTTCAAGTTGACAGTTTTATTTATTTTACATATTATAATGTTTGTCACATTTTCTATTCTCGGGTTTTTTTGTTTGCTGTGTGTATATTTCCAAATTTGTCAAATTCTAGTTACTAGAAAAGTGTATATAGCTTAATACATATATGATGAGATATCCTTTAATCTGATGTTCAATTAGAGCTTTCCTTTTTATAAAATAGGCACCCATTAAATATCATTAATTTTCAATTTTAATATTTTTTGTGTCATACCTAGATAGATAGATAGATAACCTACCTGTAGCGTTTTGAGAGGTACCAATAAAACTTTTAATTTAATTTTTTTTATGTTATACGGATATAATTACATCAAAATAGTGTATACCAAAAAAAATGATTAATGAAAATTTTCCACTTAGCAAAAAAAAAAAATGAAATGAAATAAAGGAGGGAAAATTATCAACAGTAATAATAATAACAATAATAGTAATACTAGATAAAATTTATATAAAAAAAGGGTTTTCCTCATTTTATATATTTTTTTTCATGTTGAATACGAAAAATAAATCGAAAGAATGTAGTGATTTGGAAAATTAAATTTAATGAGAATTTTATTTTGATTTTATACGGAGGGAGTAGAGTGGAAATGGAAATTTTTATAATACAAATTTTTATTAGTGACTGGAAGTATCTCTCTCTGTTCTATATAAACCATACTAATAAAACGAATGAAGCTTTTAATTCTGTTGTTGATTTAGAAAATGTAAATGTTTTTTTTTTGTGATGTTTTCTAATATTGGGGTAGATATTTTATTCGATATGACAATTAAACAATTCCAAAATTGAGTGGTAAATATGTAAATAAGTCGCCCCAATGAATTATAATAGTTATTGGCAGTAAATTAAGCCAGAAAATTTAGGTTGCTCAGTTTTGCTCAATTTTAAAAATGTCTGTAAAACCGTAAAATGTAATGGTAAACAAAACTACCCATCCCTTTTGATCTTTTGTTCTCGTATTGGTGTGTGCATCATTCCGGAAATCTAATCAAAATACCAATTTAAGTCAATTAAAAATCTTTTTAGTTTTATACATTAATATGCAAAACTGTTCGTACAAACTACACTGTATAAGGTACTCTTCCAACTACTACTAGTTCTAGTGGTTGTAACCGTTGAATAACAAAATACATACTTGTGCAATATGTATACAAAAATATTTTCATTATTCCCCCTTGAAGAGTATCTATATGTACATATATAATATAGCATGCAATCAAGTTGTGTTTAGAGTTTAACAATTTTCCAGATTTTCTCTCAACTTATATTCTTTATTTTTATTTCCTGTGTAAACAACACAAAAACAAAATTATATAATTTTAAATTGCATTAAATGCAAGTACATCGTAGAAATATTAACTTTGTTATCTTCTCACTGTATACCTAGGTGTATAGAAAACATGAGTAAAAAACAACTCGTGGCAGGGATTATTTAGGAAATTTATGTAATTAATTTCAAGGTTTTTTTTTTTGCTGGTTTTTATCTCTCTAAAGCCACAATATAATTATTGCAACATTGTTATACAACTTATAATCACAAAAATTATAAATTATTTTAATTAAAATAAAATTAAAAAATGTAACAAAAAAGTTATTTGGAAAATTGACAATTTTTTTTTTGAAAATTATACGACTCATTTGTGTCCCCGGCTCTTTACATAATTATTTGTTGTAAACAAAGTTTTAAATGTATTTACTATAAAATGGTTTTTAGTAGTCGAATAATAGTGATCGCAATAAAATGCGATGAGTTGGAAAATATTTTTATTTAAATCGTTTCCTCTTCACGATAATGATGATGTCTGGCTCAAGTCTGGGGCAATTCAATTTTATTAAAAAAAAATATATATATAAATTTTTATTACCATAGAAATCTCTAGGAAATATATATTATTTTTATTAATTTGACGAGACCGTTCAAGTTTTATAAAAACAAATTTAAATTAGTTTTTCCAAAAAACAAACCAAAAAGGAAAAGGTCAGTTTCATTTAAAAATGTTGTTGTTGGCAAGTTTACTATAAACATGGGTTGGATATGTGCTCTAATTAGAAAATGTTAATCACATTAGAGGATTAATATTTTTTTTTTTTTGTAAGCTAATCTCGTCTAATCACAGATTACGAATTAACAGATCACAGTAAGGTAAATCCCCATTTTTAAGACAACTAAAGCACGTGTAAATTTTATGGTAAAGGTAAATTTTGGGTTGATGCTGCATTAAATCGTCTTATTGGAATATAAATACAGGATAATGTTCAGTTTAGCTAAAACGTAAGATGAAGAAAGAAAATTTTGAAATATATCGTTTGCTTTCGTGAAGAATCACAGTTGGAGTTAAACTGAATTAGTCTTACTCACTGGATTTCTTATTAGAGTTGTTGGATTAATTTGGGCAGTTTCATTAGTTAAAGTGTTCTTCATTATACTGAAAACTGTTTGGGTTTGGTTTGTTAGTTTCTTTTGTTTGCTTGAATTGTGTGTTTGCAGTTTGGGTTTTCACTAACCGTCTCCAGGTCCGATAATTTTGATTAGGGAAGTATGAGATCATTTTGGAAAATTAAATTGTTGAATTGGTCTGAAGATAGTCTGTAGTTGTTCAGGTTTAAATGTGGTCAAATTTTGGTTAGGTGGATCGCGGACCAAAGACCCCTAATTTGAAAATCAAACCGTCATCTAAGTAAAATTCGAATGTTTTATGTAGAAGTGAACTGTTGGAAGTGGCATCATACGGCTCGTATATGAATTGGAAATAAATTGGTTTAGCGGGTTATTGGAGGTCGAAAATTGGCGTTTCACAATTGGCATTGTTTTAATTTACCATATAGAATTTGATTTATTGTTACAAATAGTATTTTTGCTTTCATTTCTACAAGGGATCCAAAATAAGTTCACTTAGGTAATGTGTCATAATAATTTTAGAAAATTGGTTATCGATCCATTGTAAATCAATGATAATAAGGCTATCGACGAACTTTAAACGCGGTTATCTCGAAATGACGTTTTTGAAGTTGGCGTGCAAGATTGAGAAAAAACTACTGATCCAATCGTTCTAAAATTTTAACACGGAGATCTACATATATTTCTGCTCAGAATGAACTACGGAAGGAAAAATCGGCTTTCAATTTTTTCAGTTACAATTAATGAAGGGGTTTACAAAAAGGTGCATTTTCGAAAAAATGCCGCCATTTTTTTATTTTTCAACCAATTTTTTTCCTTTTAGTTCATTCCAAGGGCGATTTAACGCTGAATAAAACCGTTTTTTCAGACGTTTCTGAGAGTAGTTATGATGCACGCCGCGAATTTTCAGTGTTTTTGGAAAACCCTTGAAACAGGCGACCTTGGGCTAAAAAAAAATCTAAAAAAATTGTTTTTGTACTTTCAGTTAAATAAAATGTCAATGGAAAGTTCCATTAAAAGATATCTCTTTTTATTCCATTAAAAAAAATTATGAAAAACTTTTTTTATCAATTTTGAAGGTGCTATGTCCCCTTAATTCACCAAAACGAAAGTAATGGTAAGGCGGTACCCACGAATTGGCATACGGAGAAACTTGTTTACCATAGTTTATTGCGAAATCAGAAAATAATCAAACTACGTCATTACTTCTCACACCCAGAAAAAAACAATCAACTTTCGAGCACTGTTATGGCTTAACGAAATTCGATCATCACTTTATTCTGGGATCTTCTGGTTTTTCCAGAAAACAAAACTGAAACGCAATCTAACATGAGATTATAAAACACGATTTTGTCACAACAAAATATGGTCTGCGTCACATAACTAACAAAAAATATGAGTGAAAATCCATTTACTCAAATCTTAGAGTTTTCAAAATATAGGTACTAGCGTAACTGAATAATGGATATATACATATATAAGGGCCGGATCGAAAGCCGTAGTGTGTAAAGACAAAGAGATGATGTTACTGTTTTGTGGCCACTATGATTTTGGCCTCGGCTAACCAGAAGAATGTAACCAGGCAGAACCTGTCTTAAGCCTGTAGTTGTCAATTGTGTTGACAGAAAACAAATCGACTGGGTATAGCATATTGGCTTTCCTGCTGTATTTCGAGGGTCGCGGTGATTACCAAAAAGTTACGACTGCTGGTGTTTTCATCGTATCATACATTTTATGTTCGCTTTTGATGTGATCTCGAGTAATATTTATCGGTTTTTCTCAAGATTGATTTTTTATTTTATGATGGGCTGTCGATAATTTCAATCCTTTCTTTAGGAATGTAAATGTAAATTAAAATGAACTGTTTCTCGAGAATGGATTGTCTCTAAAGTATGAGGACAAACCCACCGGTTTGTATGTGCAAAAACTCAAATTTAATTTCTTGAAGAGGGGAAATTGTCTTCATCGTTTCCCGCACTGTCGCTTCTTTAAGTCGAACTAGAATCTTGAAAATATTTAATCGGAAAGACTTACATTATTAGTGAGAACCTAATGTCGTTTTATAAATATCCTCGTTAATCTCTAAGAGACAACCGATTTCGAAATCACCGCATCCACACAAGAGCATGATGACTGATAAACAGACTTGGTAGACAAGCTCTCGGGTGGTCCTTGTGGCCCTTTGAGAAACCCAAAGATTGGGTAAAAATGCAGCACGCTTTTCATAAAAGACAAGAAAACAAAGGCAGCTTCGAGAAATGGGCTTAAATAAGTCCTGACAACGGAGTCGACTACCGCGAAATTTGAGCTTATGATTATTTCCATATATTTAAAGGAGCTCTTAGTATATCAACTCTGAGCTCTGATGAATTTTTCTGTCTGTTTAATCAAATTTTCTCTTTTTTAAGAAGAAGAAATAATCATAAAAATAACGAAAAAGCTGAAAGTAGCAAAAGCCTAGTTTTCACACTTTTTCTATTTTATAAAATATCTATTATTATTGCAATAATTGTTTACTTTCAAACAAGGTTTATTCGAGGCCGTAGTTGTTGCCGGAGCTGATTTGTGGAACGAGAGTCGACTGTTTTTTTATTTGAACTCCACAGCTCGGGTACAAATACGAATTAAAAAGCATCAAACCAACACTGATTGGATGGATGGATTTTAGACTACAACGAGCCTGGAATGCTTGGGCTACTACGGGACAACTCATTTTCTAGGTTGCTCTGAATTTTCCATAAACTCAAGGGCATATGGGGTTGTATGTTTAGGCCTCGTAAGCCTGTCGGAAATTAGCAGTTTCAAGCCACGAAAATTGATAGAATCTCATGGAATCATTTCTGAAAACCCACTGACCAAAATCAATCGATAGAGGCTCACATTAGAAGTTCGATCGATAATTTGAGCCGAATGAGTAGTAGCATCATAGTATGAAAACATAACTTCAAAAGGTTGAAATTCCTGGGAGCCCTTTTATAAAATGCCACGACGATCCTTAGTAGGATGGGCCTCATTAAGAGCTCAAGAAATAACGGTCCTTTAACATCAATATACATAAAAAAAATACCTTTAAACTAAGTAAATCCAAGCCTGATACAACTTTATTCGGCCCAAACATTTTTTTTTATCTTACAACATCAATCTATCAAATACAGATTCTTAAGCCTTGATCGCCTAAAACTAAACTAGCTTATTGTATCTCGTTGAAACGCCTATCAAACCGAACCAAATTTAATTGCTAAATCCAATATATTTTATTAGACCCATGTTACTTATCTCTCAATATTTATTTACAAGAAAAAATATGAAATTTCCTGTCTCTAAGGATGCACATACACACACCTCGTACAACCAAAAACAACAAAAAGGAAATGACTTTAGTCCATAAGAAAGTTGAACGAATCAACACATCCATAGTAAAGAAATAGAAATCAGTTCATTGTTTTCTCTATATAATGAAAATGAAAATTTCATGCTTCTTCGTTTATATAATATACAAAGTTTTTCACAACAAAAGAAGCAATAAAAAAAAAATAGAAAAACCACACAACTCTGGTATCCATTAGTCACTGAGATGAAAAATAAAAATTTTCACCACACTCCCACATAATATTTTCTCGATCCATCTGAGCAGGCAGACATATTGAAACTGTATTGAAATTTTAATTATTCATTTTTAGATTTTATTTTTATGTTGCTGTATCCAGAAAAGGCAGCAAACATACAAAAAAAAAATCATTGTTTTCCACATATAAAAATTAATTTTTCCAAATATATCCCTTTTGAAAATCTCTAATGTGTGGAAAATGTTAGAGTGGGATATATATGGTGTATATACGAACGGATTTATGTAATTCAATTGTCAAAGGAATTTAGAGAAAAAGTTTTTTTTTGTTTAAAATTTACAGATTTTCCATCCTCCAACAACAAAAAAGGTGAAATAATTGATTACAATTTTAAAAAGTTTGGATATAATTTTTCAGTATTTATTTTTTTTTAAATTTGGTTTGATTACAGAGATGGAAATGGGGGTCTCCACTCTTATGCCCTTCACTTCATCATGCTGCCCCATCATAATAAATACAATTAAGTTTTGACCCAAAACTATACACAACAAATTTAAATTAAATTAAACTTCTTTTCATGTGTAAATTTTTGTGCGTGTACCGTACTTTATCTAGATAAGACAAATATCTCTAATTTGATTGACCTTTTGATCTCTGTTGAATATGAAAATTTACAATTGAACGAACTGAGAGAGTAGCTAGGCTTTATCTTTGTTATACTATCGAGGTAGCTACCCATATATGTAAGACAATTATTTTTGATGTACATGTACCGTTATTGTTATATATCGTCTTAATTGCATAATTAAGATATACGTACACTGCTTCTTATATGGGTAAATTATTATGAACAATTCCCATGAAATGTTTTTTTTATGAATTTAAATTACACTGCAAATTAAATTAAGTGAATCAAACAGAGTGCAAATTATATGTAGGTGCTCAGGAAAATTGTTTATATGAATGAATTATAACCCGAATGAATGAATTATAACCCTATTTTCTCGATTTGAATCGGAAGAGAAAAATCTTTACACCTCATTAAATGCTCCCTCTCTGCAATGTGCACAAACCATAACTATCACTTGTAATTAACCGATTTTGAAAATGGAAATTGTGTGTGTACGTACGTAGGGTATAAACCGATTAATATTCATGAAAAACATGAAAATTTCATCGCATCGTTTCAGTGTTTTTTATGTTGTTAATTTTATGCCACGGCGGTATATCGTTCTCTACGAATTAATTTTGGTTTGGTGTGTTAGAAATTTATATATAAATACATACATTCATTATAATCATAAAATATTATTATTATGATGATGATGAAAAATTATCATTATTTTCCAAAAATGAAAATGAAGATGTCTTACCTATTTTAAATATAATTCATTAAATATGCAACAATTCCAATAGAAAATTAAATATACATTTCATATGTACTATATATACACACAATATATTGGGTTGTGGGATGTATCCTAAATCTATATAGGAAAATTAATTAGATTTTTTTTCATATATCGTTTATAAACAGAAAAAGGATGTGTTGTACGTAGTTTTCTCTATATAAAAGTATTAAAAGCTTTACATATTTAAAGTAGAATAAATATTACTTGGATTCAATGTGGAAAAAAAATTCTAATTACCATAAAATTATTGTATATTCATGGTACATTGAGATGAGTGGTTGTAGAGAGAATGATAATCATCACCACAACCCATCTATCATTCATATTGTTTCAATTTAGTCTGCTAGTTTTTAAGTTTGAAAAATTATGTAGTATAATTTTTGAATAACAGAAGGAGTACCGTAATATTATAAAAAATCAGTATTATTGGTGAAAAGCTATCCACAAATATTTCTAATGAATATGAATTGAACATAAATTGAATATGAATTTAGTATGAATTGAATAAAAATTGTATAAGAATTGAAAATGAATTTAATATGAGTTGAATATGAATTGAATATGAGTTAGATATGAATTGAATAAGAATTACGAGTCGATTGTAAATTGAATTGATTGCAAATTGAACATGGATTTAATATGAATTGAAAATGAATTGAATCTGAATTGAATAGGAACTGAATATGAATTAAACGTGAAATGATCATGAATTGATTATGCGCTGAATACGAATTGAATATGAATTGATTATGAAATGATGAATTGATTATGAATTGAATATGAACTGAAGATGAATTGAATACGAATTTAATGAATTGAATAAGAATTGAATATGAATTGGTTTTGAATTGATTATGAATGGAATACGAATTGAAGATAAATAGAATACGAACTTAATGAATTATAGACATTGAATGTGAATTGAATATGAACTGAATATACTCTGAATTAGAATTGAATATCAATTGAATATAAAT
Organism: Nephrotoma appendiculata; assembly: GCA_947310385.1. Taxonomy (NCBI): domain Eukaryota; kingdom Metazoa; phylum Arthropoda; class Insecta; order Diptera; family Tipulidae; genus Nephrotoma; species Nephrotoma appendiculata. Next base: position 364,113,258 of record OX371223.1, on the reverse strand, counting down.
TGATTATGAAATGAATATGAATTGAATGAGTCGAATACGAAGATAAATTGAATACGAATTTAATGAATTATATAAATTGAATAAAAATTGAATATAAATTGAATACAAAATATGAATTGAATATGAATTGATTAAGAAATGAATATGAAGTGAACATGGATTGAATATGAATTGAATAAGTCGATTATGAATTGAACATAAATTGATTATGAACTGATTATGAATTGAATATGAATTGAATATGAATTGAATATGAATTGAATATGAATTGAATATGAATTGAATATGAATTGAATTAGAATAGAATATGAATTGATTATGAATGAATATGAAGTGCTTTTGAATTGAATATGAATTGAATGAGTCGAATATGAAGATAAATTGAATACGAATTTAATGAATTATATAAATTGAACATAAATTGAATATGAACTTAATATAAATTTAATTAGAATTGAATATGAATTGAACACGAATTGAATATTGAATTGATTATGAAATGATGAATGGAATATGAATTGAATACGAATTGAATATGAATTGAATTGAATAAGAATTGAATATGAATTGGTTTTGAATTTATTATGAATTGAATACGAATTGAATACGAAATGAAGATAAATTGAATACGAATTTAATGAATTATATAAATTGAATATGAACTGAATATAAATTGATTATGAATGAATATGAAGTGAATATGAATTGAATATGAATTGAATGAGTCGAATACGAAGATAAATTGAATCCGAATTTAATGAATTATATAAATTGAATATAAATTGAAAACGAATTAATTATGAAATGAATATGAATTGAATAAGTTGATTATGAATTGAATTTAAATTGATAATGAATTGAATTTGAATTAAATATGAATTGAGTATAAATTGAATATGAATTGATTATTGTTACCACTTGAGATGACCGATGGTTTAATTAAAATACGATCAGTCTGGATAACAAATACTTTTTATTGATTTAGTAATCACTTGTGTTTGACAGCAGCACCTTAAACAACCTGCCTTTGTTCTCTATTTTGCTTTACTTATATATCTCTTTCTCTCTTCCTTTGAGTTGTCGCATTCAACACAATTTCCCAGTTTCTTGTTGGAAACATCTCCCTCTTTTTATATAAACACCCCGAAGTCTTGCAGACGGACAGGCTGTTCATCTATAATGTGGATGACTAAACCGGTCTCGGGGAATTTTGCGTATCGCAATTTCTTGGCGGTGTTGCTGTTGCTGCTTAGCATCTGGAACTGTTGATAGCCCTGGTTGGAATATCTCTAGTGGGCATTATTATTAGGTCGTTGTTCACGCCGGTATTATCAGTGTCTCGACGAATCAGCTGATTGGCATCACCTTTCCAAGCTGCTTGATGATTTCTCCAACCTCAAACCGCCTTAATTGTGCTCCATGGTGTTTGTTAAATTGTTGTTCCTGCTACGTGTTCCTGTTTGTGCTGCGTCCTAGAACTGGTTTTAGCAAATCCAGATCGTTTCGGACTTCTCGTCCTAAAAACAGATGTGCCGGTGACATTGTTGAGCTCGTCGATTAGGAGTTGAATGGTAGATATGGAGAAATTTGGTTAAATTTTTCTTATTTGTTCCTTCCGCTTTTGAATTTTTGAGGTTCTTTTTTAATGTGTCGACGAATCTTTCTGCTCGGACGTTCCATATTGTGTGATACGGCGGAGTTTTGACATGATTTATTCCGCGTAATTCACAGAATTCCTTGAGCTAGTCACTCACAAATTGCGTACCATCCGTAACTAGATTTTCTGAATTCCCGAATATTCCGAAAACCTACTGAGCTTCTCTGAGCACTTTGACGATGTGATATTATCACACTCATGTACTTCGGGGCACATTGAATGCGAAACAACACTAACGAGGAACTATTTACCGTCAATCGGACCTGCAATGACGGTGTGTATGTGCTCCATAGGACGCATCGCTCCTGGCCACGACTGCAGTAATGTTTTAATTGGAGATTTTATATTTTCTGAGCAACGTTCACATGATCGCGTCAGAGTCGTGATTGCTTCGCCGATTTTCGGCTAATATACATGTGATCTCGCAAGCATTTTCATTGCGTCGGCTCATGTGTGCGCAACATGCAGTTGGGGCAACATGAGTTTGCGGAATCTGTACGGTACCGCGATTCGACTACCAAACATGATACACCCGTGGTTGTATGACAATGACTATCGACGGTTGTAAAATTGTAGTAGTTCCTCACTGTCAGGCAATGTTTTCTTCAATTTCTTGCCATCCTTGCTGGATGTATGAAACGACCATTCGAAGGATTTTGTCAGTTTGTGTTGCGCTCGAGATCAAATGACCGTTGATTGGCAAGGCCTTTATGGTTCCTTGAAATCCATCATCGATATGTTGTTCTTCTGCGTGGATACACGCGATGACCACGTCTTTATCTCGGACATCTGTTGTGGCTATGAGGCGTGACAGAATATCTGGATTGTCAAACTCGGTTGTTGACTTGTATTGTACTCTAAAATCTTAAGACAGTAGTGTTAGAGCCCAGCGCTGTAGCCGATTGGCGGTGTACACGGGAATACTGCTCTTATTGCCGAAGATACTTAGAAGGGGCTTATGGTCTGTGAATAGCGTGAGCTATCTACCATACACGTAGCGGAGGAATTTTTTTACCGAATAAATAAGAGCTAACCCCGCCTTCTCAATTTGACTGTAGATCTGCTCGGCTTTTGTGAGTGTCGTCGATGTGTGTGTGTGTGTGTGTGTGTGTGTGTGTGTGATATCTTCACGAATTGATTATGACTTTAATATGAATTGAACATGAATTGAATATGGGACGCAAATTAAAATATGAATTAACTGAGAATTGAACACAAATTGATTTTTATTGAATATAAATAAAATGAATTTCACCCTGAGTTGTTTTTCGCTTGTTTACCGAAAGATAACTCAATTTTAGACTCGCCCAGTGATACGCGACAATTTTACTGTAACAAATCGAAAATTTATTTTCGTTATTTAAATTTCCTGATGGTTGAATTAAAAGCAAGTCTAAAGAAGGGCGAAAGCAATAGAGTAACTAGCACCCGCATCCACGGGGGTCCAAATTTGTTGACTTTGATGAAGTGTAGAAGATTGGACCGGGAGGTACTGGGTTCGAATCCCATCAGAGGCTAGATGCAAATCGAATTTTCATCATCAATTACAATCGGTGATGTTAATAAACACAACTATGACCCTCTGATGGAGTGCAGAATTCAGCGCCGACCCACCGTCCATGTTAATGTACAGGTTGACATGGAGCTTGCAATGTGCAGGTGGTATACTGTAGTTGTGTGAGTAGGTGAATAGGTGAATGGGTTAATGATGTGGCGTGAATGCGTGGTATCACAATGGGCCAAACAAATGGCCTAAGTGTCAACCACTGAAACCTAACCTATGATTCGGCTTCCAATAAATTGTATATTCAAATCAAATTGAATATTAGAATTAAAGCTCGAATAATACGAACTGAATGTGAATAGAACATAGAAAATGAATTGAATATGATTTAAATACGAATGATTGAATACGAATTCAATGAATTGTAATCGATAACAATTGGTTATGGTGAATGAAATATAAATTGAACATAATGAATGAAATATGAATAGAACGTTAACTGAAAAACAATTAATGAATAGAAAGCTTACAGAGACTTTCAACTATGGCCTAAGGAATTTGAACAAAAAAGTTTGGTTGAATGTTTGAAACAAATTCAAATTTGAAAATAAAAGAAAATTACCAACTATTTATGGAAGTATGTGTATTTTGTCCGAAGCGAAGCGACTAGTGCTTCCTATTGAAAAAATCCATAATAATCTTTAACTCCGTAAGATCAGGGAATAGATACCTACTCAGGTTACTTCCCACTCTCTCTGTTAACGAAAATATCTCTCAGCTAACCAAAATTTCTCAGCAATCGGAAACACAATTGGATACAAATTTTATAAAGTTGTTCCTTCCGCCTTAGTCAAAAATAAAGGTCGAAATTAATTTTGAAGCTCGTCAAGATTTAAGTGAATATTCCGGCTCACATCGACAAAATATAGAGAACACTTTGATATTAGTTTCAGCCTAAATTTTCCTATACGATTCGTGAGTCTTATTATCGACCTTACACAGTAAAGTTGTTTTTACATGTATGTTAGATCCTAACCAGAGATGAGGCTCAAGATGAGCCTTTTAGGAAATTTTAAGGTAGGCCCACAACCCTTTGCTACGCTACTAGGTAAGCGAAGTCATCCACACAAGAACAAAGATGCAACAAAATAGGATATTTATTTCATACAGGGTGGACTGATTTTCTAACCACGGGCTCGTACCAGTCTTAGCTGAATAAATTTGGATTTGGAAAGGATTTGGAGTGATTCAACTTTGCATTAATAAAAAATACTTTTCGAGTGTGTGCTTTGAACGATGTGTAATTATTAGCTTCGTTTGAACTTTTGTGATGCCCGAGAGTGACGAAATATGATCGAGGACTAACAGAAATTTAAACAAGATGGAGCATCTCCTTATTTGATCCTGCCAGTTTGTGTATTCTTAAATGAACGGAAGTGGCAGACCAGATTAATCACCCGCCTAATCATCTGATTTAAATTCATTGGATTTCTTCGTATGGGAACATCTCAAATATGTTGTGCATATCAATGGAATAACTAGGGACCTGTATTTTTTATTTTTATTTGAAGCACTCCCAACTCTTTCGCAGTTCACTTTTACCGTTCTACTTTACGCATTGCTTGCCAAATCGAGGACGTGCGGCTATAGGTCCGATTTACGTAGAACCCAAAATTCCACAAACTATTAATTAGAACGACCAGCAGCAACCCTTTTTCCAGATACTAATGGCTTTACGTGAAAGTGAGGAAGAGCTTAATAGCGGTGTCAATGGTTCAAGCTTCGCGTGACACGTTAGCAATTACAGTGCAAAGACGACAATGGGAAATAAACAGTATCATGCGCATGGTTGAGAGTACTACTCTCCCATGCACACGGCTAGTCTTCTTTCTCTTCCGTTCATAGCAGAGTACGACACCTTCCAATGACAAAAAAAAAAAACTGACGTTTTCACGACGCCGCTTTCGGTTTCAGTCCACCACGATTATTGATACATAACCACGAACAACTCGATACGATTGACTCGAAACATATTATCCCGGTCACTTGAAACTATCATAGCCCCCTACTATTCATCAATGTGTTATTGATCTGAAGAGAGGCAATATGACAATTTATACATACAAAACCCCAGTTAAATCTGGAAATCTTGCAGAACAGTGAACTTTTAATACAATTATTTCTACAATTTGTGTCTAACCAATTCTAATTCTTCTTGTAGAGAAATTTGAAAATGCGAATTAAAAACAGCAGTATTTATTTGAGACATATAAATAAGAGAACACAATACATAATAACCGATTAAGATATTTCAGAATATTTTGAATCATTGTTAGGATCCCAAATATGTTTCAACTATATACGACGTTGCCTTTCCTATAGGTCAGCTCTAATTTTATCTAATGGAAAACTGTTCTGCTTCTTGCGAGACACCCGATACTATTTTGTTTCTTGACCTACAAAAACAGCTATATACGAGATTCCCATAATTTGCCTAAGGGAATTCCTAGCTGCTCTCAGGTAATTTTCCATTTTGAAACTCATTTATCTTTTGTAATCTTTTCAATGACACTCGCAAGGTAATAAATATCGAACAAATAACCCAATAAATCACTTCCAAAATCAGGCGCTACATCCATACGTAACACAGCACATAAACAATTTATACTCGTAATTTCGCGCATAAAAAACATCAGATTCATCTTGTTTTATTACAAAAACCATAAAACAACTTCCATTTATGATTTTAAAGCATTTAAAAACAAATGAAATACATTACATAAATGCTTTAAAAGGGGTTTCAGTTCCAACCTGATTGTTTGACGGTATCTGTGTACACTAACAAAGCAACAATTTGTATAAAACTGCCATATATAAAATTACTAAAAATGGATGGAAAATCAAATCACATTACGCGCACCACGCACACACATACACGTATTATAAATATGTATATATTTTATTTTTATTGCATTTTCAAATATGGAAAACTTTTTTTTTCCGTTTTAGGAGAATTTGTATTTGATTTTTCTTCTTCTATGCCTCTTTTGAGAAAGAAAAGTTTTATTGTACAAAAGAACTTTTGTTTTAATGTTGGCACAACCCCCATATCTAAGTTTTATTTGCTTTGAGCTGGAAAATGTTAAACATTTTTTTTTTTTTGTAACCAAAGGGTAATAAAATATTTGCCAAAAATTTCAAGCATAGGGGATACGGGTGTTCCAAAAAATGTTTTTTGATCCAGCCTACACATAAAACAAAATAAATTATATAATTTATTAATTTCACATCAATTTTTCCGCCTGCAAAAGAAAAACCAGTCTATCTCTATACATATTTAGGACACAGGGTGATGCGTATATTGATTTAAAAATTACGATAAGTTGATTTATTTTTACTTACTTATAGCATCCCCGAATGTGTATGTGGTTGATTCTATTTTTGACAAATTGGTTTTTTTCATCTAATGATTGAAAAAGTTTTCCACTTTTCGATCAAACAAAAAAAAATCTCCTAATTTTCTTTTTATCACAAAGCAACTCACATACATAAAATTTGTAAAGTTGCCAGCCAAGTTTGATAGGTCATCAATCAAATTTTGAATCTGCGCGACCATGTAAAATATTTTATAAAGTAAATTTTCAGCGCGAGGTAGATAAATCGCGTTCGCTTTAAAGAAAATTTCATCCCTGTACTAACACGCAAAATATTTTAAATCCTCTTTTCATGAAAATTAAATTTAAATCTCTATTTAATGTAACACTTATTTTGTACCCCAAGAAAATATACAAATTTTTTCAATTTACACCGCACAATCTGTTCAGATGATAACAAAAAAAAAGTTTTTTTCGGAAAATAAAAAATCTGTTTTCCTCTCATATATCCGTCATCCATATAAAAATAACACGTGAGTTAGTTCGTGACTATCGTATACACACATTTCCGATAAGGACGACATATTCAATGTCGTTTTCCTTCTACAAGGATCATAAAAATCGTTTTTGTCGTTATAAAATATATGTGAGAGGGGATATGGAAAAACCACTCGACAAAATTTATTTTATCGGACATTTCGGAACAAAACAAAACAAAAAAACGAATGTCATGCGGATGAGCATAACAGAGACAGACGTAGCCAGAAAAAATTTAAATTATTATTTTCAACATCAAAAGGAAAATGATAAAATCCAAATTAGTTGTTATTTTCAAAGAAAATATATACAACAGGCACAGAAGTTTACGAGAAATAGGGAGAAAAAAAGCTTTTGCATTAATGCGGTTGCCGTTTTAAGAAAAATTTAAAGGTCATCAATAAAATATTCACAAGTTGGTTGAAGAAGAAATTTTATAAATAAATTTTAAGGATTTTTTTGTAACCGGCGGCGATGATTATTGTTGGATATCAAAACCAATGGAATTTCTTTTAATTTAGTTTGGTAAAACAATTGGTGAATAAATTAAATCACGTTCAATTGATGTTGATTACGATTTCAATTTACAAAAAAAAATTAAATAGGCGTTTTCTTAAAGTATGAGACGGCACAAGTTAAAGCATCCCTTTTAAAATCACTGGTGTGCTGCATTACATCAAAACATTAAATTTATACATTATTTTAATAATAAATTTCCGTTGAAAAGAAATTATAAAATCGTACGTGTTAAGCTCGATTTATATTATACGTTCCTTTCAGTTCCTTCATTTATCGTATCAGACAAAAAAAAACATTGTTACATATATTTTATATAGGAGTATTTATATTATCCGTTCCGTAAGTGAAGGAACGGATAATATAAATACTCCTATATAAAATATATGTAACAATGTTTTTTTTTGTCTGATACGATAAATGAAGGAACTGAAAGGGACGTATAATATAAATCGAGCTTAAAAGGGACCTGAAAATTGTGGACAAAATGCCACATTCAACTAAAATGGACAAAGAAAATGCCACAAATTTGTTGGTTTGATTTTTATCAAGAACTGTCACCCCGGTGGCAAAGTGGTCAGCATCAGCATATCTTATAGTCGTGATACCAAGATGGGCTTCTGGTATGACTTAGGTGATAGATGTACCTAACTTTTAAATTTAATTTCCCGATTGCGTTATCTCTAGGATTTCCACAAATAATTAATTAATTAAATCGATATTTCATATCAAACCAAAGGTACATTGAAACCATAAGGATAAATTGCTTGATTTGCTTATTCTTAAGTATTTTTAAATTTTTGAATCTTTGTGGGAAATCTCGACACAGTGTATGCATATGATGATTACATGTTTCGTGTCTTCTAACTACCGTGATATTTATTCCTTTTCACCGATATTCATTATTATTTATTTAATACAACTTCAAAAATATTTCGGATTGAAATTCTCGTTTTTCTTGCATTTTCTATATTTTTTCGGGATAGTATTTAATTTAGCAAAGAAACGCACCAAAATTGAAAACGTGTTTTCGGGCTGGTTTTTCGTGCTAGCTTCACATACATGCTTCGAATCACAATTTTCGATGCAACTTCTGTCAGTGAGTAATCATCATTTCTCATCAAAGTTTGCATAGTGGGCAGAACGCCACAATATACAAAATGCATGTCTAGTAGTAATTTTAAAATAGATTCAAAGATATTTTAACCCTAGAAAAGAAACGCGAGATGAAAAAACACCCATACCAGTTTAAATCTCGCGGCAAACACAAATGGCTTATGTTTACGACCCGGGACCGTAACCATAATTCAGTTTCATGTATATACTTTATACTCGCGTGTGTATACCATCACCTCACTTTAGTTTTCACTGTTTCAAGATTCGAAAAATGGCTAGGCGGTACAATTTAAGACCTTTGAAGGCTGTAGTTCAGTTGATTGATCAGGAGGAAGATCACATTGAACCTGTGGAAAATCTAAGTGATGAGCAAAAAACTAACGGAAGAGGAGTGGCTCAGAATCGGAGCAAAGTGCAGTATCAGACAACGAACAAGTTGAGCCCGTGAATGAAATTGAGGTATGTAAATCATATTTTTCGGTTAATTTCGGTGCGAGAAAATGTATTTCTTAGTTATTTATTGTAATTTTTAGTCGGAGGAGTCAGATGATGATGGCTCGGGTACAGCTCCAGCATTCAAGAAACTGCGTAATACAGAGAGGAGAGAAAGTAGGGGAAGAGGACGGGGAAGAGGCAGCAGTGGTAGTAACCGTGGACGACGAAAGATTATTGTTGTGGGTAAAGATGAGCATAAGTGGTACACAATTCCACGTGAAAGATTGTCAAATAGAGGCCACATAGTCACGAACCTTGCCACTCCACTTGGACCTGCAAAAGAGGTCAACTCTTTTTATGAAAGTTGGAGTTTATATTTTGACGAAGCCATGCTGTCGAAAACTGTCCGGCATACTAATGAAGAAATCGACCGTTACACCGTGGATCGAGAAATAAACAGGCAGTTGGATAATACATATAAACATGTCGACGTAATTCAATTGAAGGCTTTCATTGGTTTATTGTATTTTTCTGGTCTTCAAAAAACAAATATGAGCAATATTCACGATCTATGGGATCTAAAAGTCGGTTGCATAAGATACCGTGCCGTTATGTCCCTAAAAAGATTTCAAGCCCTTCTACAATCCCTGAGATTTGATGATAAGAACACTCGAGCAGTTCGTCGTGTTGAGGATAAATTCGCCCCCATAAGACAAATTTGGGACTCATTCATTGAAAAATGCAGGACTCTATACAGCCCCGGAAAGCACTGTAAAATTGACGAACAAGTGTTATCTTTTCGTGGGCGCTGCCCTTTTAAGGTTTATAACGGTCAAAAACCAGAGATAAATATGGTCTAAAATATGTCAATTTGAATGACTCTGAAACAATCTATTTAGTCAACGCAATTCCATATGTCGATAAAGTGGTTTTGGAGGACAAAACAGAAAAAGTGCCATCCTATTACGATAGAAAGTTGAGCGAGCCAATTTATGGAAGTTCCAGAAATATAACCTGCGACAACTGGGTTTCCTCAACAGACATTTTCGATACAATGTTGGAAAAGAACCTCACAATGGTTGGAACACTAAGAAAAAATAAACTGCAAATACCTTTTTCTTTCAAGACTGCTGGTGAGCCAGGAAGTTCAAAATTCGCTTTTGACCGAACGAAAACTCTGGTTTCCTACACTCCTAACAAGAATAAAGTGGTCCTTGTTTTATCAACGTTCCATCGATTGCAAGAAATATGTGAGACTACAAATAAACCAGAGATAGTCAATTTTTACAACATGTGTCACGAATATTCAACAGCAAGAAAAACTAACAAGTGGCCAGTGCGAGTTTTCATGGGGATGCTGGACCAATCGGGGATCAACGCCTCGATTATATACAATTTCAATGCTGTAAATCCATCACTCAACAGAAGAGATGTTTTGAAAAGTTTAGTCGAAGATCTCACAATTCCTCATATCCGGAGGAGGAAAGAGTTGAAAAATCTGCCACACCAAACAGTATTTTGTATTCAAGAGATATTGGATGAAGGGCCAATACGACGGGACATAGGAGGAACAGGTAGGATGTGTTCATTGTCCCCGAACCATCAACCGAAAATATGGAGTCAAATGCTCCAAGTGTCAGGCCTTCGTGTGGCAAGACCATAGAGCTGTTATCTGTCAGGCGTGTGGTGAGCAAGAATGAGAGATAAAAATGTTTAATGATAAATTTAATATTCTTTTTCAATAATTGTAGTTTATCATTCCAAATAAAGACATTTTTTACCAATTTGAACGAAATTCTTAATGATTATGCCTCATAATCATTAAGAATCGCGGCAAAAATTGATTTTTCAAATTCTTGCTATTTGCGCACTTTGATTTCTCAAAATAAATACCTTTTTTAGAGAATTGGCTAAAACCACTATAATACCCTTAAAACATAGTATCTTCCCTTTAGAACCCCGTTGGAAATACTCGATTCGATTTTTGTTAGTTTTTCACGTTTTTTACCCTTCTTGGTCAATTTTCTAGGACCCTTCAAACATTAAGCCAAAACTACTTAGTTCACGCGATTCTATATTAAAAGACGAAAAAAATGAGCCCCCTTGGAAACTTCAAAGTCATACAGGACCCGAGATACGGAACCCTTGAAAATTGGAGTGTTTTTTCACCTCGCGTTACCAGATTAGGTAAAAAAAAATAGCGATACCTTTCTAGGGTTAACAATAACAACTATAGTGAAGTTTTCGACCAACTAAATATGACAAAAAACTTTACAATAGCCCAAAAAGTGTAAATCTACAATTTCAAAAAATATCTGTTGAAAAAATCTGTTTACAATGAATGGCAAGCTATTTTAGCCACAACCATGACCCATAATCTTTCAATTTTCTAGAAGCCAACAATTTATGCGGCGGGCCTCATAGGCTTTTTTAATTTTAAAATTTTGCTCTAGTAAAACATGTAATGTGGCGGTTCGTTGGTCAATGACAAGGCATCGTAGAGATGACTACGCTCAACAGTACATGAAGTCAAGTTATTTAGACAATTCTTTATGTTTTCTAGAAGCCAACATATTTATGCAGTGGGGCACTCATAAATTTTTTAAATTTTGCTATAGTAAAAAGTGTAATGGCGGTTGGTTTGGTATGGTTTTATTGTGATTGTGTTGTGTATTTAATTCGAGAGAACTAAAAATAGGCGAATAGATGCAAAATTTAAAAGAATCGAATTTCGTAGGCTAATCAGTAATTCGCTAGTACTACAACTACATGGTATTGTAACATCAGTCGCCGCGACCTGATGAGAAGTCTGATTTTTTCAGATCAATAATTTCATCCGTTCGAAACTGATTGTTGTGATTCTTACAAAGTTTCCATCAATGAGTCAAAAATTCAAATAATGACTAAAATTTGACGAGCAAACGTAATACGGCCACAATTTAAAATACTTTTTAGAACAATGACGACCAATTGACATGCATAAAATACAAAGAGATACATAAAATATATTTAATATAGCTATTAAATACAACAACAAGTTTAATGAATTTCCAATTAGCATTCAATTTATTTTAATTGCCTTAAAAATCACATTCAATCAAATTATAGAATTTGTCTCAGTTGTTGCCCAATTTGAAGCGAGCAATATTTTTAATTGGATTCAATGGAAATAAAATAATGGGTTAAAATTTAATCAATGTAATTAAATTATGCTCTTCACTTCTCCTAGCCGAAACGACCTATTTATAAATACATAAAATATATAGAGAAGTGATTGGATTTCCACATCACCACCATTAACTAAAATTAAATTAAATTTCCATTTTCCTAACGTTAATGTACAAATCCTATTCAATTATATTTAATCTCTAAAAAAAAATTAACTCACTCTCTTTCGAATATCCTTCCGCATTCGTTTCGAAGCAGAACGACGGTACATCAAAATTTTGAATAGGCAATCCAAAAGTAGCCCCATATATTTATCGTTCATTGGACCAACAACAATATCAACATAAAATCATCCAAGTACGACTCATAATTCTAAATTAATTTTATGCGGTTTACCATCTTTTATTTTGGGGGGCCGTCACCCTATGTGTGCCTACATTAATTTCGAAACACCACAAAAAATTGATTAAGGGCATTATTATTTCTATGTACACTGTTCGACTACGGCTATACATAAAATTCGTGACTTTTCATTAAATTGCTCCAAATTTACCAGGAGAGGAATGTTCGGGGTATCCACCATCCCGAAATGTATATAATTCATTGTAACACATAATTTAATAATAAATCAAATTTAAATTTGTTCTGCGTATGAACAACGCAACAAACCATCATTAGAGAGTCGGAAAATTTGTCTTGTGTGTATGTGTATTAAATACTGAAGCGCGGTATGAACAGGAAACCGCCAGTGGAAAATTATGTTATTATTAATTAGAAAATGTAAAGTGGGCGATATGTTATACATGCACTTGCTTCATGATGTGTAGGATATTTTTTTACTGGTTTGAAATGCGTGGGGATGTTGAAAAATACACGACCGAGATTTATTTAGGACACAAAATATTTCATATTAATAATGTTAATTGCTTGCGGCCTATTAAAATATATTGTTTGGCACTTTACCTCTTTAAAAGACCCGGGGCGTACCTCCCACCCCATGGAAATAAATCACAAGACAAGAAAAAAATATGTAGCGTAACGCGAATATAAATTTTAAAAACTATAAAATTAATTAGGTTTCAATTTCAATAAATCTTTCCCGTTCCGTAGTTCAGTAATTTTGCAAAATAATAAATCGTCTTAGAAAAGTAGGGGGAAATGTGATGACAAATAATTCTCCTGATTGTTTAAATTTCTGCCTATTATTTACTCAAAACCATTCAATTATATGGCATTTAATTATGCCATAAATTAAACGTTTGAAATTAGAATTTCCGAGTTTCCACCGAATTTCCTCGCAACCACAGATAAAAAAAGCCTAAAATTTATTTATTTACACATCACAAGTAAACACCAAAGCACATAAACTAAAATCCTTTTTTATGTCAGTGTTTGCTTTTAAAAATATACCCCGCCGAAAATGCTTCGTACCATTCTCCGAGATTTTACCGTCGCCTATATATCGAACTTTAACTTGTTGACTATGCACACAATTATATTTCGCCTTTAAAATAAAGTAAAAGTAACAAAAAAAATTCCCCGAAAAAAAGTAAATAACATTTTATTTTCCCTAAATCCTCTAAGCATACATACATACATAACATAAAAAAATCATGTTTGCCAACATAACAAAAATATTATGTATATTTTGCGTGTTTACAGTCTTCGACATCAAAGGGTAAGCTTTTATGATATATATTATGTATGTATGTGTATATAATACGTTTCTTGACATGGTAAATAGTTCAACTTTGTCTATACCTATATACATATTTATATTTCCCAGCTTTACACAACAGAGCGAGCAACAGAGGAGAAAAGGGAGAAAAAAATCTATTTGGTTATTTTTCAAAAGCTTGAAAACTATTTGTTGTTGTTGTATTTTTTCCTCAACCAAAAAAACCATATAAAATTGTCAAGAGAGCTTAAAAAGTTTTTACTTTGTTATTTGTTTTTCGTCATAGTTTTTCCAATATATAACACACAACGTACATAATCATGCATATTATATTGAGAATGGGAGAATCGAATATGAAGTTTTAATTTAATTTTTATTGTTTTGTTGTATGAATGAGTGTTTGTCAGTGTTTGCTAACCTAGTTCTATGAAGTTCTCCCTGGTTACAATATAAACTTATGGTTAGACCATCCAGAACACTATCATTAGGAATTTAAAATTTTGGTTGTGGGGTTTGGGTTTTTTAAAATAAAATGTATGTATGGCATTAAATGGGTATCAGAGGAAATACGGTCTAAAATGAGAGATAGTGAAGAATTCAATAATAGTTCGTTGAACATAAAATATCGATTACAATCATCATATTTGCCTTTTAAGTTGGGGATGCCAAATTGCCTGAAAATTCAAAAAATTTTGAAAAGTTTTGCTTAATTGTACATTTAAAATTGAAACTGAACAATTGGCCATTGTTGAAAGTGAAATTTTGCATCCTAGCTATCCTTAATCGGCCTTTACTGTAATGGCATATGTGCTCGTGAAGTTTTTCAAATAACTGCCATGATTACCGATATTCTTTCATAAATTTCATACTCGAAATTCAGATTGAGTCGACTTGTTGAAGATGTTTTCTTAAAAGTGGGACTGTTATCATCTCATCGGAGCTAACCCTAATGACCATTGGACTCACATGTGGATTTCATATTTTAAATTTATTTTAAAAAGTTGAGAATGAACGATTTGAGATTATTGAAGGGGGAAATTAAGTATTTTCAGATTTCACAATGAAATTTAGTATTCCATTCAATACTATTATATTTAATGGGAGGGAGGGGGTTTATTTTAATATCATTACGAAATTTTCCAGTAAAGGACAAGTGGCGCAGTGGTTAAAGCTTCTGCATTTGGACTGGGAGGTACTAGGTTCGAATCCCACCAAGGATGCAAAGCGAATTTTCGGCATCGATTACGATTGGTGACGTTAATAAACACAAATATGACCCTCTGTCGGAGTGCAGAATTCAGCGCAGACCGAGTGTTCATATCAGTGTCCAGGTTGACATGGAGCTTGCAATGTGCAGGTGGTATACTGTAATTGGGTGAATAAGTGGTGTTTGCGTGAATGAAAAGGGGGTATTAATTGACCTTAAAAGGACATTAAATCCATTGGACAATTAATACTTTCTTTAGCAAAAAAAAAAAAAAAAAATATTGAAATTTTCAAATCTTCAAAAATTGAGAAAAATTATGAAACCGAAAGCGAATGTTGGTTGATGATCTGAAAAAGGCCATTCTGAATCGGATTGATCATCATGAAATTCGAATCATCAAAAGTTCTTATTGGCTGAAGTTCTGAATTACGGCCATCCAGAATGAAACTTGGCTATTTTTTAATCGACCATAATATAATTTGGCTTGCATACTAAAATTACCATTTTAAAACGAATTTTGGGAAACGTTATAAAAAATTGTTATATTAATCGCGACACTGGCTCATTTTTTAACGGATTATGGTAAAATTGCATTCTTAGAAAGGATTTGTTTTGAAGATCAAACCATTTATATGGTATTTATGGGTTGGATTGGGACTATAATCCTTATTTAGGTTGAGGTTATGCTAGAATTTGATTATTTTGAATAGAACACTCGGCATTTTTCTACATTTAGAATTACGTGAAACATTATTCAACATTAATTCAATTTGCCTTTGGATAGAAGCAGATACAAAACTTTAATTGATTTTTGATGATAAGCGGTGAATTTTCATGATTCTGAATTCTACTATAATTATATCAGCGAGCTGGTTTTCAGGCTTTTTGTCTTCCGTCAGAATTTTTTGAGCAGCAGACAGAAATTTCGTTCCAATTTTAATTTTAAGATAATGCTTAATTCAAAGGGATAATAATTAAATTAAATTCAATGGAAAATTAAAATATTAAAAAAGAACAAAACATTTTTTTGACTGTTTCTAGCAACTTCAGCTTCTCAAGATCACTAGATTCGTTCTGAGGTTCAAGGAACTGAGACCGTAAACTACATAGATACATATGACGTATGACGCTAACTTTCTAAGAACATTCAAATGTATAAAACAACACAAAGCAGTGGCATAATGACAAACATATATGTAGAAATCCCAAATTAATAACATAGAATGGCCATATTATAGAACGTCTATCAAAATTTGTGTCCAAATTCCACCCTACCAACCAAACTTCGACATGATATAGATCTGAAATTCTGTATCGACCCTATTTGAATAAGACATTTTAATTTTTATGCCGACCCTTTCTAGTACCGTCAGATGGTGTGCGACTTCTGTCGTTTTAATTGTTTATATCATATTCAGAAATAAGGTCATTAGTCAAAAGGTCGGTTACAAATTAGGCCTAGATTCTGTTAAATTTTTTCTATCAATGGTGGTACAATCGCTATGAGTTACCATTTTCTATTCAACCTTGTAGGTAGAAAATTAGATTTTGTGTTACAGTTACGATGCATTATAACTCGAATCTTTCACATTGAATTTCAATTCTTTAAAGAAGGGTCCTATAACTACTGTCAAAATTCGATTTAGACTCCCAACTCCACTTTACTACCAATCAAATTTCAACATGATATAGAATAGGAATTTATAAACTTTCTTACTTCGTGAACAATTGTGTCATATAGCTCCGCAATCCATTGGGCGCTTTCAAGTCCCCTATCATGATTAGTGAAATAATCGCCAATTTGATTTGAAAATTTTATAGTGCTGAACATTTTCAATATGTTGGTCGCTAGTTTACTCAACATGTTCCCAAATGTTGGGGATCCTAAATGCGCCCATTATAGAGGTGCGAAATATTAGACTGCAACACATATTTACGAAAACCACCGCTCAACACATCAATTTTAATTTATAAATTTCTTAGTTTTAGCTGAATCTTTTTCAATCAGTTCTTCTTCTCTGATGGATGAGGCATAATTTGACCTCTCTGGATATTTTAAAAAGCAAAAATGTTTCATGTGGGGGAAAATACGACTTTAAAAATCAACGACCACCGATTAATTTTCCATTATATTAAAGAAATTGATCAAGAAGAGATCTGGTTTCAACAAGGTGACTTAACTTGCCGCACTTGGGGTGCCACATTAAATGTAACTCGATACGTTGGAACACCTAAAACCCACCATCCGTCAAGTTAAGTAAAAAATGAGAAGCAAAATTTTGTGTATCTACCTCAGTTCAAAAAATATCCACTAAGAGTAAAAAATTTGCAACCAATTATTACTAACATTTTATAGGATAAGAAAATACTTAAATTTTTAGAAAGATTAAAAGGCCTTTAATGAACGTGATAACATTCGCGACTATGCGGACCATATAGTTTGGTAATCGCTGATATAGAGGAAAAAAATAAAATAGTTCTATTCGGTACGGCCATATTCAAGAACTTCCAATAAAAATATATTTTAGAATTCCAATTTCATTTTACGAACTAAAATGTATCAAGAAATAGTCAGATTCCATTCTGGATAGCTTTATGTCAGAATTTCAACCAATATTCGAATAACTTAAATTCCAGTCTAGGACCAGATTTGCAACATAATTGGTTGAGAAATGGTGTAGTTCTATTTAAAAGGGTATTCGGGTAGGGAGTTAGGATTTAGTTCCTCGAGGAGGTTTGGCATATGTATACGGTAGTATTTGGATCTGCAACAGTTCATTGGCGATTGCCCAGTGCTTTACATTTTAATTCTATGTTCTGTGCTATCTGAATCCCTCCTTGCGCCAAAATCGACTGCATCATTTTCTAGAATGCAAAAGTGACCCCACATTAGGGTAATTTTGCTTTGTATCCCTTTGTCCTTGGAAAGCAATAGCAGTTTGGCTTGCAATGAGGACTACAACTTTACTAACCGATGCTAAGAAGATCTTTTATCTGAATCTTCCTTTGATCAATACAAGTTTACAGACCAATTTTGCTAAGGCAGAGTATGACCTAGTCCCGAATACCCCAGCAAAAGTTACCGTATTTGTTGATAATCCGTCAGTATAGTATATAGATACATGACGCAGAAGAGAGTATAAAATTCCATAATGGAATATGTTAAGTATAATGACTCTCGAAATGGTCAAGTCTTTGATATGGAAGTGCATCATTGGCTTTATAATGCTTTGGTAAACACCCATACGACATTTGCATTTTCATACCTCTCGTTTTACCAACAATTCACGTTCGTTAGCTTTGTTGAAACGAAAAAAGAGCAATTTTAAGAAACGAAGTTTTCTTTCACGGTTTGCAAACAGAGCAAATGAAATTTTCTACAAATTAACATTTAGATTGGATTCTCTGCACATTTTTTACTCGCCTAAAAACAACTTTTGCATCGGCAAAACAGATGTTCATGATAAGGATTTCGAGTGAAACCGGATGATAATTGTGAAATCGCAGCCACAAAACGAGAGAAGAGATGAGAGAACTACGCCTTGGAGACAGCTTTATTCACATAAAGAATGGTGCTATAGAATTACTTCGGAATGTATGTTGCTAAACCACCGCGTATATCGATATAAACATACAACAACGAATCGCATTGAAGTTATTCCAGACTTTCATCTGACGAATTTAAAAAAAATACTTTTCACATATTATATACCCAAAACCCCCCCCCCCCCAATACCCATCGATTTACTGCACTTTTTATTTTCTCCACGAATTTGAGCAACAATGATTTGTCTGAGGTGGGTAGTAGGTTGGCTAATTAGTAATTCTCTCTTCGCCAATTTCTGACAAAACATCAAGTTCCGCTGATTGTTGGGATTCCCGTAATTCGAATGTCCTTGATACGGGGTCCTGCAGTTTTAAGCCGACACAGCACTTCTTAGTGTAAATTCCAGGCCGGTAGGAGAAAACGGTTTTGTTGAAATTTTCAGAATGTTGGCCAATTCCTTAATATAGCGAGAATTTTCAAGATCAGGTGGTTCTCATACTAGTAGTTGGTCATAAGATTTGTGGATCAAAAAAGTATAAATATTATGTATTTGAAAACTAAAAATTCTGGAATGAGTTTTTTTTTAAGGCGTCGGAAAAGGCCTGAGATAATTTCAAGGCCCTGGACAACTAGTGGATTTTTGTGATCTACACTAATTTTTATCAGAAATGGTTGTGAATCATGTTCCAGAACTTTAATCAAAACTCTTAAAAAACTAATTCCATACTTTTTTAGTATACGACTCAGTTAATCAAAATATGAGTTTTGTCGAGCAGGCAACACTTCTTGGCCACAAAGTTTTTATTCAATATGGGGATTAGTGAATTATACAACCAAGCTCCAAACTGAAATCAAAATAAAAAATTCAATTTATCTGGGGTGTGTGCGACCAAGTGCCACCAATGTTAAGGTCTAACGCACAAGAAGTATGAATTTGGATATCAGGCTTCATCGGAGTCAATCTTATTTTAATTTAATTTAGAAATTTGATTTGCCAAAGCGGAATTTTATAATCGACATAAACGATCATTTACCATATTTAGTCTCGTAATCAAACATTTCCTAACTAGTCCATTTAACTTAAATAAATTATTTAGAATTTTCTATTTACATGATTCATGCATTCTGTGATTATTTGGATAGTCAAAATGAAAAGGAGTCGATTTGAGTCTTTTGCCAATTTTGAAAAGCCATATTTAAGAACTGCCAGGTCTACTAAGTCAAACAACTATTTTGGCACATCCGATTGCGATCGTAACAATTTTCATACCTGCGGACGCTTCAATGCAATCGAGTGGAATTACAACAATTGGTAGGTATCACAACACCTGGCAACCATTCGGTTTTTTCAGGATGAAACTATTGGCAGTTGAGGAATAATTAAACGTCATGGAAGGTTGAAATTTAACAAGTGAAATTTAATATGTGCATTAAGACAGGATTTAAGCTAGGCTGGGATTTTAATGGTCAGTTCCAAGAAAATACCGACAAGAGAATATGGTAAAGTCTGCAATCAAAAAAAATCCATATAATTACCCGAACCTTTGGCACACAGCATGGCAAGAAAGATGTAAATCTGTTTATGAAAAGCGAGCCACGAGAAAATTGTGAGTTTATTTCGTAGTATCAACACAGTAGATATGAAGATTACGCAAAATTGAAGCACGTATAGTTTGGTGCACATCAATTACACCACCCAAAAAAATATATCCTTGAAATTTAATCACACACGAACCATAATCTAATCGATTCCAATTATACAATTAACTTCCAAATTGTATACAATTTAATTAAATTGAAATGTTCCATGTTGTGTGTGTGTATGATGGCAAAAGCAACAAAACCATCAACAAATTTCGGCATAACATACATTGATTAAAAAAAACGCGATTAAGAGTTTTGTATTTGTTATAAGATGTTTAGCGACTCTTATGTATGCACAGACGACATATACTCCGAAATAGCGTAATTAAATTATTGATTTTATTAAGAAATTGATGGTCGTAATCATTCCCGCCATCATTCGTGTTCGATTTGATAGTACATTTAAAATGAAAATTTATGTTGGCTTTTTATGCTGCTGCTCTTTTTTTCATATAAGCTAAATTACAATTTAAATATTTACATTTCTCATATAAATTTGTTGTTGTGGGCTGTTTTGTTATTAAAAATTAAATATTTACATTATTGTGCTTATTGATTTTTGATATTTCGACATTTTCAGTTTTTACGTCACCCTGTACATTGTACACGATATTATATATGCGATACGATTTTGTCAATCGAGTGGTTTGGTATACGTCTATACCTATTAAAGCAAAACACATTTGATTGAAATTGTGTGTAATCAAAGCTTATCAGGTAAAATAAATTTTGCATTGATATGAAGCCGCCGCCGTCCTTGAATAATATACTAAACATGCGCGGCCGGCGACTAATTAGATTTTAATTAGTTGCTTAACATAATATAATTGCGTTTGGCACACCACGTTCGTATTCTATCAGCACAATATAAAGACTTAGCCAAGATAACAATTTTCTGTTCCCCGATGTTAAACGGTTGACGTCAATCATCCAAAACAAAAAGTGTAAAGTAGAGCAAGAAAACTTTTCAACAACTTTTTCGTCTAAAAAACGAAAATTTCTATTACACTAATTGAAAAAAAACGAAATTTCCATTTCTTGTTTTGATAGCATTAACTATTTTATTATTCTGTATTATATATTTTTGCAAAGGTGTGTTACACAATTTTCCTAAAGCAAATGACGTGATACAGGGCTTCTTTTATATTGTTGGCTGTATATTTTATAATTCCTCTGTTCAAAAAGCGTGCAAAAGTATTTAATATTTTAATTAAACGAAAATTTTCACTTTAATTTTTCCGTGAACTTTTCCAACTTTTTTGTAGCTGTTGTTCCCCCCAAAAAAGAAAAACAGCATAATACAAAGTACTATATAATCAACCATCATCCCTTTTGTATATATTATGTACTCTAGAAATCAAGATGTAATTTTTGTGTACTTCGTTTCGGTTTTTATGTGTGACATAATTTGAATGTGTACACAAAAATTATGTTTGATGTTGATTATGTTTGGGGTTAAAAAAAATTAACACATTTTGGTGTATAGACGCAATCCAAAAACATACGAGTACTTTAGGTAAGTATGTAAACAAAATCGAGTTTGAATTTGATAAAATTATATCGAGGTTAATTATAAATTAATGGTTTTTAGTTAATCGCTTCAGATTCTGTATTAAAAATGAAAAAATGAAATGAAAGCGATGTGAAAGTGAACACTTTAATAACACTTTAAAATAAAGTGCACAGAACGTAGAATAGTTTAAGAACCTGAAAATGTTAATTTCAAAGTACCAGTAGAGAATTAACATCAAGTGAAATGAAAGCGAAGTAGAAGTGAAGAGTTTCAAAATTTCGTTTGGCTTATTGGGAAAAAGTATTAAATCAAATAAACACAAACTTTTAGTTTTGTACGAGATATGTTTACTCAAAAATGTGCACATGTCTTGTATTCGGTTTATAGGGCAACACTACACAATCAAATAAGTTTTTTGTTGGTCGGATTCCGATAAATATTATAATAAAAGCAAATTATACAAAATTTATGTTTGCGCCACAAATTTAAAATTTTCCTTCGTAGAAAAAATTTTTATATTGAATTTTCATAATAAATTTGTATCAAAACCTTAATTATATGTTTATTAATTTAATTTCAAACAGAATCTTCTACGAAAGGTTATAACAAAAACATAATTATATTTATAAAAAAATACCCTGTTTGTGCGGAAAATGATTCTTGGAATGAAAGGCTTGTGCAAAATTGTTATGCAGAACACGCATACGACGACGACGACGTGCAAGAATTAAGGGACTAATGTACGGTAGAATTATAAGTATAACGACCAACTTTGTTCAGTAACGCTAAAAATAATGACCAAAAATTCCTGTGAAACAAATTTAACCTCAAGTGAAATGAAAACAAGGTAAAAGTGAATAGTTAGAAAAAAAATTGCACAAGCATCTATAAAAAGCACTACATCATATTCCAGTTGAAAAAGTATTTATTACACACATATATATATATATATGTATATAAATGTAATAAAAATCAAAAATAAATAAAATTTGTTTATTTTAGTATATAAATATAAATTTTAATTAAATTAAATAACCCTTATAATTTATTTTTTCACATATAGACGAGAAAAATTAAAACCAAAAATGCATGACATATTTAAAAATTGATTGTTAATTTAAATTCGTTTTACGTACACATATGTATATATGATACGGGCCACATGCATGTCGTTCACAATGGGTGCAGTAATCTGAATTGATCTTGTTATCATATTTTCCATCAATTCAATTAATTTAAATTATTTTTTTTAAATATTTTCCATTAGACTTGACTTGAAAATTGTATCATTTGGAAAATGGAAAAATTATAGAGTTGGAAAAAGAAAATTATTTATGTTTTAACGTTGTAACTAAATAAATGAAAAGAAGAAAGCAAACCAACCGCAACCGCACCCTAGAGGCCACTCCTGTATTAATAAATACATTTTTTCCGTTTGCTGTTGTTGTGTGTGCAACGTTCTTTCTCTCTTTTTGCGTAGTGTTTATATCTTGGAAAATCGTTTTTTTTGTATGTAAAGGATATAAATGAATTTTTTTTATATATAAACTATTAACCACGGGGGATGTCTGTCCATCATTTTTTTTCGTTTCGAATTTTGTATGTAAACAGGATGGTTGGTATACATAGCACAAAAAAAAGGAAATTTTATCACTCGGTAACTACTTTGTTACTAATAGTCTAGATGGATATTTCTTTGGCATATAAATAGTGTATACTCACACACGAACAGAAAAAAAACAAAAACATTTACGCTAATGACATGGGTTTGGTCGAGTGGATATATCACGCAACCCCGATACACCACCATCGACCGAAAAAAAAAATGTGCTTGGTGGAAAGAGATATGGTTTTGCGCGCGCCCACATTTCGTCGTCGAAATGACACATCAGACAAACAATAAAAACGATAAGGTCATCGTGATGATTTAAACAAAAAATAGAATTATAAGCGGGAGTGGTATAATACTCGTATGTCGCAAATTTAGGAACATTGCCAAATATATTGGAAATTTGATGCATTCAACATTGTTATCGAAAAAACCACTTAAATCAAGAGGTTTTTATCAAGATAACAAACTGCGTACACAAAATGTTCAACAAGTTGCGGTATTTCCATGCACTCGCAGGTGTATGACGTACAAAAATAAAATTATTAGACATTTCCCCAAGATAACCTTAGCTTGAACAGTTTTGTGGCACATTCTAAAGGTTTTTCCAATTAGGACTTGACAACTTTAAAAATAAAACGCAAACCATTGGAGATATTCCGAAAATTTTATGAGTAGCTTGAAGTACAATCAAAACAGTTATGTATGGAATTCGACATCGTTCATATGTCCACCACGGGCACGTTTGCAGGTGTCGATTCGCTGAACCCAAATTTCGAATAAAAAAATTAATTGAATTTAGATTTCAAGAAGTCGATTGTTAGACCCGCTGTGGCACGTCGCACCGTCTTCTTGAAACCACATATCATTAATGTCTAGCTCATGGAATTGACCAAAGAAATAACGTTGCAACATGTCTCTGTAGCGATCTCCATTGACTCTAACGCGGCGGCCATTTTCATCAACGAAAAAAACGGTCCAATGTCACCACCAGCATGAAGTGCAAGACAAGACCCTTTCGCAAAATTCGTCAAAGAGTGCTCTGAGCGATGCCCAATTCTTGAGAACGTCGTGGAATCGACTATTTTGGTTCGGTTGCGATGGGCGCTTTAACGGCAGCAATATTTTCGGCACTTCGACCAACCCATTGTATCACTGAGACGGGAACATCCAGCAGCGAATAGTTAGTCTCAAATTTTTTCCCTAGACTATGAATTGCTTGGCTACTGGGACAATAGTTACGACCAAAAACTGAAATTAACGCTCTTAAAGTTGCACTCATCGACTCGAAATAGTTGTAGTAAATTTCAATTATTTGTAAACGTTGTTCGTTCGTGTATTTCATCGTGATAAAAATGTCGTCTTCACTGAATGTTTTGACAATGATAGTTGTACAGCTTGCATCAGCTGATTAATAACAACAGCCAACGCATCACGGAACAGGCTATATTGCGTCACGGAACTGGCTGCCAAATTGAAAACTAAATTGATTACGCCATCATCTCGAGGAGACACTCCACCAACATAACTGACGCTAAATCTTATAGAAGCACCGACATGGATAGCTATCATAAGCTTGTTCTGTTCAAATATAATTATCGCGTGTACCACGAAATTCCGGTTTTCAAAATTCAGGTTTTTTAAATCTCGGTTTTGAAATTCAGGTTCATAAAATTTCGTTTTTCGAAATTACAATTTCCAAAATCCGCTGAACTGCCCCCTCCCCCCCCCCCCCCCCCCCTCCTGCTTTAACCTTTTTTAACTTAGGAGGACGTAGGTGCTGGGATCAGCAAACATGTCGTACTGCGTGCCGCACGCCTATTAATGACACATACTAAAAAGAAAAATAATTGCACTATTATGTTATGCAAAATTTTGTAATTGCAAGATTAGAAACCGGGATTTCTTAAAAATCGGGATTTTGAAAACCGGGATTTTGAAAACCAAGATTTTGAAAACCGGAATTTTGTTACACACCCATAATTATGATCTACATATAGCAGACGAGCAAAGTAAACCGTGCGCTGGAATATCGATGCACTAAAATATGAAGACTATCTGCAAAGTTACCAATCAGCCATCACTGGACATGGCTGGCTATCCCATTAGCCTAAACATTGGAAAAAGACCACCAAGAGCTCGCAATGATTGGTTCGACTATCAGTGCTCTCAAATCGTCGAAATTGAACGAAAGCTGAGCGACTCCACACAGAGTATCTCTTACTATTTCCCAATGTATTCCACATGTAACAATGTTTGATCGTTCTCGAAATTCAAAGTTTGAATTTTTGTATATTAGGTGCCCAAAAAAATGTTGATTCCCAAAAATTGTTTTTTTTTAAATATTGTTTACCGCTAATTAAAAATAATATTCAAGTGCTGCAAAAGCTTATTAATATTAAATATTAAATTCTCTTCCCAAAATAATAAATAAAAATTTAAAAAAAATGTAATTTTTGGATGCCGTAAAAATTGGGCTTGAACGATTTTGGGTATTAAGTTTACATTTTACCCACCAATAAAATTTAATTTAATGGCCAAAACCGCTAATATTATAATTTGCCTATTTAATATTTATTTATTAGAGCCCAACATTTCTGCATGTGAGAATTCTAATTTTTAAATATTGATGCACAAAATTTAAAAAATATGGATGCCCAATTACTACGTTTTAAAACCATTAATTACTGGAATATTAAAATAATAGCGAAAAATAATTTTTCTGCCAGAAATGACTTTTGTGAACCTTGCCTAGTTGTCTCCAATAATTAGAAGCATCACTTGTTGTTCTATCATATCATCTCACAATAAACCTCAAGCAACCGGTACTTGGTTTAGTACAACTGTGATGACCGCATGGGAACAGCATACATTTTTTTTAAATGGAAGGAAAGGAACATCTCTTCCCCCCACTCAGGTATGCCTCATCCAGCAGTAGGATGTAACTTGCAGCAGCTCTGGGACCTGGCTACAATCAACCAAATATAATTTTTTCCAATCCAAATCAACTCCAAGCATTCGACCAGAGTTTAAATTATTTAACTATGGCCTACATAAAATGTGACCTGATTTTTGATCCAGGGGTTCATTAGTAGAGCCACAGCCAAAATCATTTCCATTCATTCAGTCCATATTAAGTTTAAATATGTAGCACCATATAATGTTCGGCTAAACTTAGTAGAATTTTGTACCACTACCTGATATGTCGATAACGCACATTTTTTTCTGCTAAAATTTTTAGTGAAATTCAGTAGCAAGTCAGATTCTATTAACTGCATTAAGGCACTCGAAACTTAAATTTGAAATTAGTATGTCGAATCAAACACTGAAAGCCGATAGCCTGATTATGTTGGTGCCCAATTAAAGTCTAGCACTTTAATTTGATGGCCTGTCGATGATGATAACCAAAGGAAACTCTGAACGCGAGGATCGGGAATATTTTCAAAAATATCTAATTTTGTTGTTTAATAACATTAAACTTGGAAGGGAACATGCCTAATACCATGTGACTTGTGATTTATGCTCAAAATGTGAATTTGTGAACCTCGCTTCCAAAGTTCTAGTTTAGGAATACAAAATTAAAGTAAACTTCCTTTAATGTTTTATTTAATTGTTCATATCGATTTTATGGTCCCAGATCCCAAAACTCTTATTTTGAAGGCAGTGATTAAAGCTTTGGCGTCTGGATCGGGAAGGTACCGGATTCGAATCCCGATAGGGGCAGGATATTTATCATCGGATTACGATTTGTGGTGTAAATAAACACATATGTATTTATGTCGGAGTGCAGAACTCATAGGCCGCGACCCATCCTCCATGCCAGTACTTTAGGCTGCAGATTTGGCTACTTCGTGAAGTAGGGTGTTAAAAATCACCCGCAAAAGAGTTGGGAGTGCTTCGGCCCCAGAACAGACTGCATAAGGCCAGTTTTTTTTATTACATCGGAGAGATCAGAGAGATAAAAAGAAACCCATTTCCGTTTTTTTATTTTCTCTGACCATTCTCAGATCGTCATTTTTCTAGCTGAATTTTTTCAGATGGTTCAGAGAAAATACATATTTGAAATATTTTAACAGAAAATAAGGCGGACGCTAATTTATTATGCTGGAGATATACTCGACGTTACTCAGAAGCTTCGAAATGTCAAAAACGCGCTTACGTGTATACCCAAGATAAACTCAATATATGAATTCACGTTTTCGACATTTATTTAACTTTTGACTTTATTTTTATTTATTTTATATTTATTTCATTTTTTGCGAAATAATAAAAATTTAAAATATTAAAAGTTAGTACTTGAAAGAAAAACGGGCAGTTGATTTTTCAAAAGGTCAAAATGGTAACAAAAATAAAATAAAATTGGTTAATTATTTCATAAAATTTCTGTAAGATGTCACTTTAGCACTAAACAACAACAAAAAGTTAAAGTTAATTCAACTTTTTTTGTTTCACGTCTGAGTCGCGTCGAGTATAATTGCTTTAGTATAAATTCTCATAGTTTAACTTTTTATTTTTACTTAGTCACGTCGGTCGCGTCGAGTATATCTCCAGGGTTATTTTTTCGTGGCACATATTTTCAGTGCAGTGTATAAAACTCAGTAAAAAGCCTTTTCAGATAAAATATTATCCGATTTGTCAGATAAATAATCTCTCTGATTGGCCAATGAGGCCAATAGTTAATAAACAAACAAAAAAACTTCACATGCATGTTTTTGATGTTTTAAAAATTAAATTATGTTACCGCACCCAAGTTAACATATAGATATCTCTCAAAATTTTACTAATGCACAATTTCTTTGAAAAAGTTTAAATAATTTTGCAGAAAGTTTGTTGCGTAAAATATTATTGTCTGAGTCGGTCCTACTATGGAATACGCGAATGATATGTGAAAGACTTAAGGACTTGGTTATCCCAGAGATTTTGTTGAAGAAGGCCAAACAATCACAAATGGGACGCGTCAAATTGCCTTTGGCAGCGGTTTTAATCTGTAAACGAAAGAATAACGACGCTCTGAAGAAAGCGTAAATTACGAAATAATTTCTACTTATTTAGATGAATCCTTATTAATTAAATAGATCAATGAATTAAGGAAAAAATTAACTGCAAGCTGAATCTAATCCCCAACCAACTCATAAACCATATGATTCAACTAAAAATTTTGAAAAAATTCCAAAACACTAATTAAAAACGACAAACTGTCTTGTATATTTCACTTACAATTAAAAATAAACTTTTCGTGTGGTCCGAGACCAAATTTGTTACTTACGATTACAATATAAAATTTGGTTCAAAGACAAACAACGCGTTGTACACTTTTAAAATAAATTCACGAACACATAAAGTTGTGTGACTCACCTGAAAATAAATAGAAACAAAAAAATATATATTACTACATAATTTACGAAAATAGAATTTCCATTCAAAAACCTTTCATTCATACTGTAACGCAAACCAATCAAATTTTATCTCACACTAGTGTGTCAAAAAATATATCAGAACTTAAATCATATTTCCTAATTTTCCAGCATAAATGTTATGTCTACATATTTTGTCTCAGTTTCTAATGTTACCGCATCATACGATTTGCCAGCAGCCAAGCACAAACTATCCATTAAAAACTTTGTGTTTTTATATTTTCCAAGCAATTATCTCCAAGTCCAGCACAAAAAAAACAGCACAATACACTTTAAAAGCTTCAAAACAGCAACAAATGTATAATAAAGAGGATTTTCCAAACTTTTGAACTAATTGATTTATCTGTATACAATATACAAGTGTGTTTGCATTACATATATTGATACGGTACACATCTGTCCGAGTCTGTGGACATGTGATGTAATTACCAAGCAAAAAATTACTTTTCATCCCATCACAAACACATGTACCAACACACAGAGGAGAGGTAGTGTATTGATTTTAATACTGCTTAAATTGAAAATGTCAGTTGCAATATTAAATTGTAGATGCGGGAGTCGGGAAGTGGAATAATCTGTATATCGTGTGTAACTATTAAATTTATAACAAAATTTAATTAAGAGATTTTAATTATTTGTTTATATATATCTAGCGCATAAACTACGTACGTAAAACTATAAATTATATTAGTTTTTATTGTAATTTTCGATATAAACAAAATAGATTGTGACAACTCTGTATATATCAGACGATATAGTTTATAGTTTTTATCGCATTAAAAAAATGTTTTAATTTTTTTTTTACTATAACAACACAAACGTTATGTATATTGAGTTTTTTTTATAGGACTTTTATGGTTGATTATAGTTAAAAATTGGCGGTTGATTTTTATTTATTTATTTCAGTTTATTCCAAGTCTACTCTACTCAATGCGCGAGTATAATGCAGTTTTTTGTTCTGGGGCATGCCATAAACTAAATGGAATTTTTAATATGAACGGGAGCAGCGTATATAACACATATAAAAAATGAAACACTAAAACAACGTTAGACTCATAAAAATGGATGGTTTTATGATGCTTTAATGGATCGAATGGATGTATTATATGTGTGGTATAAGGTTATGCTTGGTAACAAGAAATGGTTTAGTTTTACGAGCCGAGTTTCTGACACAGTTTGAAATATACGCGAGTAAAAGTTTGTTAGCATATTTTCATCGTTATGCATTTTATAATGAAGATGTAGAAGATATATTAGATACAGCAAATAAGAGAAATTTCAAATCCAAGGTCCCATCTAACAGAACATTACAAGAAACAAATTATAAATGTTAAATTAGAAAACAGAAAGACAAGCTAGAATAATACATAAGAAAAAATATTTAGAACCAAACATACACATTTTTTGCGCCACTCGTTTTTGATAATGTATTCGCATATCGCAAAGGGTCGGAAATCCACTTAAGAACGCAAAAACGGGAAATAAAAATAGACTGGCTCGTTATGGTCTAACAAACTTTATCGTTTAAAGCTAGAGTAGAGCCCAAATCGGATCAAAATAATTAAAGGTTGTAGGCTAAACAAAAGCCTCATTAAAAAAATGGGGGCTCAACTCATTTTGGATGTAAATTTTTGATATAAGCGACCAGACCAGTTTAAAAAGACTTTATTTAAAACTAGCTGAATTACCCGGCGGTGCTCGGAAGGAAGAAATTAGAAATAATTTGAACTAAGGATATTGTGCATGACAGGAAACTATCAGGTACTGTATTCAGTATCGGCAGCATGACCAGCACGAAGCATCAAAAATTGAAATTTTAGAAAAAAAAAAATTACCGCGGCCCCTAGACCCAGGAATGGCCCTATGATTCGGGGGACGCACCCCTCAGAACAAGTCACTAATTTCATATAATCCCATTCTTAAACTCATTCCCGGGAAAAAATTAACAAAAAATTGAAATTTTAGGAAACATTTGTATGGAGCCCCTAAACCCACGGGGCCAGCCCTGGTTTTTAAATGATAAATGATTTTGACTTAGTAGTGGAGGTAGAAGTGCCAAAGCGCATTGCATTTATCAGTTACTTTAAATAACCTTTCTGAAAGGAATCGAGAGTTGTCAAATCTCACAACCTCTGCAGCCAATTAATAATGCGTTCATCGCGACGCTTGATGATGAACGATACTGTTAACCTTGCTGTCCGGAAAGAAAACAAACAGCGCTGATGATTTACTCACCTCGAGCACGCCACGTACAATTGCCCATGGGAAAAACACTGCAATTCAAGGGTTATTCCACACACTTCCAACAATTGGTCTTGCGATTTATTAATCGTCATTGTGAATGCAAAAACTAAACACGTTTAAATTGAAAAGTCGATTGGAATCAATGGTATTCTTGGAATCAGAAACTGGCCTTTGAACTTTACACTGAGTCTTGTTCCATTGCATAGTTTAGGTTGGTTCGGGTAGCGTAACATAATTATCACCGAACCGACCTTGAACTGCAAATTGTGCTGCGCCATTCCTGGCAAATCAATTAAATTGGATAATTAGACATTTCATCTGGATCTGTAATGGAATCGATCGACTTAAATGAATGCAATTGGCCAGCGATTTGACTTTAAATATTTATATTCAAATCATCTGCGTCCTTATTTCTCGCTGCCAAAATGGCTTGTTCGCTCAACCAAACATGGTTTTCGTAATTCGCACCAATATTCTGGAACACTTTCGTGATCAATTCTTCGTTAGGGTTGTGAATTGCAAAAATTAGGTGGTTACGAAATGAGGCCAGTCGAAGCGTCAACCTGAATTTTTCCATTGCCAATGTCTAATAATTTCTTTGAAAACACGTCCGCCGAGTCGTCATTTCGTAACGCGACTCGCATATTCGTTGTTAAGTTGGGAGTGTGCACGTATTTTCACATCGTACCTCCAAAGAAGTCCTCGTTATTGCGCAAATCTTTCAACGTTCGATCGAGCGCCTCCAATGCTGGTTGTGCGCCATCCTACACTCATCCCAAATGATTATTTTGCAAGTCTGTAGCACTTTCGTCATTGCTGATTTTTGGAAATGTTTCACGTCGGTTTATATATCGTTTGTAAATTCAGTGAAAGTTTGAGTGCAGAATGAGCTGTTCGTCCTCCTTCTAACAATGTGGCAGCAATTCTAGATGATGATACTGCTAATGCTATTTGACTTTGTGCACGAATCGAAGCTAAAATCAATGAAATTAGAAACGTTTTGCCAGTTCTGACAGGTGCATCGAAGAAGAAGATTCCTCCATGGCCGCTGTTAGCTGCTATCATCAATGTGTCGTAAGCGGTTTTCTGCTGCTGATTCAAATGTTGGACTTTTGTTCGTACTGATTGACTCAAGGCATCTTGATCATATTGCCCTTCTCGTTCAAATTCTCGATTGAATACATCGTGCATGGGACGATTCGGCGCGCTGGCATCCCTAATTCGTACAACATCTTGCCGTACACCAAACACAAATCATCTATAGAAATCAACGCCCCTTTGTGGATCTCAGTGTTAAATTCAATTTCGGGATTCGCTGTTGTTGTACGCACTCGATGCAAAATGTTTTCAGCCATATTGTCTTTGTATTTGTTCCACAAATGAAGTGGGTTCGATGGAAAACACGTTGAAATTATCATTTGATACGCAGTAGACGAAATATGTAACTTTTCATCATTTATGTATTTTCATCATTCTCTTCCTAATTTGAACTGGATTCATCAAAATTCCGTCACCAACTTTCTGTTGCACCCGTAGCCCAATCCATTATATCTTCACTAGACAATAAACTACCAGAAGCAACATTATTGTTTAATGTGGCCAATGGTAAATCATCATCAAAATAATTTATGGGTAAGTTTAAGTTATTGATGTCAATGTGGATAAGAACTTTCTAACCTGATCGAATGACTGAAATCGGAACATCCATCCAAGCTTGATACATCATAATAGAAACATCTTTTTAGTTTATGTGTTTCAATTTAGTAATTGTATCACTTCCTAGTTTGCTTGCAAGATTTAGCAATAAATTCTTTCGATTCCGAAGTTTCATACTTTGAATGATTTGTTGGTCCAATTGTTTGCACGATTGCAGTGGTATTAGGAGGCAAAAACATTACTTTAAAATTTCCATCATCCGTCCTTAGCATCGTTTCTGTTCCATGAGCAGCGTTCAATATCGATCGGTAAACTTGCTTTTTCTGGTAAGCTTTTTTCTTTTAAATGATGTCGTACGCTTAGAACAAATTGGTCGAAAAACCAATTCTTAAATAGTGATTTCGTTTGCAATGAATTTTTGGATGAAAGCAGCATGTTTTTCCAATTTTTAAATGGTCTTGGTTTTTCCGATTTTCTAGTCATAAAGTCAATTTATGTGATCCTGTAGCATTGTAGCAGGGCATTATCGTCACTCTTTCTTTTGGATTTTTCCTTCCCGGTGCAGTTTTTCATTGACTGTAACCAACGTCCGATTATCTAAATTTTTATATACTAAGCAGTTTCGTCTGCAATATAAATTTGTTCCGGGACCAACATTAATTCTTCCATTTGTCTTGTGAATGCCTCTTGAAAATTCGTAATTATTGCTTCATCTGCACAAGATAATTTTTCGGATGAATTTTTTTTCGTACGAATTCCATGGCGTTTCTTGATATTATTTATAAAGCCCTGACTGACGGAAAAATCACGACTTAATCCCAATTGCTTATGAATATCAAGAGCTTTTATTTTCAGTAGCTGATCAGTTATCACGATCTGCTAAACCACAATTTCTTTTCAATCTCTGGAAACCCGCGACATTTAATTCTTTTCACTGTTTTTGGGATGATAATTGGTAGAAAAATTTTCAATCTGCTCTTTATTTTGTTTTATCTTGTAAAGTGTCGATTTGTTTATATCGTATATCTTAAAAATTTCACTAGATGATTTATTGTTTTCCAAACCTTCTAGAAACTTTAGTTTTTCTTGCAAGGAAATTGATTTTTATTTGAATTCATCGCTACAAAAAAATATGAATCAAAAAAGGTTGCTTTAATCGAGAGTCGCTTTTACAAAAAGTCGCTAATATCAAGGTAGCTTATATCAAGAAATTGCTGTATAGCATTTGGCTTTTTCATTTATTTTAAAGTTAGCAAATCGAAAATTGATTCAAGATCAAAATTAGAACAAAAAGCAAGATCTATTGGCATGCTTTAAATGAAAAAATCTTGTGCTTGGCCAAGAAAGAGTAGAGTAAACTATCTTTTTATTGAAGCATTTGATTAACCTATACAAACTCATTAATTATTCATTTTACGCAAGATCATGATTTGTGTTCGGTTAATTCGGTTTTGATGAACTTGGGTTCTCCTAGTTTTAAATGTAAAAGCCAAATGTTTCATACAAAACGAGTAGAGCCCACATTTTTTTAATGCCGCTTTTGATTTTCCTAGAGATTATTCCCAAGACACTAAACCATGTTTGACGTTTGAACTTCAGTTTTAATCCGGTTTTCGATTTGAGCTGCCATTTTAAATGAAAAAATGAATGGTCAAGAATGAGTGGAGCCCACAATTTTTTAATGATCATTTGATTGGCCTATATAAATCCTTTAATTATTTACTTCACGCTAGGGTCATGTTCTGCTAGCTTTAAATTGCAACAACCCAAGGCTTTATCTAAAACGAGTGGAGTCCAAAAATTTTCTAGTCTAGAACTTCATTATGGGATTTAATTCATGACCATTTATTATTCATGTGACACTAGGATCTTGTTTAGTGTTCTAAATTCGGGTTTGGTCGAGTTTTCAATTTGGGTTTAAATGGCATTAAATGAAACAATCTAAAATTTGGTCTTAACTTGGTAAGTTACATTGAAATAATGAATTTTTGTATGTTAATAGATCTAGTTTTGCTTTCTAATTACGGTTTAAAACCGATTTTTGATTTCGGTTCTGCAAACTTTAAATAGGAAAAGCCCAATGCTTATCAAAAACGAGTGAAGCAAAAAAATTATTGATGAAACATTTAATTAGTCTTAACTTAGAATTTAATTTCGAAAAATGTACTTTGAGATACAATGCAAAGAGCGGCCCCTCTCCATGGGGCACTGTGAAGATATCATATTACGAAATTTAAATTTTGGTTTATAAAGCAAAGAGAGACCAAAATCGACCAAAGTTGAGAAAATATTATATCCGAAATTTTCATTTTGGAATCATATCTTTTTTTAAATTTTGAAGCTTTCGCTATTTCTTCATAGATGCTAGGTTTATAGTCAATTTACGAGATTATCAAAAACTTGCAAACATTTTAAATTGAAAGGACGTTAACTTAGCATAAAAGAATTTTTGAAAATTAGAATATCGAATGAAATTTGGGAACAGCTTTCTTATTGCTTCGTAATTTTTTGACAGTAAAAACGACGGTGGCGCCACTTTGATTGGCATTTTTGGTATGTCAAACTAATGCCATCTATTGAAATATAAATGAACTAAAATTTAAAATTTTATTTTCACAATCGGTGGTAAAATAATTTTTATAATAATTTTTAATCAAAACATATTATAATTGATTTAAAAATAAATCAAATTTATCTTTATTTTGCGTCGCCTTGTTAGATTAGAAGCTACGAATATATTATACCACTTCAAATGTTAGCTTAATTCGTTGTGTGCGAGTGGAATTTACGAATATGTATATAGAATCGAATTACGTATTTGATTTGAATTTGTGTATGCTTCGTCCTTGCAGACACAGATCAAATGGATAGTATCGCTCGCATCGCTTTTTTTGATAATTTAGTTTATTTACCAAACAATTTTATTTTGTTTTAAATTTCGTTAAATATTTAAATACATTTTTATTTTTGTATTAAAATTTATTTTATTTATAAAATAGAGATATTTGATGGCATTCTTTTATCAAATTAAATCAACAATTTATTAGTTCAAGTTATAAGCACCTTAAACAAAATTATAGTAAATTTTAATCCAAATGTGGAAAAATTATAAATAATATATACAAAATTGAAATATATGTAAGATAGTCATTTTAATCAAATATGTAGCCCTCCATTTTTAACTGTGTAGTTAATTGTAAAACAGTATTGTGGAACTTATTTAACTTAATTAACAAATTCCAATCTACCCACTGAGATATCATTTACTTTTTCAAAGTAGGAATTTGATCTGTAAGTCCATGTTGCACACAACGTATACTAAATGGTTAACCGACTTCTTCGGGAAACAATTTAAATTGATCGATTCTATTTTCGCAGAGGCGAATTTTATAGTTAATTAATAAGGGGACTTATTATGAGCTGAAAATTAAACTGCTTAGTATGTTGTAAGGTGTTAGATTGTGGAACTTATGTTGGAAATCATTTATTTTAGAGGGTTAAATTCCAATCGATAGAGTATTGAGAATTAACGGTTGTTTTTTTTTGATAAACAGCAAAACATAATGTGTAACTTATTATGTGGATCTTATTATACACATTTCAGAAGCCCAACAGGGAAATACACAATTTTGATAAATAGATTAATAAATGGAGAACTCTATTGAAAATATTTAATTTTGTCGGAATCAAAATATAAATAGGTAGGATATAGATATTGTGGAACGCGTTTGATATTAAAAATTACCTAAGGGGATATGACAAATTAAGATTTAGTATTTGAAATGTAAGCCCATTTTTTAGACAGGCTGAACCTCATCTAAATATTATTTAGGCAAATTATACTTTTAAAATTTCTAAAAGCTTGACATCATCATCACACATTTTAATTAAAAACTATATAAACACAAAATTTATTAACATCCATTATTAAATCCCATTTATATATAAACCCAGCTCTCAACTAGAAAAACATTTCAATCAAAAAAAAAAAAAAATCCAGAAAAGAAAATCAGAAAACACCTTGCTCATGTATACACAAGCTCATTACATATATGTATAAAACTACGTACACACGTCATAATATATGGGGTGCTGTATTCTGTATGAAAATTTATAGAGGAAAATTATAAAATTAATGTACAATTTTCTTTTTGCTGGTGTTGTATAAAACTTATAATTTTTCAGATTAATTAATGTCAGTTATAAATCATAAACGAATACATAAATAATATTCTTCTTCATCAAACGAACAAAAAAAATTTGTAGTTTTTATTTTTGCTCGCTCGTTTTCCTTTATTTTGTGTTTTATTTTAATTGGATTAAATAATAAACTAATGTACTACTATTACGAATGTGTAGTGTAGAAATCACATGATTAATTTAATTTAATAATAATTGTATTTTAAATTTATGAAAAAAATTATTTGAATAATTTGTCAAGTACTCACTAGTCGGTCGGTACAAAACATTATTTGTTTTGTTCGTTTTTGTGTGCTCGTAGATAAATGAAGCAATTAAAATAATTAATTTAAAAACCGTGTGACGTGTTACGAATTTTCGATTGAGTTGTTGGAAAATTGAGATGACTATTTATTAAACGTTGACGTGTTGGATGTGAAAAATATGTCATCATTGGAATTAAGTACAAATATGTATATATTCCCACGAAACGAGTTCATGTGTATTACTCCCCCGTTGCACCATAAATTCCGAAATTCACCCACATACATATCAAATTCCCAGTAAAACAAAAACCAAAACTCTTATCTTGTTTTGACATTTTGCCTAACTCTGGAAAATAATAATAATTATCTCAAACAAAATAATAATAATAATAAAGAAAAACTTAATAAATTTTCTTCATATTTTTTGTACTTTTTTCATTCGTCTGTCAAAATATAATTTTGTTTGAAAAACATTTTCTTCTTTGAATAATTAAATAGAAAATAAATTAAAATGATGATGATGTTATATGATTACGATGCTGACCTATCTATACCCCGCGGACGCGCGCGCCTAAATTTACCGTCTTATAAAACCAATTAAAATATTTTTATGAGTCAAGAAACACTACATAGTCTCAATTTAAACGTGATTCTAATATGTTTTTATTAAGTTGGGGGCCGAAAGTGTTTATAAAATTTAAAATAGCTTACTGACAGTTTTATTTAGTGTGCTTGTGTTAGTATACATTTAGTTCAGGTGATTCATCCATAAATCATAATCTCGATATTTAAATTCTAGAAAAAGTGAAATGTTAATTGCAAATTATTGAAATGGACTAGATTCTTTAACACTGTGGGTTAAACACGTTATGTCACATACATAATTAATTGCGAATGATTAATTGAATCTAGTGTAACATATGTATACAATATAAATAATGAGCGCACACAACATTAGAAAATTGTCTTGTGTGTACATCTAAATACGAATTTAATTCATCATCATCTCTCATCAGCATCATTAGCGCGCGGGTTTTTATAGTGGACTAAACAATGTATTTATTTTGTCTGCATGACCATATGGAGCGGTACGGTACACTATACCACTATATATACAAAACAATGAACATCTCTCATGCGTGTTATTATTGTAAGTGATACATCTTCTGTGTGCTCTTATATAAGCGAATATATAAATAAGACAAGGTGTTTTTGATTACTTGATTTCATCTCGCCGTTGTCTTATTATGTATATATTACGTATCTTAAGACAGTCTAATTATTGTTTGTTGATTTGCCCGTTCAAAGACGTTATATTGTCTTTGAACTTGTGAACATTTTGAGAAGAAAGAAAGCATCGTATTTTTTTACGAGGAATGTTAAATTTCACAGAAAATCGATGACCTAAAAAACCGAAGCAAAACACAAGACAGTCTTTTTGATATTAAGACAATTAACTAAAAACCAATTGTGTATTCTGACAAATTTTTTTATTTTTTACGACATCGTGACTAAGATGAACCGCGAAATAAGTTAATGTGGTGGAAAATATATATTTAGCAATATAAAATATTGTTGTGTTGTATTATTGTATCCACCTTGCATATACAATTAACAAAAAAAATATTTTTGTTTTTCATTCTTGGCTAGAAGCCTAAATAGTATCCACCTGTGTTGGAAAATATGCATAATTTTACGACATTGCGAGCGCACAACTATTGTATACAGAGAAAATAATTTTGATCTTAAATTTTATAGTATATAAATTATTTTTTTTAAATAGTTAGTGTCGTCTACAACCGCAATTACGTTAATCGTTGCACACTATTTAATTTTAATGGTGGCCGATTTCTATATCCCTTATTCAACCAAAAAAAAAAATGGCTCAATTTAAGTCCAAACCACACAAATGTGTGAATAAGAAATCATAGTATGTAATGGCGTTTTTGATAAAAAAACTTCGCTTGATTTGAAGTACAACCAACAAAATTGTGTGTATAGTTACACATCTTTTTCGGACGAAAGTAAGTATGAATGGAATACACAAATGTGTAAGCTGGTTCAAAAAACCTACAAAAATAAATTTTTGACATGGTACTTTTGCGGTACCCACGCAATTGTGTTACCGGGCCGGAAAAGGGATATAATAACAAAATTTATCTTTCTGATATTTACCGTCCCCGTTCTGCAATTTTCGTTTTAAATTAAGCTTTGTTACTTTGAACTTTTTTGATTTATTCATAAATTTTAAATTAACATAAAATATATATTTTTTCATCAAAAATATTGGTTTCCCACACTTTTCTTAAAAGAGAGGCATTGTTGAATTTTAAAACATATTGATCATAAATTTTCGTCAATGTGAAACAATCATTCTACTCATTGTGTTCATACATTCTGAAAAAATTTCGCCAAACTTAAAAGTTAAACTTCCGGTTTTTCTAATAACTTTTACCAAGAAGAACAATTCTAAAATTTATCTCAGAATTTGTGTAAGTTACAATTTACAACAAAAAAATTTAACCTAATTAAATAAATTAAATTTTGTTTAATGTACATATTTTGATTTTTTTTTTTTAAATTCTAGTATATCTGTCTTAATGCTAAACATATGTATGTCTAAATGTTTAAGAAATTTTTATCTTAATTCTTTCTCATAAAAAATAATAAAATGTTGAAGACAAATTCTATATTCTGAAATAGTATTTTTAGTTAGATGTTTATCACCACTGGCATGCAATGTATTTTCGGTCAAAAATTCATTTGAGCGCTCTAAGAGAAAATATGTACAATACGAATTTTTTAATCACCCAATTTTATATGTCAAAATTTGTATTAGCGCGTTATTTATTTAATTCTAAACTATGATTTTTCAGTCAACTTTTTAGTTAAAATTCGATATAAAAATATTTTGCTCTAACTATTTATCGGGCGCTGCTATCCATTTCAATGGGAAATTTAAAAAGGCCTTTCTTTTGTACACCCCTTAACACATTAGAAACTTATCTTACAATATCCGTGTTTTATTATTCGACCACTATCTGGCGCCGAAAGCAAAAATTCTACTGAAACCGCAGCTATTATTCACTGGTGTCGCTATACCGTAAAAATGGGGTAAAACATCCATAAAAACAAACATTTACCACCTGAAATATACTAATTGACATTTATTTTGACATGACGTTATAAACAAGAATTAATCTTGCTGCGTTTTAAATTTTCATTGTAAGATTAAGTTTCTCATGAGGGGGTTCACAAAATAAAAGCTTTTTCAAATTTCCCATTGAAATGGATAGCGGCGCCCGATAAACAGGTATAGTAAGATATTTTTATGTCGATTTTTAACTAAAAACTTGAATGAAAAATATTAGTTTAGAGTTAAATAAATTAATTATAAGCAAAATAGCGCGGTAAATATAAGTGTTGACATAGATAATTGGCTGATCCGGATACATCTATCGGGCGCTAATAAAAAAACACGACTAATAAAAATTGAAAACGCAGCAAGATGAATTCTTGTTTATACCGTCATGTCAAAAAATAAATGTCAATGTTTGTTTTATGGATGAATTTATTTTTAATTTTTATGGTACAGCGACAATACGGGTAGTAGCGGAATTTAAGTGCCCCGAATAAAAAAACATAACTTGTTTAAATGTAAATGCACGTACAAGTATAAGTGCAGGTATTGGGTTTAAATATTATCGAAACAATTCTAAACAGTTAACCACACTAAAATAAAATCTTTTGTGGTATCTCCACACTAGTTTAGTGTGGCCAAATTTTTTTATAACTATATATTTTTACACTTTTAAAACATTGAACCATTTAAAACATTGAAAATATTGTTTTTTTATTAGACCCAAAAGGCCCTAATATTAATTTGAATAATGAACTTCTTTAGTGTAATTTGCACTTTTTCATTGCTACACTTTTTTTTAATAGTTACACTTTTCGTAAATTTGTGTAGCTACACTTTTCGTTTAAAACAATCACTTCGATAGAAATTAGAGTAAAGTGGAATTGAGCTGAAATTTCTATGCCGCAAATAGTTTGATGTAACCTTGTTTACCATGACACATGCGATTACTTCACTAATGTGGTAGCTTTGTTGTAGAATCTTTTCTTTTTTGATATCTTCGCGAGTCACACCATTATTACATTCCACGACAATTTATTGAAAAACAATTCATCGAAAAGAAAAGTTCACCGGAAAACGTAATTTATACTAAAAGTAAGTCCCCA
The DNA here is from genome assembly GCA_947310385.1 of Nephrotoma appendiculata. NCBI lineage: Eukaryota > Metazoa > Arthropoda > Insecta > Diptera > Tipulidae > Nephrotoma > Nephrotoma appendiculata. Next base: position 364,071,749 of record OX371223.1, on the reverse strand, counting down.
AAAAATCAAAATTGTGATTTGTACTTTGCCAAATAAAATGTATGTGAAGCTAGGATGAAAAACACGCCGAAAAGGTCTTTTCAGTTTTGGTGTGTTTCTTTGATAAATCTAATACTACTACTACTAAAAGGAATAAAAAGTAAATCAAACAATTTGTCCTTATGGTTTTAATGTTCATCAGGTTTGATTTGAAAAATCAATTAAATTAATAAATTATTTCCGGAAATCCTCGAAATAACCCCATCGGGAATTGGTGCCTAAAAGTTAGGTACATCTAAAACCTAACTCCTGCCATAAGCTCGTTTTGGAACCATGATTAAAAGATCCTGATCTTAAGCAATTGTTTTTGCCCTCAAAATAAGCTTGTGGTATAATTTATGTGAAGGATAGTAAGCTAACCTTTAATAGCTAACCTTTAAGCCAAATTCCTGAAAGGCTTATCTCTGAGGTTTTTGCAAATAAAATTTATTCGATTTATCATATTAAACCTGAAGTACATTGAAACCACATAAGAGGCAATTGCTTAATTTATTTTTGAATTTACTTTTTTCTTTCCTTTTATTAGTAGTTTAAAATTTAACAAAGAAATACCAAAATTGAAAAGGCTTTTTCGGACGGCTTAAGTTTGTTTTATCTTTTAGTAATTTGTCACACCAAAATTGAGAAGTCGTTTTCAGGCTGGTTTACAGCCAAATAAACTGATTTGATTTCAGTCAGTTATATCCTTTTTTCGTAAATTGTCTTTTTCGATGAATTGTTATTTTCACGAATTGTCTTCAGTTCGCAGAAAAGAACAATTTACCGAATATCCGAATACAATTTCACGAAAATATTATGAGAACGATTAATTAAAAACATTATGGTTTTCATAATCACTAAAAATCCAATAAGCATTGACGGTCTGCAAAATGGCCAATACGAGTGAAAGCAAGTCATTTCTCAAATGCTTGTAATGAAACTCAATTTGTATTAAATAAATGGGATTTTAAGTCAGGTTCCCAAAATAATTCTCCAAAGTGACTAATTTAATAAATTGATTGGGAATAAGCCCATCCGATGGATATTAGAAGTACTACTTATATATGAGTTCGTCCATTTATTGTTATATATGTTCCTTTCAAAGTTTTTTTGTATGCTCCCAATTCTTTCACGGTGTAATACGTTTCAACCGTGTAGAAAAAACCAACGTAAAAACACCATGTGAAACCGTGCAAAAAACTGTGCCAAAAAGACATTTAGTACATAGAAAAATAGGCCTAAACTGTCTAAACAAATTTTTTTTTTGTTTTTAAAACCATATTATTTCAAAACAGTGTAAAAAAAGAATACGTAAAAAAATTGAGTGTATTAAAGGCATAGTATACGGCTTTTCTCCCAAATATATTTTAAATAGAATAAAGTCGTTTCTCTTCCAATTGGTAAGAAACACAGCTCGTTTGAATTCCAAAATGAAGTCTGCTTGAATTTTTTACAAAAATCAATTTTTCAAATTACCAATTTGAGAGAAACGAGCAAATAGCCACTTTGAATGGAATTAAGCCGTTTCACAACCATTTGTAATGAAATTTGTATGCATGAACAAGATCGGATTATAATATATGCTACGGAATTAAACTTGGGATGAAAATTAGCAATTTCTTTAACAAATTAAATTAAACTTGATCTGTGCAATGAGGGTATACATTTCGGATGTGGTTTTGGAAAATTGTATACGCTTACCCTTAAATGAAAATAAACGGACTATAGATCATATTTAACCGAACTGTTATCTATAGTTGGATATTAGGTGTTAGAATAGTATAAGCCTCTGTGGCTAAAATCGGTTCATTTCAACATATTTAATTTCAAATAAACTTTGATACAAGCCCATGTATATTCCCCACGACTTCTAGATTTAGAACAGTAGCTATTTTCATTATACAAATTGTGTTTTATTTGTACTATTAAGGAAAATGGCCTAGTTATATTTAAATTTGCCAATCTATCAAAAATGCAGACGAAACTCACTTTGGAAATATAATCGGTTGACAAATGACTTAGTTCTAACTGGCCATTTTACAGCATAACTAATTTCATCTCAATGGGATGTTTCATAATAATCGATGCTGAGCAAGAGTTAAGGTCCCTACAAATTTTCGATTTTTCAGAAGCCCATCCGGAACTCGTTTTGAATTTCCTTTTAGTCTTACGTTAGAGACCGTATTAATCGAATGAGAATCATGGGTATAAAATAGCTCCAATTAAATCTATAAGCCAGGTTTCGTACCAATCAGTTGATAGTTTGCACATTTTCATTCAAATCGGACAATTTTCAGAACCATATCCGAAATTTACTCTTATATTGGAATTACATTTTTTATGACAAAAAATGTTATATTTTCAATTAAGATGTTGTCTAATTAAACTCTAATTCGTCATTCTCCAAAACCATATCCACCGATAACGAAAAAACAGAACCGATCAGAAACGAGCAGCCGCATAAGGAATTTGACAAAAATAAACCTCTCGGGATTCGAACGGTTTTCTCTTAAATATGTTTATCAAATTCCTTCAATCATTTTCGATGAATCTTTGTTTTCAGTGAATTGTCATATTTCCGTTATTTTCACGTGCCATGTTTAACAAATTATCGTAAATCCCGTCCATTTTAGAAAAGCCAATTTTACAAAAACACAATTTTTCAGAAGCATTTTTTACAGAACTGATTTTAGAAACCCTTTTGTAACTTTCAAACCGAGTTTCATTCTAACTATTCGATTTACAGTTTGAGAATCCTATGTCCTGCCTCCGGTAGATATTATTCGAATTCTTAACAAAACAATTTACATCAATTTCGAAATCCTGCAGTCAGGTTTTGTACGATCCAGAAAATTGGCTTAATTACAAACCAACTTTTACTACGACAAACAGTGAGTCGAGAAAAACGAAGCTAATGCACAAACAAGGAATCTCTAAAATTATTTTTGTGATTGGTCATTTACGATGAGTTGTGGTTTATGTGAATTGCTATTTACGATAAATTATCGTTCTGATTGTCGTTTACGATAAATTGTTGTTTTTTTGGTGAACTCTCGTTTCGATGTATTATCAATTTCGGTTATTTGTGTTTCCGGTAAATTTTAAGTAAAAATGAATAGTCCACAAGAAATTAATCAAGTACTCAAGATAAATTAATCAACAAATCTAACAATAATTTTATGAAGGGAATAAAATATAGTTTGAGATCCAGACTGCCGGAATCTTAAAATAGGTCAATTTACTGAGACTAGTATTTTTGGTTGAACAGGATAAAATGTTTGGTTTATATTCGAACGTTTCAGATCATTGGTTTTGGAATGAAAGATCGTCCGAATAATCGCCTTTTTAAAGCTAACCAAAGTACTCTCTTTAGGGGATTCACAAAACCTTAGTTCATGATATTTTTAAGTGAATTTTTCTTTACTCTAGTGAGAGTTTGGTTATGTAATCGAAGATGGGTCTTATTTTCTTAATTTGTTACAAACCTACCAATTAACCAGTTCATAATATAATTCTAACCAGTTCATAATTTTGTGGTTGTAAATATCGGTATAAAATTATATTTAGGGAACTAAACGACGGGGTCACCAACGGGTCACCATTTATAAATTTTAGAATAAGTTGCATTATTGTACGATTTTTAAATTAGAATTCTATCAATAAACTTGATGATTGATACAATTCTTTACCGGCTAAGGTAACTTTTCAACCGTCTTACCCAACAAAATAGGCTAGAAGTTTTTAAATGTAAAAACAAAATAATTTTATTACGGCATCAAAATGTCTATTAGTTAGTTTTCCATCTGTTTTTCTCACCAAACCTGATCCAACCACCAGTACTATAACGAAATCACCAACTTGTAGTAAACATGTCAAAAATATTTTCCAGTTTTTACTCACCAAACATTGTTTTGATTGAATACCTTTACGTGTGTTTTTATATTTATATAGATACACATTATTCGAGTAAATTTTCTATTTTTAAATTACAATAAAACATATAAAAATATCATAACATAAAAAATACGATAGAGACACAATGAAAATTTATAAACAGAGAAAAAAAAGTTAGTTTTATTGTTATAGACAAAAAAACAACAAAAATTTTCCGTTTGTATATAAAGACAATAAATTAAAAGAACTCTGTTGTACATACTGCATACTATGTAATATACAGTGGATGAAGATGAAAATCAACCCTTTCCCCTCCAAAAAAAAAAATCATTTTTTTATCCTTCTTGTTAGTTGTGATATAAAGAAAAACAATTTTCCATCTCTCGTCTTCGTTTATAAATATAAATTATGTTTTAAGTTTCATTATTTATCATTTTGGAAATACGAAAATAAAAAATGAAAAGCGAGTAGTATCTACACGAACGATAAAATGGAGAATGGAAAACACTTTGCTTCCAACAAAAACAAAATGAAAAATTGATAATGATGGTGTGTAAAGTGGATATTTTATGTGTAGTAAAGAAACCGTGTTCGGTTTAAAGTAGATTTTGAATTTAATAAATTTTTGGTGTACGCGCGGCCCAACCATACGGAGTTCAAAGTGTAATGTACTTTAATATATAATTTTCGCACCTATCCACTAATCGACACTAATCACATTTATTTGATGATCGTTCGTTATAAATGTTTATAGCCAGCCAGGCAAAAATATTAAGCTAACTTCAAAATTTATACAAAAATAAAATTGGTACGACTGGAAAAAGATTAAACCCAAGTATATATATTTAACGGTCTTTAAGCACCCCATTTACCTTTTAAGAATTTATTTTTTTTATTTTGCTCCTTTAAGATTATCATTATTTTTGTATATTATACACAACAAAAATAATAACAAAACAAGGAATCTCGTTATTTCTTTATTTTATTTTGTGTGGACCAAAATCTTAAAGAATATATATACCAGAAAAAAAATATTTCGTCATTACTTCTTTAATATTAAGAAATACAATTTCTTAAGGGAATTAGATTTTTCTTGTGTTCGTTCGTTGTGAAGTCGGGAAATTTTATATTCATTTTACCCCACATCCTTATATATAAATCTTGTACGAGTATATACATATATGTGTTATGCTTTTGGTGTAGATGAGATATCTCGATACGAATATTTTTTTTCATCTTTAAGACACTCATCATACTTTTATCGTGTTATTCTGCTGTTGCTTGTTTGTTTGTAAATATAAATTCTGTATAGTATGAAGTGAAATTGGTTTTTAGGGTACACACCAAACATAGATAAAAACATTCAGGCTGCATGATAGATAATATGACAGCTAGGCTGCTCTAAAGCAATAATTATTATTTCTACAGTACGTAATACATATCGATCGATACAAGGATAACATATTGTGTGACACACATAGAGAAGCGCAAAGCAAAAAGGGTTCTTGATGAATATTAATTTATTATGTATCTGTTTGCTTGTTATAAACATTTTTTGGATTAGAATCAAGAATTTTTTTGTGTTATTTGTATTTATTTTGCCTTGTAATATATATAATAAAATTTATTCATCCCACATACGCGTATATAGGAAAATTTACAAACATCAAATGATGATGAATTGTATATGAAATTTAATATATAATTTGGCAGCGCCGAACAAGAAGAGAAAATGGGAAATTAGGTTATCTGATGTGCTGAGCGCCCCCCCAAAATAAAATGTTCAGCTCCAGCATTTTTGATTTATGTTACATATATTATTACGACCTAAATTTGTAATGCCGAAAAATTTCTGCTGTTTCCATGGGAATGAAAAGTTATGTTAATTTACGAAACTGCACGATGAAAAGTTACAAACTTTTCATTATTATTTAACTACTCTCGAACTTGCACAAGTGCTGCTTATTTCACGGAAGAAATAACAGCGGCAATTATTATTCTTGTTCTCTCGTCTAGTTTAAGTTTTATGCAACACAAATATAACAAAAAAAACTATTTGCATTACTATCATTCAGTCATCCATTCCCAACTTAAAAACCCTTTAAATTGATTGCCAAAATATTGGAAAGTTTGTATATGAAAAAACCACCAATGCGTATAGAAATTGGCGAATTTTCACACGCAAATTGCGTAAAAATATGATTAGCACAACTTTACGTGATTTAGAGGCGGAAGCGTAATATTTGGTGGATAATCTCGCTAAATAATTTTTACGAACCGAAGAAAATGCCTTATCACTAAATTATCATCGATAAACACAAACAGGAAGTAATTTTCTTCTGTTATCAAATATTCGGGCAAATCTTTTACCATTATAATGAAAAATGTCATTATAAACTCATTAATAAATTTTCTCATTTTCTTTCATAAAAGATGTGATAATGAACGTCGTTGTTTCTTATAATTTGTTTGTTTCTTGAGTTATATAATGATCAGTCAAGAACAAAAAAGCACAAGAAGTATTTATGTCGCAGTTCGTAACATGAGAAAGTCAACATATACCAAACCAAATTAGTGTTACAATAGAACAACAATAATTTCAATGATTTGGTCGTCGAGAGATATACGAATCCATAGAAAATAGCTTTATGTTGTAAAATGCAAAAAAACTTAACCAATTAAGAATTAATCTTATTATAGTTGGTATGAAAGTTTGTACATACACGATTGTGCTAATTGGTGATTTAAAGTTGAAAACATTTTAATTTAAATATTACGAGCTTGAAACACCTGTAATTCGTGAGACTTAATTGCAGTAGAACATTATAGTTCAAAACTTTATAATTATGTTTGTGTAATAGTGCTTTGATAATATTGTGGAACGTATTATGTTTAGAAGAGAAACGAAAACTGGTAAAATGGTACATAATTCACCAAATACCTAGTTTATTCCGAAAACAACGCAAACAAAACATAATCTTGTGTTTTGTACAACTTAGTTTTTGATAATCAATGTGGAACTTGTCTTCACTTAAAATATTAATTGTGACAACTGTTGGCAGCTTAAGAAGGTGGTACAGGCATGGAAACCCAACTTATTTAAAAACCAAAGGTAATATAATTGTGGAATTTATGTTTCAGATTAGTATTTTATTGCAAAAGGTTTGTGTTAGCAAATAAAATTGAATGTTTTAAAAATGTGTGGAACGTGTTTTAAGAATACTGTGGTAGCCTCCCAAATATAAACCGTTGGTAAACCAGGTTCCATTTAAAAGAAAAAAATTAAAAAGACACATGATGTGGAATCCAATGTTGTATTATTTGCTAAAAGTTTGCTACGCGCTAAATTGTGGATCTGCATTTTTATGCACAGCAACCGGAGTATACTATTAAATTAGTTTCCACCAGTGGCAGAGCAGTTCGCCATTTCATTACGAAAACAGCAAATTACCGAAAAACAAATAACAGCAAATGATACTTCACCGAAAATGACGTGTATAGTATAAACAAAAACTTTTATAAAGTCTGGGTATGTCTAGAAATTGCCCAATTTTAATGAAACTACGCAAGAAATATGAAAAATAGTCAATCCAATTAAACTACTACCGATTATCAACCGTTTGGTAAAAGTTAGTGTGATGAAAATGGGATTCCAATTTTTAGTTCTAGGATGTAGTCCCCGAAAATGTTTAATTTGAATTGAATAATGGACTAACTTAAACACTATAATATAAAAAAACGGGTTAGGGTCGTTTACCCGTCTTTCAAAATACCGACTATTAAAATCCCGACTTTCAAAAGCTCGATTTTTTAATTTTTTTTTATGAATTCGGACGCCCGCGGACTGAATAATGAGTGAAATATGGTAACGAGTTAAAATATGAAAACAAATGCTTTTACCTTAAAATTTTGTAAGCAAAATTTTCTAAATGGCTAAAAAGGATTTGCCAAGGATGCACCACCACATTTTTCAAAATTGCAGATTTCTAAACTACATTGGTGGGGCGAATTTCCACTTTCCTCCTTTCGTTTCTCAATTTCTGCGTTGCTAGTCTTAGTGTTTTTACCGCTACGATCATGCAATCGTAATAACTAAACTTCGAAGCTCTATATAAAAATTTAGGCGAGGGAGAATATTATGTGCATATTAAATCTTCAAATAATTTGTAATTAGATACTTATAAGATACTTGTAAGATACTTATAAGAAAGGTATTTTAAGTTTTTATTTAAAATATGTAGAAGAAATGTCATAATCAATTTTATTCCAAATCATTTGTAAATTCAACCTTACCACAGGAACATGTAAAATTTGATCTTAATCGACTAAGTATTCAAATCCAATTTTATTACTCATCCAATTGATTGAGGAATGGCCAAGTTCAATTGAGCAGGCCCAATTCCAAAAACTCTAGTATAATTCACATTAAAATGCCAATTATATCCGATAACCCAAATTTAACCAAGATAGCCCAAAAAACGACCGAGTTCTTAATAAAAGCCAAAATAAAAAACTAAATTTAATATTTAAAAAAAACCGACTTTTTTCAGCAAAATCGTTATTTTGAAAGTCGGGATTTCGAAAATCGTTATTTTGAAAGTCAGGATTTTGAAAGTCGGAATTTTTTTGTCGGGGTTTTTATAATTCGGGGTTTTGTACCGACGCCTAAAAAAACATTTTAAAATACAATTTTATATTCAGATTTGCATGTGGCAAATTGGGAATATTTAGAACTAAACTAAATATGTTTATATTTCACCAAACTAGATATTGCAAAAATAACTTCTGGCCGAAAAATTGTATTTTTTGAAATGATTCTTTAAATGATACTTGGGCTGTGTGCCAAACTTAAGGTAAAAGCCGATTTAGTTAATTTTTTTGGTAAATTCAATTCTGTGGTGAAGACATAAAAGGTAATAATTCATTTTGTTACTTGTTAGATCTCTTCATTAATTCTAAATGTCCATAAAAATTTTATTTTATTTTAAATTTGGATAAGTATATATACCCAAAACCATGCAAAAATTAAGTTTCCTATGGTTGATAATTTTTTTCAGAAACAGCAGAAAATTTTAAATATGCTCTACTGAAAAAATGAGTTATTACCTTTTATATCTTCACCACAGAATTATTTTTCAAAAAATCTATGCCAAACTGATTGAAAAGTTTGTTCAAAAACCGATTTACGGTTTTTTTTATGAAATCGATTTACCTTAATTTAAGTGGGTATCAAGAAAATAAATCGACTAATTTCATTTAGCGTATTAGTAATCATTTCAATCCCATTTTAGAATACCCATTCTATCAAGCAAGCGTATAATAAATAAAGTAATGCGAATGGATACAAAGGGCCGAATTTCAAAAGGCCGAATGTCGAAGGGCCGTATATCAATGGGCTGAATGTGGCGAAGGGCCGAATGTGTCGAAGGGCCGAATGTGTCGAAGGGCCGAATGTGTCGAAGGGTCAAATTTGTCGAATGGCCAAATGTCGAAAGGCCAAATGTGTCGAAGGGCCGAATGTATCAAAGGGCGAAATGTCGAAGGGCCAAATGTGTCGAAGGGCCGAATGTATCAAAGGGCCGAATGTATCAAAGGGCCGAATGTATCAAAGGACCGAATGTCAGAGGGCCGAATTTCAAAGGGCCGAATGTCAAAGGGCCGAATGTCAAAGGGCCGAATGTCAAAAGGCCGAATGTCAAAGGGCCGAATGTCAAAGGGCCGAATGTCAAAGGGCCGAATGGGTCGAAGGGCCAATTATTTTTTGTTTTTAGAAATATATTATTTAAATTTGTTGTTTTATGGAATATTTTGTAAATTGTTTTTTTTAAACATAAATGAATTTCTTATGAATTTATGTATTTTAGTATTTTCCAACTTCGGATGTTCATGAAATTCCACGTATCCAGTCAGCGATACATTTTGGTGGAAGACAATTTTGTCATGCGCCACCTAAGGCAGACTTAAATAAAATACATATTTCTAAAAACAAAAAAAAAATCGGCAATTCGACCCTTTGATATCATACCAAGTAATGCTATATTAATTATAGCGGTTTATCTATAAAGATTTAGCCAAATAACAAATGGCATAAGGGTTATCAAAGCGAATACAAGAAATATCTTAGTTTTAGCTAAATTAATAATTTTTGGAACCAACTCCGAAACTCATAATGAAATCAAATTTTAAAGAAAAAAACAAATTTCTCCAAATTCGGTCTCCAGATCGTTTACAACGTCATTTTTTCAACAATAACCAGACGTCATATTGGAATTTAATTTTCATCATACAAAATTTCACCTCGAACGATTTTTATGATTTCTTAGTTCCATTAAAATTCCCAGTTTTCCAAAATGGCATCTCGAACACATATTGAGAGCATTAAATCAGAATTTTTATAGTAGCATCCTGGAACCCCAATTTTATCATTAAAACCGTGTTTATAATAATCATAGAGAACCAATTTAAATTTATTCAGATTGGATATTTCAAAACCAATGCTTTGTTCTATAACTCGGTAATATTAGTTATTCCGCAGACAAAATAAGAAACTACATTTGGGTGCAAAAAATTCGCGCATTGATCAATTTTTAACAAAAGTTCCAAAATATTAAAAAATCCAATGTTTCTTTAATTTTCTTGAATGTAGATTTAAAGTCTAATTCAGCATCTATCCAGTGGTACCTTTTTCTTATACCGTGCCAACAAATAATTTTTGGAGTCAACATCTGAAGTGTACGTATTTTATGAATTTTCCAGCATGAAAATTGGCAAAATCGACATAAAACATGGAAATCAGCAAAAAACCATTTTTATTAATAAGAAGTACCCTCTTACCTAGCCGAATGTCATCTTCCATTCGATGTTTCAATGACTTCATGAAAGTTTTAATAGAATCTTGAGGTAGAACCTCCCATTCCTCTGCGATCGCCTGTTGCAGCTCTTGGAGACTAGTTGGAGCAATATCTCTGCTGCCTCAAACTCTTTTTTCAGCTCGCCCCATTAATGTTCGATGGAACTGAGGTTCGGGCTTTGATCTGACCACTCCATAACAGGCACATTTACTTCTTGAAGGTACTGGTACACTATACCAGCCGTATGCGCTCGCGCATTTTCCTGCATGAATAAGAAGTTTTCACCAATAAACCCTGCACCCCTTTGTTCTGCAGTGTTTTGGAGGTTACAACGTTTAAATCTTCGTCGTATAGCAGTATGTGGCTCCCCTAACTTCAACTTTCGAAACCAGCGTTGTACACGTCGTCATTAACAACTGGCTAAACTAACGCAACTATTTATACAAAATAAAAGAAAATTTGGTTGGCTTAAGTTGGTTTTTAGTTGTCTCATTTTGTCGCCGTCGTTTATTTATTTTTTTCGCCCAAACTAATTTAGCTGTTAAATAAGAGCAGCTTATTATTATGTGTAGTAGATTAGCAGCTAAAATGGAATGTGGCCTAAAGGTACATTTATCACAAAACATTTACTCTGAGCATTTAACCGTTTTAATTTTTATTTAAGAAACGCAACTGCGAGTAAATTTTTAAAACCCCATACGCAGAACATATATTAAATATAGAACTCCTTGACATTTAAATTATATAACATAAATCTAATCTCTAAATTTCGAAATTTCAACATGGCGAACCTAAACCACATAATTTAGAGCACGAAATCAACACATTGTATTTTATGCCAAACCACAAAAACGAAATCAAATCATAAACCAACTTCACCTCATTATACAAACATAAATTTCCATGGCCATATATACATATTAGCTTATCCCATTTTCGGTTAACCTCATCAGTGTACATAAGATATTTTTCAATTTTTGTCGTCATACACTTCGATTCAACTTCCGGGAAAAATCATATTTTTTTATGAGTATTTTACATAAATAATTTGCAATTCTAACGAGATGTGTAACAACAAGAAAAATCATCATCATAAAAAATAAACACAAAACTCTTCTAGTCTTATAAAATATTTATGGAAAAAAGAAAATGGAGTGACATTTTCATATTTTTTATAATTAGTTTTCCATTATTCAATATATCTTATGTATTGTAAAATGTGATTTCTATCTTGAGTTAGATATACAAAGTGTATTGTATATAAAATGAACCACAAATCAATTTCCAAATTTTTCACAACCTTTAACTTTTCATTGTATATTATTTGTGATAAATGAATGAATAAAGAAATTGCCAGCACCCTTTACATTATTAGATAAATTGGTCGTTGATATACGATTTTCCCTATATAGCAAGTGGGTGTGTGTGTGTGTGTGCGTTTTCCATCATCGTATACGTTTGATGATTGTTTTCGATTCTTTTACAATTTTGCTGTTATGATGATGATAGCCAAGGGAAAATGAATATTTATTTTGTGCTCTGAATAGAAAAAACCGCACACAACAAAAATGTAAAATGTGTATCCATAATTTAGTAGTAGCAATCGTCGGGAGATGATGATCCATATATAAAGGATTGCATAAATAGCGATATGATTGATTAAATTCCATTTCCGAAACCATTCGGATTAATAGTATATATGTGTATATGGAAATATCAAGTTTCCAATATTTTTACTAAGCTCTTAAAAATACTGTGGCGCCTCTTAACGCATACCACTTAAAACAGAAAAATAAAACTATATCGAGTAGTTTTTTATTCCTATCTCAAATAACACAATAATTTAATTTTCAATATGCAGCGCACACACACACACACACACAAATTGAAAAAGAGAGTTTTCGTATATTTTATCTTCGGATTACACAATTTTCCTTTTGATTTGATTTTCAATTAAATGTAAAAAAAATTTCAATAATCTAAAATAAAATCGAATCGAATGACACTGAAGTTATGTATTTATAACAACAAAATGGCGAACACTCTAGTTAAACATACTTTTTACGCTATTGGCCGTAGGCACTTGGCGAAACACACTAATACTTAATAAAGACATTTTTATTAATCACTTGTTTTTTGTTTCGCAGTTATTTTGAATAATTTTCAAAAAGTTTAAAAAATCACTCGATCGATTTCGACTTGTTAGGTCATCATCAGGAGTATCTACTCGAGTAGATACTCCTCCAGTAGATACTCCTGATGATGACCTAACAAGTCGAAATCGATCGAGTGATTTTTTAAACTTTTTGAAAATTATTCAAAATAACTGCGAAACAAAAAACAAGTGATTAATAAAAATATCTTTATTAAGTACTAGTTAAACATGTTTACTGCTATACATAACATAAAACTTGTTCAGTTCACAGACCTTAGCAAAATAATTATTACACATATTGGTGCACGCTCTCTATCTATACATCAACTTATTTTTATATACAAGACGTTTTAACTCTCAAGTCTTTCAACTAAACACAACTAGCAGTAAAAACCAAAAACTTTTCAATTTCCACATGAGAATTTGATATCATCAAACATAATATAGAATATTTTTTTTTTTTGAAAGGAGATCAAATCCAATAAATAAGTTGGAAAAACTTTTAAGTTTTTCCAACAAAAAAAAAAAAAGAAGCAAATCAAATTGTTTTGGACCAACTTTTTTTTATATTTTAAAAACTAACAAGAAACAACTTTTATTTTATTTTGTTGTGGGCACATATATCGTATGTATGTCAAAAATACTATAAATACAAATCGAATTCCCATATAAAATAATTAGTCCCTAACGTAATTTCTTCGAACTAATAAAAAAACATTTCCTCATATTGTACGTCGCGCGTCTAATTTGCAACTTTATTTATCATGTTTTGTTACTTGTGCGCCTCGATCGATTACAATATGAAACAACACTACATAGAGTTACGTCATACGCCCGATCATCACACACAATATAAATAAGAAACAACCGTTAATATGATCGGTCAAAATAACGGTAAATATATATAGCGAAGAGTACTAAACATACATACAAAGCATTTCATAATACACAACACAACACAACATATCGAAACTGATCGATGCTGAAAAAGAAGTCATCTTGTACAAAAATTCAAGAGAAATGGCGGAAGTTAAATAAATATTCGTTTTTTTTGACATAAATAAAAGTCGATAACACGAAAAAAAAAACAAGAAATAAATTATTAATACATATTTTGTTATGCTCCTTATGTTTCATTACGTTTTGGGCAGAACCAATTGCAGCAGAGAAGCGCGCACGATCAAGTTAAAGGGAATACACACAATATTGTGTAACTTGTTGTTGTTGTTGCTGCTGTCAGATTAAATTAAAACGGTAAATAAAAAAAATACACAGAGAAGAAAACTTAAAAAAGAACGGTAATTTTATATATTTTTTGTGTTATTCTTTTGTTGTACAGTTTTTGCTTGTTGTTGTTTTTGTTATTGTCAATAATGCGATCATTAAAATGCGAATATTTTTTTTTTGTTGGTTGATTGTTATTCCCTCCGGGCGATATACAATATCAGATGATCATGATTTTTGTACTTTTTTGTGTGTATTTTTTCGTGTTTGCATTCGATCGGGGTCGTTGACTTTGTGACACACTTGTTTTTTTAAATACATAATAAAATATATAATGTTATAATTGTAATTAAATGTTGTCGAGGTTTCTGTTTTATCGAAATAAATGGAAATTTTTATTGATGGAGGTGATGCAACCGAAATTAACTGTAAATTATGATCTCGATTTAGATACTGTAGCTAATTTATTTTTATTCTTTCAAGTATGTGATTGGAAAGGGATCTTTAAATCTGTTACGCAAGGCGTCGTGTGACACACGTCACATACTTTTAGGGTTGAAATATAAACCGATTTAGATCAAATTTAGATTTGCTACGTTCAATCCTAACATTTTTATGTACGTTTTATGCGTGACACCTTATTTAACACTAGTTGTTAATAGGATTTTATGGTAGAATAGATGTGCATAATTATGGTTTGATTTCAACGCTTATATTCTTATGTTGGGGGTGAACATTTTTTTAATGGAAATTTATTGCGCCCACTGATATTATGTAAGATTCGGACACAGTATACAAAAAATGGAGGAAATAGAATAAATAATAGTGTGGTACCTTCTCTTTAATTCACATTTCTTGTCAAAGTGTTTGGTTTTTAAATAATCATCTTGGATGTCAAAATAAGAATTTATGAAAATTTGCAGGGATGTGCTTGGGAATTTCAATGTATTTCATTTGCAAGGATGTGTTTTTTATGTATCAATTTCGTGGGGTTTAACTTTTTTTAAAAAACTAAATTACATAGAATCAATTCATCCGACGAGTATGTTACGAAATCAATTCATTTTGACTCGGCAACATTGATTAGTGCCTATTTATTAGTGTGAGTCAAGCCATAGAAGAGTAGTTTTTCAAGACGCTGAAATAAGCTTCTGGTCATATCAAGAGTGGTGTCAAGTTGTTACTAATTTCTTAAAGCATTTAACATCTATAGTCTGGATTCCCGATTACTAGGACAGAAAGGGTAGCTTCAGGGCGATATGACACTCGCAACCGTAAAAGGGAGGAATACTTAACGGACCATATATTGTTAAAGAATATAACTGTCGGTTACTGGCGCACAAAAGACACACACACTTGAATAGAACACGCAATGGATAGCCTCTTCGACCTCGACAGCTGGAACTTCATAAGAGCTTGTGGTACCACAACTAATTGGACCCATATGCACTGCGAACTTTTTTTTCGAAAACTTCTTCCTGAAGACCCATTGAGTTGAGTTTCAAAACCTCGATTTACTGCGTTCGCCGAAATTTGATGATATGTTAGGTTTGCCAAAGATGATTCTGGTAGGTAATACCATAGTCCATTGGCGTGATAAGACAATCCGGGTTTGGTCTTGCGGAAGGTTTACTCAGTGATCAGAAAGTTTTAAAGATTTTACGTGCTAGAGCGTAAGCAATGCGGTTCTTTTGTCCCAATAATTTCATTGGCTGTGGTATGTGTCATTAAAATATACCTCGGCCGCACAATTCTTCTCTTCAGTTACCTTAAAATCGGCAATGGCAAATTTCAATGACATTTGGATTCTTCCAGTGACGATGAAATTAGAGTTTTGGTAACTATGATATCGAGGTTTAGGGTATCCCGGTTTTCAAAATCCCGGTTTTGTATAAAAAAAATTCCAGTGCGATATGTTTGCTGATCCGGGCCCCTACTTCCCCGAAGTTCAAATCTAAAGCCCCTCGGAGGGGGGAGATATCGAAACCGTCAGCCTCTACAATTATTGCATTTCAAAATGTTGCAGCCTTGGTTTTTCTAGTAAATTTTTAGGCAAGATATCTTATTTTTATGTTAAAATATTATTAGTCCAACCAGTCTGAATTAATAAAAAATATTTTTTCAAAATCAAGACTTTAGAATTAGAAGAAAAGAAAACCGGAATTTTGAAACCGGGAATTTGAAAACCGGGATTTTGAAACCGGGATACTGAAATCGTGATTTCGAAAACCGGGATTTCGTAGTACACCTCATGGTTTATTCTAAGTTGATCCATTTAAATGAATGTGTCAGTCACCTAAAAAGTCAATTTTATTACCTTGGTACAGAAAACAATCTCATTCTGGACCAAGACAACTTCATGTTTCGATTTGACATATAAACTGAACTCTTGCAGCTTGCCAATGAATTCGGAATAGAAATCGTAGCGGTCCTGACAGTTGTTCAAGCGTGGTATTATAATGTTTATAAGGTATAGTGCTAGGCAGAATTGATCTTTAATCCTGATTAATTCGTTACCACTCTGGTTTGACTATTTATTTCCCCGCGAGTGTTAACTTTTGTTCTAGGTACCCTGTACCCAAATACGAAATGGCCAGATAAATCCGTTCCTTGACAGTAGGAATTCTTCGTAAAACTATAAAAAACTGCTCCATGAATTGTTGTTCTTTCATTTCATGATTACATCACAATTGAATAATGTATTCTGGTGGAGACTTTTTTACACAGATATTTACAAATGTAAGGGTTATTTATGGGGCGACTAGGGTTGAACATTTTATATATATTTTTTGCGTGAAATCACCCTTACACTTTACATCAGGGTTGAGCATTATTGCAACCCAATTCAGGACATACGATCATAATTATAGAAAATAATTTTTAAGATCGAAATGTCGATCGATTTGGCGAGCTCCTGGCGATATTAAGGACGAGACACTTAACATTGAAAATAGTAATTTTCTAGAGAGCACGTACTTGCAAAACGTCATAGAATAATGTGGTGTGAGGACAGATTCTATCATTAGAAATCTTCCAGCTGTGTCTTTGTGGAATGGCAGACTGCGATACAGTAGTTTGGTTATATTGATTATGGATCGACTTAGTAGTGAACAACTTGTGCAAAATCATAATTTCTCGAATCCATTGTTATTTAGATGCGATGACAGTATGCAGGAAATGAAAGCGTTGCTTTTTAATTGGACTTCCATGGTAGTAACTCTGCCAAACTTAAGTGGTTAATGAGATAAAATGATCAAAGTGCCATACTTGTAATTTGGAGCTCCAGGTAAATGATTTCACAATAGTGATACAGAAAGGTGAATATAATTAAATGACAAACATAAAACAGAAAAACCTCTAGTGGTTCGAGCAACTAAAGAAAGAAATGTTGTAAATTATATATATATAATTAACTTTAATGAATTATGTAATTATAAATAAATAAATAAAAAAATATTCCAAAAAAAAAAAAACATATTATATAGAATACATTGCCACGAGATATTCGATGTAACTCTACACAGCTTTGATCTGTGATATTGGTCAAGGTAAAAATTATGCCGCAACACCAGAGAGAGAGAGAGAGAGACAGAGAGCAAAAGAGAGAGACAGAGACAGAGAGCAAGAGAGAGAGAGAGAGACAGAGAGCAAGAGAGACAGAGAGGAAGAGAGAGAGAGAGGAAGAGAGAGAGAGCAAGAGAGAGGAAGAGAGAGAGAGCAAGAGAGAGAGAGAGACAGAGAACAAGAGAGATAGAGAGCGAGAGAGACAGAGAGCAAGAGAGAGAGACAGGGCAAGAGAGACAAAGAGCAAGAGAGAGACAGAGAGCAAGAGAACAATAGAGAGACAGAGAGAAGAGAAAGAGACAGAGAGCAAAAGAGAGACAGAGAGCAAGAGAGAGACAGAGAGCAAGAGAGAGACAGAGAGCAAGAGAAAGAGAACGAGAGCGCGAGAGAGTCTGAGTTATTGGCCAAGAATATTTATCTTTTAATAAGAATTTGGCAGTTCTGTATGAAGCTGATCAAATTTGGTTTGAAATATCATTTTTATCATAAAAATTTCTATTATGAATTTGAGCGAGAATATGGAATTCATACAAACTTTGAAGTTTAGACATTTTTACTATACTCAAATCAAATTTTTGTATGGAATCGGTGGTTGCGTTGGCTAGGATTTACACTTATGGGTTTTTCTTCCAGTTGTAATTCGGAGATTTGAAAAGCTTTTCGAACATCTACATCATCCTCCTTCTGAAATGAGCCCAAAAATGATTCAACACCACGCTATGGGTTTAGTCTTTTATGTTATTTCCATATAACCGTATTGCATCTCGTTGAATGGTTTTGCGTCAGATAAAAATGTGGATTGTCAAAGCACCGGTATCAAGTTATTGTTTTATAATAGAATAGATAAAATATGTAAATTTCCATAACATTTAAATGGTTTTGAAAAATGCCCCAAATTTGACCGGAGCACCTAAGAACACAAAATTAGCGTTGTGGTGCTAAAAGCAGCTATATTCTTTTCATTTTCATAAAATCAAGTGAGTTTGGATAATTCCTAAAACAACAATTTTGTTATCGCCATTTTAATTCGTAAATACACCGTTTTGGCGCTGGTAGCTAATTATTAATTTATTATTTAAAAAACGTCACAAATTTAGCCTAAGACACATTAAAAATTTAAAAAGTTTTGGACCAATCAAAAATATTTTTCCTCGTTATTTTAATTCCCAAATCTACCACTACAAGATGGTCGTGCCATAGAAAAGTTTTAGGATACTTAGCCGGAACACTTTACGCATCAAAATTACCGTTGTGGCGCTGGAAACAATTTCATTTTTTCTCATTACCATAAAACCAAGTTGTAGTTTTTTGAAAGATCTTCAAAATGGCAGTCTGGGAAAAAACAAAGTTTTGTGGTTAGCGTTTTCCGCTTTAGTTCACAAATCCACCGCCTTGGCGCTGGTAACTAATTCTTTAAATATTGTAGAATGTGTAAATGTCACATATGATTGAAAAGTCTTATAAAATGTCACAAATTTAACTGACGCATCATATTACTTAGAACGGCCGCTATTGTATAGCAAAATAACGAAAATGATTTTTCTTTTATAAGCAATGTATGAAAGCAAAATTTCTTATGAATAATTTAAACCTATAAACAACATTCTGCCTTTTCTTATTTTCACTGGGACGAGGCGGAATAGAAACGTTTTACTCATTCCGAAACAATAATGTGGCATATCGTTTAAAAGGTTCTGGGCTAATCAACAATTTTGTTAACAGCGCTTTAGTGCACAAATCCACTATTTTGTTAATTTTACTTATATCACTTCAGACGTGAAGGCATTCCTTTCAAGTTATACGGGTTTAAAGAGAAGCATTTTAAAGCAAAGTATATGATTGAATTTACCGATACAAATTTTGATTTTGCTTAAAAAAATTTTTTGTTGTTCTTAAACAACTACGGCAGTAAATGTTTTTTTAATGGAAAATTATTTCAGCTTTCAAAAAGCTAACACACACATTACGTTGTCAAAGACAATAAAAGTTTTCAGAAAAAATTTGTACATACATATTTCATTTGTTAGCCAAAAGTTTATTTATTAAGTTTTTAATTAAATAATTTAATTTACAAATATCCGTTACGCATTTCGAAAAGTCGTGAACTTTTGTAAAAATATTTTATCACTCATCCGAGTGATCTCCCGGGTCATTGTTTGGATCCTAAAAGCGACCGTCATTCATAAATCACGTAGATCAATTTTTATCATTGGCACTTCTTCCCATATTCTTCAAACTGGTTTCTTAAAAAATCTAAATATTTTGGATCATCGATCTGGAATTATTGTCGACCTAGTAGTATATCGCCAAAAATATCACCCCATTAACTGTACATTTATGTCGGTAATGGTTTGAACATTTTAAATGATCATTGCTTGATGACCAAAAATTAGTGTTGTGTTAAATTCAAATATCCATCCCGAAAAGCCGCTTCGTCAGTAAACCCGAGGACAAAAAACAAATTTTTACCAAATCAATATCAGTTAATTTCCTGAAACGTTTTGCAATTCGGTAGTGGAAATTTGGGCAGTTTACAAATTTCCCGTGATTCCTTTCTTATAGTAATGAGGTCATAAAGGATTACGACTACATAGCAAGATGGTCCATGAAGGAAAAAATTAATTCGTCTAGAATTATAATAGACATTTTCTTTTGTTCGGTTACCACCAAATCTTGTATAAATCCTGAACCTCTCTCGTCTTAACTGGCTTCCTCGCCACAGTTGTACGCTATAAACAGGTCGGACCGGCTATGTAAACCGGAAAGGTTTGCGAGAAGATTTAAACAACAATGCCGGGCAAACATTTCTGACCCTTTAGTCCTGCACCCCAGTATCTAAACCGAAAGCTTAATAAAACCCCCTCAAACTGGTATTAAGGTGAATGGAATATCTATAGCTATGCTGATCTGAGCTGTGAATGCGAAGTTGTGAAGTTCTGAAATGCGGCCGATCTTACTTTTTATTTATTCTTAATTTTTTTACAGGACATAATCCAATTAAATTGCTCTAAATGATATCGGCTTAATTTTAGAGTTCTGGTATAGGCCTAATGGATGTAGGTCATTTTTAGGGCAATGCAGATAAAATTTAATTTAAATCATTAAACAGAAGTTCTAACTTGAATTGGAATGAAGTGCCGGAATATTGCCCAACAATCCTTTTGAAGTTGGGATCTTCATAAATTCAAATAGAATTCGATTTCTATGGTGAAAATTAAAGGTCTAATACGCGTTTAGAATAATATTTTCATATTTTTTATCGTAGCGTCGAATCAGAGTTCTAATATGAGTCTTCAATTCAAACCATAAAAAGTGAGATATCTATGTAGACAAGAATTTTCATCTTTTTATTTGAAAATTTTTAATTTTCAGGGAAATAAATATATGATTATATGATGCCTACTGATATGTGATTTATATTTATAAATATTTGTTAAATTAATTAAGGCCATACGCAAATGGAGTCGAACAAGTGGTGTTTATTATTAGCTCCGATGATAACCATGATGCCATTTTGCATGCCGCAACTACAGAATACTTTCAGGCCCCAAATACCACAATTTTAGCCACTACCTTAATTCACTACCTCAAGTTTCAACCTCAATTGACCTGTCATTACAATTTTTTCAATCTACCAACACGTTTACGTTAATCACAACAAACCATCGTCTTGTTATTTACGTATATACATTTTATCATATTCCCACTCCATTTAATAGTAAACATTTTGACGGATGTACATTTTTATAAAAATTTTACATCTTATTTATGTTGAAAATGGACTGCTGTGTCTGATAAAAACACACACACACAGTTAAACAGTTATGTGGATAATTTATTAGATTATTTGTTATCAAACAACAAAAAACACAAACAATTTAAATAATTTTTGCTTTTAAATTAGATAAAATTACTTCTTTTGTGAGCTGCTGTTTAGCTTGTTGGGTCCAATTCTAGGAAAATCTCATTTCCCCATTTGTATATTGCGACAGAAGACGGAAACTACCAAATGTACCACATAAAA
The DNA here is from genome assembly GCA_947310385.1 of Nephrotoma appendiculata. Taxonomy (NCBI): domain Eukaryota; kingdom Metazoa; phylum Arthropoda; class Insecta; order Diptera; family Tipulidae; genus Nephrotoma; species Nephrotoma appendiculata. The sequence goes on along the minus strand of OX371223.1, from coordinate 364,050,019 downwards.
AATAAATGAATTGTGAAACAATTGGAGTCGGATAAAACGAAACTCTGTGACAGGAAATTATATTGGACAGTACGTAGAATGAGAGAATTTCCACGTGGAAAATTTAACCCAATTTTCGTTATCGAGTAAAAAAATCAGTTTTATATTTTTTATTGATTGTGTATTATATGATCCATGAAATGGAGAAAATGTCACGATTTATGTTGCGGTTTTCATAGATTATAAATAAAAGTATATACTATATATATACATATCTATGCTTATGTTCATCATTAATTTTATGTTCTTCCAAGAAAATTATAATGATAACAAGAAAATAATGTTGTGTTTGTTTGCTTTTATATATATAGTAAGTCATTATCCATTTAAGACCAATCAAAAATAATAACAATGATTTTTTATGGACCCAGAATTTATATAAAGAAAAGTTATCGAAATCACAATGGAGCAAAAAAAAAACGAAAAAGGAAAATGGTTTGGAAAATGTGGAAATATGTAAATTTATAAATTGAGTTTTTCGACATTGTGTGTGCTACGTTGTTGTTGGTTCCATATTGAGACGAGAGATAAAAATAAGAATTTTGTTGTTGTGCGTTTTGTCTTAAAGTTGGTGCAGCCATTTAGATAACGAGATGAGAATTTTTCTTTTTATTATGTGCGAAAAGCGGTACGGTATGAGGCCCAATTATTTCGGGGCATTAAACTAAAATATGTATGTATCCAAAAAAAAGGTCAATATAATACAGAGATGTAATGTATAAGGGTAAAGGCATTGATTTTGTTGCCAAACGGACTAATTCTTTTAATACTGATCGTTTTCTATTTATAGCTATCCTCGAGGTTTCTTCAAATAAATACAAGCTTAATAAATTCCTAGATTTTTGAAGTTTAAAACCAGAGCTTAGAAAGTAGAAAAATTATTAATTTATCCTCGAATTAAAAATATTTAATAATAAGAAATTTGAGGGATTAAAATTAATAAATTTATAATAAAAAGTCATGTATTTTTGTTTGGCACACTTTAAAACACTTAATATTTTTTAACACACGTTAAAATTACAAGAAATATCTAAATTGTTCTAATAAAATTCCGGGCAACCATAATTTCAGAATTCAAGTATAATGTGGTTAATCACATCATCATCCTTCGCAATACACTCATACATTGTGAGAATGTGAGAATTAGTATTCTCATACATTGAGAATACTAATTCTCACATTGAGAATATTTAATTATTTATTCTCAAATTCAGAATATTTATTAATTTATTCTCAAATTGAGAATATTTAATACTCAGAAATTGAGTGATTCCAATGAGGGATTAAAATTAATAAATTCATAAAAAAGTCAGATGTATTTTTGTTCAACGTTCAACGCTTTAAAATTAAATGATATTTCTAAATTGTTTAAATAAATTTCCGGGGCAACCATAATTTCAGAATTCAAGTATAATGTGGTTAATAATTAACTTAATTACATCATCACCCTTCGCAATACACTCACATCGTGTGTGAAAATACAATGTTCTCAAATTAAGAACATTTAATTGTTTATTCTCAAATTCAGAATATTTATTAATTTATTCTCAAAATATTTTTTAATACTCAGAAATTGAGTGATCCCAATGAGGGATTAAAATTAATAAAATAATAAAAAGTCAGACATATTTTTGTTTAACATGCAACGTTTTAAAATTACACGAAATTTCTAAATTGTTCTAATAAATGTCCGGGCAACCACAATTTCAGAATTCAAGTACAATGTGGTTAATTACATCATCACCCTTCGCAATGCACTCATATCGTGTGTGAAAATACAATATTCTCCAATTGAGAATATATAATTATTTATTCTCAAATTAAGAATATTTATTGATTTATTCTCAAATTGAGAATATTTTATACTCAGAAATTATTCATAAAAAAGTCAGATACATTTTTGTACAACGCTGAACGCTTTAAAATTACACGAAATCTCTTAATTGTTTTAATAAATTTCCGGGGCAATCATAATTTCAGAATTCAAGTATAATGTAATTAACCTCACCATTCTTAATACACTCACACTCTGTGCCCTGCATACAAATATGTTAAATTACACAATGAAAATTGTTTTTCATATATGGATATCAATTACTAGAAATCAATTTGAACTCATCTAACTTCTAACCTTTACGCATTTGTATTGTACATATATACCCTATCGAAATACACGCACGCAACATACTGTACCTAACATGTCTATATACACAGTTTAATTTGATTTGCTTTCGGATAATTGGAATATATTTAGAGAATGTGACATAAAAACAGCAATATAATCAACATATACATGGATACATATATTCCCTGAAAGCACCAACAGTAAAAGAAAAGTGATGATGATTTTTTGTTCGGAAAATCTTTTATTCAATAAAGCCAAAAACCACCACTCCATTTTCCTTTTACAATTTCTATATTTTTTATTAAATTTAGAAGATGTACCTCCCCCCCCGATGCTCCTTGGGAAATATAATTGAGAATTAAATATAATTCAGTCAAAATATTGAGATAAAAAACCCCAAAAATTTATAGAAAATGCGGGGCCGTCCCAATGTCTTTGGTAGTAATATCCAAGAATTCTAGTCATTATGTTTTCAAAGGGGGTATAATGCAGTGCATATCTGGCAGGACAAATGTATTCTGTTCGGAAATTATTTTTTGTGGTTTTTTAAAAAACTGTCATATCTGTAGAAAAAATGTGATTTGTGAAAAACCAAAATGACCACAATTTTTTATTTTGTGCCATGTATGTTCATGAACATAAAACAAAACTATTTTCATTTCGGGAAAGTGACATGTGCTTGTATTTTCCATGTACTATTGGGTACACTGGTTATGCGTGTGATAAAATCTGGGTAACAAGTAGCCGGATTTCAAAATACTAGGAGCGGCAAAAACTAGCTACAAATTTATTCTTAAACATTTATCAAGATCAAAAAAATGTTCATTTATTTTTCTTTTGGTGAAAGTTTAAGAAAATTCTTTTTCATCTGTACCTTGCGCTCGGTTTTGTATATTCGAATGATTTACGTCAAAATATATTGATTCTTTTTTTTTTTTTACGTCTAATGGAATTTTAATGACACCGACACGATGAGAGAAGAAAACCTTGAAATGTTCGTGATATTTCCCCCGTATGTCTTTGAAATTATACGCATATGAAAAATTGCACGCAGTTTATGTTTTTCCGTTTTAGATATGTATTTAATATACACAGAGGATGTAATTGTTATCTTTACAGAATATTTTTTTTATATACAAAAACTTAAATTGAAGTTAACATTTACAAAATGTTTGTATGTCTTATCAATTTAGTCGTTATGATTATATGTGAAAGATAAAATGTGTGAAATGAGGTTTTTACCAATTAATTATGGGTTGCCTTTGTGATTTAGTAATTTTAAAATTATATATCTTACTTCCTCCTATTTTAGATATGATGCATCACAATATCCAAATGTTATCGAATGATAAAATCGTTAAACGATCACTTAACTCTATGAACTGTAAATTACAATTTATCAATAAAAAGTTAATTCGTTTGAATCACAATTTTTATAAATAAAAACGAATGTGAATATCAAAATGTTATCATTGGATGTCTATATAGATATAGAAAGAGTATGATTTAATCATGACATCGACCATCGGCCGCCCTCGTCAAATATTTTTTATTTGGAAATTTTGTGACCTTAGCAAATTATCAAAATTGGAAACTAAAATTTAAAATATAAATCCCATTCAAATTTCTAAACTTTAACCCGAATCCTCCTGAACATTAATTTTTCGAATCTTTGAACAATATTTTAGCTGAACGCTGTTTTGAATCTAACTATAAAAACAGTTTTATTGGATTTTTTATAAAGGTCCCCGTACCCTTAGAATATTATGTTGCCATATGGCAACAGTAGGAGCGATAGAGTACAAATATGTGTCCCTTCATAAAATTGAGTTGTTCACGCTAGGAAGATTCGGGTTAACGCATGCAACTATTTAAACAAGTGGACAATAAGTATTCAGGGACCACTATTTATGTATCAAACTTAATGTAACATATAAAATAAAAACTTTGGCGGTCAAAAATATTTTTTGACCATCAAATTTATTTTTTTTTTAAATTTAATTTATTTGAAATTTATATGAAATATTTAAGGTTCCTATTTAAGGGGCATCAGCTGAATAAAAATTTGGCAATACAATTATATTTAAACAACCATTAAAAGAGATTTACGTCAAAATAAAAATGCACACAAAATTTATACCAAATACGTCAACATTTTTGAATAAATTTATTCTAAGAGATGTGTTCGTACCAGAAAGTTACAATTGTGAACTCTGTTTAGCCATAGGTAACCAATCATTATTTTAGGTGTTTTTTGAATTATATTTTGGTGCCTTGATTACTTTTTTATTTTATAATTTAACCAATTTGGGTGACCAAAATTAGTTAAGATATTATTAAAATTATATTTAAATGTTTCAAATTCAACAGGTTTTCATTATTAATAAATTTATAATTTTAAGCCCAAAACGAATAGTTAATGGACAAATTGTGTTTATTTTGGTGCCCAAATATAATTATTTACCAATAATACATTAAAAATTGTAATAAATTAGCAGTTTGTATTTTGAAAATTACAGAATACGAAGAAACATTTTTGTTTTACCACCAAAAATAGTGACCATAAAATTTTACTGCACAAAGTTTGGTGACCAAAAATAATAAAGGTTAGAGCTGCAAACAACTGGTTCAATTGAGTGTCATTTTGGTTGGGGCAAAGCTTTAACAATGTACAATTTTTTTTTGTGTTGTGACGACTAACACCAATAATGAGATTTCTGGATAGCTTCCTTTATTTGAAAAAAGGAATCAAATTCGTTGATGGATGAGATAAAATAAAAAAGTTTATTATTTGGTTCTACATAAATACGATTAAAGCAAGATTAAATGAACAATTTGGTAAGCACCTGAAGATCAGTTAAATTATCTTCCAAATAGAAGGATAGGCACAAAACCAAATTAAGACCGATTTCAATTTTTTCCAGAGTTGGCTCAATTCGTTGGTCAATTTTGCTTTGTTGAGTGGGGCAAAACTAGAAACTAGTACCAACAAGTTAAAGCAAAAATGATTATAAATAACAGAATTTATTTATTTTTCACAGAATTTCAAGACAAGTTTTTTGGCAAAAAATTTTGGTGCACAAATTTTCCTGCACCAAATTTTATTGACCAAAATTTATAAAGGCTTTAGGTGCATATAAATGGTAAATTTAGGGTTTTGGGGCGTGGGAAAAACTTGGACAATGTGCAATCAGCTCTGGTAACACTAAAATATTTTCGAGATATTTGACAAATAATTTGTAAATTTTGTAATTACCATTAAGTTATAATCACCCGTAATTGTTGTTTACATGTTCGACATGACTAACATGTAACTTCATCACCAAATAAATTACAATAAATTAGTTTTATAAATACAGTTGGTAGCCGTAGAATGGTTTTCACAGAACAACCAACACCCCAAAAAATTAACAACCAATTTCTCGACTACATAAGTAATTGTAAATAAGAACCGTGAAGAATTTTTTTTCTGTTTTATGAAAATGAGTTAAATGATCTCCCAAATAAAACGATAGGCACAAAACCCAGTTATGAAAAATGCTAGATTTTTCCGGCATCAATTTAATTTTATATTTTTATTTATTTTTTTGAAAGATTTCATTTAATTATCTACGCTGCAAAATTTATTGATTAGTTTCTGTTTTAGTACAAAATTTTTGTATTCGAACGTTTTCTGATACCACACATTTTGGTGACCAAAAATAATAAAATATCAACAAATGTAAACAACTGTTTTAATTCAGTGTCGTTAAGTGCGAAACAATTGTCAGAAAAATATTTGCTTTTTTTGTATTGTGATTACTGGAACCAACTGATGAATTTTTATGTTCCCACCAAATGTTGGTGCACAAAAAGTGTAATGCACCATATTTTAGTGACCAAAAATTATAAAAGGTCTAGAAGCAAAAACTGGTTGTTTTGCGTCTTTAGATGGTGGATGTAATTTGGTTTATGAATACTGTAACACTAAAGAAATCTTTGTTTTCCCAGGAAAAAGCAGTTTTTGATAAACTGAATGAAAATCAGTGGTATTGATCCCTAATTTCTGTCAATTCATTTTCTTTTATAAAAGGTAATTAAGTGATGGCCAGTTGATCCTACTCTACGGGATTTTTACACTTTCTTTTAACGGGATTCTCCATGATTTGGAAATATTTCCGGTGCACTAATAGATAACATGGTATTACAAGATTATTAGGTAGAACTTTAGTAAATAATAAATAGATACATCCCAAAATAAAGAATAGCATTAGTAGCCAAACGTTCGCATGATTTTTAAAAAATAGCAAAAGCCACAATCCACTTTAAGATTTTCATCGAAATTTGATTTAAGCTTGACTGCCACAGGAAAAGTTAGATTTCTGAGTAAGGTACTCAGTACAGGTACTCTGTGACTGCGAATTTTGAAATTGCATTTTAATGAGTGTGCTTTTTTCGTTACCTGGCACATAACCTTTCCAAGGTTTCATTTTTATAAATCATATTCATAGAATAACAAATTTATCTTTTATTTGGCACGAATCTAATGTTATCTGCACAAAGAACAGAACATATTGATCGATCGGTCACCAAAAAAGTTCATCCGTAATTTAAATTATTCACACACACCCAACGTAAAATTTTCGACACAAAATCATAAAAATTACCTTTTGAAATAAATTACGGAAAATGACATTTAGTAAAGTATAAAGAGAAGGTATTTTTCTTGATTTTGTTTTTTTTTAAATATATTTTCCTGTCCTTATTTCCTCGTAGAAAATATAAAATATTCCATCATTTCAGTCAAGAGTGAAAATGTCAATTGAATGATATTTTAATATAAATTATGTTAAATGAGGCATTTTATATACAATTTTTGAATATACACTTTTCATTCAAAAATGTTAATTTCCCAAAATGTCTTTCATGTAGTTTTCTATTATGAATATGTACAAACATATACAGATGAGAGTACATTAGTGTATAACTAAACATATTACAAAATTTATGGAGGAAGTTCGGTTCTATTTTAGAGAAACTTCATTTAAAAAGAAAAAACTAAAAATTTAGTGACAAGTGAAACGAAAAAGAAAATATAATGATGAAAGATTTTCGTGAAAATTTTATTTTAAATGCGTACGTTCGACTACTTGTCAAATCATTATTTGCATTACGCGGTATATTATGTCAATTACCATAAAATTTAAAAATAGTAACGAATCGAAAAATATGCGACGTAGCACAGAGTATCGGAAGCGTAGTTTTAGCGTATTATTATTTGACAGGTACCATGTTAACTATCTTTTGTTTTACGGAGCAGAGCCACCACACCTAAATAAAATACGTGTACAATATTATTTTGGGGACTGATTACGGCCCACGATACGACACTATAAATAAACACCAGCTGTAAAATGCGATGATAAATATTATGTTTGGGTGTGTGCGAACACTATCTTATCGGGGCGGAAAAAGTTATATATTGACACTTAATCGTGTATATATTAGAAATTAATGCCAAATGTCGTGATTTGTTATCAACTTAGAGGATGTAAAAAAATCACATATGACGTTTTGAGGTTTTTTTTTGCAAACACATTTAATGCAAATTTAGCAATTTTATGGATATTAAAATAAACGTGTTCCCAGGTTAAAAAAATTTTGATTATTTATGTTACGCACCAGCAACTGTTGAACCCAGGAAATCTGCCAAATATATTATCAAATATTTTTTCGTATAAAAAAAATATTAGAACGGACCAAATCCACATAAATCCCAAACGATTTATTAGGTTTCTCGGGTAGTTAGTAATAATGATACCAGATAATATTTTACGCACACGCGTTATCTTGTATACCTTCCGTAAAAAAAATCATCTTTATTTTGAAAGTAATGGTAAAATAGCTTTATTCCCCGTTTGTTTTGATAACAGCAACAACAAAAAACTTGATCTGCACAAAGGCAAAAGCAGCAGCATACAAATATTATTCTCATGTGCCACTGCTACTATGTTTCCAGTCTTGTGAGCACACAAAATATATTTTTTCGTGTATTCTGCGGATTCCATCGTATATTTAGAAAAACAAAATACCCAAATGCTGAGTACGTCTGTATAAATAAATCCATAATGCTAAAGTTCAAATAAATTAAGCTTTTGATCTTTTTTGTTGTTGTTTTTGAATCTACTACTTAAAAAAATGTATATTTGTTCATCTGCTTAATTTCGTTTTTATTGATACATTTTTGTATCCAGTTTACTCTTCGTCGTCGATAGTCAAAGACATTTTGCTTTAATAACTTATTAGTTGTGTTTCGATGAATATTTTTTGTTATCGTATGTAACCAACAGACGGTTAGAACATTGGTAAAACGTTTGATGAATGAATGAATCAAGGCAGTGATTCGTAACTCGTACAGTTTCAATGCAGTAAATATAAAATTAATGAAAGTTCAATATATTGGTTCAATGCTTTAAATTTAAAAATTAAAATTTAAATTAAATAATTTAGAAACCAGTTTACTGTTATCTAATTTTTCATGCTCTTGAAATTGCGGTATTAAACTCTTCTCAGAAAAATGATACTTGTCTACCTAATAAATTTGACTGTAGTATTTATACATACCCCCTACGAGGTTCATGTCGGTTTCCGAGGTGTGACTGATTATTTGGTTCTTCTTAACCCAACCAACATATGGCTTGACCTTCAAATTACGTGGTCGATTTTACAGTAAAACCCAACTGCAACTAAAAACTCCTCGGAGTATGATGGATGATCGCTTCCTCTTACCAAATAAATGTCAGTCTAATCAGGTGGCATATGCAGATTTATGGAAACATTTCTCCGATTGCATTTAAGTAATGTAAGGCTTTCACTTTTCTATAAAACATCATCTGCCATGGTCACATGAATTATTTCTCTTTTCAGAATTTAGTATCAGGTCTTATTAGAAAATCAACCGTGGGGTTGCAATGAACCAAAGATTTGTTGAATTACGCTATACGATGGCCAAAATCAGAATGCCGTTTTATATTAAATTTGATAAAAATCATCAACCGATAAATTGACGAGTTTACTTAGTGTAAGACATTTTGTTAAAATTTTTACATTTATTGTACAATTTGGTCGTTGTTCGGTTTTCTCGCGAAATTTTTAGTTATAATCCACACGTTATTGTTATACTGTTGTTACTACGTAGTATTTGAGTAAATAATAATTCTGACGGCCAATTAACAATGCACATAGAAATTTAACTTTTATTATTGCTCTAATTTGCTAAAATTTAATCTTAAAAACAAATTCTCCCTACCAAAATAGCTAAATTCTAAAAAAAAAACATTATCCAATGTTGATGGACAAAACTTAGGTTCACGCTCGAAATTAAGGGGCTCAAAAATATTTTTCTCTACGTTCAGTCACATTATATGAGTGAAAATTCAATCCCTGTTTAAATACCAAATAAATTGGTGGACGAAAACATTTTTATGGTAATTTGTTAATTCTATTGAAAATGGAAAAAAAATAATTTTTCGATTATGTAATAAACATGATGGACAAAAAAATATTGGTGGACAATTTTATATTTCAATTGACATCATAACAATAAATCGAAAAATTAATGAAACACAATTTTTTCTATTAGAATCCTTCTATAGAAGAGTTGTTTATAAAATTAAATTTTTGGTGCTCAAAATTGTTAAAAAATTAAAAAAACAAAATAATTTTATTAAATAAGCAATGGGATGTTAAATTAATTGTTCATGCTTGATCTTCCCCTAAACTACTATCTAATCATAATACTTTACTTTAATTTTAGCTGTTACGCTAAAGAGATTTTGCGAATTCTGATGGGCGCATAAAACTCCTATTTGAAATTTAAATGCTGGTTTAATAACAGGATAATCTTACATACCAAAATATTTGAATGCGAACAGATATTTTTAAAATACTTAAATGAATAAAACTTACATTAGCAAATAATTTGGTGGACTAACACTTATTCATAAAAATTTGGTTAATTCGATAAAAAAATAAATTGCTAACCATAGTTTTTCGTTATTATCATACATTTTAGTGCTTAAATTTTATATATGTAGTTTAGGCAAATGAATTAGTTTGGGGAAGGAGAGAAGCCAAGTGAATCGTTTCAAACATTTCCTAAACTAACTTTTTACTTTTACTTACTTTTACTTACTTTTTTACTTTTTACTTTAAATCATTGCCTGCTGCCCCATATGATGGTTAAAAATTATTGGTGAACAATTTTTTTTTAAATTGATATTGCAAAAATGTTAAAATAATTTTTTCGAATCAGAAAAGTTTTAAAAGAGTCTTATTGTAATTTGTTTAAAAAATTTAATTGTTGGTGCTCAAAATTGTATTAAAATTATATGATGCGACAGTTTTTCGTTCTTTTCTATACTAATAAATCGTTCGTGGACTATTAGATATCATTTTGACAATTGAGATGGACAATTAACAATTAATTTAATTTCTGTTAACTAGTTTAATTTTAAAGAAATCTTTTAATCTTACACACACCATGATATAGAAGAAGCGTGATGATTTAAATAAAACTAAACTACGTTAGCAAATAATTAGGTGGACCAAATTGAATTCATGAAAATTTGGTTAATTCGATTGATGTGAAAAACTTTTTTTTTCGTTATTATCAAAATGATTTGATACTAATAAAACTATGGTGGTCAAAAAACTATTGGTTTAATGTTCGCACAATTTATTAAACTCGATTTTATTGAATCAGATAAATATAAAATATCAGCATTGTATTTTGTTTAAACGCATAAATAAACAAAATTAAACAGGATTTATAGATTATATTTTTTTAGGGAATCAAGAAGCTGGTGTTATTAAATTAAGGAATTTGAAAATGCTTTTCATGAGTCGAGTCATGTTGCATAAGTACTAGATATTTAAATCCCTATAAGAATTGGCGATTTTCCAATGTGATAACTTAAATTCAGTTAAACTATACGCATGATCAAATAATTTGGTGGACAAGAAGCCAAGTGAATCGTTAGCTAAAGTCGTAGTAGCTAAATATTTTATTTAAAATACTATTTGTCAACTTGATAATAAAGAACTGTGTGAAAAATGTATGCAACGTAATTTTGAGCATCAACAAATACTATAATACTTATAATTGTAATTTATTTGAAAAATTAAAATATTGGTGCCCAAATTTTTAAAAACTATATGATACGGTAGTTTTATTAAATTAGAATTGGATTTTATATGTATTTTAACTTGAAATGGAATTTTAGGTGTTACGCAGCTGTTATTTGGTAGTCGTTGGTAAAACTTTAGTGTATCCTCATTTGAGTTTTGGAGATTCGATAAATTGAAATACATATATATTATTAAATAATTTGGTGGGCAAAAAATTCATGAAATTTGGATAGTTAGATGAATAGACAGAACGGTTTTTAATAATTTGGTGAACAAAATTTTTTTTCAATTAGTCATAAATTTTCACATATTTTCCTAATTACTAAAATATTAGAAATTATTTATTTGAACAATTAAAATATGGACTTAGCTTTAGTGTTGATTCAGAAAACATAGAAGCGGGGCGAATATATTTAAACAATATTTCTGACGCAATTTAGCAAAATTTGAAATATCAACAAATAAAGCAAAATTTGCAATAGTAACCAATTTATTTTATTATATACATATAAACATATCAGACATAAAATGTATCGATATGGAAGGATTCGCCCACCTCATCGATATAAATAACTTCTACATACTCACTCAATTTTATGTATTTTTTTATTTTTTCGTTGGTTCAAACACATTCAGGCGCGCACATAAAAAGCTTTATTCAACTTGAAAACTTACCTAAAAATAGAAAGAAAAAATAATTCTATATTAGAACATATTAAGATAGAGAAAAACTAGAGAAAATATATAAAAGTAAATTTGTTGCCCATTTTCTTCATTTTTTTTTGATGATTTCGATTTGGAATTTATTGAATTGTCACATATAATTTGAAAACTTTGTACGGTTATGGATTTTCTTCGTTCGACCCAAAAATATAAAATACAAAGAGATATCCTTTTATATACCATAATCAACATCATCATCATCATCCACACCCCACAATTTAGTATATCGAAGTAGCTTAATTTACCTCGAGATAACAACGAACAAAATATTATTCTTATCGTTGCGAATATATATATATCCTTCTTTTATTACATGGTGTGTGTGTGTTTGTGTGTCAATATACAATGTAAATTTTTTATTTTTATTTTAAATTAGTCAATTCCTTCTTTCTTAAATAGGTTTCATTACAACAGACTCAATATAAATCTCATACAATGAGCACACCCAGAGAGAAAAAGGAAAATCAATAATCAGAATAATCCACTTTTACACCGCGCGCTGTTACATTTCCTCGGGTTTCAGAATTTTTGTGCGACGTCTTTAAAAATAACTTCATTAATTAAGACTATATACGATGAAACAAAAAAAGTTTTGAACTTGATCAATCCAAGAAAACATAAAAATTTGTTCAAGATTCTTTTGTATGTCAATCTTGTGTCTGTACACACAAACGAATATAAAACTTGATGTCCTTGGCAAATTTATACAAATTTGTTATAGTCGCAAACTGGTCTAATATAATCTAATGTTGCTGTATTATCATCAATATTTAGTTATTTTAATAGTTTTTGATATGTATAAGATTTCGTATAATTTAGCTAAGTGTTTAACTAAGCGAAATTGGTACGCAATGCTCGTACAAAACATACGTATTTCATCCGCACATAAAACCGAATTGTAAATAACCTTGGCTTGGTCATTGTGATATATCGCGGCCCACTAGATATATTTACTTCTTTTTTGCGCATGGTAAAATATTTTATCACGTATGTTGAATTTTATAAATAAATTTCTTGTAGGTTCTATATCCCTTTTTCAACCAAGAAAAAATGGCTCACTTTTAGTCCAACCCACACAAATGTGTGAGTACAACCACAGTATGTAATGGCGTTGTTAATAAAAAAATTCGCTTTATTTGTAGTAAAACCAACACAATTGTGTGTAACGATATAGTGCTTTTTTTCGGACAAAAATAAGTTAAAAAGGAATTCACAAATGTGTAAGTTGGTTCAAAAAACATCGAAAAATTAAATTTTTGACATGGTACTTTTGCAATACCCGCACAATTGTGTTAGTAAATCACTAAAGGGATATGGTGATTTGACACCACACAAAAATTTCGAGCTAAACCGTAAAATTTATGTACCAATAAAAATTTTCTATCTCATGCGAAAACCCAAATCTAGAACAGAATAATTAATTTTAGTTACATTGATCTAATCTAATCGAACATGTTTAACGAGTGTATGAGACACAAAGTATGTCACCGCATTTTAAACGCGCATAAAATGCATGTATTTTCATCGTCTGCTACCCGCAAAACTTTTTCCAATTCCAAATATGTACTTTTCCAAGTACAAAACTGTAAACTAAATTTCTAATTGCATTTTTTTTTGTTTGCCGATTGTAAACTAAACTTAAACTGTAGCTAAACACAAAAATGTTATACGATAGCAATGAAATTTTCTTTTTTTTAACATTTAAGACATATCTAACACAACATACATATAGATAAATTATATAATTTTCTTTTTATTTCTTAAGATATTTATTTATTTTCTTGAGGAGAAAAGTTCTCGTTTTTTTTTGTATGTAATGTTTGTATTTTAGTAGACGAAAGCAAACATTATTATGTGTAAAAATGTTAATATTCTCATTTATTTTAATAATTTGTTGTTTTTTGTTTTTTCCTCGTGTGTGGAAAATTTGCTGAATTTTTCTTATATCTACTATATAGATAGATCCCGAACAGAAAGGGTATTAAAACATGAGCGGCGGAAAGGAGTGAAAATATCCATAAAATAAATTAATAGAATTCCTAAACAACGGTGTTGTTGTTCCTGTTGGCATGTTTCATGAAAATTATTAAACTGAAGAGCTTAGCGAGTATAGGAAAATAAAGGCAAAAAAACGATAAATATAGATTTCGTATGTGTATGAAGACCCACCCCCATATGGAAGAAGATAATTTTTTCCCGGAGGAAATTGAAAGGTGAAGATATTTTTATATTATTTTAATAGCGCACTTCACTTATCCTTTTCGTTCTATTTTTTAGGGCAAAATATGATCGGAAATTGAAAAGATTTGAATTCTATCTAAATTTTGGCCGAAGTCATAAATTATGAGTATTTAAAATATATGAGTAGGTGTGCATGGGTGGATTTTTAAGGTAAAACTTCTACGAAAAAGGAAAGAGGAAAATATTAGAGATTAAAAATGATTTAAGATAAAACTCGATGGGTTTCATTTCAAATTTCAAAGAAAGACCACAATTAGTAAGAATAGATGCCTTCTTACTAATTGTGGCCTTTCTTTGGAATTTGAAATGAAACCCATCGAGTTTTATCTTAAATCATTTTTAATTTCTAATATTTTCCTCTTTCATTTTTCGAAGTATTCCATGAGTATTGTGTATGAGTATTGCATTCAATAGACGGATGATCCGAGAAATATTTTACGAACATTTATCAAAAGTTCTCTACTCAAATAAATACCTCCAATTTTACTCCTAAAAATTTCTAATTTTTAGTTAAAGAAAAATTGATAAAAAATTGGTAGTAATACAAATGACTGCGATTGGTAATAATTCTCCAGCAAATAGTAAAATGTCTACAATATACCAGAATACTGGAATATACCAGAATACTGGTTCGAGAATTTTGGGGTAAGATGCAGTAAATTTACTCGATAAAATTGAGTTTTCTCAACTAAGTTAACAATTTCGGGTACAAACGAACGCGCTACATTTTAAACAATTTTGTAAAATAAAAAATTTATTGGATTAAATAATGGTCTATAAGAGATATTCTGGAACAGTATCTTCGGGCAGTACGACATATTAAAAGGGAGACAATAAAATTTTCTTGAACAGGCTGATTGTAGATTTGTTTCCCTAGTTATGATAATTCCTTCCAAACTGGAAACTTACCCAAAAAGTATACATTGTTTATTTTTATGACCCTTTTTTAGATGAGCCCGCATAAGTTAGTGAAGTGATTTGAGGAGATATAAGTAACCTCACGATGATGCTTATTTAAAAAAATTATACGTTTCCGAAAGGCTGTTTTTGTAACTATTTCAAATTACCCAAATTTCTTTGGTTGACTTATTTTGGTGAGCTTTCATTTACATTTCATTTACAACATTTTTAAAAGCTTATAATTTATTGTTAACTTATTCTCACTCATCTTCATGACGTTACTTATTTGACTGGATGAATCCCCCATAAACCTTAAACCTCTTTGCTAAAACAGCTGGACTAATTTGATTCTCTGTCTCTCTCTCTCTCTCTAAAAAGACTTTTGCTGATTTGTTTTTTCTAACTGGAAACTTGATCCAGATTACTCAAACAACACTGCACTAGTCTATTGTCAATGAGTTTTAGATTTGCTCAGGCCCTTTAGTGAAAGTAGTATGATGTAATTATTCAAGTGACCATGCGCATGTCTCCACAAATAAGGATTAGTTGAAGTAAAGGCCTTTCTGGAAGTGGATATTCATCCAAAAAACCTATTTTCCTGAACGGTTTCACTAGTCCAAACAAGATACCTGGTGAAGATAATTATTTGAATAAGTCAGTCTCCACAAATAAATATTAGTATAAAAGGCTTTTATGTATCAGAAAACTCATTCAAATAGATGAAACAAGTCTATTTTCAATCTCTTTTTATCAGCCACAATACTTAAACATAGTTTAGATTAGCTCAGACACTTTAGTGAAGGGACTATGATATAATTATTTATGTAGCCATGCACATGTCTCCACAAATAAGGATTGGTTGAAGAAAAGACCTTTCTGCAAGCGGATATTCATCCAAAAAAGCCTATTTTCCTAGTCGGTTTGACTAGTCCAAATAAGTAACTTGGTGAAATACTTATTTAAATAAGTAAGTCTCCACAAATACTAGTACCAATTCGGTCACAAACAAGATTTGCATTTTCTTTTCATCAGCCATAATACTTAGATCTGTGAAAACTTATTAATGAAATAAGGGACCCCGCAAACATTATTATTTGAAAAAGATCCACAAATAATTATTACTTTTAATAAAGGACTTCCGGAAATGAAAACTAATAAATAAATCAATACATATTAGTCAAACAAGTTTCTAATATTTTTATTTCCATATAGGGTAGATTACATTAGGCACTTTCGGGAAGTGCATTCAGTTCTATTTATTTCAATCACAGCCCAGGTTATTTTCTTTGCGGTTTTGGACTTCAGTGAAGCGATTTATGGATTTTAATTTACTTAAATAATAACCCTCGCGAAGATACTTATTTAAATAAGAAAAGTTTCCACAAATAAGTATAAAGTATAAGTTTAAGAAAAAAAAATCTGCAATTAAGTAACGACTCGAAAATATATATTTTAGTAGGTAAGTCTCCACAAATAAGTATTGGTATAAAAAGCGGTCTTACTACTCAAATACTTATTTACTAATTCACTCAAATACTTATTTTTGACCATTTAAGTCTCCAAAGTGTATGTTTCAGAAAAGGCTTTCTGAAAATGAAAACGCATCAACATAAGTCAAAAAAGTACAACAAAAAATTTATCTCCATGGATTTTAAATGTGTCCAGTCATTTATTTGTAACTTATTTGAGCTTTTGATCTAAAACCTAGCTTTTATTTGAAAATAATTCTACATTAATTTCAAAATTATTTGATTTAATTTATTTGAAAACTATATTTAGTACGCAGTCGAGTTTAAAGTAATTATCCTTCAAATTTGATATCGTGAAATCTGAAATGAAAAATATCACTTCTGCTTTCGCTAAAGTGGTACGCAGTTATCCGTGAAAATATAACTTTCTTACTAATAAATACGATGAAATTTTGACAATTCATATTTTTTGTTGAATTTGATATAAAATTTTGATGGGTATTATAAACATGCAATTTCTATATGAAAATTTGGGTTATCCTGGGTGATAAACCTGGGATATTAATTTTACATCAAGGTCAGGTTACCAAGCCATTGAAAGGTTGGTTGCGAGCTAATGAACCAATGAATTCCTTAAATTAAAAAACTCGGTCGTCTCATCAGACTGCAGTGACCAAAGTACAAAAATATTAAAAATACTTTGAACCTACATACAAAATATAATCAAAATGCCTTTCCGAATTAGTATGATTCGCTAAGTATTTAATCGTATTTAACACATACATGCGATTTCTACATGAAATTTTGCGTTATTCTGGGTGATATCCAAATATTTGGTTTACATCACGATGAGGTTTTCACGACTTTTTCTCGTATATTTCCCCAGAAAATTGGGAGATCTTTCCAAACCGCGTTAAAATTGTATTCCCTCGTAACTAAGTTACTGATCTAAAAATGTTCGGAAGAATTTGAAACAAGTCTTGATGATGCGTTATAGTCAGAGACGGAGGCAAGGCTTACTTTTTATAGCCAAACCAATATAAAAAATTCATTGAATTGGAAACGATGATTATTGCGATCAGGGGTGGTATGTTGTACCATCACTTCGAATCGAAATACGAAAAAGTCGAATGGCGGTATGTTATATCATTTTCGAATCGCGATAAATAATAAAGTTTCATCATTTTTTTGTATTGCAAGATTAAAAAACGATAAAAATCGAAAATGATACAACATGCTGGCTATCACTTTTTTCGATTCGACTTTTTCCGAATTTCGATTCGAAGTCATTGTACAACATACCGCCCCAGATTAAGAAGTTACAATGGTTTCATTGGGAGTAAAAAATGATGTTTTCAACTGCTATACTTCTAAAAAACTTTCAATTAGAACTCCAGTAGATAGTTAAAATATTTTACAACATTTTAAACTAAAAAAAAAACGAAAATCCAATTAGTGTCAGACCTCTAAATTTCCGACTAACTAAATTGATGATTAGTTCATACCACATATTGAGAGATGTCTCTGCGGTTCATAAACCAAAATGTGCCTGTTATTTAGTTTTAAATTAAGAGCTCTGAATTATCATTTGCAAATTAGAAATACTTAAAAGATTGATAAATCTTAATAAAAATTAATACAATTTCAAAGATTGCAAATTATCTTGATCAAGCGATATTTAATAGAAAATTATGAAAATTGTTTAAAGCAGAATGTTTCACGGACTAAAGCAATAAATTTAAGATAACAATTTGATTGGAATTTGTAATGATTTTGATTCAGTAAAATACGTGAAAACATTACTCAACCCTGTCAAACTAACATCATTGGAAAGCTGAAACAATTTAATTCGGGGAGTCGAATTCAAATGAAAAATTTGTTAAGCTTTGAGAATTTTATAAAATACGTCGAATTAAAAAAAAAAAAATGAAAACAACTTAAGTTAAAATATTTGATAAATTATCTTTAATTATGTTTTATTTTCAAATTTTATAAGATACACATTAGTTCCAATTTAAACTTGAAGTAGTAGAGTTAAATTTGATTATTTAAATTGGATAGAATATTTACATTGAAAATGGTTAAGGTTTAACTCCAGGAATAAATTTATCAATTGAAAAACATGGTAAAAACAAAAAGGAACAAAATTGTTGGTGGCCAAAAAAATCCATAATAGTGTTGAATGGCCGTAAAATAGAGAAACAAGGGAATTTGAAAAATGGCCACTAAAATTTTATTAAGTCCAAGCACTAATTTCGAGATAACGAAATTTTATAGCTCATAAAAGGGGAAGCTTTGTTAAAATATGAAGAAAAAAAACACAAATTTAAATCAACGCCAAGTATGAAAATTTGTAAGGTGTCGGTGAATTTTGTGCAGACGAGTTCAAATTTAAGTTTAAATTCAGCGATTTCGATCTTACCTAGTTCAGTGGGCCCGGTTTGAGGCTCACGACACATTTTATCACGGTCTTCTAACTTTAGTTGCTGATACAAAGCAATTTATAAAATTTTGTATGGGTGGTAATCGACCCGTAAGCTTGTTTCAATACTAAAAATACATAATGATTTTTGTTCGGCAAAAATGCTTGGGTGTAATTTCTGATAATCCCCAACTACTTAAAACAATAGAAATTTAGTAGGGTCAATTTAGTCTCAAACCTTGAATTAATCAAACACATTTGGACTCTCATCATGTAACTCTATATCTATCTGACATATACAAACAGATATATATGACCTTTTGAACTTCTACCACATCTATCTTGTTGATCTATTTATATCTATTTCTGTTGTCTCTTATCTTAATACAACATTTAGAAATATCTGTATGTATACGATAAAAGTTAATTCAAAATCAGATAAAAGATTGTACTTTTACTCTTTATATCCGCCACATCTAAAAGATCCATATCCTTTTTTGTACATCCATAATGATAATCATAATGTATTATATTCCTTAGAAAATGATAAATACATAGAGAGACAAGTGAAAAGAAAATGAAATATATTTTCCTTATAACTAATACGTATGTACGTATATACACATTCTCTCAATGTCAAGTAAATCCCCTATGGATGGATGCTATCAAAAAATAGAATTAATTTAAGTACTTAAACACATCGCATAGTGAATCGTCATCATCAATTTTAATATTGAAATTGAATGACTTCAAAAATATGTGTTGTAGATTGGGAGACATATGATGATGTTGGGGATAAACGATACACACAACATTGACATTTTGAATAGGCAAAATTGATAAGACAAAACTAGTTCTCTAAAAAAACTTCGATCAAGGTCTTTTCATATGATATTTTATTTCGCATAAAAAATTTATAAAATCATCTGTGTGCGGAACATATGATTAATCGATTTATTTCAAACCCCGCCCTATGAATAAAACTAATATAATTTTTTATATACATACGTATACGTATATTGATAGTTGTGACAAACCACTTCAATTAAAGTGAAACACCGAAATGTAAATACCATAGAGTATACCATAGAGAATAAACAAAACTTACACACCAAATTTCTTAAAGCGAAAAGTAAAAGTAGAGACATAGATAGAAAATATAACAAAAAAAAACCTCTCAAGGTTTAACAACACCTAAGTTACAATGAACTCGTACACATATAACAATTACTTACAATTTGTTCTTTAAGCTCTTTGGTACAAACAGGTCCCAACCATTGATGTAGTCCAATAAAACGTTTAGGTATCATTTTTAATGCTGGGGCACCTTGTGCGTAGGGCCCCCCAAGCAATGATTGGCTAAGAGTTGCTGTCTCTAATACAACCATTTTATAGTTATGTATGATAAATATTTATATAAAACAAAATAAAAAAAAAACGAAAATAAAATATATAAATTGGTCCTATCTCTTATCCAAATATCACAGAACAATAACTTAGATATATAATATTACATAATATTTTACTATAACTTTGATATATAAATTTTCACATTTTTCATTTCACACTAATATACATATATATTAATATTGCACACACTTTTAACAAACAATAAAATACACTTATATTTTCTAAAAACTCAAAGGCTCACAAATAATTTCCACATATTAAATTAAATAACAAAATCACAAAAAATTTATATAATATTGTATCTTATCAGGTACTAATAAAATATCGATTTAAAATATTATTTAATAATTGTCATTTTATCTAGAATATAAAAAAAAAATATTATTAACATTTTTGTTGTCGTTTAGATAAAATAGACAAATTTAATAAAATAAAAATATCGGTTTTGATTGGTCTGTTATCAACGAATGCACGATAACAGAGTGGTATATACGATTAGTAATTTAAGTGAATAATACATGTCCTATTAAATGTATATTGTGATAAGAATTTGCAAAATTTAGTTGACAATTTAGTCACTATCTATACATGACGCTAGTTGATATTTAACACGATTAATTATATTTTAGTACATAATTTACTCGCTACCTACTAGTGGCGCTAGTGCATCAGAACCTAACCTGATTAAATATTCTTATTGTAATCAAGCATTGGCCTAATTATATTCAATCAAGCTTAATGAATCATCAAAAATTGATTGAAAAGTTGAACGCAGGATTTAATTAATTTTGTAATCAACGCAATCGCTATAACGCTATTTTATGAAAATAAAATTTGGAGTGCATTTCTCACTTCTTGTTTAGTTTTATAGTTAAATTCAATTTTTTTTAAACTTGTTCAATTTTATTGTTCAACAAATTGAATCAAAACTTGAACGATAAAATTAAATCATATTGCAGGCAAAAATTGTTTTTTCGTTTAGTCGAACGTTACACGATGAGATATTCGACTCTTTTGCATGTTAGGTTGTGGGCCTGTAAAGTAGACATTTGAAAATTGTTCAACTTTTGAAAATAAAAAAAAATAAAGATTCAAGAATTTTTATACTGATATCAAAATATTTAGAGTGAATTGAATGAAATTCAAATTGAACAATAAAAATTGGAGTAAGCTCGAATTATTACTTCTTGAAAATTCTCTTAAAACTTTAATATTAATATTGGAGGAGCTTAATGAGTTATAACTGTAAAATCAAACGAACTTAAATTGAAATACAATTGAGACAGATATTAAAAAGGATCAAATATTGTTCATCAATAAAGTCGAGTGTCATTGAATAATAAACCAGAAATCCAAAATTGAACTCAAAAAATTATTAATACATATTTATGTAACAACTAAGTAATTGGAAAATTGAACGTTCAAATAAAATGAAGGAAAATTAAATTTTAAAACCACACAATACTTAATGTTGATAGGGGGAGCATGTTTCACTATGATCAACATCATTGATCAACAAAGCAGAAATTGATGAATTTAGAAAATATTTTGCAAATGTAATTTTAAAGAATATCATTGCTCAACAGATCGATTGAAATGAATTGAAAATTTCAAATAATCACAATTTTTCAATCAACTCGTAAAACTCGTTTTTCAAAAATGAAATCAATCTTTAAGTAAGGAAGATGCCAATTCAATTAAAATTTGCTATATTCAATATCAAAAAAACATCTTTACCAAAACAAAACATTGAATTGAATGAAAAACTAAATGTTTTAAAATATATTGATAATATTGTATTCATTTATTGATTAATCGATTAGGAAACTGAACGTTGAATTAAAATTAAATTTAAAAATACAAATTTTAAAGCTTTACATTTATTTTCAAAATCCAAAAATATTACGCTTAAAAAATATTATATTGGTGTGGTCAATCAAAAAAATTGATCATCAAAACTGAAATTGAATTCAAACAAAATATTTTGCGAATATAATTTTAATTTACTCAAAAAATTTGGATTTTTACGTACAACAAATTGATTGAAAACTCAAATGTATTCAAAATTCCGTTTCAATCCGATTCAATTATTTTACTAGGCATGTCACCAAAATTTAACACACTTACAGCGTGGGCTGCAAAAATGGTTATTGTACATGATTTTTGTTTGTTGATTCAAAGCGCAACCTTTTCAACTCTAGAATAGTTTGTTAAGAAAAGATCTTTCATCAAAATAAAGCAAGATATTTTTAAACGATGAAAATATAAATATAACGTTTAATTAATAACATATTTAACATTTAAAATTGATCAATTGTATTATTCAACAAATCGATTGAAAATGAATCACATTTATTAAGGATTTAAATTATTCGTTCAACAATTTTCCTAAGAATTAGGATGGTACAAAATTATCAGAAATCGGGCTTCCAAAATGGTTATTAAACAATTGAAACAGAAGTATTTATAAATTAGTTCAAGCTTTGGATGACTCTTAAATCTTGTTGATTCCTTCCTGTTGAACTATTTTAAAGAATTGGCACTTTCAGCGAATATAACATAAAAATCGAGAACAATTTTGCTTTAAATGATTTCAACTCAAAAGTAATTTAATTGAACAATTAAATTGAGAAATTGAACGACTAAATAAAATTGAATTTAAACCTACAAATTTAAAAAAAACGCTGTCATTTTATAATTCAGTAATATTTAGAGTGGGTGGCAAAGCTTTAAAAAATATCACATTGAGGAACCGTGTTCAACTATAAAAATTGATGAACAAAACAGAAATTTAATTATAAACAAAATATTTTACGAATATATGTAATTCTAATTCAGAGAGCCTGGCATATATCACAAAATATCATATTACGCTCACCGAACCATTCACTAACCAGAATTAATCAACAAATCAGAAATTGAATTATAAGCAAATCATTTTTCCGATGCAATTTTGATTTAATCCAAATTAAAAAATTTAATTTGATCAATTTTACTTTTTTCTGATAAAAGCTACTGAGCTTTTGATAAAAAGCTTAATAAAAATTAATGTAAATTATCACCATTTCAGGCATAACCTCAGAGAGGGTACATTAAAAACGTCGCCATTAAAATGTAATCGGGGGAAGCTCAAATTACACCATTATCCATTAATTTAACGTAAAAAAATTACATTAAATTAACAAAATCCATCATTACTTCAATATAAAAATAAAAATCAGTTTTTTTTTATTTTTGGGCAACATTTTAATTTAGAAGATTCACCCCCCGACAGTAAATATATCCTTCCAAATTCCACCCAAAAAATAATAATAAACTCAAGGTGTTTTTCTTCGTCGTTTGGTATTTTATATTTATTTTGCCGTCTTTATGATAAGATAAACAAATAAAAAAAAATTGGGGATGTTTATTATGTACCACCACGGTACCGCACCACCAACAAAATACTGATGATGACAATGATAATATTATCGTTAAAATATTTCAATTCACTAGAGACGAGAGACGACGGATTTCTAAATAATATTATACATACTTAATGGTTCTATATACATATCGCGTATTTTATCGCGGTTAACTGTTTTTTGTATATATATACATACGTACAATACCGTTAGACCCCATATAGCATTTGTATAATACCTAATTAGCTGCCATAAATTTAACGCTATTTATGACGGAAGTTCATTATGATGGTCAATCTATAGAATACAACAGAGAACCGTAATGCACTGTTGCCACTATACGTATAAACCCCAAAAATGGTTTGGTATCCTGTTTAGTGTGATAACAAAAGTAAAACCAAGAGATAAGAACCCCTAAATATTTCGTAAGAGAAATTTAGAAATAGAAAAATTATGTCATCCAATTTAATAACACAAAATAAATTTGTTTTGGAATTTGATAATCGACAACAAATTATTATTGTGTTCCAAAAATAGTCTAATTGGTTTTTTGGGGATACGATATATCGTCTTATCTTGAACAACTTAACTATGGGTTTCTTTTAACATTTCAAAATATGTATACAAAAATAAAAATATGTAATAATAAAACCACCAGATGGTTTTATTATTATTGTGTGTGACGGAACGGAGTAAATTAATTTGTCAACAAGTGGTCGAACAACCTCGCACTTATACACATCAAAAAACTTTGAAAGAAAACTAAATAGTTTTATACGAAAGAAAAGTATCTATATAATCATAGATGAAGATCATCATTATAGTCATTCAACGGGGCACGAATTACAAAAACAACACACAAAACCAAAACAATAAGAAATCTAACAACGTAAAGAAATTACAAGAAATACACATAAGAAGGTTAATGAACTTGAAGAGCCAGTTTGTTATATTTGTATTTTCTTTATGTGCTACATACAAAACTTACATAAACTGGTAAAAGATGTTATTGTATGAGATATAAATGTAATTTTTTACATTGTTTAGCGGAAATTATACAACCCGAAATCCGCACTAATTAATTTATCCAAGGTCATTAACTTTTAAAAAATACTTCCGTATATTGTACTATGGGATTTTCAAAATGGTGAACTTAATTTTCATCTCATTATAATGTACCGTACTACGTACATCAACCCCTTTGTATATTATTTTGTATTTTCCAATTTTCATATACGAACCATTCAAATTTAATTTAAAAATTGGAAAGATAAAAAGGAAAAAATATATTTTCTGTGTTCGGTGGAAGGGAAATGGACACACAATTAAAATTCAATTTTCTTTTAAGCATGCATTCATTTATAGATATATTTTGGGGCGAATTTTCCCAAAATTGTTATTTCAGAGGATTTGAGTATACTAATGAAGATATGGTTGGATTATTTTGCGATCTCAAAGAGGTTAAAAAGGTTCATTCACTGTACTGGATATATCCCCTTTAAAACACAAAACAATTATACGCCATACAGTGTAATTCAAAGTCGTCACAAAAAATATAATTAGAAAATTGCTGACATAAAAATTCAATATTAAATTTCATTTTGACTACGTTTTTAGAATATGAAACCGACAAGCAAGCAAAAAATGTTCACTTCCTAAGCAAAAAAAAATAACAAAAAACAAAATTAAAGTGATTGAAAAGTGACACTCCAAAATGTTTACAAAACATTGAACGACATAAATAAGTAAAATTCACCGCCTGGAATATATCCAAAATTATGAATACTAATATTCTCGAAATAGAATCGTAAACCACTTGTTAGAACCGTGCATATCCAAATCAAAACTAAATTTTTTTATTTATATTAAATTTTGTAAATTTTCACACATTTATCACACCTTTAATAATTTGTATTTTTATTGCACTTTTATCACACACACTTAATATATAATGTACATCATATCCAACAAAAAGAAACAAAACCTCCCGAACACCGTAATTTGTCTTCCCGAAATATTTTTTATTTTATTTTGAGTTATATTTAATTCAGAAAATAGTTTTATTTTATCAAAATTATTTCAACATGACCGATAATATAACGCTACGAAAGTCTAAAATTGACTGAAGATGATTGTAAAGCAAAAAATTTATGAAAACCAAAAAAATATTGTAAAGAGAGAGTCGCGTATTAGATTCCGACCACTACACAACATAACAAAATATAAAATAAGAAAGGGGAAATATTCAAACGTATTCAGAAGAGTAAAATAGAAGAGAGATGTTATATATTTATTAACCCTTTCGTGCGGTGCTTTTATTTTATAAACACATAACATATAATTTTACAGTCGGTGATTTTATCTATGATTTAGAGACGAATACACATATTTTCATGCAAGAATTATTTTGACGACGAGTGCATTACACTTGAGAACGCGGAAATCATTCAACTATGCCCAAATAAAAAGAACACACTTAACATCTTAGAAATTATTGGTGTGTGGAAAACCATGAAAAACTATACGGGTGTATAATTGTCGCGAGTGCAATGACAAAGGGTTACACCAAAATTCTCCACCCGGCATATTTCGAGCCATAACAAAAAAAAAAAAAAATCGATAAACATTTAAAAAGCCATATTTTATCTAAATTCTCTCATCACGCATACAGAGAGCGAGCGCACCGATTCGGCAAAAATAAATTAAAGCTTTTGCGTAGCGCTTTTAATATATACATACATACATACGTAATATTAAATATAAAATCAGCTGTAGAGCTTTTATGTATAATACCGCACACATTTACTCTGATATTCAAAATAATTTTTTCCTCATCTCTTAAATAAATTGGATTTTCTATTTTTTTATTTTGCCTCCTCGGTTTTTCATTTTTATATTGATTGAGTTATTTTGTTCAATTTGAATTGAATCGAATTCGTTCGCTTAATTTTATTTAGACAGAAGAACAAAAAAAAAAAAAGATAAAAAACGGAAAATTTATTTCTATAAAGTGGAAAATGGTCGTCAAAAAATGTTAGGGTGGTGGAAAAAACGAGAAACTGTTGATTTTCTTTTATTGTTTATAATCTTTTTATTATTTTTTTTCGGTTTTGTAGTGCTTTAGAAAATTGAAATCGAGATGATCTAGATTAGATAGTGGTGGTATGTAGTTGGAGGAAAAGGTCCATTTTTAGGTGATGAAAAATATTATGATGATGAAATCAGGATGAACTTAATCATGAGTGACAAAATGTTGTTCCAAAATTTTGGTCTTCAATATTTATTTATTGGGTATAAGGCAAGTGCATTCATTAAAATAAAAGAACTTCATTCATAACATAAACTCATGTAAACCAGAGAAATGTAAAATTTTTGTTAATAGATGGCATTCGAATCGCTATATTTATTTCTATATAGTTTCGTTATATTTCCGCCAGATTACTTATATTATATTGTGGCCCAATGCCACAATATGCATATCCTAATCATAATACAATGCAAAATAATGGCATTTGTCTAGAGCATTTGAATGTGTCAGTGTGCCATCTTTCGGAAAACTTGTTAAGTAAAATTTACATTATTCTCCACAAGATGACAGAAGCGGTTTGTATTGTTTTCATAAAATTCAATATATATGTAAAGTGCAAAACCTATTAAATTTAATTATAGCAAAGGCAACTGACTTACTTCATCGTATGATTTACGTTTGTAGAGAATATGTGAAATTCCAGCTGATTGGAACCAATAACGAATTGGCATATTTCAAATTAATTTAACGATACGATTTTACTTTCGTAGTCCATCTATCAACTATAAAAGTTTATTTTGTGCATGAACTAGTCCATTTCTAGTAGTAAAGCTCATAGTGATCTGAGTTTTTTTCTTGGTTGTAATTTGGCTTATATGGGCAAGTGGCCATAACGAATTGAATTGAAACATTTATTGGGCGATTATGATAAACTCACCAACTTACATCCAGTTGGGATCCAACTTACAGTAACAGATTTTAAAATTTATTTAGGGTGCAATTCTTGAATGTGACTATGATGAATTTGTACTTCTGGAACGTATCTCTGTCTTGGCGAATTATGATCAAATTCGGGTAATGAAATTGTGCTGTCATTTATTGGCCAAAAGGTCGGACGGGGTAACAAAAATTATTTGTGAGTGTATTTAGAGACATTCTAAAGAAGATTTTCGAATTTGGGATATGTCCCTAAAACCAAATTTGAATCGATCCATAGAATTAAAATTCAAGTATGTTTGTAGTTAAGGGAGAGGTGAAAATATTACTCGCATATAACACAACAGTCAACTAATGCTATTAAAGAATGTCCGTTCGTAAGGATATTCTAAAGTATAGAAACCATAAATGCACGACTAGCAAAGCAAGAACATGATTTACATATGAGACGTGCGACTGAGAAAGACAAGAAGAAGCGATTGAGATATCAACAATGTCATACTAATTAAGTCATTTGAAATAACTATCACGAGCTAGAAATTGGTCTAAACTTAGAAACCTCCATAGTCCAGTCCTCCTAGTCCAAGAACCTTAGTGAATTTTTTAGTGAATTGAAGTTTAGTGAATTGAAACAGAAGGAAAACTGACTGGGATATTTTTAGAACTATTCGAACTATATCACTTTGGGTGGCGGTTTCAAACCCCCCGATTCAACACAAGAGCTTGATGTCCTGTGGCCCAGCTGTCCAATGCTTTCAATAAGGCCATATTAGCTGCGTATCCTTCTAGTAGACCTCTGGGTAAACCTCGACCACCGTGGTCGTCTCGTTACAAATGCAGGATGCTTTTTAGAAGAGCAAAGGAAACTAAAACTGCTAAAGACCGGGACTGCGACAAGGAAGTCCTCAAAACATACAAATACGAATTAAGAAATGTTGAAACTGTCTTGGAGGCTATACCATAGTAAAACACACGAGTCCTGTTAGACAGCTAAACTACGTAAAGTATTATCGTTAAGTCCCGAATGGTTCTTTGACCATAACTAGTGCAGAATTCGTTTAGATACTTCTGGAAACTCACGTTCCAGGTATCTCCGAATCTAAGTCACAAATTCCTAGAGACAGCGGAGTAGTAGGCATTGAAATCCCCAGGGGCTATAAATAGCTTTAAGCCTTTATAAGTCGGCAGGACTCGATGGCATTATACCGGCGATGTCCAAAAAATCACTGAATTAATCTTATTTTGACTGCTAGTTATCTTCAAGCGCAGCCTAGATCTCCGTCATAATCCTAGTTAGTGAACTGTAGTAAATGTAATATTTATACCTAAGGGGGGAAGAAGCCCTCATTGCAGTCCTACAGACCTGTAAGTTTAGCTCCTTCTCTACTAAAAGCAAATAGGCTATCGAAACCCCAACATGCATATTACAATGGGAAATGTTTGAAAACTGCTTTCCATTTCCTTATTACTCATATCGAGTAATTCCTTAAACATAAGGAATACATAAGGAATTTTTCTGGATATCGAGGGGATCTTTAACAATATCAGACCAGAGATAATTACGCAGACAATAGGTAGATCAAATGCTAAACAGCAGGATCGTGACGGCCAGCCTGAGTGGGTCATCCAATAGCAGATTTGTGAGTAAAGGCACATCGCAAGGTGGATTATTATCCCCTTTTCTTTGAAACTAGGTTAAAATAACCTGTTATTAAACCTGGGAAAGTGTGGCTTTATGATGGCTTTATGCGAAAGATGTTGCGAATGAAGTTTTCGGTATATATCCTTGCACATTATGGGAACGCATGGAAAGTGCGATTGGCATTCTCTCTAATTGGGTTAATAGTTGCTGTTTGAATGTGAATCCACACAAAACTGGGGTGGTCCTTTTCTCTAGCCAATACAAAGATATTTATTGATAAAGCGAAATATCTAGGTTTCATTCAGGACAGTAAACTAAGCTGGAAACCTAACATATTGTAAAGAATAAAAACTTAGCCAGCTGTAAATGTTCTGACAAACCTAAAATCTTTGGTGAAAGTACAAGGAGCAGCTACCTTGTGTGTGTATGAGTGTGGTTCTTAGTCTCTCGGACTACTGCAGCGTTTTTTAAGCTGATGTAATTGCGATAAGAGAAGCCGTTGACTGGTTCAGGTATAATATATTATCTGCAAGGAATATTCGTTTTTTTACAAACAGTTTGGCTTCAATTAAAACGTTCAAATCATATTTCCTTTTGTAGTAGCCCATTGTATTTCATCTCTTAATGAACTGGCACCCCAGTTCAACATCCACCTGATTTGGATGCCAAAGCATTTCAATATTACGGGGAATGAAAAGGCGGCTGACTCGATCGAAATGGCACAACCTTCCTCATTTCACCAAGCAGGGCCGATTTTGCTATACCGTTCGCTACAAGCAAATTACTTTCTCAAGAGGAAGCTAGAAGAACAACTAACGACCGGGGTCCAATATTACCTCATAGGTAATAACTAGGCAGATCTGGCCAAAAGTAGACTTCTCAAGATTCACACAGCTGGTATTGCTGCGGCGGCGGCATGTCAGGGTGG
Organism: Nephrotoma appendiculata; assembly: GCA_947310385.1. Taxonomy (NCBI): domain Eukaryota; kingdom Metazoa; phylum Arthropoda; class Insecta; order Diptera; family Tipulidae; genus Nephrotoma; species Nephrotoma appendiculata. Next base: position 364,019,584 of record OX371223.1, on the reverse strand, counting down.
CGGTGGGTGCTAATACGGGATACTGTTCCCTAGGTAAGCATGTGAGCAGAATGGGAGTCTCCTCGTCATTCTGCATATATTGATTATGATCGTAAGGCGAAGATGAAGAGGAGGAAGAAACTGTTCTCCATTTGCTTCGGCTTCCTAAATGACTTGACGGTCATCAGTAAAATGGGCGTCTAGGATGTCCTACGATTCGTTGAGAGCTAAAAATGATTCGATGAGTAGGCTGGAAAAGAAAACAATATGGCACGGCTACGGACCTTACTGTGCCTATGCCAGTCCTTTACGATAACCAGATTAATCTAAGCTAATCTAACCTAGAAAAATTAGATTGACTCTTATGCCTTGTATCGAGAACTCGTTCATCAGAAACTTCATTTTTAAAAATATGTGACTGTATTCTATAATGAGAGAACTAGTTAGCGAGAACAGAAAAATCTGACAACGGACTCATGCTCCGCAACCTAAGAATATCCTCAATTTCCTGTGCAATAAATAAATTGAAACTACTAATAAAGAAAATAAAGAACAAACCATAGACAAGCGAATTTGGAGTCTCTCTGAATTAAAAAAGGACTATTAAGTACCTCCATTTTAAAATTTAAGCAACGAAGGAGTTAAAAAGAATTAAAATGCATGTTCGTCTTGTATAATCAAATGACAATATCCCTCTTTTAATTTCAGAAAAGCAACAAGATCAACGCTCGTTGGTCGGAAATTTAATCTTTAAATTTATTTAAATCTTGGTCGTTTTCTCGTAAATGCTAAACTTTCCAAGGTTATTCACAAAATTGAAAAAGCTCCCTTACAAGCTGCCACTTCCGGGACATAGATTTCCACCAAATTTCGCAAGGTTCTCCCAATTAATGGAAAGAGTTATGAATTTTTTTTTCCGAATTGTCAATCCACCTGGACTGTAGAGATGCTGAATTTTTGGTGAAATAAAGTTTTTGTTTATCAAAACTCGTAATTTCCGGAAAAATTTAAAAAATTATCGGAACAAATTTTGTTTGAAAATTATTTTATAATCTTTTTGTTTTTAACCCCAATCAGACCGACCAAATGGCACAGAGAAAGCTTTGGCGTTTGGATCGGGAGGTGCCGGGTTCGAATCTCGATAGGGGCAGGATGCAAAGTGAAATTTCATCAACAGATTTCGATCTGTGGTGAAATGTAACACATCTATGGCCCCCTGTCGGTGTGCAAAAACCATGGGCCAACCCATTTTCCACGCCAGTCCATGCCAGCCTACATGGAGCTTACAATGTGCAGATGGTCTTAAATCGGTCCTATATCCGTACGTCCTCGAGTTAGCTGAGTAGGCGTAAAGTAAGGACGTCAAAAGCACAACCACGAAAGAGCAGGGTGAGCCTTGAGCCCCAAAAAAACAGATTGCATTGTAAATAAATAAAAAAAATAAAAAACCAATCAGCCTATAAAAACTAGGTAAATTTAAAAATTTTTGCAAGCTGCAGATTAAAATTGTTTACCAAGAAATAGCAAGGATTAGAAAATACTATTCTAAAAAGACTAACAAGAACGCATGCGACGAGTCTTAGAGACTATTTCTCTCTCAAATTCCGAATAGCGCCCAGGTAATAATCGTTATTTACCGTCTAACCTTCTGGCAAGAATTTCGAGTGCACAACACCGCGACAATCAAACAAAACAATCAACATTACCTTGCCTTTTCCGAAACTTGTTGACTGGTTTACTTGTTGACGAGTTTGACATAACTCGTAAACGCATTTAATTCCGAAAATTTAATTTGCAAAATGTTCTAATGGTAATGGCTGGCGGCTAGGAGTAATAAACTTGGGGTAATTGGCCGAGGGTAATGTTCTGTTACGCTTAAAACAATCACAAATTTAGCTGAAGCACCTTAGTGCGCAAAACTATCGCTGTGGCACTGGATCCGGATATTTTTTTTTATTTCGATATAATTATGTGGCTCGATTGAATGTAAAAATATTTTATCAACACTGTAGTTCACAAATCCATCGTTTTGGCGCTGGTGGAATATTATTAGTTTATTATACAATTCTTCCGTCATTCCTAGCCACGTGTCTATTAACGCGTGTAGTAACAAACTTACGCTGGTCTGATTTTTCTGAAATTAGTTCATTACATTTGAAAAACCCTATTATAAGGATATTTCCGTTTTACACCAACACTAAAAAAAAAGAGCTATTGCAAAAAACGACAAATCTCCTATGGAAGCTGTAAGCCGATTTCGGACTAACATCACTGGGGTGTCCCAAATTTGAGGAAAAAGCTTAAGTATAAAATTTCATCCTGATGAACCAATCCATTTGGGCTGTTTGAGGCCGAATTTTTGTACGGTTGTATATCAAAAACTTTCGCTTGAGTATTGGGCAACTTTACTATTTTACTGCTTAGGTTTTATTTTATGTCCAAGTAGTTATCTTGTATTATCTTGATTGTGAAAATAGACGTAACTTAGTAGGCGGGCAGATAATGAGCGTTGTTTCGTATTGAATGGGCGTGGCCTCGCATTTTGCAAAATACTAAGAAGAAAAAGAAAATTCTCGAAACTCTTCTACGAGTATGTAAAATAAAGTTACCCAATCTACTAAAAATGGGGCATACTTTCATTTATGTACATATTGGGGTATTTCTGAACTTTTCTTTTCTATACATTAAAAATTAAATAAAGTTCCAAATCTAAAATGTAGGGTACAAATTAAATGAAAATATTCCACACGAAAATGAAAAAAATACCCCATTTTTTGGGTACTTTCTCATAAGCTTGTTATACAAATAATGGGATATTTCTCCGTTTTACTTATGGGGCATTTATTATTCGGGTATAATTCGATTACAGTCGTCTAGCAATTATACCACAATAAAAACCCAAAAAATAAAAGGAAACATGAAATGAATATGAAAATAACCAGTTAAATAATTCTTAGTTGGTTGCTCCATAAATATTTTGGAAGTTACAGTATAATACGAGCAATTGTGTGCTTTTCTGATCAAAATTTGTTCAGCGCAATGTAACTCGGAGGGTTTCAAAAATGAACCCCACCCTCTCGTATGATTGTAACACCTCAGAATGTAGCACATCATTTGAATGTTTGTATCATTTAGGTAAACAATACGATCTAATATTTTTTAGTGACTATAGGTGTTTAATTTTGACTAAAAGTTTCTTAAGTTTTTGTTGGGCATAGCATTAACCGAAATGACCCAAAGAAGACAACTTAGTTCGGTGGTTGCGGCATTACAGAAACACTGTTACCCACTACGGTTCAAACACAAATCCAAAGAGAAAAATGACGCAATACGATAATTCTGGTAATTTAAATTTACATCTTACAGCTAATGAAATAATTTTGTTCAAATCCAATCCCATGAAAAAAATATACGAGATGAAAATACCTGCGTATTTCTCGACGGATTGTGTAACACTGTTATTTCCGTTAGGAACGGCAACCTTCATAGGGATTTAAATTTACAAAAAATCTGATGGAATTAATCCTTAAAATTCTGTAAACTATACGTTTTTTATAAATTGAGAGTATTTATTCTATATCGGAACTGACAAAGAAAATTCCCAATTGAATTTAGCTTTCAAATAAATTACTACTAACTTCCTTCCTCCGATGCGTGCGATTTTTCAAATTAGTCACCGATGCTAAACTTATGAAGCTAAAAACGTGCATGGACGTGTATTGAGTGCAGCAGATGCTGAAAAAATCCAAAACACAGAAATCAGACTCAAGATTATGCCAAAATAACAAAATATACACTGTGTCCTATAAGTACATACTTAGAATTGAAAAACACTCAAATATTGAACTTTCATAATAATATCTGAAATTTTTTAATAAACACAAATACTTTTACACTATAAGTAGCAAACTTTAATTTTTGTGAAAAGTTTTGAGTGAATTTACTGGACAAGTGGTGCAGTGGTTAAAGCTTCGGCACTTGGACCGGGAGGGACAGGGTATGAATCTCATCAGAGACTATGTTAATAAACACAACAAGACCCCTCTGATGTAGTGCAGAATTCAGCTCCGACCCACCGTCCACGTCAATGTACAGGTTCACATAGAGCTTGCAATGTGCAGGTGGTATACTGTAGTTGTGTGAGGTGAATAGGTGAATGGGTAAATGATGTGGCGTGAATACGTGGTATCACAATGGGCCAAAACTGGCCTAAGTGTCAATCACTGAAACCTAACCATAACCTTTGAGTGAATTTTATAAAATGATATTTTTTACAACAAAACATACTACGAATCGCACAGAGATGATGGGTTCTGTACTGGATCAGAAATGTGATGTAAGTATCAAATTTTTTGTCCTCATGCTCGGAAATTTCTGAGATTTTTGTTATTCGAGAGAGAATATCATTGAGTATAATATACAATTCTTAAACATTTGAAATTATTTATCTCGGCTCCTAAGGCCCGCACAGAGGTGGTGGAATTGGTTCTGAACTAGTTCTTGATGTAAGAAACCAATCTTGAAATTATTTAACTCGGCCCCTACGGATCGCACAGAGGTGATATAATTGTTTCTGAACTAGTATTTGATGTGAGAAATAAAACTTTTTTTATCCACATGCTCGGATATTTTTTAGATTTTCGCTATTTGAGAGAGAGATTGAGTGTATCACGAAAATTGATGAGATGATCGAAATGGTTCTGAACTAGTACTTGAAGTAAGAAACAAATCTTATTTAACCACACGCTCGGAAATCTCTTGGATTTTTGTTATTCGAGAGAGAACATCATTGAGTGTAGAGAGATAGACAATTTCAAATGTTAAAGAATTTTCATATTACACTTCATGATGTTCTCTCTCGAATAACAAAAATCTCAGATTTCCGAGCATGTGGATAAAAAAGATTTGTTTCTTACTTCAAGTACTAGTTCAGAACCACTTCGATCATCTTTGTGCAATTCGTAGTGTGTTTTTTTTGTAAAAAATTGCATTTTATAAAATTCACTCAAAACTTTTCACAAAAATTAAATGTTTGCTACTTATAGTGTAAAAATATTTGTGTTTATTGAATAATTTCAGATATTCTTATGAAAGTTCAATATTTGAGTGTTTTTTTTTCAATTCTAAGTATGTACTTATAGGTCACAGTGTATATTTTGTTATTTTGGCATAAACTTCACTCCGATGACACAGAATTAAACTAATTAAGGCATTTTTGGAATAAATTTGCCATCAAGCAAGAAGCGATGCAGAATGGGTGTTAAGTGTATCAATTATTTAGTTACGACTATTTCCGGATCGGAACCGAGCATGTACTCGAAATTATGGATACAATATACATTCCATGTATTCTATATATTGAAAAATGGCTGACATAATTGAAATTTTATCATTTTCAGAGTAAAAAATAAAAATTAGAAAAAATATGTATGTATGTAGATAAATAATATGTCTACTATTCCATTTTCCAGTATTTTTTTTTTTCTACAATATATTTACAAGATACATTTTTATACGAGTAAAATATTATTTACTATCTTTTCAACCATTTATTATATAACTGTATATGTATTTAACTATATGTATCTATATAGTCTAACTATGTACTGTTGAATACATAATAATCCCACACCGAGTACGTCTACAAGTTATTTTACTTAAGTTTCCCATAAACCAAACGATGGTATTGGTTCGATGTTATGATGTTTGATAGAGCTTTTTTGTGTGAAAAATGATTAAATTTTCCTTATGCATTTACTTATAATGTTATGTATGTATAAATATGTCACACTACTACAATAAGTCGGTTATGTAAAAGAAGTTAGGAAAATATAAAACATATTTTTGATAACAAAAGTGCTTTTTTATAGCGACTTGTTATTTCCGAGAACTCTAGAATATTCACAAAACAACGTAAGAAAATCAATCATTGTTGTGTAATCACAAATGGTTTTACTTTTTTTTTACAATAAGAAAGCGTTTTTGCGCTCAAGGAATAGAAAACATGTGTACACAAAATTTTTTTTATGTACCCAAGATAAAATTTATACTTTTTTTGTGATATCCCCTTGCGCGTCAAAAGACAGGAAAAGGAGTTTTATAGATAAGAATAATAAAATAGCGATAAGAATTTTGTTACAATCTATCACAGCAAGGCCCGAAAACAAAATGTTTATATTTGTGTATTGTGTGCGCTTAGTCGAGATTATAAAATGGCATAAATTATATCGAACTGAGAAACACAAAATAATCCTTTGTTTATATACGTGTATCGGGAATTCCTGCAGCCTATATATAGAAAAACATGTGCACATAATATTCCATATATTGTATAGATATTTGGCACGTGATCGAAACATATTTTCCAAATCATGTTTCCAGATATTACTCGATTTTCTTGCTCTATTATTATTAAGCTTGTGAATAAAAATTAAAAACTTAAATCAACATTTTTCCCCATATTTTCCTGCTGTCGGATATATATCCTGTATCTACATACCTATACGTCCTTATATAATATAATGTAATATGTAATGCACAGGAGCACGTTTATTATTTATTTTTTTTAATTTCCATCTCGACATGATGCTAATGAGAAAAATTGAAATAAAGTAGAAGAAAATTTGTAACATGATGGGTTCGCAAAAGGATTTTCAACTATGTATGAATATAGTAATGTATTTATTAAGGTTCATGTATCTATATGTTTTATTATATTTATTTGTCACACCTGAATTTTCATGAAAATTAAGAAAATCGTTAAAGTTCAATGCAATATAATAGCGAAAAGTTCAAAAAAAAATTTTTAATAGATCGCAATGTGGTTAATATTCATATCCTTTTAATACGTTGTGTGCTCAAAATTCGAAATGTGAACCACCCATCATCCAATTGGGAATAAAGACAATGTTTAGTCGAGATAAAGGAGACACATACATAGAAATACCAAATAATGTCTGTGATACGTGCCGAAATTTAATATTCAAAATATCAATTTCTGTATGCGCCACATCTCCATAGATGTACACAGTCACGATATTTTCATGTGCTACTCCTTAATATGAGGTTTGAATTTCGGTGTTTTAATGGTATCGTCATCGTCGTCGGTATATTGTTGGCGGTTAAATGGCACGGACGAACCGAAATATTTACATTGAAGTGTCACTCAATTATTATACACGTGTTCCCATGTGTAATTCATATACATATACATTGAAATGTAAATATGTTTATGTGTGGAACGAATAGAAATTTATAAATTTTTATGTGCCATGAAGTTGGTGATTTTATCCACTTTTATATTGTTTTCATGATGTGAACAATTTTGCGAGAAAGACGTTTCACAGATTTTAAAAGTTGTTCGTACTAATCCCTGAAATATCTGTACATGTACCGTGTACTACAAACTATAATTGGTTGCAAAACCTCAATTTAAAAATTTATAAAGTATGCGAACTCTCAATAATATAATAGTTTTGAACAAAAATTTCTCGATTTAAAACTACATTTAGACTATGGCGATTTGAATCTCTAGAGAAGTGTACTCAGGTGGAAGGACTAAGTTGTCCGTCAGCTGGCGTAAACAATTTTTACTATGCAGATACGAAATTCTTTTACACTTACATTTTTTTTTTTGAGTTACTTCTCTGTTAAAGTAACATGACATGTTTTAATCATATGTAATTTCGTTATCGGATGAAAGCTCGTCACCATTACATGAATTTGTATGGGTTGGAATATCTATGGCAATTTTGTAGTAATGGTGGTAACTGGGCGGAATGTATGGTAGATCAAGCATATCTTAATTCTTTGAGTTAGTGACTGGTCTTCTTATTGAATAGAATGGGTCTTGTTGAATATTGTACAAGTGGGCCTGTCGCCCAAATCTTATCTGTCTGTAAAGGGATATGTCGGAGATCTGTTTCTTTCATGGAATATTTAGCCAGTTAAAGTCAACACAGTAAGTTGTTTTTTTTAATAAATTTAAACATTTAATTTTTCATTTTTCGTTCTCTTATATTATGTTACATTCCCCGACATTGGGAATATAAGAATTTCCTGATACCAAGAACTTGTAGTATATGGTGTCAATACTACTGTCTGGTTTTGTACAACTTTCAAAAGAGAAAGGGTTGTCTTGATGTTTCGGTTTTGCCAAGTGCAAGAATAGGAATATAAAATGACACATGGTTTTGTAAAGCTGCATGACATTTTAAGTGCTTAACGAGATGCTGCAATTCCTTGAGAACCTCTTCCACCTTTAACTTCGTCCCAGGCATTCATGTATCCTGTATTAGTATTAAAGTAATGCACCTTGATTTTACAATTTAAGTAATCGCAAGTCTTGCGTGTGTCTTGTCGCAGTGCTTTAAAATGGAGATCAAACGTGACGTTAAAAATTTTAGTATAATATTTAAATTTCTTAGGTTCAATCAATTCAATCTCACATTTTCTTTATAAAGATGTACATACATATTACGGATAGACAGCCCAGGATTTAAATTTTTTCTGTTAGGATTAATTTTCCGTGTATAATGGCTTTGGTATGCAGGAAAACTTTGAATCTGGGCAATGATATCATAATCATCAAATTTTCGGGAACTTTTACGCCGACAACGGTTATCGTTATATTGAGAGACATCATCTTTCGAAAGGCATCGTCCTTAGAAAATATTGCTTACACACTGATTATGTTTTTATACTAGACTTTTGAAAAACTAAATGACTCCTTTTTTCCTGCATGTGAACCTATCTTTTGGGATGCTGTATAAGATAGCGGAATTTTGACAGCGGAAAATAAGAGATTGCGCTACTCTCCGCAAGTGGCAGCACTATCACTAAAGAGAAATAATTTTGTTATTTAATTACCAGCGGAAATTTTTCATTCATTATGTACCACTTTTTTCACTAAATAAAATATCCCAGCGGAAAAAAATATTAAAAGTGAACCTTAAAATGGCAAATTAATTGATCTCCGAAGTAAAGAAACTCGGTATATGAAATCTTGAAATTTACCAACAATCCGTCTATCCGCAATTTCTTCCAAAAGTAACCAATACTTTCGGTTGTTTTTCTAGTAGCTTAGGTCATACTGAGACTATATGGAAAATTTGGGGAAAATTCAGAGACCAGAATTTTCACTAGAATTTTTTGATTTTCTGCGGCCAAATAAGAGATTTTCAGTTTTTGACCAATATCTCAAAAAACTTCCACTAGTAACCAATACTTTCGGTTGTTTTTCTAGTAGCCTAGGTCATACTGAGACTATATGGAAAATTTGGGGAAAATTCAGAGACCAGAATTTTCACTAGAATTTTTTGATTTTCTGCGGCCAAATAAGAGATTTTCAGTTTTTGACCAATATCTCAAAAAACTTCCACTAGTAACCAATACTTTCGGTTGTTTTTATAGTAGCCTTGGTCATACTGAGACTATATGGAAAATTTGGGGAAAATTCAGAGACCAGAATTTTCACTAGAATTTTTTGATTTTCTGCGGCCATATGTTATTTTCAGTTTTTGACCAATAACTCAAAAAACTTCCACTAGTAACCAATACTTTCGGTTGTTTTTCTAGTAGCCTAGGTCATACTGAGACTATATGGAAAATTTGGGGAAAATTCAGAGACCAGAATTTTCACTAGAATTTTTTGATTTTCTGCGGCCATATGTTATTTTCAGTTTTTGACCAATAACTCAAAAAACTTCCACTAGTAACCAATACTTTCGGTTGTTTTTCTAGTAGCCTAGGTCATACTGAGACTATATGGAAAATTTGGGGAAAATTCAGAGACCAGAATTTTCACTAGAATTTTTTGATTTTCTGCGGCCATATGTTATTTTCAGTTTTTGACCAATATCTCAAAAAACTTTCACTAGTAACCAATACTTTCGGTTGTTTTTCTAGTAGCCTAGGTCATACTGAGACTATATGGAAAATTTGGGGAAAATTCAGAGACCAGAATTTTCACTAGAATTTTATGATTTTCTGCGGCCATACGTTATTTTCAGTTTTTGACCAATAACTCAAAAAACTTCCACTAGTAACCAATACTTTCGGTTGTTTTTCTAGTAGCTTAGGTCATACTGAGACTATATGGAAAATTTGGGGAAAATTCAGAGACCAGAATTTTCACTAGAATTTTTTGATTTTCTGCGGCCATATGTTATTTTCAGTTTTTGACCAATAACTCAAAAAACTTCCACTAGTAACCAATACTTTCGGTTGTTTTTCTAGTAGCCTAGGTCATACTGAGACTATATGGAAAATTTGGGGAAAATTCAGAGACCAGAATTTTCACTAGAATTTTTTGATTTTCTGCGGCCAAATAAGAGATTTTCAGTTTTTGACCAATATCTCAAAAAACTTCCACTAGTAACCAATACTTTCGGTTGTTTTTCTAGTAGCCTAGGTCATACTGAGACTATATGGAAAATTTGGGGAAAATTCAGAGACCAGAATTTTCACTAGAATTTTTTGATTTTCTGCGGCAAAATAAGAGATTTTCAGTTTTTGACCAATATCTCAAAAAACTTCCACTAGTAACCAATACTTTCGGTTGTTTTTATAGTAGCCTTGGTCATACTGAGACTATATGGAAAATTTGGGGAAAATTCAGAGACCAGAATTTTCACTAGAATTTTTTGATTTTCTGCGGCCATTTGTTATTTTCAGTTTTTGACCAATAACTCAAAAAACTTCCACTAGTAACCAATACTTTCGGTTGTTTTTCTAGTAGCTTAGGTCATACTGAGACTATATGGAAAATTTGGGGAAAATTCAGAGACCAGAATTTTCACTAGAATTTTTTGATTTTCTGCGGCAAAATAAGAGATTTTCAGTTTTTGACCAATATCTCAAAAAACTTCCACTAGTAACCAATACTTTCGGTTGTTTTTTTAGTAGCTTAGGTCATACTGAGACTATATGGAAAATTTGGGGAAAATTCAGAGACCAGAATTTTCACTAGAATTTTTTGATTTTCTGCGGCCATATGTTATTTTCAGTTTTTGACCAATAACTCAAAAAACGTCCACTAGTAACCAATACTTTCGGTTGTTTTTCTAGTAGCCTAGGTCATACTGAGACTATATGGAAAATTTGGGGAAAATTCAGAGACCAGAATTTTCACTAGAATTTTTTGATTTTCTGCGGCCATATGTTATTTTCAGTTTTTGACCAATAACTCAAAAAACTTCCACTAGTAACCAATACTTTCGGTTGTTTTTCTAGTAGCTTAGGTCATACTGAGACTATATGGAAAATTTGGGGAAAATTCAGAAACCAGAATTTTCACTAGAATTTTTTGATTTTCTGCGGCCATATGTTATTTTCAGTTTTTGACCAATAACTCAAAAAACTTCCACTAGTAACCAGTACTTTCGGTTGTTTTTTTAGTAGCTTAGGTCATACTGAGACTATATGGAAAATTTGGGGAAAATTCAGAGACCAGAATGTTCACTAGAATTTTTTGATTTTCTGCGGCCAAATAAGAGATTTTCAGTTTTTGACCAATATCTCAAAAAACTTCCACTAGTAACCAATACTTTCGGTTGTTTTTCTAGTAGCCTAGGTCATACTGAGACTATAATGAAAATTTGGGGAAAATTCATAGATTAATTGATAATATATTAATAATTGGTTTAAATCATATCTTGCAAATCGTAATCATGTTGTTAAGGTGAATGAAACTATGAGCTGTCCTTATGTTTTAAACATTGGTGTTCCTCAAGGTTCCGTCTTGGGACCCCTTTTATTTTTGATTTACATAAACTCAATTTTAAGTGACAAAACTAAGATTATTCATTTTAGTTTGTGTAGCAGTATTTTACATTCACCGTTAACGTATCATTCCAGTTTTTGTAATACCGTTAATTGCTTCAGCTTGTGCATTTCCATTGAAGCTGTTGAGAGTTTCAAGTATCTTGGAATTATTGTTGATTGTAATCTGAGTTGGAAGCATCATGTCGATAAATTAAAAAAGTCTCTCAGCAATAAATTACGAACCTTATATCTATTAAGACCTGTAGCTCCTAAATCGGTATTGCTAAAATTCTACTATGCCTGCATTAACTCTAGGCTCGAATATGCCTTATCGTGTTGGGGTGGTTGCTATCATTCAACTTTTAAAATTCTCATTACTGTTCAGAAATATGCTATTCGTATCATGTGTTTTAAGTCTTCACGGGTTTCTGCATGACCATTATTTTTGAGTTTTAAAGTTTTACCATTACAACATTTATATGTTTATAAGGTTTTACGTTTATTTTATTTGCGAAGTTGGCATCGATCATTGAGATCAAATGTGCGATACGAAATTAAACATATACAATTAAATAAATTGTTATGAATTTTCCCCAAATTTTCCATATAGTCTCAGTATGACGACCTAAGCTACTAGAAAAACAACCAAAAATATTGGTTACTAGTGGAAGTTTTTGAGATATTGGTCAAAAACTGAAAATAACATATGGCCGCAGAAAATCAAAAAATTCTAGTGAAAATTCTGGTCTCTGAATTTTCCCCAAATTTTCCATATAGTCTCAGTATGACCTAGGCTACTAGAAAAACAAACGAAAGTATTGGTTACTAGTGGAAGTTTTTTGAGTTATTGGTCAAAAACTGAAAATAACATATGGCCGCAGAAAATCAAAAAATTCTAGTGAAAATTCTGGTCTCTGAATTTTCCCCAAATTTTCCATATAGTCTCAGTATGACCTAGGCTACTAGAAAAACAACCGAAAGTATTGGTTACTAGTGGAAGTTTTTTGAGTTATTGGTCAAAAACTGAAAATAACATATGGCCGCAGAAAATCAAAAAATTCTAGTGAAAATTCTGGTCTCTGAATTTTCCCCAAATTTTCCATATAGTCTCAGTATGACCTAAGCTACTAGAAAAACAACCGAAAGTATTGGTTACTAGTGGAAGTTTTTTGAGTTATTGGTCAAAAACTGAAAATAACATATGGCCGCAGAAAATCTAAAAATTCTTGAAAATTCTGGTCTCTGAATTTTCCCCAAATTTTCCATATAGTCTCAGTATGACCTAGGCTACTAGAAAAACAACCGAAAGTATTGGTTACTAGTGGAAGTTTTTTGAGTTATTGGTCAAAAACTGAAAATAACATGTGGCCGCAGAAAATAAAAAAATTCTAGTGAAAATTCTGGTCTCTGAATTTTCCATATAGTCTCAGTATGACCTAAGCTACTAGAAAAACAACCGAAAGTATTAGTTACTAGTGGAAGTTTTTTGAGTTATTGGTCAAAAACTGAAAATAACATATGGCCGCAGAAAATCAAAAAATTCTAGTGAAAATTCTGGTCTCTGAATTTTCCCCAAATTTTCCATATAGTCTCAGTATGACCTAGGCTACTAGAAAAACAACCGAAAGTATTGGTTACTAGTGGAAGTTTTTTGAGTTTTGGTCAAAAACTGAAAATAACATATGGCCGCAGAAAATCAAAAAATTCTAGTGAAAATTCTGGTCTCTGAATTTTCCCCAAATTTTCCATATAGTCTCAGTATGACCTAAGCTACTAGAAAAACAACCGAAAGTATTGGTTACTAGTGGAAGTTTTTTGAGTTATTGGTCAAAAACTGAAAATAACATATGGCCGCAGAAAATCAAAAAATTCTAGTGAAAATTCTGGTCTCTGAATTTTCCCCAAATTTTCCATATAGTCTCAGTATGACCTAGGCTACTAGAAAAACAACCGAAAGTATTGGTTACTAGTGGACGTTTTTTGAGTTATTGGTCAAAAACTGAAAATAACTTTTGGCCGCAGAAAATCATAAAATTCTAGTGAAAATTCTGGTCTCTGAATTTTCCCAAATTTTCCATATAGTCTCAGTATGACCTAAGCTACTAGAAAAAAAACCGAAAGTATTGGTTACTAGTGGAAGTTTTTTGAGTTATTGGTCAAAAACTGAAAATAACATATGGCCGCAGAAAATCAAAAAATTCTAGTGAAAATTCTGGTCTCTGAATTTTCCCCAAATTTTCCATATAGTCTCAGTATGACCTAAGCTACTAGAAAAACAACCGAAAGTATTGGTTACTAGTGGAAGTTTTTTGAGTTATTGGTCAAAAACTGAAAATAACATATGGCCGCAGAAAATCAAAAAATTCTAGTGAAAATTCTGGTCTCTGAATTTTCCCCAAATTTTCCATATAGTCTCAGTATGACCTAGGCTACTAGAAAAACAACCGAAAGTATTGGTTACTAGTGGAAGTTTTTTGAGTTATTGGTCAAAAACTGAAAATAACATATGGCCGCAGAAAATCAAAAAATTCTAGTGAAAATTCTGGTCTCTGAATTTTCCCCAAATTTTCCATATAGTCTCAGTATGACCTAGGCTACTAGAAAAACAACCGAAAGTATTGGTTACTAGTGGAAGTTTTTTGAGTTATTGGTCAAAAACTGAAAATAACATATGGCCGCAGAAAATCAAAAAATTCTAGTGAAAATTCTGGTCTCTGAATTTTCCCCAAATTTTCCATATAGTCTCAGTATGACCTAAGCTACTAGAAAAACAACCGAAAGTATTGGTTACTAGTGGAAGTTTTTTGAGTTATTGGTCAAAAACTGAAAATAACATATGGCCGCAGAAAATCAAAAAATTCTAGTGAAAATTCTGGTCTCTGAATTTTCCCCAAATTTTCCATATAGTCTCAGTATGACCTAGGCTACTAGAAAAACAACCGAAAGTATTGGTTACTAGTGGACGTTTTTTGAGTTATTGGTCAAAAACTGAAAATAACATATGGCCGCAGAAAATCAAAAAATTCTAGTGAAAATTCTGGTCTCTGAATTTTCCATATAGTCTCAGTATGACCTAGGCTACTAGAAAAACAACCGAAAGTATTGGTTACTAGTGGAAGTTTTTTGAGTTATTGGTCAAAAACTGAAAATAACGTATGGCCGCAGAAAATCATAAAATTCTAGTGAAAATTCTGGTCTCTGAATTTTCCCCAAATTTTCCATATAGTCTCAGTATGACCTAGGCTACTAGAAAAACAACCGAAAGTATTGGTTACTAGTGAAAGTTTTTTGAGATATTGGTCAAAAACTGAAAATAACATATGGCCGCAGAAAATCAAAAAATTCTAGTGAAAATTCTGGTCTCTGAATTTTCCCCAAATTTTCCATATAGTCTCAGTATGACCTAGGCTACTAGAAAAACAACCGAAAGTATTGGTTACTAGTGGAAGTTTTTTGAGTTATTGGTCAAAAACTGAAAATAACATATGGCCGCAGAAAATCAAAAAATTCTAGTGAAAATTCTGGTCTCTGAATTTTCCCCAAATTTTCCATATAGTCTCAGTATGACCTAGGCTACTAGAAAAACAACCGAAAGTATTGGTTACTAGTGGAAGTTTTTTGAGTTATTGGTCAAAAACTGAAAATAACATATGGCCGCAGAAAATCAAAAAATTCTAGTGAAAATTCTGGTCTCTGAATTTTCCCCAAATTTTCCATATAGTCTCAGTATGACCTAAGCTACTAGAAAAACAACCGAAAGTATTGGTTACTAGTGGAAGTTTTTTGAGTTATTGGTCAAAAACTGAAAATAACATATGGCCGCAGAAAATCAAAAAATTCTAGTGAAAATTCTGGTCTCTGAATTTTCTCCAAATTTTCCATATAGTCTCAGTATGACCTAAGCTACTAGAAAAACAACCGAAAGTATTGGTTACTAGTGGAAGTTTTTTGAGTTATTGGTCAAAAACTGAAAATAACATATGGCCGCAGAAAATCAAAAAATTCTAGTGAAAATTCTGGTCTCTGAATTTTCCCCAAATTTTCCATATAGTCTCAGTATGACCTAGGCTACTAGAAAAACAACCGAAAGTATTGGTTACTAGTGGAAGTTTTTTGAGTTATTGGTCAAAAACTGAAAACAACATATGGCCGCAGAAAATCAAAAAATTCTAGTGAAAATTCTGGTCTCTGAATTTTCCCCAAATTTTCCATATAGTCTCAGTATGACCTAGGCTACTAGAAAAACAACCGAAAGTATTGGTTACTAGTGGAAGTTTTTTGAGTTATTGGTCAAAAACTGAAAATAACATATGGCCGCAGAAAATCAAAAAATTCTAGTGAAAATTCTAGTCTCTGAATTTTCCCCAAATTTTCCATATAGTCTCAGTATGACCTAGGCTACTAGAAAAACAACCGAAAGTATTGGTTACTAGTGGAAGTTTTTTGAGTTATTGGTCAAAAACTGAAAATAACATATGGCCGCAGAAAATCAAAAAATTCTAGTGAAAATTCTAGTCTCTGAATTTTCCCCAAATTTTCCATATAGTCTCAGTATGACCTAAGCTACTAGAAAAACAACCGAAAGTATTGGTTACTATTGGAAGAAATGGCGGATAGACGGATTGTTGTTAAATTTCAAGATTTCATATACCGAGTTTCTTTACTTCGGAGATCAATTAATTTGCCATTTTAAGGTCCACTTTTAATATTTTTTTCCGCTGGGATATTTTATTTAGTGAAAAAAGTGGTACATAATGAATGAAAAATTTCCGCTGGTAATTATATAACAAAATTATTTCTCTTTAGTGATAGTGCTGCCACTTGCGGAGAGTAGCGCAATCTCTTATTTTCCGCTGTCAAAATTCCGCTATCTTATACAGCATTCTTTTGGGCGTTTTCTGTTAACTGTTGTTTTTTGGCCAATGCCAATATTTGGGGCTAGGAAAAGAATGATTTAAATAAAGCTTACCAGATTCAGTACACTCAGACCCGGAAACACTTAAATCTTCTGTATCCATCAAAATAAGTTATTAAACCCTGATTTTAGATATTTTTATAAATTTTATCATACAACGTAACACCACGTGTAAAACATTGGTCACAATAAAAATGAATCAACTCTGGGCTATACTTCACTTTTATAGTGGATATTTAGTAGTTTCAGTTCCCTGAGTAAACAAGTAACGCCATCTATGGGATTGTAGTGCATTTATTAGGATTTCTTCACAATATATATTTTAAAAATCTGACGGTACACTAATTTTAAAATGAACATCATATTTCGAAGTTTTCATTGAAGCTTAGAGGATCTACAAACGAGGACGAAAATTAAACTGAAACAAGACTTCTGGAAATAAGGAACTCGTAAGTGCGTAGAATGTCATCAATATATTCACGTTATCTAAGGAGAAAGTGATGAAAAGCTCTTTATAAGAGCGGCGCTAGCGCCGATAGAATGTACAAAACCTGGTTAAGGAGTCGCGCAACTCCTAGAAATGCATCAATTGGCTACTAAAAAAATATATTAGTTATGCCCACAATGAATTTATAATTCTTTTTACGCTATTTGCCGTAGGCACTTGGCGAAACACACTAATACTTAATAAACACATTTTTTTAAACACTTGTTTTTTGTTTCGCAAAATTATTTTGAATTATTTTCAAAAAGTTTAAAAAATCACTCGATCGATTTCGACTTGTTAGGTCTGTGCTTTTTTCTACTATATAACAAAATTTTTATTTATACAAATCAGTAGATACTCCTGATGATGACCTAACAAGTCGAAATCGATCGAGTGATTTTATAAACTTTTTGAAAATTATTCAAAATAATTTTGCGAAACAAAAAACAAGCTCATTAATTTCGCGATTGGCTTCCATGTTGTCACCTACGAGCAAACAAAATTTTATAAGCTGCTGCTGCATTAGCGAAAAAATAATGTGCCTCCATAGAAATAGAATTACACACAATAATAGCTCTTTCAAAAATAGAACGCATTGTGGTATATTTCAATTACCGGAACACGTTGTGACCAATTTTCGAAACGAACTACAACTGAGAAATTTATTAACTTCGGTCTGTAAAGCCAAATTATTGAAATCCTGATAAAAATGATGGAAAAAGACCCTCGCGTATCTGGATATCTGTACCGATTATATCTCAAGAAAAGTTTCCGCGATTCGAACTTTTTTTCGGCAATTTTCTTTTATTTTTTATTTGGAGAATTGAAAAGCTTTAGGGATCTCTATCTCAGGAGGTCGTTACCTGACATAGGAAATCACGCAAAATATCACGTAATTGCATTATACTTTTTTCCATATACTCATGTAGTACATCGTTTGATAGATCTTGGATCAAACATAAATCGGTGCAATTTTAGTTCATAAATTCACCATTCTGGCGCTGATAGCGCCAATTTTTCATTTATTTTAGAATATATATATGTGTCGTATATCATTGAAAAGAACTTGGAGAATGTCATAAATTTTCCTTAAGCACCATAGTATTCAAAACTACGTGTGTACCGCTGGAACCTGTTACAATTTTTCTGATTTGAAAGATTTTGTAAAAAGGAGGATTGGAAATTTAATTCACAAATTCAGCGTTTTGGCGCTGGTGGCAAATTAGTCCTGTAATTGAAACTTACATTTAGCCAGTTCCAATAAAATCATGTAACAATAAACTATTCATGGTTGAAAGATCAAAAACAACAATTTTATTACCATCCCTTTAGTTCACAAATTCACCGCTTTGGTGTTGAAGACAAATTATTCCTTTGGAATAGATTATAATAATAATAAGACTAAATTAAATTTTTACAAAACCAAAGAAGAATCAAACAATTTTTCTAATTCGTTTTGTGAATAATTTTCTAATTCAAATATTCGATTTTCATTTTAATGTGAATTTTCCGAGTTGGTACCATGGTAATTATTATCTTATAAAAGTTTTTCTTCATATACATTTATTTCCTAAAAAAATTTATGCAAAGCAGAACTGTTTTAGTTCGATCATTGTGTATCACGGAAACCTGTTAAAAACTGGTATAATTTTCAAAATCATGATGATCGTATATTTATAGAACATGTTTTCCTTAGTAATTTTGCGACCAATTTTCTTACTGGAAATTTGCAATGTTTCCCAATTCCCAGTAAATTTTTTGGTTTTACCTATTTCCGCAAACCGATATTTTGATTACCTCGTAAGGTTTTGAGCCCCTAGCACTGTCAATCCGAAGCTATCCAATCCGATGATTTCTTGTATTTTAAAAAGTAATGAACTTGTAGTTTATTGAAGGAAGACATGTACAGGTCTAACCCGATTTAACGAATCTCCGATTAGACGATATCCGATTTTTCCACATCCTATTGTACGAAAGAAAAGTATCCGATTTTACGAAAGCTAAAAACCTTCCAAATTTATTGCGTGTCTAGTCACCGTGAGTTACAAAACCCCTCAGAATAGCATAGTTTATGGTGACAACTGATAAACAGCACATTTGGCATAGCATTCTAAACGAATTCCAATACGGAAAAAATGCTTCTAAAGCACGGGCATCAATTTGTAGTGTTCTTGTTGCCGACGTTGTGACTTATACAAAACATTTTAGAAGTGGTTATTTCGATCTTTCGAACTTAGACAGCCTCGAAAGTTTGAAGATAAGGAATTGCAAGCTCTACTGGATGAAGACTCAACAAAAAACGGAACAAGAGCTTTTAGTTCAGCTAGGAGTCACCCAAACAGCTATTTCTAACCGTTTGAACCAAATGGAAAAAATTCAGAAACTTGGAAGACGGGTCCCACATGTGTTGACCGAGCACAACCTAGATCAACGTATGATGACTGGTGATGAAAAATATATTTTTTACGAGAACCCCAAATGTAAAAAGTCGTGGATAGATCCCGAGAAACTCAGTGCATCGACGCCGAACAGAACATCAACGTTAAGAAGGTTTTCCTATATATCTGGTACGAAGTGCTGGAAACTCCAGGAAACTGGTCAGACAAACTCCTGGAAACTGGTCAGACGGTGACTGTGGAACGCTACAGCCGACAATTTAACAAACTGAGCGAAGAACTTAGTCAGAAACAGTCATTTACTGGGCAAGTAAGCAGGCAAGTCATACTGCTGTGCATGACAATGCTCGACCTCATGTTTCTCGCGTGATTCAGAAGGACTTTCTTCAACTTGGGATGAGTAAACGAAATGCGAGATGATATGCGTAAATTCGTCGATGATTTTATCTAGTCGGATCCTGTAAGTTTCTCTCGCGACGGCATTCGTATATTACCTGAGAGATGGCACAAGATCATAGAAATGATGGACTATTTTTCCAAGGTTAAATTCGTTGTCTATTTTTTATATAAAATAAATTTACTGAAAAATCTGTAAAAACTAAGTGATACACCTAATAATATAATTTTTAACTGTGTACTTTTAAATTTTTAGTTTTATTTTAATAAATTTGAAATTAATGATAGATATTTCCTAGAAATTTAAGATTCTAAAACTATTTTATCGGAAAAAGTATCCGATTTAACGAATATCCGATTTTACAAAAACAAAATTTTATGTGCCTTTCGGTAAATCGGGTTAATACTGTAATTTGAAAAGGTTACTAAAAAAATTATTTTCCCTCAAGTTAAGTTGTTAACATTATAGATAGTTAGAACGTAAAATCTTTCTTATTGCATCATAATCTTTGCAATATGTTCCGGAGCCGAGTCGCTCCAAACTCTTTTGAGGTTCGCTTTTCTCGCCCTACCTTAAGCAGTTGCCTGCTAAATCGAGGACGTACGGCTATATGAACGATTTATGTAGAAACATCTGCACAGTGCATAGGTTCATGCCAGCCTATACAACTGGCATCGAGCATGGGAAGCAGCGGGATTCGAACCCGGTACCTCCCGATCCAAACGCAAAAGCTTTAACCACTGTGCCGTTTAGTTGTTAAACATTTTGTATGATTAGTTTCATTTCTTATTTTGAAAATTCTTATTATAAAATGAATAGTTTATTTGTTTTTCTCCAAATAGTCCCACAAATGTTCGTTGTGACACTTACATTTTACTAAGTAAATAAAATATTTTATTTTTGACTTGTTGCATATGTTATACAAACAATGTACTATTTCTTGTAGTATACAACATAATAGTATTTTGCAGGTTTTTTTCTCTCCAACGGTTTTTTTTAGAAATAAGTCATCCTCCCAAGAATGATCAATCGTGAACGAATTAAAACCCCATAAACCTAAAAAACAGGTTAGCAATCTCTTACCCAATTAGCTTGTTGATCGATGTAAAATATTCGTTGAGAAACGGCTTAGATCTATTATATACAGTGGTGTTCAATGAAATAGCACACTATGTATTTTTTTCATTACTATTTAATTTTTTCAAATTTTATTTCAAAAATGTACTATTTTATGCTGTGAGAACAAGAACAATGTTGCCTACTAAAAAAACTGAAAATTGGGAAAATTTAATTTGTCCATACATTTAGGGAAATCGCCGAAAACAAACATAGTACCTTTTTTCGTGTTCAATGAAATAGATCATCAGTACTAGTTTGTTTTATGTGAGAAACATATCAAATAATTAATTAAAAAAATAAATAAATTTGGTGGCCAGTGGTCAAAACTTAAATTTAAATTTATAAAACATTGAAAAAAATTTGGTTAGTTGCGGAAATGGGTCGTGCAAATCATTGTAACGTAGAAGAAAGGCAAATTGCCAGAAGATTAAAATCTGAGGGAAAATCAATTTCCGAAATCGCCAGAACCCTTGTTAGGGATAAGAAAGGAGTAAAACCTTAATTGCTCAAAAGTCACCATTCGTCGACGGCTGCTGGCACATGATTTAAGGGGCTGCGCTGTCCGGCATGTCCCACTTCCATCAAAAAAAATATAAGAGCCCGGATTCATTTTGCTAAAAATCACTTACCTAATACAAACGCCGAAAAATGGAGGAAAATAATATGAACCGATGAAACAAAAGTGAATTTGTATGGTTCTGACGACCGACATTATGTAGACGAACATCGAACACAAGTTTGTCGCCACAGTACACAAAAAAAAACGATTAAACGTGGTGGCGGCTATTTTTGGGCATGGGGCGCTTTCTCGTGGTACGGTACATGTCCAATTTATTGGATAAAAGATCGTATGGCAGCGGATGTGTAAATATTGAACGACATGTTGCTCGGATTTTTCCAATGGCCAGCAGTCACCCGATCTGAACGCGATCGATAACTTGTGGAATCAACTAAAACTAGCCATTAGCCAAAGAAAATACTGCAATAAGCAGGAATTATTTAATGCTATTAAAAAGAACGGGGAAAAATACCGATTATTAGATTCCAGAAGCTTGTGGACTCCAAAGCAATCTAATTACCTAAATTATATACAGACAAGACTGAATTGAGGCTCAAACTGAAGATTATTACTTACTGTGCAATTTCTGTGAACAAATTTTTTATGCCATAACATATTTGAAATTTTTGTCATGTGTTCCTATTATGAAATGAAATTTGTTTTATTTATTTGTAGGTTAACCTAGAGTCTACACTATGAAAATTCACTAATATTTTATATCAGGGTATCAATGTATGTGT
Source organism: Nephrotoma appendiculata (assembly GCA_947310385.1). Taxonomy (NCBI): domain Eukaryota; kingdom Metazoa; phylum Arthropoda; class Insecta; order Diptera; family Tipulidae; genus Nephrotoma; species Nephrotoma appendiculata. Next base: position 363,997,229 of record OX371223.1, on the reverse strand, counting down.
GAGTATTTTATATAAATTTTGACACTATCAGCAAATTATTAGGAGGCTATTTCACGATAAATTATCATGATATTATTACGAAATGTCATCCTTTTGAGGTTATGTTATTTTGATCTGGCATTTTCATAACGCTCTCTGAAAATTTGTGGTCAATTCAGAATTGCAACTAAACTTGCCACTTTGATGACATAATACCAGGTTCTGTTCTTCAACATGCAATCAACAAAATAGCTGAAATTTCTACTAACCAGCATATTTGATTCAAATCTAATGAACATCAAGAAGGTCCAATGCGTTTGAATTTCTGACATAAAGATGTTTTAGAATCCAGCGAACTTAGTATTTCTGTTTTTATATTTCGCTCGGTTTTTAATCAGGATTTATATTAATTGAGAATTCCACGGATGGAAGACATTTAGCGAACAGGCATGAGCGCATTACGTCCTCCGACATCGGTAACCTATGACTCTCGAACGGTATTATCCAATCATTTGTATTGTATCAAATAAGTAGTGATTTTTCATTTTAAGAAAATTTACACAAATCGTAAAAAAATTTCAATCGTATAGCTTAACGAGCTGTCACTTTTAACTGAATGTTTCGCCATTTTGTTTCGTAAAGTTTCGATTAAAATTTTTTTTTTATATACATTTGTGTTATAGACTCAGTCGTTATATGGAAAAGGGCTTGAAGAATGCCACGAATTTTACTGAAGCACTTTAGTACATAAAATAACCGCCCTGATACTAGAGGCAGATACATTTTCTTTTTTCCGATATTCAACATATCATTTGAAAGGTCTTGGACCAATTTTGTTATGAACGGTTTAGTTCTTAAGTCCACCGTTTCCGCGTGGGTGTTAAACTGATCATTAAATAAGTTGTGAAGAATGCTACAAAGTTAGCTGTAGCTTATTGGTATTCAAAATTATCACTTTAGCGGTCGAAGCATACATTTTTTCTAATTCCGACATACTCATGTGGAATATCGTTTGAAAGGTTTTGGACTAAGCAGCAATTTTAGCATATTACTTCTTTATACATATCGTATATTTTTGAAACATCATTGAAAAGGTTTTGAAGAATGTCAAAAATGTTCCTGGTGCTCCTAGTACTCAAAACTGTCTAGGATGCAAAGCGGTCAAATCTTTCATTCACAATTTTAACGTTTCGGCACTGGTGTTTTATTCAATGTAGAATATATACGTGTCGCATAATTGTTAATATCTTGAAAAATGCCACAAACACATCTCACTTCCTTCATCCATATACGAATTTTAATTCCAAAAGCCACTTGTCTAATGCCGCGTGGTGACAACACCAAATTAAAACTGATCCGACTTTTCTGAAAAAACTTGTTTATAGAACTGTAGAGAAAAAAAAATTCTATAAATTTGTATTTGAAGAGTATTATATTTTTCTGAGACGTTTTTCGGTAAAAATTTTAAGTGGAAGTTATAATTTACCCTCCTTTAGAAGTTAACCGAAAATTTTATATTTATGAAAATTCAATGAAATTCGAAATTTTAAAATAATCTTTAATAGTCGCAGATGATATCAGAACTCGAGACAAATATTCTACTTGTAAAACATTTACATTTTCCTCTTCTGATTCTGATGACAACTTATAATAAAAATACCGAAATAGCCAACTGTACAAGATCATTCAAATTCTCAAAATAAGAGAGCTTCATCTTCTGGGTCTAGAAACATTTTCCCCAACTCTAATTAAAACCAATCCTGCAACTAGACTCAATATTCAGCCATCCACTCTAATAAATTTCCCAGTTTGGGTTTAAAATATTCCGCTACTATACAAATGTTCTATACATGCATGTACAAAGTGATTAATGTTAAAATTTTCACATACAAAACAAAAAGCTTAAAAACTTGCAATTAAATTGAACATCTCGACAGCTTTTATATAATATGTTGTTATTTTTAACTTAGCTCGTTTTGTTTCGGCGAATAACGTAATTTAAAACATCTTTGTATGCACAGAACAATGTAAAATACAATAATAACACCTCAAACCCCTTATATGTTCGGGGGATATGAATTTTCTGTTTTTGGGAGCGAGTAATCATGTAATTACAACCAATAAAATATTTATAGCTTTGAATTTGATAAAACTTAACACGACGAATAAAAAAAACTTAAGTAAATACGTGACTGTTATTTTCCGATTTTCTTTCGATGCTGGCTGCTGCCTGCTGCCTGCCTGCCATTTAAAGCACGGAATGGCATTACAACGGTAACATTAACACTTAAATATAATACTTTTATTTCGTTTCATTGTGATAGTTACTTTATATAAGCATGTGTGACTTGAGAGAAGAGATACATAAAAAACTATAAAAGTTTATTTTATTAAGATTTTTATGATCGCTGCTACATACGGTTATGTCGTGTGTGACACAAAAAAAATGGTTGCGTCGGAAAAACGATTTCCACCATACGTTGTTTCTAAAGGTTAAAACAAAAAATCTTTGTCCGACCTTTTTATATTTTCTTGCTGTTTTTTATTCTACATATTTAAATAACTTCATCATATTAGAGCGACGGAGAAGCTTTCTGTGCAGCACAAGCTTTTATATTTAAATTTTTTTCTGCCAACTTTATATTACTTTGGTTAATTTAATTTTTTCTTTTTTTATCTTCATTATAAAATTTCCATTGTTTTGATGATAACTCATTTTGCCAACAAGCAGAACACAATAATACACAAACAAGCACACCAAAAATAAAGGCGAAAAAGAAAAATAAAGGAAAACTACACAAAACAAATGAAAAATTAGCATAACAAAATATATATATAATATAAATTTTTGGGGCGATGTGGAACAGAATGGCAAACGGGATAACAAATTCCACGTAAAGCTCTCTCTACTTTATTTTTATATTTTATTTTAGGGTCAAGCCTAAATTTTTTCCGTTCTGTTGTTGTTTTTGTATAATTATGTCGATTTCCTTTGAGATTTTTCACATCTTGGAAATTTTATACGCTCCATACACGCTCGACGATTACGCATACGTATATGATAATATGTTATTTTATTTATTTTTAATTTTTTTCGTTTTCAGGTGAATGATAAATTATTTTTTTATGAACATATATTTTAAAATTGAAAACAAAAAATTTTCCATTTTCATGTTTTTTTAAAGGAAAGTCAGAAAAAAACAAAAAATAAAGTTGGTTGTTCATTTTGTGTTAAGCAATAATAAATTTTTATACGTTTGCTTTTTTGTGTAACTCTCACAAGTCAAAACTGCATTCTATAAATAATAAATAAATAATTTTTCTCACACAGAAAATTCATCAAAATTTTCACTGGCTATAAATATATTTGTTTGTGGTACTTTAATGAGGTGCGAAACTTTTCTCGTCACTTTATTTTATTCGGTCGAATAACACTTGGCCAATTATAATTTTCCTATTAGCATGCCACATTACAAAATATTCATTATCTGAATGACAAAATTTTAATGATATAATGAAATTTCGTTTTAACCACTTTAAGTACAGTGATACCAGTTCGAAGCCCACTAACATTCACTTAGATTTGAAAGTTGCTTTCATTTATTTAAAGCTTAATTTTATTAAGTTCGCAATTTAGTTTAAAATTCGATGAAATTTTAAAAAACAAAATGAAATATTCGTGAAAATTAATAAAATGTCTCGTAAAGTAATAAAAAAATATTTGTATCTAAGATTGAAACCAGTTTGATTTTGAAAGTACAGCAGTGCCATCTAAATGAAATTGATATAAATCGACTGGTGAAAGATGCAATCTCGGGTGAGGAAATTGCGTACTAAATCCAGGACCACTCAAAAATCATTTTTATCTAGTATACAACCATTAATTGATTTCGAAAGTATACTAGTGTCATCTAAAGAGTCAACAATTCATTAACGAAAGGACTGGTAAAAACGTTAATCTTGTGTGAGCAAATTATGTACTAAATGGAAAGAAAGAAATATTTTTACCTAAAATTCTATCTTATAATTTGATTTTAAAAGTACACTAAAGTAACCCCAAAATTATTTATTTTTAGCTAAGATTCAACCCAGTTGGATTTTAAAACCAAATGAAGCAAAAAATCTTTTTTATTTAACATTCAAATTACAGTTTGACTTTGAAAGTACGATTAGTGCCGACTAGCATCAAAAATTCATACGAACTGATAACTTGATTTTGACACTATTGTGTGAGCAAATTGCGTACTAAATAAATAACCCCAAAATGCATAATGTTTATCTAAGATTTAACCCACAGTTTGATTTTGAAAAAACAATAGTCTATCAAAATTTCATTAATCGAATGAACTGATAAAATGGCGATCTTGAGCGAGCAAATTGCATACTAAATGAAGAAAAGTCAAAAGTAATTTTTTTTTCTCTAAGCTTTAATCCTTAATTTGATTTTAAATGTACAATAGTGATCAAAAGCTGCATACAAATTCGAGGAACCATTAACATTCAAACAATATGCTTTTTTCGACCGAGAGTGTAGGCGTGGCTTTGCACAGTCACGCCTATTTTCACAATTTACCATCCGCCTGTAGTGCTGCTATTCCCCATCTCACAACAAGCTCCGCGAAGATTATACACCACCCCTGTGCTGCACTGTATATCGCCGTATCAACTCACATGCCGCCTGTGAAATGTCAGTATCTATAATTTTACGTTAGAAAGCTTCTATCCACAACAAAAAGTTAGGCAAGCTTAAACGTATACGAACGGTACAACTTACAGAACTTACGGATTTAAGGTTTTTCCTCCAAGGCATACACCTGTCTGAAAGCGTTGGCATAATAAGATAAAGAAAAACTGGATAAATATTTCAGGAAGATATGTAACGATAATTATGTAACGAATGTTGCGACCTTAACGTTAAGATGTTAAGACAAAATTAAAAACACTCACAGCAACCTATGCATCGCCCATCCCAACATGCAGGGCGCTAAAATAGTAGGCTCAGAAATATGTGAGCACATCTCCCCAACCAAGACATTCTATGTAAGCAAGAACTACACTCAATCAATTATCAAATCAGCGACATGCCTGCTATAGCCAGAATTAGCCAAAGTACAGCCAGTTTTGTGATAGCCACTGCACGTGTTTTGAAATTCAATCGGAAATTGTTTCCTCCTACGTATTTTCACTATACGCTCAAAACAATGAACCTATCGAGTACCATCTGTGACAATCCTAGCCTGTGGCTAACTGTTGCATGACCATTTAATTGATGAAAGCGGAAGGAAAGTGGAGGACTTCGTGTCTAGGTATGACCTTCTCATAAGGAAAGAGCAGGAAACCCAAAAACGTTCTCGTCTAGTCTAATGGGAATTCCAACATTGATTTAGCAATAGTCAATGGAGCCTTGTGATGCTCGTAAGTTGCGTGATGTGTGAGAAAAAGTTGAAGATCTAGTGACCACAGAGTCATCACGTTCGAATTGTAAACTTGAAACAACTCTGCTCACAAGCAACAAGACACCGAGAATTGCTATTAAGATAGCTGACTGGCGTCTGAGAAACGGAATAGTTGGTAGAACTCTATTCTAAGGAAACGTATGCATAAGAAGGACATACTAGACGAAAAGAAATCATGAAGCAGAACTTGTCACTTTTTAGAGGGGCATGAAACAAGTAATTCCGTGAAGTGTTTAAAGCAAAGCAAAATAGTTTTCAATTGTAGGTCACGGAACATGATAATAATTGATTTGTATATAAATTTGTCGCCGGCAAATTAAGACCTCCAGTCCTTTTAAACCGCATAAGGAACGCAAATGGAGTCATTGGAAATGCGTGGCATGACACCCCAGTTATACGTGTGATCGACTTTAATAACAATCGACAAAAAATGGACATCCACCATTGCTGAGAACCCTTTCATTCACATGAGATGGCGTCACCTGTGCACTAAAATGCTTTTCTGAAATAAGTCATCAGGACTTTACAATTTCAACCGTGAAATAATCGCATGGCCTATCATAGGACCAAACATACTAAAATTATTTAACAGTTGCTTGAAATTTGGCTACTTTCCTGAGGAGTAGAAATCGTGTGGAATGTTTTTTTTTATCAGGAAACCTGTTGCCCTATTCCTGAATACGATACAAATCTCCTTACGATACGAAAATTCAATACGATTTTTTTTAAGATAGAATATGTTAGAATGAACGTTTAAAAACATGATTTTAATGATATAAACATGAAAATCTCAAAAAAAATTATTTTATTTATTGCGAAGCGCGCCAAAGTCGCTTTTTACGCGGTTATCTCGAAATGACGAACCTTAAACGCGGTTATCTCGAAATGACGTTTTTCAAGTTGGCGTGCAAGAAAGAGAAAAAACAACTTATCCAATCGTCCTAAAATTTTAACACATAGATCTACATATATTTCTGCTCAGAATGAACTACGGAAGGAAAAATCGGCTTTCAATTTTTTGAGTTACAACTAATTAGAGGGGACAAAAAAGCTGCATTTTCGAAAAAATGCCGCCATTTTTTTATTTTTCAACCAATTGTTTTCCTCTTAGTTCATTCCAAGAGCGATTTAATGCTGAATAAAACCCCGTTTTTTTATTTAAGACGTTTCTGAGAGTAGTTATGATGCACGCCGCGAATTTTCAGTGTTTTTGGAAAACCCTTGTAGCAGACGACCTTGGGCTAAAAAAAAATCAAAAAAAATTTTTTTTTGTACTTTCAGTTAAATAAAATGTCAATGGAAAGTTTCATTAAAACATATCTCTTTTTATTCCATCAAAAAAAAAATCTTTGAAAAACTTTTTTTTTTTTCAATTTTGAAGGTGCTAAGTCCCTAAATTTTGTGGTTTGCTTTTGTAAAGTTTCTTATTAATGAATTTTATTTGTATATGGTATGTACGAAAAATATTTAGTTGTTTAAAACCATAAACTGCTTTTTGGGTTTACTTGTCAAATATTGTATCCTAAAATTTGCAATTTTACGATGTAATTTACGATGTTTTACGATTTTAATTAATTTTTTGTTTAAAACTAATGATTAAACTTTAATTATTATGCAAATCATAAGTAATAATTAAATGAAAATTTAATTAAATGAAAAATTATGTTTTATAACAAATATACACATTCGTGTATTCTGAACGTCCATTTTTATCGTATACATTTTATTCAATAATTTTTATTTTAGTGTTTAAAAACGGACAATGGCAAATTGACGAGGAACGGGGACAAAAACTATTAGAGTATTCCGCATCAGATTCGGAAGAAGATCCCCTATCTGTAGACTGCGTTCTATCTCGAAATGAAGAATCAGGTGAAGATTATAATGAAGTGGAAAATGATGTTGATGAAAACCAACCGGATAGAAACGCAAATGTACAAACTTTGTTTGTGTGGTACCCCGGTGTGTTTAATGAAAATTTATTGCCAGATAATAACCTACCTGTACCTACGGTTACTGTGAAACCACCGGTTGAATATTTTCGCCGCTATTTTCGGACCAACATTTTATTGATGCCTCGACGTACTCGAATATGTATCACCTTAAATGCCATGGCGTTGAGCTTAAAACATCAGCTCTTGAATTAAAAAAATTATATGGCGCTCTTTTGTTAATAGGATGTATCTCATATCCAAGATTGGATATGTATTGGAGTAAGCGAATCCGAGTTGAAGTAATTGCAAATGCAATCTTCAAAACTCGTTTTAAAAAATTAAGAGCCGCGCTTCATTATGTGGATGTCGACCAAGCGATAGATCCGGATAATTTATTTTGGAAAATACAGCCTATTATTGAGACTGTTCGAGACAGATGTCGGTCATTAAGTAGGGCAGTAGGTACCTTCTCAGTTGACGAGCAGATAATACCTTATACTGGGAGATGCCCATCCCGACAATATGTAAAAAAACAAGCCAAGATCTGTTGGCATAAAAAATTTTGTCATTACCAAATCCACTGGTCTTGTTATTGATTTTGAGCTGTGCCAAGGAGATCGAAGCAATTTTGGGAATCGATCATTCGGCTTGGGTCCAGCTGTGGTATTGCGGCTCGTGGAAACCATTCCTAAAGGAAGCTTCATATTTTTTGACCGGTATTTTACTACTGTACCACTTTTGTTCGAGCTGCTTACATTGGGATATCGTGCCACAGGTAAGCATTGGTTTGAATATTTATACTTGTTCAATTGGTAATAAGTGATTTGTGTATTTTAGGAACTGTGATGTCAAACAGACTGAAAAACATTTCTTTTAAGTCTAACCATAAAATGGTGAAAGGCGAAAGCCACGAGTTCCTATTAAATAATGGTTCTCAAGAAGTGACCTGTGTCAAATGGAAGGACACTAAATGTGTAACCGCTGTTTCCACAATACGTGGCACGTATCCAACCACTACTGTAAATCGTTGGAATAAGCAAACTAAATCGTATCAATCCGTTACGTGTCCAAATTTAATATCGCAGTATAATAAAAATATGGGAGGTATCGATATAGTAGACCAAATGTTAGAATACCACAGGACTTTTATAAAGACGAAAAAGTGAACACTTAAAGTCGTAAGTCATATAATCGATTAGGCATTGGTTAATGCTTGGATGGAATACAAAGAAGACTGTGTTGTTTGTAACATTCCAAAAAAACGTATGAATGATCTTTTAAATTTTAAATTGGAGGTGGCTGGTGCATTAATCGCTAGTGTGAACAACAAACGACGACACAGCAGCAGTGAAGATGATGAAGTGCCTACCAGTCAAGCAAAATTATGTTCACCTCTACCTTGTTTCGGAAAGAAATTTGATAAGAATAATCATTGGCCAGTGTTTGATTGTATGGGAACAGCTAAACATTGTCGTTTGGAAACATGCAAATGCCGTACACGTGGTCGGTGTGAAAAGTGTAACATATATTTGTGCCTTTCATCTCAAGAGAAACTGTTACAAACAGTTCCATACTTTGAAAAAGTGATTCTTTTATTACTGAACTTAATTTAGTCTTATATTTGGATAGAATTTTATTTATTTTATTTCGAAGGAGAATTTCTAAATGAATTGTGACTTTAAGGTGTTATTTGAATTAAAGAAATAAAAAGCACCAGGAATTTTGTTTTGTTACTACAACAGTCTTTTTATTTAACTTTTGAGATTTACTTATAAATAATGATGTTAACTTAAGTTCAATGCACACAAATGTGTAGGTGCTGTTTTTACTACAAACATATTTTTTTTTTTTCAAAACTTTAATGAGTTTTAAATAATTTAGATAATTCTTAATCACTTTACAAAAATATACAAAAATCGGCTATCATATAATTTCCCTGAACTTTCCTCCAACATAAACTAAAGATACACAATTGTATTGCTTGAACTGTATTTACGATTATTTTTTTCGGGAAAAATACACATAATTCTGTGTTTGACATATTCGTTTGTCGAAATCGAAATTAACATACACAGTTGTGTATGCGGGTCAGCAAAGGGATAAAATTATCTTTATTTAAAGTTACAAATCAGAAAAAATGACATCGAAAATAAATTCATTCGTGCACGTACAAAAACTGTTCGAATTCTTATTGCGAAATAGAGGAAATTTTTGAACGTATCGTACATTTTCGTATTCGCATTAGAATTATACGTAATCGTATTCATGAATACCAATCATACAAATTCGTATATTTTTTATTCGTATTCATATTCAGGAATAGTGCAGCTGGTGATAGAGATCCACTTTCATCAAAATTTTACAGTAATGGGGAAACTCCTTGAAAAATTACTCGTCATTAGTAAAATACCGCGGATTGAACAGAGCGCTTTATTCTCGGACAAACAATTCGGATTTCGACACAGCATGTCCACTGAAGATACGATAGTCTGCCTAATTAATATTGTCGAAATCCAGAGTTCTAAATATGTTATGGGTATACGATAATTCCTAGACATCGCCGAAGCTTTTGACAATGTCATGTTGTCAGCAAAAATGTCTATATTTAAAAATTTGATGTAAGTTTGTCATTAAATGAGCTTCAATATACATACTTATTAAAAAAAAATATCCTTAGCAACGCGAGAAACAACCAATTTGTAAACCACACCTCGTTTGACATTATCCCAAAGTATAACATTCCGCATCCGCAAACTCAAATTAAATATCCGATTTAATTTTCCTGAATATACAAAAGAACAGCGACGACAAGAACCAAGCAAATAAACCCAAATAGAAATTCAAATTTTATATAATCCATGAATTCCAAAAATAGGCACACATCACTCGTCCTACTGCAGCAGCAAACAATCAAAGACAATCGAACGCGATTTGTGTATACTACAGAACGGAAAATAAAACCCATTTTATCCGTGTGCGCGCTCGAATCATCGATAATATTTGTTTTCTTCTCGTGTTGTGCGATAAACGTGAGAATTTTTTTTTATAAAAGTGACGATGTAAGGGATTTTAATGATCTATATACATAGAATTTAAAACCGCGCGCGGGAATGCTAAACAAACACAAGGAATCAGGACATCGAAAAACACTAAATGTACGTGACGTTCATAATACAAAAAAAAAAATCTTAGTAGTATTACGGTTAACCTTCTTGAGGAATAGAACAACGATAAGGCCAAAAAAAAACTGGATACTGTGAATTAATGGTTGATTATTGTTTTCTACATGGTAGAGTAGATTTTCTTATAATCGTCATCGTCTTTTCCGTTTGTCGGTTTTACTTTATATCATGCGTGTGCAACCATTAAATTATAATACAATAGACTTATTATTTATATGTTAAGGATTAATTATGATGTAGGTTGGAATGGAAAATTGTAAGATTATTTTCTGTATGTATATATAGTAAACTCAACTCAAGCTGAGATAATTAAAATTCTAGAAATATATATTACGTGTGTAGGGTGAATTTGAAAGAAATATTATTCCGTGTTTTAAAATTCTTGAGGTTGTAAGTAATTAGATGAGACAATTTCATGCTAGTTTCTACTACGTTGCCACTACAGTCGACTGGTTGCAATACTCTTTAGTTGCTTGTTTGATATTCTTCAACATAAACATGAATACGTTCTAAAATTAAATCAATTGTCTGATGTTCCTAAGAATGTTGGTTTTATCCAGTTAAATAGAAAATGATATAATTTCTCCGCAGAGACACATTTTTTTACATTTACCATCATCTAATACTTTAATAGCATTAAGATACATGATAGCAAGAAAAAAATAAAAAGTCGATACATTACAGCAAAAATTAATTTAACTAAAAAGGAATATTAATGTATAGAACACTCTAAATCCACAGTTGCCACAAAAACAAGTACCAGTAGAAACTGACTAAATTGAAGAAAAGTATTTAGTTGGTTAGATTATTTAAATTAGTATGCGCTCCGTTCCGTGCCTAGAACATAAAACTACAAAATATGATAGTAGTAACATCATTTTGCGGTAAAACGCTAACGATTTAAAAAGTAACGAAAGCAATTTTGTAGCCAAAACTAAAGCAATTTCGCAATTTTGTAACCAATAAATCGCTGCAGCCATATAATTTTTAACTTATGATTTTATTATTTGTCGAACTATGAATTCTAAATCTAATAAAAAATAAAAAACTATTAAATTTACAATTTCTCACAAATTTTATTTAAACAGGCGCCTATTTTTGAGCGGATGTCATATTATATTATATATGCAATGAATGCTGTCAAATAATTAAATAATAGAGTTTAAGAAATCGTATCACTGATGATCTCAAATTAACCAATCGGAATTAGAACTATAATGGGACTACTAAATAAGTTAAAAATAAAATGAACTGAGCATCCACAAAATATTAGAAATATTAAGCAAATTGCTTTTCGAGGTATTAGCAGACAGCAACATTACCGGAATTAACAACTAAGCAATTCAATTCACAAACATTAAAAACAGTTCGTACAAGCTTTCAAGCTTACAAAATTCGATTGAAACAAACAACCGTTTGTATAGAAAAAATCGACAAAACCCAGGTTATTCCTGCAGCTACGTATTTTGAAAAGGAGATAACTCCTTCAAAGCTATTCTATTTGGTTCTATTTAAATAATAGTTCGCGAATAAAAGCGGAAACAGCTTATTGCATAACATCCTCGAGTTTCTGAACATAATTCTGACATCAACTTTCATTATTTATGCTTTGTAATAAATGTAACAAATTATCGTACATGTTTCTAATTAAGCTTTAATTTCTAGACTAATAAAACCCAAGGATGCAGGATGCAAGGTTAGATGAGTTGATTTTGTTATTGTTGAACAATCTGTTTTAACAAGTACCCGTTCTTAGAAGAGTACTTGTTACTTCCAATTTTAAAAAGTTCAATTTGAGATTTAATATTCTCAAAATAAGAATTAAAAGTTTAAATTGAGAAAAATGAATTACAAATGAAAAATCTTTTAGTGAATGGTGGTGGTATGAAATTAATGCGGGGAACTTCGGTTACATAATTAATTACAAGTAAAATCGGGTTTAGATCAGAATCACCGATCATTTTGCCATAGAATTATAATAAATGTTGACTTGTACCTTGCATATTCGGCTGCAATCAACGGTAAAAGTATATGTATAACACCCACGGTAAAAGTACATGTATACACGGTAAAAGTACATGTATATGAGGCCCCCTAATTTTGGCTATAATTTGCAATAAAAAAAACAAATTGATCACCTACACACGATCTCTTGATACATAATCTACTATTATCAAACACGACATTCGGATCTGTTCTCTGTAGAATCTTTACACAAAATTTCAACAGAATTGTGCCCAACTGATGAACTGCAACAAACGTTAAAAATACATAACCCATTGGATGTGTACCTTGTTTTTGGCACACTACTTTTCAACTTCAAACCACAAAAATAAAATTAAAAAAACCCACAATAAAATATCAATTTAAGTTTGAGAATTAATACGCTCAAAATAAATTCAGTTCAAATTCAGATCAATCAATTTAGATTACTAAAGTTTCAGATTTTTAATTTTTTAATAATTTTTAGTTTCAAAAAGAGAATAAAAAATTCCATATTAAAATATCATATTAAAATATCAATTTAAATTTAAGAATTTATAATGATCAGAATAAGAATTAATAGTTCAAATTGAGGCAAAATCAATTTAGATTACAAAAACTACCATTTATTTTCTCAAATAAGACAGTTAAAAAAATAATTCTGTTTTCTAGAATTAAAAGGGCGTAAGTCGACTTATGCCCTAATCAACATTTTCATACTTTCCGTCTTATAATTATTAATAAAACGGAAAGTATGAAAAAGGTGATTAGGGCATAAGTCGACTTACGCCCTTTTAATTCTCGAACACAGAATTAGCAAACTAAATTTAAAATATGTTTTCCAGATTTTTTAATTTTTTTTAACCATTTTTGCTTTTCATTTTATTTTTATTGCCTCACTTAGAGAGAACTGTTTTGAGTTCTGTTGAGAATTAATACGCTCAAAATAAATTCAGAAAATTCAGTTCAAATTTAGATAAATCAATTTAGATTACTAAAGTTACCATGTATATTGCCAAATAATGTGGTTTAAAAAATAAATTATACACAAATTTAAATATTTGTTTTTCAGATTTTCAATTTTTTTACAATTTTTAGTGTTCATTTTTATTCTACCACGAAAATCCAAAAGAACTGTTGCTTAATAAATGTTGGCTTAGTAAAAAAATTAATTAAAATTTAAGACTTAATATGCCTAAAATAAGAGCTAATTGAGAAAACCAAATTTAGATTACATAAATGTCCATTACTTTTGTATTGGTTAACTCTCAATATACGTATGCACCTGGTTTTGGTGCGGTAATTAAATTGAAATTTCTGAACAAGAATAAAAAAATTTCATATTAAAATATCGATTTAATTTTTAGAATTTATAATGCTCAGAATATAAATTAATTATTCAAATTGAGGAAAATCAATTTAGATTACAAAAACTACCATTTTTTGTGAAATAATGCAGTTTAAAAAATAATATTAACAAACTAAATTAAAATTAAAATTATGTTTTTCAGATTATTTAACAATTTTTGGTTTTCATTTTTATTTGTATAGCCTCACTTAAATCTAAGAGAACTGTTTTTTTTTCAATAAATGTTCTCCGTTATACATTTGAAGTTTCAAAAATAGAACAAAAAAAAATCCTTATAAAAATAAGATTTTACTCAGTTTGATATACTCAAAATAAGAACTAATAGTTCAAATTGAGAATTACTTAAGAAACTGTTTCAAATGATCAAATAATTCACTAGAAGTAAAAAGGAATTCAAATCAGAATTATCAATTAATTTCTCATAGTAAAACTTGCCTTTGGTCAAGAATTTTGGCTTCAATCAACGCTAATATTCAACTATCGATGTATGCTGGAGTCATTTTTTGATTAAGTAAATAAATAGTAATATTCAGTGACTCCTTGAACAAGTATCATTGGATCGATTTTTTATAACAGATATCTATTTGTCGTTATGTAAGCTTCGAATATTTGCCGAAATTGGAAATCCGAAATTAGAAGTCATTAATCCCTCTAACATGAGGTGCGTAAAGTTAGTGATTTAGATTAACCCTTTTGCAGGACCCTTTATTGTATTTTATAGGGAGTGTATTGAGTCTCCACATGGTATTAGAAGGGTTAAGTGCTGCGTTTGAAATATAGCCTCACATTTACGTTAATATACTTTATAAAATGAGTGTGAAGTTTCTAACAAAAAAAATAACAACAATACGTATACGAATCCAATAAGAACTCTTGAAAACTAAGTATGTGTTAGTTTGTACACTGTTAAGTATAAAGTAGAGCGAGACAAACCGTCAATTTTAGAAAGAGACAAACAGCACGCCATGTTTTATTCTTATTAGATTTATGAATGTATATGGCAATATTGTTCAATCTTATATTTTAATAATCTATAGTTTGTTAAATACATAAAATCAGAGTTTAGAATTAATAGAAATTAAAATATAAAATAAAACAGTAACACTTTCAATAACGATTGTTAGCTGAAGTCGTTAAAAATCAACTCAAAAATAATACCAAAATTCTAGCAAACAACGATACCTCATTTAGACCAGACTTACGAAAACGACCAAAACTCTCATTGACTTCTTACGAGTGAATCTCGTTTATTCTCACGATAACAAGACATCGTGGAGATTGCACCACAATGAAACCATATAGGAATAACTCCTTCGGGTTTAACCTATCAAGCGAGGCACATTTCGTTCCGATGTAGATTGGCTCAGGACGTTTTTTCGAGCAAACTTCGCATTGGCTTCTTATGATTTTTGAGTGAATCTCGTTTATACTCACAATAACAAGACATCATGGAGATTGCGCCACAATGAAACCATATAGGAATAACTCCTACGGGTTTAACCTATCAAGCGAGGTATATTTTGTTCCGATATAGATTGGCTCAGGACGTTTTCAAACGTTCGACAGAACTGGACACACAACTGGACACAAAATCAAAAGGAGCCGATAATAGTTTTAATCAAAAACTTTTCTGAGCAATGTGATAGTTTTCCAAAAAAACATCTCTATACATTCGCACCATATTATTAGAATAATTAATTTATTAAATATTATTCTAATCTTAAATTGCATGAAATTTAAATTTTCACTCAAAATTCCTTTAAGAAATATTTTAACAGTGTGATTTCCAATACATGCATATTTTTGTTAATTGGTATAAACTTCACTCATTTTATAAACCCCTCTGTAGCTAAATAACAATAAAGTTACCATAATTTGAAACATCAACTGGTAAAGTCGTCGATGTAGACTTAAACGCTCTGACTAGACGAGGCCATGGTAGGCTGAAATATTTAGCGCCTCAGTAATACTCGTCAACAAAAATTCTGCCAGACGAAGTGTATGCTTTATAACTATAGAAAACATTGTATGTCCTTAATAAAGGAATTCTGTTCGTTTTAAAGATTTTCATCAAACGTTCGCTCAAACAATGTAGGACAAAACAAATTAATTTTAAAAATTTTTTAATTGTTTTCAAAATTAATCTAAACGTAATTTAATTAACAAAAAAATTCATAAAATGTATCACTTTGATGACCTAAAGCAGTGAATATTTGCCAGTTTATCTAGGAAAATTACAAAATTGACCACCGAACGTTCATCAGTGTTAGCAGTCAACGTGTTAATAAAAAATATAGATTGAAGTTGTTTTTAATTAATTTATAAATAAATTAAAAAATTTGTTCAAGAAAATCGATACAATTTTCCCAACAACATAATATGTACATATATAACAAAATGTCATTAAAATATGTTGCATATACAGATTTTCTAAATTTAATAAAAATGTTCTCGTAAGATGTGTGTATTGAGATTTTCATCGAGTAAAGCTAAATATAAGCTGTTTTATATTCCTTATCAGTGACACCGATGTAGTAGAACGAGGAAACATACATACACACACCAAAAAAAAGTTTTATTGTTTTCAATTTTTTACTATAAAACTTAAACATAATAGAGCGAGCTTTTGGTTTCATTGTTCGAAATGCTTTTATACATAGTAAAACTTTTATTATTGTACCAATTCACCGAACACAATTTTCCCATACACAAACACAAAATATACGATTTATTGAAATTTAATTTTCAATTTCCGACGATCGGACATTACGAAATTCGAGGGTTGGAAATCCAATAAAATACTACAATATTATATGATTTGAAATGAATCATCAAATTTTTCCTTTTATTGTGTTTATAGGGTTGATTGACTTTTTCCGAAGCGACACACACAGAACACACCAAACTTAATGATTTTGTGTGCGGTTGCCTTCATTAATGGCAGAATAAATATACGAAAATTGATTTTTCCATGTAAATCAAATTTTCTCTTTAATTAGTTATATAAATTTATCATCATCGTATGAGTCATTAATACTCATACTATGTTTATTGTAAATAGAATTTTCCCAAATTTCAGGCATTAAACACAAAATCAATATTTGGTGTGTATAGAGCCATAAAATAAAAAATTAATGGAAACACTAAAAACTTATGTTTACACTCACATTCTACACGAATTTTATGTTTAATTTGACACCGATGTAGAAATGCAAATAAGTACCAATAAAAGTGTTTTGTGCAGGAATAATTTTTCTTTTCGTTTAATTAATTAATTATTACAGTTTTATGTTGTTCTAGGAAATGGAAATTTGTGTATTTTGATGTGGTATGATGGGATAGGGTTTGGTCTGTTTTGTAAGGCAAACAAGATAAAATATTTGGTGGAATTTTGAATATTATTTAGAAATATTTTATTTACGTCTGACACACCAAAAATTCAACATTTAATTTTCAATTATTCAACCTTTTAAAAATTAATATTGAAATTGTAACATAAAAATTAGCATTAAAACCAATTTGCTAAACTGTACTGTGCATTTGATCTCGTTTACGATAATTTTCTCATTTCAAGAATTCCAATGTTCAAACTGAGAAACCATTGCTTGTATTTAGAATATTTTCTAGATTTGAGAATTTTAGATACAAACAGAATATTAGACACTAAACTTTCTTATTTCATCAACACTATTGATGCTGCTTCTCAAAAAACAGAAAAAACGGCAAAATTGATTTTCTTCGTCTGATTGCATTCGACTCGAAAATTGAACTGGTCGAGAGCTAGAAGACATGGTTTCGCGACACAGTATCAGGATGTCCAATATAATCATAACCATCATGTTACAAATAACAAACATGTCTACACAATCGGCACCGGAAAAATTCTGCCATCAGGCAACAAACATCGCAACAGAAAATAAATATAATTCATATATAATTGTATTCACCGGATTTAAATAGATAACATTTCTAGTTTATGTGTATGTTGTGTGCGGCAGTCAAGCATAGTATACACGCGGGGTATCCTAAATATAATGATTACGTAATTCAACTGCAAAATAGCGAACGACCCAAAACCCCAAAAACCACCACTTTTTCATGTGATTCATTCATGTCACATTTTATATCTTCTATATAATATAATATACTCGTACGGATCTACTGTGAATAGTAAATAACGACACATCCTACGTTGTTGTTTTTTTTATATCTGCTATCAACTTTTCCACTCTCTACACGAGTTTTTCCATCCGACATCCTTTTTTTTTTTTGTTTTTGTATTTTTATCGCTTGGTTGATACACAAAAAGTCGTCTAATAAAAAATTAAAATGTAATTTACCTCTTTTTCAATCAGCCACGACCGGTGCACATGCACAACAAGTAAAAATTTTAATATTTACTAAACCAAGGTTTAAATAAAAAGGGGTAGGCGTATTATGCGAAATTTCAATGTTAAAACCGCGCTATAGCAAATACATATTGAGATAGCAATTGCCCAAATGACTTTGTTATGAGAGGAAACCGCGAGAAATAAAGAAATTCGCAAAATAAATTTTGAACATTCAAAACCAGTCATAAATTCGCTGCTACCTTTATTGTGTTGCGTTGGAATTTGGCTTTGTTGAAAAAAATAATATTAATTTATATAGTCAATTTTCCGGGCTGTAGATTTTATCCCCGCACGCGGCGGCGCTCCTTACACAAAATGTAGAGCAGATTTATGGTTGATGATGAATTTATGTGTCCCATCCGAGTTTTTTTTTTATCACAATTTCTCCACACAAACAACACAAGAAAAATTAAAATCAATTTATTTTGATGGATTAAGTGCTTTATTACATGAAAATTGATAATTAAACAAACAATAAACAATGAGGAATTTTTTTTTGGTTCGTTCGCTCGTTGAATCTACACAGTGTTGTGTGTGTGTTTGGACGGATATAACAAATTGCCGCAATGTTGTATGTGTCGTCAAGTTGTTTACCCGTCGGTACAATATTTTTTGTTGCGTTGATGATGAAATATTTCATCTGGTTTTTCACGAGTATTCTTCTCGTTTTTAGGGATTTTACTTTTATACAGAGCTATTAGAAAGATAAAAACCGCAATTACTTGGATCATCAATATTTTCAGATTAACACACAGGAAATTAAGAATGCCGAGAAAAAGGTATTATAATACACAAGTTTATACTTAAAGCTGGTGAGACCAACGAGATTATATAAACATTTCGTGAAAATTATTTTATGTTTAGGGGGTGTTGTGTAACCATTAGCAAAGTTATTTTATGTTTGCGTAAAATGAAAATTGATTGATGGAGAATCAAATCAGACCAGCAAATATTATTTTTAAAAATCAAAAAGCTGGTCTGCTTAAAAATAATTTCAAATACTTTAGAACATGCTTATGAGAAATTTCATAAGCACTTATAACTTGTATAGTGAAATATCCAACATCACCTACTTGCCAGCAAATTGGGAAAAAGACATGAACTAGATGGGGAATAAATTTACCAAAAATTGGGAGGAAGCTTTAAATAGCACAATAAAAAAAAACAAGTGCCACATCCCTTTTTCTATTTGAGTATGTGTAATAAACTAAAACTACGCAAACCGATTGAATGACTTGAAATAGGAGAACAAAATATGATACCTACCCAATCTATTTAATAGGAAATAGTCCTAGTTTGATTGCCTTACACTAACGCTATCTTATCCACAGTTTCAATGCTATTTATTGGAAATCAGAATGAAAATGATTAAAATCAATTTGCTAAACTGTACTATGCATTTGATGTTGTTTACGATAATTTTCTCATTTGAAGAATTTCAATGTTCAAACCGAGAAACCATTGCTTGTATTTAGAATGTATTCTTTATTTGAGAATTGTTTAATAATCTTACCCTAACGCTATCTTATCCTTATCCGCCATGAACCGCAACAAAAAAAATAGTTTTATCACGAAAGAAAACACGAATAACCGAAATTGATCAAACTCTACAAATATGGGTTTCCCCGTAACTTCAAAAATTACATTTACCCAAAGAAATTTTGAGACTTTAGTACTTTTAACCCATTTTATTATCTATTTCATTGATTATCTATCTCATCTTATTTTAATTATCTGTTTCACTTTTCTGTTCCTGTTTTTTTTTCAAAAGGTACACTTTTTTCTTTCAAATAATTTATAAACCACTGTAAATTTTATCTTTTTTATGATTGCAAGGCTAGTAATTTTCTTTAGTGACGGAGTAACCCATGATTTGTAGAGCTTCATAAAAGCGGTTATTCGTATTACATTTCATGAGAGAACGATGATTTTTATGATCGATACCTGTTTTTCGCTGTCAGAGAACGGAATTTTCATAAAATGAAGAGCGACAATAACTACGCCATCACCGTCAAGCAACAGTCGCTTGGCTTAGTACAAATTTGAGTGACTACATGGTAGCGTGGACAGCATGACAAATGTAATTGTAAATAATGAATGGAACGAAAAATTATATCATAGATTAGATTTGGATCAGATGTAGAAACATTAGAAACAGATTAGAAACAATAACCGGAAGTGAAAAACGTTCGTATTTTTTATAAAACGACATTTAGAAAAACTATTGATTTCTTATTTTGTAAATTGATTGTACATGATATGATGGTTGTACGGGCGAATAACGAACTAAACAAATAATTATCCAAGTTCAGTTAAGGAATTATTATTAATAACTATATAAGTCGCCTTAAAATCTTCTGAATCAGCGATCCTCGAGTTAATTTTTGATGACTTTTTTGGTATCTCGACTATTACGTGCGAACGTTGATTTTTAGATAGTTTAACCTTTGAGGGTTGTAAATAAAACCAATAATGCCATCGATCTTGCGTACCCACTTATCGCTAACCAAAGTATTCGGCAGAAGTCTTTATGGTGATAGGATCTGAAGAGGTTAAGAAAATTACAAGAAAATTGGAAAGTCTAGCTAGGAAAACCTTCAAGAAGAGAAGACTGGGGAACACTTTCATTATTCGCCGAGACCGCACGTAAAAAATAATATTTGGTTTTGTAAAAGGCAAGCTATCATCTACCAATAAGGAGATTGGTGAACTGCTTTTAGCAGTTTACTTTCTTGGGTGTAGCATTATTAACATATGAAAGGAAGCAGTTTAACATATCAGCTGAATACACAGAATTCACTACGGTTGTGTTTTCATATTTTAGAGCAAGGCAGGTTCGTTTTCATACCTAAAGTAAGTCAGATTATACTGACCCTAAAAAAGTTCGTGTTATCTCAGTCAGTCTCCAACTTTTGCACAAGCTTTAGAATTGATTGTTGATAAGATTTATTAGGGATCACTTCATACTATGATGTCCTCTTAGTGACATACAACAAGCTTACAAGGTTGCCCAGTTCTGCGAAACCGCACTGAAGTCTATGCTTAGACCTCGTACTGTCGAATTTAAGTTGGATGGTTTCACAATTTCTATCAGGGCAACCAAACCTTTGTTGTGGCTTTTGTAGATTGGCGGGCTTTTTATAAAACTACATCAATCTGGATTTATCACACAGGGATATGCTGGTGATCCTATTTTAACTGTTTTATATAAACATTCTAGTTTGATGCAGCAATTACGGAGCTGGATATTCGAGTCTAACTAATTTCAGCAGTATCTCGCCTCATGATAGCCAAGAACATTCATGATAGCAGAGAAAAGGATACCAAAAACCACTGAATAGTATAAGATTCCAAATGTTACGTTATTATCGAACAATACTGGCCTAGTTGTCTGATCTATCGATCAGATTGATTCATCTCACGAAATCAAAATTAGAACAAGGCAGATCGTGATTCTGTATAAGATAGCAGAAAATTCCCAGCACAAAAAATGTGTTTTGCTATTAACCGCTAGAGGCATCACGATGACAAAAAGGAATTTTTTTTTCTGCTGATATTTTTCGAAACTAACAGAAAATTTTTGAAATTTTTATGCAAATTAATAATTCTCCGTAGACAGTTTTTTAAAAAAATCAGAAAATTTATGAAAAAGAAGAGAAAATATATGTTTAAACGTTTTGAAGCGAAGAAAGTTAGTTTTCTTTAAAAAACGATTTGCGTATGAATAGTGTAAGAACTCTCAAAATACACTAAAATTACCATAATCATCATTATGCAAATATAGGGCAACATCAAAAAAATTGCCATATTTGATAGCACTCCTTACATTTCTGAAGTCATTTTAATGTGAAATTTTTTCAGTTTTTTAACAAAAGTGTTAGGTACTGACGCCAGGTGTGAATGTTGGCCATAAAAGAAAATGACTTCCAGAAAAGTAAGGAGTGCTATTGGAATGGCGATTTTTTGAGTCCTTACACTATACATACGTAAATCGTTTTTTAAAGAAAAGTAACTTTCTTCGCTTCAAAACATTTAAACATATTGTTACGGTGACACCTAGAATAGAATAGAATAAGTTAATTTCATTAATTGTTGTTCAAATCCATTTATAATTTATACTCAACATTTAGGCGTCATTTCTATACTAACATATTTGCTGCGCATTTAGGATTATTCTAGAAACAAATATTTTGGTATATAAAGGCGCGCGTTGACGTGGAATGCTAAGTATTATTTTAAACGTGATACAGTGAAGGTTAAATAGAAAGGTTATTAAAGTGATTATTAAAGCAATTATTAAAGTGATAATTAAAAAGTGTGTTATAATTATAATAATTAATTGTGAAAATTGTGTTGTATAATAAATTGTGTTGTGTAAATAAAATTGTGTGAGTTAAAATTTGAAGCAGTGTATTTATTCACAATCCAGTGATTCGAACCTTGATTGACAAGGCAAAATCGTAACAATTGGTGACACCGGTGGGATTGTGAATAATAAGAAAAATGATTCTCTACGAATTAAAGCTTGCGCAATTAAAGGAGCAACTGAAGCAGCGAGGTTTGGCTAGTGAAGGCACAAAAGCTAGTTTGGTGGAGCGACTACGTGAGGCCATGGAGAAGGACGGTTTAAATCCAGATGTGTATGATTTCGAGGAGGACAACACGGATGAGATTAGTGTGGACAAGAAAGAAAAGGAAGAACAAACGATGGTCGGAACAACACAAAACCCATCCGGAAGTTTCGATTTATCGCAGTTAATGGCAGCTATGAATCAAATGATGGGACAACAGTTGGAGGGAATAAAACAATCGAACGAGGGAATGAAACAACAGATGGAACAACAAGGGGCGGATATTAAACATCAAATGAAACAACAGATGCAACAACAAGGAGCGGACATTAAACATCAAATGAAATTGTCGAACCAGGACATGAAACAGCAGATGGAGCAACAAGGGGCGGACATTAAAAACCAAATAGAAGATGGCCAAAAGAAAATAGACGAGAGGTTTTTGGAATTATCTTCTACACTACACGGTAAAGTGGAAAAACTGCAAACAGAAGTACACGCAGAAATTCAAAATGTTAAAGGGACGGTTCAACAAAAATTTGAATCGGTTGAACAAGATTTTAAACGTCTCGAGAAGGAGCTCAGAGATGTCAAGGCGAATGGAACGACACAACAAGTGATCCAGACGGTTAATGCAGTTAAGATAAAACCACCAACATTTGATGGAACAACATCCTTCAGTATTTTTAAGTTCCAGTTCGAAACGGCGATTAAGCAAAATCAGTGGACTGAAGAACAATGTGTTGCAGCGTTAATTGTGGCTCTTAAAGGCGAAGCGGCAGAAACACTACAAATCATTCCTGAGCAGGAACGGAACATTTATACGGGAATCATGAAGGCGTTAGATCGGAAATACGGAAGTGACTACAAACGAGAAATCTATCGCATGGAATTGAAGGGTCGATACCAAAGAGCAGGAGAATCGCTACAGGAATTTGCATCGGCAATTGAGCGGCTCGCGCATTTAATACATTCAAATATGTCGGCCGATTACATGGAGCGAATTAAAATAGATGCATTTATTGACGGTATTCGAGATCCTGAGACGCGCAGAGCGGTGATGTTGTCACCTAAGGCAACTTTTACGGAAACCATCGCGTATGCGTTAACAAATGAAACTGTTCAGACCATCGTTAAACCAGCAATGGAAATTCGCCGAATGGAGATTGATTCCAGAATGGACACCGAGCGGGCTACACCAAGGTTCAGATATGGAAGTAGCAGGATTAAATGCTGGGTATGTAATAGAATGGGTCACATCTCACGGGACTGTTGGGAGATTAAGAACAAACGAGGAAGATCGCCATCTCCTATGAAGCGTAGACCAAACGAACAGCAGAGAGAGGCCAGAAAGGAGGGTCGGACGACATTGGAGTCGTTAAAAAGAGAGAGCTTGAAGGAGCAAACGCTGACTCCCACAATCGATTGCCCCATAACATCCATCCAAGTTTCGAGATTAAAAGGAAGCGGTGAGAGCTTGACAAAAGAAGCCGATATTGAACATCGGAAGGGAAGTGCACATAAAAATGCTGACGCGTTATTAAGAAGACCATGTCCCGCAGAATGCAAGAATTGTGGGCACGTGGAGGTCAAGGAAAACATCGTCGATATTCGGCTCATGCAAGCGCTACCTGACGAGCAATGGACTGATGAAATGATCAGGAAGGAGCAATTACGGGATGCTGATCTGTCATTCATCATGGAATGTAAGGAAGAGGATCGCCGGCCCACGTGGAGTGAGATAGCTGACAAAACTCCCATTGTAAAAAGTTATTGGGCTCAATGGGATAGCCTCCACATAGAAAATGGATGTTTAAAACGAAAGTGGGAAAGCACGGATGGTAAAGTAAAACAATTGTTGGTAGTGGTGCCAAAAGATCGGATAGCGGAAATCCTCAAGGAGTATCACGGAGGAGCAAGTGGAGGTCACCTAGGGATTAATAAAACATTAGCCAAAATTCGCCAACGTTTCTACTGGTCCGGATGTATACAGTCAGTAGTAGAATGGTGTCGAAGATGTGACCAATGTGCGGCAGTGAAGGGACCAGCACGAAAAAGCCGTGGAACCATGAAACAATATAATGTCGGGGCACCATTTGAGAGAATTGCAATGGATGTGGCGGGGCCATTTCCGACCACCGAGAGCGGAAATAAATATGTGCTAGTAATAATGGATTATTTCAGCAAATGGCCGGAAGTGTACCCCATACCCAATCAGGAAACAACAACAATAGCTGATGCCGTGGTCAACAATTGGATTAGCAGATTTGGTGTACCTATGGAAATTCACACGGATCAAGGAAGGAATTTCGAATCGGTGGTATTTCAGGAGATATGTCAGATGCTTGGAATCAATAAAACAAGAACGACGCCTTTACACCCACAATCGGACGGTATGGTGGAAAGATTCAATGGCACATTGGAGGAATATCTAGCAAAGGTTGTGGAAAGGAACCAACGTAACTGGGATCGACATATACCGATGTTCCTGATGGCCTACCGATCAGCGGTACATGACACAACAGGGGTGACACCAGCTAAAACCATATTTGGGAACAATCTGCGATTACCGGGAGATTTAAAATTTGGGGCTGTTCCATCAGCAGCTCTATGCGGACAGGATTATGTCGACCGAATGAAAGAGGAACTCAATGAAATACATCAATTTGTACGGGAGAAAATTCGGATAACAAGTGATCGAATGAAAGCTCGATATGACATACGAGCAAATAATCAAGGCTTCGAGGAAGGGCAATTGGTATGGCTTCACAACCCGCAACGGCAGAAGGGATTATCACCGAAGTTGCAACCCACATGGGAAGGCCCTTACACTGTCATTAAAAGGTTGAACGACGTGGTTTATCGCATACAGAAAGGACGGAAAGGTAAACCAAAGGTGGTGCATTTGGAGCGTTTGGCGCTCTACAGAGGAGGTGATCTGGATCCTGTTCGGGACGAACAGGCTTAAGTGGGGGGTAGTGTTACGGTGACACCTAGAATAGAATAGAATAAGTTAATTTCATTAATTGTTGTTCAAATCCATTTATAATTTATACTCAACATTTAGGCGTCATTTCTATACTAACATATTTGCTGCGCATTTAGGATTATTCTAGAAACAAATATTTTGGTATATAAAGGCGCGCGTTGACGTGGAATGCTGAGTATTATTTTAAACGTGATACAGTGAAGGTTAAATAGAAAGGTTATTAAAGTGATTATTAAAGCAATTATTAAAGTGATAATTAAAAAGTGTGTTATAATTATAATAATTAATTGTGAAAATTGTGTTGTATAATAAATTGTGTTGTGTAAATAAAATTGTGTGAGTTAAAATTTGAAGCAGTGTATTTATTCACAATCCAGTGATTCGAACCTTGATTGACAAGGCAAAATCGTAACAATATATTTTCTCTTCTTTTTCATAAAATCTTTGATTTTTCATAAAACTTTCTGCTGAGAATTATTAATTTGCATAAAAAGCTCAAAAATTTTCTGCTGGTTTCGAAAAATATAAGCAAAAAAATTCATTGTTGTAATCGTGATGCCTCTAGCGGTGAATAGCAAAACACATTTTTTCCGCTGAAAATTGTCTGCTATCTTATACAGCATCAGATCGTGCAAATAATTGTAAAACTATATCTGCTGTGATGAAACTCAATCCCAACCTTGACGTTATTGTTGTCCTGAGTAATTCAATTGCGAATAGTCGAAGCGCTTTAAAATTCATAATTCTTTATTAAACCAATTTTATGTGAAAGTTTCAAAATTGGTAAAATTATCTCGGGAGTTTTTAACGAACTAGGTCTTTAGGAACATTGAACCAATGTGACGATTCCGAAAAAAAAATTGTCAAAACAACAAACAAAATCAAATGTATTAGCAAAAGAGTAGGTAAAAGCAATGATAGAGCACACAAATTTAACCATCTTCAAAAACTTTCTTAAAAATAGTATTAAAAACAAAAATGTATCAAACAGATCGGAGATTGGCAAGCTAAGCGAACTTTCTAAATTATCTTGGCACTCAAATGTTTCCTTCAAATATGTATCAAAATTGTTCAGCAGAAATACGTTACAAAATACAAACCCAGAGTAGAAACTAGTTTAACATTTTTTCAGTGAATTGTTGTTTTGGGTGAATTGTCGTTTGTAGTGAACAGTCGTTTTCGAATAATATGAAAATTTAAAGTGCAAATTACTATTTAGGATTTAATTTAAAAGTAGTATATAGGTAAAACGAATTTTTAACTGGAAAAATTCTATAAGTATGAGTTTTTACAGCGTAGTAATAAACTACTAATACAATATTCGTTCGCCTCAATCATCATGCAGTCTGATGAGACGACCGAATATTTAAAAGTGTTCAACAACTTATTAAATCGAACTGTTTCAACTTTTAAATGTAATCTCACAGCATCGAATAAAATTGAATTGAGGAGCCCAATAATGTTTGTGGTTCAAGATACTCGACAGCAACCAAATAGTTAAAATTATTCAACTTTGATTGAAAATAGTTAAAATATTTAAATGATGAGCATGCCACATGGAAGGTATTATAACAGTCTCATGTATTTGAGGACCATCAAGTGAAAATTAGATCAATTTTATAAAGAGAACGCAGTCAGTATTTCAGTCTCCAAACAACTTAACTGAGTTGGAATTGCGGATTAAGAATAATTATTGGTGTGCTCTAACTTAGCGTGTAACCTAAAGAATAGATGAAATGAAAATTAGGCGTCAAGCCCAACGAAAATACATATTCCTATATTTATAAGACTGCCGAGGTGAACTGTACATTTTACTTTTATCATAAATAACATACTTACAAATCCCTACCTATTTCTAACTAGGCCAAAACTATTAACTTAATCGAATATGAGTCGCCACCCCTCCCTATCCATATATATTCACAATTTAACTTCAATTTTCATTAAATCGCAGAGCGCTAAAATAATTTTCTTTATTATTTTGTATCGTAAATAAAATTAAAACAGAATCAATTTATCTAAGCTTTTCCTCATTTCCACACTTTTTCTTATCTTCGGTCGTCGTATATAACTTTTGATCGCTGCCTACACACACACACACATACATACACATATATGTCCAATTGATTTAATCGAATAAATTTATGTGGTGGCAACGTGGAGAGAACTAAACATAAAAAGGTGCAACACACATTTCGAGGTTAATTTGATGAGATATATATCCACACTAAACCAAATAAGGATAATAAAAAAAAACTATATATTATAGTTTTTATATAGTTTTTCAACATAAAAATAGAAAATGTATATTAAAGTGTTACATCATCATCGTATATCCTTTTATTTTTTGTTTTGTATTTTAAATTTATATCCTTTGTGAATTAATATATTTGATGTCATATTAGAACCGTAACATCAATTTTTAATTAATATAATTACTTTTAGTTTATCATCTTGTGTTGTTGTACAACAAACTAACAAACTCAAATAGAATTACAAAAAAAAAAACTATTAAATTGGCATTAGAGAAAGCCCCTCGCCCCCATCACATCACATCACACAAACACTAAATGGATGGTGATACCATTTTTATGATACCAAGTTTTAGTTTTAAAAAGGTGTGTTTGTTACTTTTTCTAGTTTATATATTTATTGTGTTCGTACATACACACAAACCCTAAAAAACTAAACAAAACTGGAAAATTGTGTATTTAGTGTACATATTATACGATGGATTTTCATTTAAAAAAAAAATCGTTCATTAAATATTTTTATAAAGTTTCACATTTTTTATTTATTTTTCCGAAAGGAAAAATGTATTTGCAATAAACACTGTAAAAATAAAATTGGAAAATCTTTATTTATAGAACACTTTTTTTTCCATGGAATCATTTCTGATTCAGTTTGTGTTACAAATATAAGCCTTTCGATTTATGTAAAAAAAAGAAAAAAATGTGCTGGTCTTATTTGGGGAGAAATGAAATACTTTTCTATTTATTTTACAAAATTGGTTTAGTGTTCTAAATTTGGAAGGAGTATCGTGTAGCTGATAAATATTTGCACAACGTGATCTAAATGCTATTCAAACGGAAAATTAAATATTTCGACCTGATTAAATGAGTATTTTTGTATGATAATTAAAAATTATGACAGTTTGTAAGAGTGTTACAAATAATAGATGACATTGGTTTTCATTTGACTTAACTAATTATAACAGAAACAGACTTAAATACAAAATAATTTTTAGAAATGAAAAATAATTGAATACGATTAAAATTTAATTTAGTACTATTTGAAACAAATTGATGCCGCAAGCAGAAACACCAGGAAAACTGTTATACCACTATTATTGATACATTATTGACAATTGTTCACAAAAAATTTAATTTAAGTTGCAGGTTTTCTTGTGCGGAAACCAATTAACATGCTTCAAAATAATATTATTTTATTTACAACAAAATGACGCAAAAAATTATTTAGAAAATTAGTACAGTTTGTATCACTTGTACAATTTGAAAATTAATTGAAGAAATATAACAAATAAAATGTAATGATTGATTGGTTTAGTTCGAAGATCACAAAATTAACAAATTCTTTAAAAATTATATTAACTATATTAACTGATTATATTAACTATATTCTGATATTAACAAATTCTTTAAAAAAATAAAATATTATAACAGTTTTTAAAAAACAAGTATTTTAGCTCAGTAATTAGGGATTATTGACCGCGAAGTTTGTTAAAGATATTAAAATGAGTCAAACAATATTGGAAGCTCATAATCGAATTGTAATTTAAAAGTTGATCTTTTCGAAATTTTATAACAGTCTAAAATCCTTTTAATTATTCTGCTTATCACGCAGCTAGCGTTACAAGTTAACATAATTTTATAAGGCTGCGGGCCAATAGTCGGGTAAATCGTTTACTATGGTAAAAATCGGATTTAGAACATCAGTTTCCCATAGAGTTTTTGAAAAATAAATGAATTCACCGAAAAATTGACTAGAAATTGACTTTAACCCGACTATTGGCCCTTAAAACAACATACGAGTGTGGAACATACGAGTTAAAATAGAAGGTTTTGATATTAGAACAGTTTAAAAATATCAATCATTTATAGAGTTTTATGAACAACATTTAACGAATAAAACCAAAACATTACAAAACATTGCTTTTCTTCAAAGTTGCGAATTCGATTTAGGAAGCCATAACAATTGCATAGCTCTTTACTCGTATCTGTAAAAAAAATTACTTTAATATAACAGTTTCTAATTTTAAGTTATAAAATCTGTTATATTCATATTTTAGCCCTTTTATTTAGAGTTATGCTGTTATCACAATAAATATATGAAGCAACAAAAATCTGTAATCTCAATATTTTAAAACCATGCTGCCTTTAGTTTTAACTTGTGATGATTAGGAACTTAATCCAAAACGTCACAAATACAAATTATTAATATTTACTAATACAAATTAATTAAATAAACAAAAAATGGAAAATTTAGAACAGTTACGTTTATGAAATTTTAAATTCAATTTTGGAAAGAATTATGCTATGAATTCGTTAACTGTCAAAAACAGAATGAGGATGAACTAAAGATAACGATTTGTATGATTTAGTAAAAAGACAAAAACGATAGAAAACTGCTTTACCTACATTGGTAAAAAGCTTTGGTACATAGTATTACATTTATTTCCCAAGGAAACATTAATGAAGATTACTTCGATAAAGACTTGTTGCTAGCGGAACAATTTATTTTGAAATTAGAACAGTTTTTAACAGTAGGTTTTTATATAATTTTTCAAAATCAGAAAATTTAACACATAAAAATGACTAACAGCCGGTTAGTGCTCCAGCTAAATATTTTGTATGAAAATTGGTTTCGCGATGAGAAAAAATTCAATACCTCGAGAAAATTTATTGTATTCTATGGAAAAATTTTGCACGAGTATAAATTTCAAGAAACTTTGTTCGAATAACCTTTTAACTAATAGTTAGATATTTACATAGAAAACAACTTCTTTTATCAAGAGAAGGCTAAGTTTTATCTGCCTGCGAAACGAAATCTTATATAAAAGTAAGCAGTAAGTATTTTTCTGTACAACCGGGCATATCTTTTAACAAATGAAGTGCTTAACAGGCCATCACTAAATAAAATATTGACGTGTTCGAATTTTTAAAAGTTGTATGACAATTTAAAAATATATTAAAACAGAAAATTCAAATTTTAAAAATTTAGAACAGTTTTGGAGAACCCATAAACAATGTTTTATGCCAGTTGAAAATAAGATATAAAATTTCACGTGAACGTGCAAATTTAAGATAGTTTATGGGACAGTTCATTTGTGGGAAGTTATTTAAAATAAAATTTACTTGAGTATCACAGTTTTTAATTTATTCAGGTGTGCCTAAAGATGAAAATGTATTAATAATAGTAATAATATAATTTTCCTATTTTATTACAAATCTATATTATTATTGGAAGTACAGTTTTCTGTACCATATCCTATCTAGATCGGAAAATTTATTGATAATTAAAATTAGAAACAATTATTTAAGATTACAAAATTTTTAGAACATTAAAGTTGAAACCATAATGTCAGATTTCTGAAGCCAGACTATAAACACAGCACGGAAATTTTAGACGGTTGTGAAAATTGTTAGGGAAACCAAAGTTAATGTTCGAAAAAAATCGAAAGAAGATAAGGTTTCTTAAAAAATAGAATGAAAACGGAAAAATAGTTATTTTTCACGTAAAATGTTAATACTGTTCAAAATTGTTCGTGCAAGTACAATTTAATAAATCTGTTGGAAAAAAATTCTAAAACAAAATTTTTGTTATATTTTTCAAACTTTGAAAATCAGTTTTGATATACCTCAAATCCATTATACTGTTATACATACAGGCGGTGGGCGAATAGGCGGGTCGATATTTATAAACAGCCATAATAAACTTAAATGTACCAATTATTAAATATAAAACTTATAAATTATAGGTTTTAATTGTTTCTATTTGATTTGACAACTAACTATTTGCCATATTTAGTGAAATATTCCGAACAGTTAGAAGAAATGAAATACTGATGCTTATAACATTTTCATATTGTAATTTCCAATAAGGTATAGAAGAAAAAAACTGTTCGAAAAATTATAACAGTTTGCTCGCATCACTGGTAAGTTGTACTTTGCAAAATGTTAAACTAGTATTAGAATCACCACATCCCTCGGGATCTTTTATACTGTATAACTGTGCTAAGGTGATCGAAAAATCTGTACTTAAACTAACTTTTGCAGTATTAATAGATCTACTCGAATATTGGGACTCAGCCTAAATATTCAAATATTAAGGTTTAATTTATAAAGGTTACTATTAGTACAATACTAATATATCCTAATCTCTACATTAACATATAAATAATTCGAACAGTTATACAAAAACGAAATTAGGCTGAGTATAATAGTTTAATTTACGAACTAGGACTAATTGATTGAAATATCTGTTCCAAAATTTTTTGTTACCATAGTCAACCATTTCCGATTATTGGAATGCAGCCTAGCAACAAAATACAAATTAATCGAACGGTTAATAAAATTATAAGTCCTTTCAGTAATATTTTACAAGACGTGAACCAGGTTTTATAAACATTAAATCCCTCAAACTGTTATACATATCTAGTAAATTTAATTTATATTTTTCACACATGTTGAGTAAAAAAATTGTTAAAAACTATGATTCATTGCATTGGAACTTAAACTGTAATATGACTTAAAATATGGCAAAATATTGAAATTATACGTTTAACTTAATTGAAGTGTATTTTAGTACAAACTAATACAGTCCCTACATTTAGTAATTTGTAAATAATAACTGTTCTTACAAACGAAATGCGAAATCGTTTCGTGTTATAAGTTTTAAGAATCAAGGATAAAATAACCGACCAAATGACACAGTGGTTAAAGCGTTGGCGTTTGCAAAGGGGCAGCATGCAAAGTGAAATTTCATCAACAGATTACGATCAGTGGTGAAATGTAACACATCCATGACCCCCTGTCGTTGTGCAAAGCCCATGGGCCGGCCCATCTTCCATGCCAGTATAGGCTGGCATGGAGCTTGCAATGTGCAGATGGTCTTAAATCGGTCCTATAGCCGTACGTTCTCCAGTTGGCCGGGAGGCTTAAAGGACGCAAAAAGCATAACCGCGGAAGATCAGGGTGAGCCTTGAGCCCCAAAACAGATCGCATAGTTAATAATAATAAACAAAAAAAAAGGATAAAATAGAAATTAATGAAACCGTTCGAAAAATTATAACAAATTTCTACAGTTCATGTTAGGTCATATTTTACTAAATTTAAACCCAACACTACATCCATAGCATACTACACACGCGAGCAACTAAATCGACTCAAACCTCCGCACGTAAAAAACTTTTTTCGTAAAACAACTTTTTTTGACAGCTTAGTATTTTATCTTTACAAGAATATCTATCACTAAAATCTATACAGCACTTTTCAAATTAAAGCATTCGTAGCAAAATGCGATGTTTCTGTGAAAACAATTGGAGTGCTGCAATCACCTGTATAATACCACGTTGACCGATATTTGCCATCATTTACAAGACGTTGACCTAAACAAATCACTACCAGTTTCATTCGATGTTTCCTCAAAATCATGGATACTATTCCACACAAAGCCGCACAAGGTATTGCTTTATTGCAAGAAGGAGACAACCACATACCAGCCGGTATCGGTGTTCATCTGAGAGGCCAACTTCACTCCAAGACAGCACGCCACCGCAAAGAACGACTCGAATTTGCTCACGAACACGTCAATTGCAGCATCGAGCAATGGAGATCCGTTCTATTCACTGACTAGTGCAGAATATGTCTCCATGGCAGTAATATGAGAGGCCGAGAATACCATCGGACGAGAGAGCGATTTTCGCAGTGCTGTTTTGGTGAGTCTCGTACAGTGGCGGTTCGTACATGGTACAGGCCACCACATCGCTTGAGAGAAGAACAGATTTTGTTTTCGTACTTGGTGGAGGCCGTAGAGGAGGTCTGACTGCTGAAAGATATGTCGAGGACATTTTCTTGGATCATGTAGTGCAGGATATATAGTTATGGACAAAAAACCGCATAATTCTGTTTGCTTCATTTAGAAGGGGAATTCTCAACGAAATATCTATTATTAAATAAAACTTAATCGTGCAAAACACTCACCTGGCCGATGATAAAATCTCATACAACGGTCTGATGATCCAAGGCGATGTTCCATTGTCCAGTTTTCATGTTCGGGAGCAAATGTTAAACGAGCTCTGCGGTGTGCTGTAGACAATTCTGGACATAAGGTTGGCCTTCTTACAGTAAAATTGGATTCCTTGATTCGTCGATGCACGGTCCTTTCACTAATGGGTGCATCTCGGGATCCTATTAGGTCTGATTTGATGCTATCATATTTAATTATTTATTTATATATTCATACTATAAAGAAGCATATGAACTGTTGGACTCAACCAGCGAACACTTAAGAGCTTAAGTTGTACGCTGTTTGTACCATTTCGGTTAGTGCTACAATCACCGAAATTCTATAGACTTCTCGTCACAAATAAACAACAGACCTCTAAAATTTTGATGGCCGTACCGCTCTCCCGTAAGTGGTCCAAACGGAGCACAACTTAAGTTCTTAAGTTTTCACTGGTTGAGGCTTAAATATTAACCAATAAAATTGTGTTTTTTTCTCGTATTTTTTGTTGTAATTTAAATTTAAATATCCCTGATATTTTTTTTCGTAATCATCAATTTTGGTTGCGTTTTCATTCAAAATTTATTATAAAAAAAAGTACTGAACCAATTTTCATAAAAATAGTGTCATTTTAAAGTAAAAAGATCAGGCCTTCAAAAATGTGTTTTGTGAAAATCGTTTAAGCCGTTTTTAAAAAGATCGTCTTTCTGTAAGCGCTGAGGGTTTGGTTCGATTCAGTTGCTCGCGAGTGTATTATATTATAAAAAAAATGTGTTTTAAACTTTTTCGTGAAATTTCGATAAAATCAATATACTTGAAATATAAGTTTTAGTTAAGTGAAGTTGATTTTTGTAAATAAAGCTCTACATTAAGTAATTAATTCTTAGGCTATGTGCTAAACTTAAGGTTAATCGTCTACTACGGTAAAAAATGAATTTAGGACAGATTTTTCGATCAGTTTGCCATAGAGTTTTGGGAAATTAATTGAATTTACCAAAAAATTGACTTTTATCTTAAGCTGGGCACACAGCCCTCTTTGTTTTTTTTTTAAATTAGTTTGAAATAAAAAGTTCACTTTGATCGAAAAATTATAACAGTTTCCTGAAATCAATGTGAAGCCATATTTTACAAAATTTAAAACCATATTAACCCTTCTGTCTATACCCAAAAAATTATACACTAATCTATACCCGACCCATTCGAGTGGCCACATGTATTTTCTTGTTGTTAACGAATAATTTTGTATTTGCCAGTGTGCTACTGCCTTTATTATTTTATTATAAAATGGGAATTCCCCGCTTAATGTTAGTAAAAGAAAAATAGAAAATAAATCATTTTGATGAGCTAAGGAAATTAGAGCAGATAGTTGGTTATTGGTATTCAAATGGAAAGGTTGGTGTAGAAGTATTTTTTATAAATAAATATACAAGTTTGGGTGTGTGATAAAATGGCGGATCGCAGACATTTCAAATGCTGATTTTAGACGGTATGACTTAATATTTAGCAAGCAACTAGCGTACGTAGATCGTTCATAACAGGAATGTGATGGAGATGAAGAAGCGCTCGATTTTGTTGGCGATGGCTCAGAAGATGAGTGGCTGCCTGCATCAGCGGATAGAAACATAGCGAATTCAGACATAGATGACGAAGTTCAGGAGGAAGATGAAACTGGTAGTGACAATGGAACTAATTTGCCTTATTTAAAAGGCAAAAGTTGGGACACGATAGCCCCAGGAGTGAACGAAGCGAGCTATTGCGATCGACATACATGTTATCTATAAGAGATATCTTCAAATGTATTTTTTCGGACGCCGTGACTAAAATAATCATTAGACAAACAAACAGCAAGGCCAATGGGGTCCACGCAGAACATAATATTCAAAATCCAGATAAACCACAGAAAAAGTGGAAATTATTGACCGAAAAAAATTCGATGCCTACCTAGCAACTCTCATAAAAGCCATCAATCAAATGGTGAACATATGAAGGTGTTATGGGCAACTACATCCAATCCATTGTATCGCGCGAACATGGAAATAATCCGTTTTTGAGAAATAACCCGATTTCTGCGCTTTGACAATCAGACACGCGGCCAATCCGATTACAGACCGATAAAGCTGCTGCCATAAGTGAAAAATTCGAACTTTTCAATAAAAATTTGCGCAAATATTACACTTTCTGAATGCGTCGTAGTGGATGAACAATTATTTACATATCGAGGTATTTATCGAGACATTAGTTATTATATTTCATAAGTTCTAAAAATAATGTTTTTGGGTAGGAGTAGGACGAAAAAGATTCACCCAGTATATGCCTCCCTTGGCCGGGAAACCAATCAAGGCAAGGGGGTTGTAAAGAACTTATGCGCTCACTACAAAGGATCCGGGAGAAATATAGTAACGGACAATTTTTACAACATTGCCACTTGTTCGTTTATTGATCTTTTGGGACTTATCAATAGTTGGGGCATTAAAAAAAATAAACCCTATGTTCCAAAAGAAATATTGCCATCCAGATTTCGGGAAATATATTCATCTATATTTGGATTCAGTGATGATCAAGTCACCCTTTTTTCGTATGTCCCTAAAAAAATAAAAGTGTATTATTATTATCTACTCAACATTATACGAATACCGTAATTGGAGACAAAGCGAAACCCGAAGGTGGAGTAGATAATATGGACAACGATGGCCACATTTCTCAAGTTTGAAAATGCTGAATTTGTCTTTGGATCCCAAAACACGACGGAATTCACGAAAATCATGTAGTGTCACACACGAACACTCAAATTAAATGTGCTAAGTATTAATAATTTAACATTTTTTGTAAATTTTTTACCAAATAATTTCTTATTTCATATATTTTTAATACTCAACTGAATTTTTTACGTGATACTTTTTGATTCTGTGATGAAATGTTAATCTTTATTTAATTTTGTCAAATTTATACAAGATTATGTAAGCTCAGGTTCAGAAATATTTTTTAGTTAGTTTCTATTCAAAAATCAATAAAAAATAAGTAGTTCTTGGATGTCACAAAGAAGGAATAGTCTTGTATTAAAAACGTGATTTTATTAGAACAAATTTAATTTGATTAATTTAGGAGAAATTGCTAGGATACGCTGGACCATTCGCCCATTAAAAATAATTCGAATTTGTGATAATTGAAAAATCTACTCTAAAATTTTAACGACAGAAGATTATTTCCCTTTGGGTCACATGCCTAAAAACTGAATCAGGTAGAAAATTTAATTTAATGAAACAGTTCGAAAAATTTTAAGTGTTCTAAAATTAATTTGTTATATTTTTTATTAAACATAAATAAATTTGATGTCTGGGTGGATTTTGAGAAGAAAAAAAATAGGAACTACAATCTTTTTTGTGAAATAACTAATAAATCGAAATAGACTTGAAATAATTTGATACGTGTTCAAATTACAAGTTTTAATAGGTTCAAGTTACATTAGAAGTATGTAAATAACCGAACAGCTTTGATTATTGAAAAAATAATAAGTTTTTTAAAATCTATGATGTCAAAATTTAGGTCCAGACTAAGTAATTTTTATGAAATTCAGAATTTTATATTGAACAGTTTCATTTTTATTTACATTTAGGAAAAAATTCTAGGCAACTATTACATACCAAATTTGTCCAGGGGTAACAATCACTATCTTTTTTCACAAGTCTCTAAATCTGTTATACATAGTAAAACTAAATAAATTTATATTTTCCCTCACCTTAAGAATGAAAAACTTTTAGGAACTAAGATAAGTTTTGCTAAATTAGAAAATAACTGTATTAGAAATATAAAGTTAAAACTGTTCGAAAATTATAACAGTTTTCTCAATTCAACGTTACATCATATTGTACAAAATTTGGAACCAATTTATCTTAAAAACGTGATTTTAAGCTAGAGCAGTTTGAATTCTATTTTTAATTTGGGAAAAAAGAATTTTGATCCTTCGTCTAATAATTACAATTTTGTCTGCTACCATTCGCCAATAAAACAATTTCAATAAATTATCATTAATTCGTAATTTTACTGTTCAAAGCAATAAAACAAAGTTGTTTTTGTTATTACAACATATTTAGGAGGATAATTGAAAATATTTCCACCATGTGCTAATGCCATTACTTCAATGCGAAATAAAACTGTAATAAAAACAATTTAATAACTTTAAAAGTATATGTATGTTGTCAAAATATATATATATTCCGTTTTGATGAAGGTCATAACACACAATATTATAGTGTACTTGGTAAACGACCCAGATTTAATGAAAAAAGCAAAAAAAAAAAAAACCATATCAATTTAATTTATTGATTTGATGGAAATTGTATCCTTTTTCGGATTTTTCTCCACCCCTCAAACATTTCATGTCTATCATCTTCGTTCGTGGTCAAATTGTTATCGAACATGTAATTTTTTCGGCAAAACATCACCCACATTTGTTTTGATGTCACTGAATTTTCGTTTTAGGTTTATTTCATTTTCCAAGTCAATCAATCAATCAATTTTATGTTTTCGAAATATGTATCGTTACACATACTAGGAAATTGTTTAGTTTTTATTTTAATATTCCAAAAAGGATATACCAATCCATCCACATATTGTTTATAATGTATGGAATATAATACGTAGTGATTTTGACGGATTGGGGTGTAGACCGTGCGGACCAGGGCAATTCAACAATTTATAATACAAACCTTATGTAAGGCCACACTATCATTAATAGATTTAGTACACGTACCTAGAAATAAATAGGAAAAAAATTATTATTAGTCCAAAATATAATAAAAAAAAACAAAACAAAAAAATCTCTCAACCGCATGAAATAAACAACCGAAACAAATTTTCAATTCCAAAAATGTCTTTATACTTGCTTACAACTTAAAATCTTAGTACTTTACTCACACCACACGTCTTAACCTCATCTCTACATTTAGATTTCCTTTTTAATTTAAATATTAAAATTAGAATACGAGAGCAATCCTCAAAATCCAAAGTAAATAACATTCTAACCCTTTTTTAATAATTTCTTTACAAATCAAACGAGATTTTTATACAAGACTCCTTCATCTTTCCTTGAAGAGAATACGCGGGGCCACCATGCTGCCATTGTAAGGCGGCTTCCCACGTATATTCCAAAAAAGAATTATGTAATGCACCTTTTTATGGTTTTCCCATTTTTTTCTGTTTTGTTTTGATCCGGTTTTAAGAGATTTTTCTGTGGAATTTTTTACAACAATTCCACACAAAATTTATAAAGTTATTTAGGGATATTTTTCATGTTTTTGTTGTTAAATAGTTTTCGTTTACCAAAGGAGCTTGCACTGACTTTGGGGTAAAAATAACCTTTTCGAATATACTGATATTATTTTTTCTGGAAAAGCATTTCAAGGTTTTCTTGTTTGGTTTGCCTTACCGCACACACATCCACCCACAAACATACACGCCATAAATACAACATATACACACACACACACACATTTCAGATAAGGATATGATAAAAGAACAGAAATGCTGAAATTTTTATTACAATCAATAGTCAGTATACAAAAGAAGAATGTTGAAAGATAAGGAATAAGACGATATATCCTTAATTCGGAATTAAATGTTAATTGTTATGAACACAGTTGGATAGTAAGTAAATGGGTTGAAAATTATTGTATAGGAGGTCAATAAAAATAATGCGGATTTGGATTGGAATTAAGATTTAATTACTACACATTTCCGTAAATTCAGAATATAACGTCAGAATGTTGATTCTAAACGATAAATTTTGATGTGTACGAACGATTTTATAAAGCGAAATTATTCAAATTAATATTTAATACATTCCAAAGCAAAACAAAATATCCCTAACATTTTAAGGACACCAAACATCATTTGATTA
Source organism: Nephrotoma appendiculata (assembly GCA_947310385.1). Classification (NCBI taxonomy): domain Eukaryota; kingdom Metazoa; phylum Arthropoda; class Insecta; order Diptera; family Tipulidae; genus Nephrotoma; species Nephrotoma appendiculata. The sequence goes on along the minus strand of OX371223.1, from coordinate 363,957,235 downwards.
AATTAAAGGGGCACCAAACATAAATCGTGCCACAAAAAAAAAATTCGCGCAAAATAAATATTGATGATATTCGGAACGATGAGTTCTGTTTTATATCGTACCATCAAATTAGACGTGACAAATTTATAATGGTTTCACTCGAGTGTGGGAGTGCGGAAAATGATTGAAAATGTTCTAGGAAAATTTCTAATGGTTTATAATAATAATATACATCAGCTCTCCAGCATTTTGAAATAGACTATTGTCTAGACTGGCGTCTCTGACTATTCATCTGTTGTATGAAACGAGTATAAATGTACATACTCGTTATGATGATAAGAAATTTTTTCAACTCTGGAAATTCTATTGAATTTCATACTTGACAAGAGTTTCCAGTATTAGAAAAACGAATAAAAGCGAAATATTAAATTTTCATTTAATTTAAAAAAAAAAGGTTTTCTCGACTTACACACTAACAAAAATTGATTTTTATCTTTAAACTCCGTATATCCTTACATTACACATACGATACACAAAGAAAAAAAAATGAGAACGAGAGTGAACACTTACTCGCTACATACAAGAATTCCCTTTAATTTTCTTTTTTTATTTTGGTATTATACGTTGATTGAAAATCTCTTTTTCGTTGTGTATACTCGTAACTTGTATGTTTAGCATATTATAATCACTGATTTTAATCTTTAACATTTTTCCAATCTACGTATGTCGTCGGTACATAAATACGGGAACAAAATGTAAAATCCTTATAAATACTCGGGTATACAAAGGATATTAAAGATGAACACAGCAGGCGCGCACACCTTTCTAACAAAAAAAGGATATATTTTCTACAATATTTTCCAATGTCATCGTTTGAATATTTAATATTTTGATTTTCTGTATTTTCAAAAAATCATTTATAAATAAAATATTAATAAATTTTTCACCGTATACACCTCTTTCGAGCAGGTTTAAAAAATGTCCTAGTACCTCTGGTGTGGTAATCAATCTTCTTGCATAAAACATCCTTTTAGCCATTTTCTCTCCTTTTTTTTCTAGGGTAGAACAAACCTCAAAAAGCAAAACCTCCAACACAAAAAAAAGTTATAACCACTCGTATCGGGTAGTGAAAATTTAGAAAGAAAAAACTTGAAAAATGAAAAACCAACCAAAATTTTTTTATTTTATCTTTCTCAAAATGATGAATTGTTTTAATTATAAATAAGAAAAATGGAAAATTTAAAAATCAAATTACAATTTTATTCCTCTAATAATCTTAATCATTAGTCTTCCGACTTTCTATAGACTATAGAGGAGTATAATATCTAAACACACACAGCCTTACGTAAAACGCTCGAATAATATTTCAATTTTCCCTCGTCGCATTCTTGTATTTCAATCGTCTCCTAAATTTTCGGTCGATTGATTTCCATCAGTTTATAAATAAGACGAAATTGTCTAATATTAATTTAAAGACGACGATTTTTTTCCTTGGGTACACTCACTGTGTGTGTGTGTGTTGTGTTATCATTCTTCTATTATTCAGTTTAATAATACTTTGCATTTATTATGCCAAATAAAAAAAAAATATTTGATTGTGTTTTAGAATGCCTGCAGGATATTTTACAAGAGATATGAGTTTACCAAAACTAATTCAACAAAAAAAAAAAAAAAACAGAAGGGAATATCTTATAACGGGTATTATGAACAAAATCTTTTGTTGATCCGCTATGAAATATTATCGATTTAAGTTTACTGATCGATATTTACCTAAATCGATTGAAAAATATGTTAATCCCATTCAAAATACAAAATTGAAATGTAACCCATTAATCTAATGGCTCATCTTAACATTTAGATCTGACTTCATTCATAATTTGAACGACATCCATAAAAATGTGGGAGTTAAGAACCTTTTTGTACAAAATATTTAGAATTTCAATTTTCAAATTTTTTGATAAAAAGTAAACGGTTTAGGTTGCGACATTTAGATCGGTCTAAAATTTGTACTGGACCACAGGATCTAATTTTTTTTAAATTCGATACGCCCACTTATAAGTTTCCGCACCATTCATCCAATCGAATTCAAATTTTGCATAACTTTTATCTTTTTTTCGTAATATTATCGAAGTGGTCGGCCCCATGGACCAAGTGTTCATATCCTTTTTCCCAGAAATGTCTGCTTGTTCTGAATAGGCGTTTCAGCCGCTCAACCGATCGTCATGAAATTTTTATATAAGTAGTTTTTTAGTATAAGTTGCATGTCCAAAACCAACGTTAAGATATTTTTAAATGTGCTGGACCCTCGGGTTGTACAGGCTCCGATACAAATGTTTTTGCAAAATTTCATTTTTATCTTAATTTGTTCATGAAAATGAGATTAGGAAAGGGATTATATGAAATTAGTTATATGTTCGAATCCGAGCTGTCCATCATCCCCTGGATATAGGGGACCCTCCTTATAAGGTTCCAGAAATTCACATTATCAGATACAAACTTTGCATACAAGAAAATGTATACCAAAATGAGCGATTTTTCGTAATATTTTTGAAAGGGTTGGTCCCCTGGCTCAAGGTGCTCCTATACTATTTTTTTCTAAAATGTAGATTTTCTAAACTTTTTTTTTTTTTTTTTTAATTAATTACAAAAATTCCTTCACGACAATCTCCATTTAATCAAATTTACGACCTAAGGATGAATATGATTACGATTATAGCAAGCACTCGGATGTTCCAATTGGGCAAATAAAGGGTGCGGCAACTTTTAGTTTGTTTTAAAAATGAATATTAAATAAAAGTAAAACAAATATTGTCCTGTTGAAAAAAAAATATCGGAAAATACTCTTTAATCGGTCGCCATTGACTGTTAGCGTGGCTCCTTGCTCATTTTCGAAGAAAAATAGCAATATGATGCTTTTGGACTATATTCCTCACCAAACAGATACTAGAGTTAGTTTCTTTTATTTAACAACTTTTCGTTCGTACGAGATTTATATAAATTGGTGAAAGGAGGATTTTGACTATCAAGAAGCGGGGCTCGGGTAACTCTTTATAATAAAAAGATTGGTAAGAAGCACTTTGATACAAATTGGCCACAGATTTTCGAATGCCAGGCAGATTAAATGATTCCTGATTTCGGGATAATTCGCTAAGGAGGGGGCCGGGTCCTTCGGTGGCTGCTAACTCGGTAGAAGGTGGGAAATTATAAAATCATCCATTATTGATTTTTCCATGTCCGTCTTAGGTCAAAATTCAATAACTGAGAACATATTTAACGGAAATTAAGTGTGCAGCAGCGTTCAGTTCAAATTAGAGAGTCAAATTTGGACTGAACCCAAAACTGAAAATCGAAACGGCAACGAAATTTATACTCTTTTTCGTTTCTGTTCCATTTTTAAATTTCTAAATTTACATTTAAATTTTGATTTAAAAACCAAAGCATTTGGTCCTGCTCTAGAGTCGCATGACACTTATGTGTTAAAAATTTATATTTAAAATCAAAATGTAATATTATTCTAAAATTAGCGGAGATTGATTATGAATTGTTTAACTGGAACCTAATTTATGAAATGGGGGTAGTATATTCCCGACATATGTAGTTCACCTCGCAGACAATTTTTATGGTACGTAATATCGTAGCTAAACGGAATGATAGTCACAGTTCTCTCAATGGCACGCGGAAAGTGACTATCGTTCCGTTTAGCCGCCTGATAATAGATGAGACTACATTGCAGTCTAGGCTTTAGAGGGGGTCAGGAAAATTGAACCACTTTACAACTGACATTTAATTGTGTAAACATAGCATATACATAAATAATATTAAATTTTGGGTTATTCTGGATGATAGCCAGGTATGGTTTTTACATCGCGGTGAGTGCTTTAGTGAATAATGCTTTTGTAAATTATTATGTTTCGCTACGCAATTGTCGACCCCTTGTAACTTCGATTTTTTAATAAATAATATTATTAGAATATTGCTAAAATTTTATTATTAAACGCATGGAGACATCACCATGTACAAGCATCGAGACATTAATCATCGATCGAAAAAACGGTTCTAAGCAGACCAGAGCAAAAAAAATTGACTTCCATTAATCTGGTGTGTTGAACTAAGTTCACAACGTTTACTAAAAATTCGTTTCAATTTTCATTGAGAGTTTTGCACAAAATTATTTAGTAAATTTTGATTTTAAAATCTAGTAACCAGGAAGATACATAGTCATGTCGCATGAAGTGATACGTCTAAGGGAATTGAGTATTTAAAATGTCATAACTGACACCATAGGTCTTTTAGATCAGAAACTAAAAGGCTTTAGCGAATGACTCAATTTAGCTAAAATTGAAAAGCGACCGAATCTTTGCAATTAACAAAATGGGTTCCTTTCACTCTGAGAATGACACTAAAGAAATTATACGAAAAGTAGCGAAGCCTTGCCCATCTATGTAGTTATTCCACCAATGTTGGTATTTATGTGTAAATTATTAGAGATCATCTTTCAATGCAAGGTTCGTCTTTCTTCTAATCAAGTTGTCCGTATTTATCGTATCCGCTTTTAACGTCGATATCACGTACAAACCAGGCCAACGCACATTTTCTTGAAAAAAATCTTTCTTCCAATAATCCCACAGAGTAGTCTAAAACTAATTGGTCAGAATTAACAAATTATAATTATTCATATACGGTTATTTCATAAAACCAAATAAGGAGAAAAATGATTTCAGGGAATGTACAGAGGAGAAGGCCAAACAGTTCAAATATTTATGGCAGCACTAATAAATGAAAAAAACTGCATGTTTTACTGGATAAAACATTCAGATCCGCAGCTAGTTATCGACCAAATAATATGGCAAACGAAACCGGATGGTCTCACCTTTGGTGGCAGGTCTTGAACTGTAACTGGACGTTGTAAGATTTCAAAGCTAGCTGTATGCTTGGCCTAATCAAAAAAGAAGATACATGTAAAATGTTAACGAATCATGAGATCAGAAATGATCTCGATTTCAGGATTCATAAAATTGGAAAAATTGAGATGAGTCATGGCGAATCACAAAGTTGGACGATTAAATTGGGCTAGAGGATCTTTAAACTTCCTATAGATTCTAATAACTTGAAGGACTTCTATCAGTTACATCTTAAACAACATAATGCCACAATTTGTCTTGTGATTTATTAATTAAATTAAACATTTTGATTTCATGATCTAAAGTTTTAAGTAACATCGTTTTTATAGCAAAATGCTTATAGGTATTTCGGCAAAGTGAAATTAGCGCCTATTGGTCAACGTTGAAATTTTCTTTTATTAAGGCTATCCGTCCTATAGTAGGCTACAGAGAGTTAAAGATCGTTTTCTATAACCACAATGACAAATTGAAAAACAATCACTCAACAACCAGTGCGTAGTAAATTATGAGTTTTCCTAATTAAATTCATTGTGCCCCCAAACTTCATTTTAAATAAATTTTGATAATAATTTGTGAAGTTTTTTTTTGAGTACCATGAAACGTGGATGAGCAATGATTTAGGGAAAATGCATTAAGGGGTCCTTTCCTTTATGAATATTCCCAAAATCAGGACTTCTGGATTCTTCTCTGGAAAATTGCAGAATTGGATTGGGATAAGACCATGTTTGTATTCTGAAATTATAATTGCAGCTCTGGAATGAGGAATAGATTCTACAAAATGAATAAGCTCAAATCGGTAGTACTACATAAATGCGCTTGCGTAGAATTTATTAAAATACGTAGATTACTAAAAGACAATAATGTTAGTGACCTTAATTTCTATAAAATAATTATAGTCAATCAAAAAAGTCGACATACACCGCTAAAATTTGCAAAATCGAGATAAATGAAACGAACCAAATATTGTAATATTAATTAAATAATATATTTAAACAACTAAAATTATTATTGGACAAAAAAAAAATTCAAAAAATTTTAAAAATTCATAAAATGTATATCACCAAAGTCTACGTACAGTTGCACGTTTCTATTTATTCTCAAATTATTGCAAAGTATCGTTATCTGTTAAATGCTGCGTCGAACATAAGTGTCAATCGAAATAAGAGGTCTAATAAAAACGCTACGGGAACAGAATAAGAGTTATAATGAAATATCTAAAATTATTGATAAAAATTGAGCAGTTGAGGAAGTATTCAAAATAAACAACGATCTGGGCGTCCCAAAAAACTAGTGGTTGAGATTGGATGTTTATCCCGAAACAGTTCGTCGAAATTTATGAAAGGACAGGTTTAATGGAAGAGTGCCAAGGAAAAAGTAAATTCAATACATTCGGATCCGATGTCGCCAGATCCTCATGCAATAGAGCATATCTCGTATGAACTAGGACAAAGAGTACGGAAATATTCGCGGTTTGCAACAAAGTAGCTGACATCTGGTGAACAAAATATAAATCATAGTTTGCTATGAAGCAAGGGGGATTAAAACTGTCATAACAATTAATTTGACAATTCTTGTCCTCCTTGTAGACGTATAAACCAACGCTATCTACATTCGATGAAAATCGCCAATAAGATTACCAATAGAGATTCATTAAAAGTGCCATTTCGAGTGCATGGGCTGAAATTTCGTCAGCTGTTACTGAGTACCTGGATTTATCAATGCCCAGGCGACTAATCGCTGTTATTGAGTCTAATTAATGGTGGCCCAACTAAATATTAATTTTAGTCCTTAAGTGTGTCTGAACATGATCGTTTTGGTTTTATTTACTGTATGTAGACTTTTGTGATATCTGTATATAAATTTTATGAATTTTTTAAATTTTTTTAAAATTATTTTATTCTTTTTGAAGTTTTTTGTCCAATAATATTTTTTTTTGTTTAACCCTCGTCAGGCGGCATAGGTACAATTGTACCTTTTCTGTTTTTAAATACTAATAAGTCTTCTTCTAGAACCCGGAGAGAGTTAAAGCTTTGTGAGATCTCTACATTTTAATAATGTGGGAATTCCAAATATTATCTATTTACAAAAATTATGTCTTTAGTGACGATTTTTATATAAAATATATGAAAGTACAATTGTACGTCTGCCGCCTTTTAGCGTTGTAAAATTATGCCGCCGGACGAGGGTTAAATATATTATTTAATTATTATTACAATATTTCGTTCATTTTATTTATCTCGATTTTATAAATTTTAGTGGTGTATGTAAACTTTTGTGACTGACTGTAGTTGTATATCATCAATGTGCGTACATCGGAAGCTTGGTTGAGTAGAGGTGGTAAGATTAATATAAAATATTTCATTTAAATTTATTTATTTACTAGAATGAAGTTACCTCCCAGGGCTAAAGATAGAGGAGAAATCGATATTATGATTAGCCCACCAAATGTAGACTACAACACTGATGGATACAGACCAACAACTAGAAGAGGTTCCAGAAAACACTAAATTATTTTTCAGGCACTGCGGCCTAGTTCTCCGTACTTTTTGATGATGAAGGTATCCAGCTTAGTTTGGAACAAACCCGGTTGTATGCTGCACAAAAAAAAATCATAGTTTTGTGATTGAAGAAGGTGGCCTAAAGATTTTTTTTTTTATGTAATGCTTTTTAGTGGATAGCAATGCCACGAGAATGCCAATGATGCTAACAATATGTCTAATATGTCTAAAAAATAATTTTTGGAAATTAAAAGACACTAAATGAAGTAGATAATAGCCAAAAATAAACATTCAGGACAAAATGGCTAAAATTCGACCACTAATGAATATAATATGGCAAAAGTATAAGCAATGGAATTCAATGCCTGAAACATTATCAATCGATGAGGATTAAATATTTTGGAAGCCATTCATCAAAACAATTTATTAGAGGAAAGCCTATACGATTCGGATTTAAAAATTTGGGTGTTAACGAGTAGTTGGGGTTATTTATATAACCTCGATACGTGATGCAAAAAATTTAGAACCTTCCATTAGCCGTTGGAATGAAGATTTGCCCTGGACCTGTGGAATATCCAACGGATCATATCATTGTGATAATTACTTCACCTCACATGATCTTTTCTCATTCTTGAAGAATAAAGTGTTTAGAACTACTGGTACAGCTAGAGAATCGCATTAAAAATATCCTCCGAAGTCAAGCAAAGACTTAAAACGAGAAAGCTGGAGCTATTTTGAGTAAAAATATGATGAAAGCAAACAGCGTAGTTTGAGTATGTTCAAATTTTGACTCAATTGAACTATTGCACTCAGTCGAGCAATGGTCAGCTGTAGAAAAAAAAGATTGATTAGTACACCATAGCAGATTATAAAAATTAATGCAGATTATAATTTAAAATGGTGGTGGCCGATTTTCACATTCATACTGAATTCAACTCTAGTGATCGTTGGGAAGCTTTACAAAATAGCCACGAATTTTAGCAAAAATTTGCTTTCATTTCAAAGAGCTGAAGCTAGATACTATTTGAAGAACTATAGTCTCAAAATAAGTAAAGACTAACGGTTTTGTCAATTATTGCTACTACGACGGAAGCCCATTTCCCAAAGCATCACCAAAAAATAAGGTGGATCTGCGAGCTTTGCGACATTGCTTTGTGTAGTAGTATTTTGTTTATTACCATTGTGTTTCGCTTGGGTCCAGCTTTTTTATGGTGCTTTTAAAATTTTTAATGAAGTTTAACTTATTTTACTTTGATACTTCTGAATATATAAAAAATTAAAAATAAAATAACATATACATTTTCTGTTTTAAATAGGGGTGGTTAACATTTAACAATTTAGGAATTATAAAAATATCCAACTTACATGTAGTAGGATTTATAAAATGGCGATTTTGATCGGTAAAGGCTGCTGCACGACTGCGACAATTTACCCGCACTCACAGTCTGAAGTTAGTAACAAGTAGTTTTTGCTCAATAAAATTCGTCTACATTTTTTGACGTTTCCTTCATTCGAATGAAATGTTTGTATTTTCGTCGAAAGACGTCTCGCGTATTTTATTCAAAAATTAGTTTAGAAATATTAAATTTTGAGCCGGAATGCGGCAAGTCATATTTTTCAAATATACGTCAATACATTTATTTAAAATTATTTTCGTATCCTACGGTTGATATCCCTCCTGTATTCTACTCCAGCTACAGAAATGAAGATACCATATCCTAAAATCTACATGTATGAATTTTAAACGCTTCCATTAAGTCAGTTTCGGATCCAATTTGATGCGATAAAAAATACAAAAATGCTGATATGATTAGAAAACCTGCATCTTCACATTTCGTTGAATATCGTTAATACTCGTAAAGCCCGAGATAATGGAGGCGTAACATGGGCGTGTAATAGACAATATAATTGGAGAAAAATTTGGCACAAAAGCTGCTCGTATCTTTCGAGTTATTAAACAACGAAGCAAAACTATTAGCGTACCGATCGTTGAAGGGTTACTCTTTGCAGATACACACAATTATCGTATATATCGCAAATATTAGAAACGCTCACGCCACCCGAATAGAATGGTATTACAATTGTTCCATTTTCACGCCATCAATATATAAGATTTTTAAATCAAATTAGGTATTTTTATTCCCTTCATTTATGAAAATTTGGCGAACACAAGCCAAAAACAAAAAAAATTAAATGACAAATACTTGCCATAAAATAACAAAAAGTTGCTGATTTACTTATTAAGCCAAATATTTTATATCTGTAGGTTTGTCGTCTGTGGACCAAGTAGCGTAAAAAAATTAAGGAGAAATATTTTCAAGCGTTTTGATTGGTTAGGCGTGCGGATCAAAAATTATAAATTATCACTCGCGTGCAGTCGGCTTAAGAAAACTGATTAAATAATAGTGAAATCGAGATAAACATATATTGGAATTTTTTACGAAGCGCTTACGAATTTTGAATGTGTATTTGTATGTGTTTTACCTGTATAAGGCGAAATTTGAATTTATCAAAATAAACACCTGCACCCCAAAAGAATCCAAAAATTCTAAAAATATTCGAAATTAATTAAATAAAAACTAATATAGATTTCGGAAAACAAAAAAATACAATTCATAGATGATCGAATCGAGAAAACTATTTCTCATCTTGGGCTCGTTTATTAAAATAAAATTAGTAAAAGAATATTCGAAATTGTTAATTCTTCGGAGCAAATCCTAGAAGTTTTGACATATAGGCACCAACACACCGCAACAGTACATCCCCATATGGATCGTCAGGGTCGCTCATCTTGGCCAGTTTATTAGGTATATATTAATCAGTAAAAACAAATCCGAAAATGGAAATTCTGTGGAGCGAATCCAAGGTCAGTACAAAATTACTACCTACAATTTACAATATTTATTTGTATGGGTGCATGCACTAAAAACCGGATTTTTTTATGAAATTTGAGCCTTTATTGTGGAAAAATGTTACAAGATTTTTTATTCAAAGTATTGCCTATCGCTACCCACTACTTTTTCCCATCTTTCTGGCAATTTATGGATTCCATCCCAGAGAAACTGCGCCGGCTTGGCGGCCAAAAACGAATCGAGTCAATTTTCGATACCTTGAACTGAAGTGAAGCGTATTCCTGATAGGGCATTCTGCATGGATCGAAATAGGTTGTAGTCGGATGGAGCAAGGTCTGGGCTATAAGGCGGATGAGGCAGAATTTCCCATCCGTTATTCTCCGGCGCCGCAATATGTGGCCGGGCGTTATCGTGGTGGAAAATGATTGACTCGTGTCTGGCCGCATACGTTGGCCGCTCTGCCTGGATTTTCTGCTTCAATCGGATCAATTGTTGATGATAGAGTTGAGCATAGTGGCCACTTGGCAACAGCTCGTAGTGGATCACACCTAGCTCGTCCCACCAAATACACAGCATGACCATGGCCCCGTGAATATTCGGTTTTGGTGTCGATAGGCCGGCCTCGCCATTCTTGACTTACGCTTTTTTGCGCTTGGGATTATCTTAATGGATCCATTTTTAATGGCCAGTGACAATACGATGCAAAAACGACTTCTTTTTGTGGCGCTCGAGTAGCATTTTGGACATGCGAAATCGTCTTTCCACGTCTCTTGGCTTCAACTCATATGGCACCCAATTTCCTATTTTTTGGATGAATCCCAAGGCTTTCAAACGTCTGGAAATTGTTGCTTGATCAACTCCCAATGATTCTGCAAATTCTTCTTGCGTTTGACATGAATCTTGATCGAGTAATGCCTCCAATTCTTCATCCTCAATCTTTTTCGGCTGATCAGGACGTTCTTTGTCCTTGATGTCAAAATCACCACTTTTGAAGCGACCAAACCACTCAAAGCACTGTGTTTTTGCAAGAGCATGCTCTCCATACAAATCCACGAGCAAACGATGACTTTTAGCTGCAGTTTTGTTTGCGAAAAAGTGACGCAACAAAACTTCCCGCAAATGCTGTTTTTTTCGCAAATATGATAAATTTCCTATCGTTGAAATCGGTTGGATGTGCACAATCAAAACAAAAACTTTTAGCTGATTTTGATAGGTATTGAATAGGGCTTTCAAATATCATATATGTAATAGCATCTAGTATCAAATTCCGGTTTTTAATGAATACACCCAATATATAGAATCTAGACGAATATACATAGTCACCTCAAGAGCAAACTAGAATACATTAAAAGCAATCCTATTCATAAATGTAATCAAAAATTAATTTGAGTTACCTGGTGGGATATAAAAGGAATCTGCCGGAAGAGAGTGGAGAAGATTCGATAATAGGAAAACGAGGGTCTATAAAACAAGACATACACTAAACAATTATGGTTTTTGTGCTGCTAGATACGGGCTACTTTTTATCATCCTACTTTTCATGGCGACTTTGTCGAAATACATTTCATAAACCATTCAAAATGGAAGTACCCATAAACCTTATTTGAGCAAAATGCACATAAATCTCGTTTAGAAAAAAATGAATTTGCCCGCACTGGCCACCATCGTACCAAAAAAATATGTCTGCAAATGACATTTAAAACCCAATTAACTGAGAAAACTATATATATCCAGTATTTTTAACAACACTATTATATAATTTCACTATAAATTTTTATTCTATAATATGAGGGTTTACGGGTGTAATAATGGGAAATACAATAAAAAGGAAAACCACAATAAAACACATATTTTAAGAGTCAATTACGACATACTAATATAAGGGCACTAAAGCAATATATGTATGTATGAAATACGTGATCTTATATGATTCAAATGACTACACACACAATGGTGACAAAAAATTTGTGTATATCTAGGGGGAGGAAAATTCGAATTCTTTGGTACATGTTGAAATATTTTCAATTGTGGTTTTTCTTTTCTGTTGCCGTACATGTGAATGTACGAGTTATATTGAAAAATTATTGGATATTGGAAAAAATAAAAATTATTAGGAGCTATTGTTCAAAATTGTTGATTATCATCGTATCAAGTTGAAGTAGGAAAACTTATTAAAATATATTTAAGATGTAGGTAATTTTTGACATGTTTGATAATTTATTGTTGATTATAAAAATTGGTGAAAGGGTGTACATTTTCAGTTACGATTTGCTGTTATTTGTGGGTCAGTTTTGGTATGACATTCCAACCGAAACCGTTGAATTATCATTTTAATTATAAATTAGCATCTATCAATCACTAATCGTAATATAAATATGTTTCCACGTCAATAATTTATGACATAACACTATTTTATACACATCGTGCATATATAAAATATGAATCCCAATCCCATTGACAATATAAAATTTTGGTTGAATTTCGAATGTGGTTATACGTTCAACATAAAAACCGATCATCACACAAATCACACAATCGACATTAAAATAAATATGGGATGCGACACACTCGACTAACAAATAGTATTTATTACAAATTAATAATATTTCACGTTATGTCACCATCTCAACGATATATACCACAGAAAATAAAAAACTATAAACATTAAAATAGTAAATTAAATGAACATTTGATACAAATACAGCTATCCCATAAATTAATACGAGCGTATACTACAATATGCTTAATTAAATATTTATCTAATTAACACTTTTTTTTTTATTCGTTTTCCATGGAAAAATTGGAAATGTGTTTAAATAGATATATAGAGACGTATATGAACGGATTGTGTACGAATACACAAAAAGTTAATTAAATTTATTATTTATATTTACTAGTCCAATTTATGTTTATGCTGCATATATAGCAAATATACATAGTTCGCGCGAATGCTGCTAATTTAAGATTAATGTACTCCACCATAAATACGTGATGTGTAGTAGAGTATATATGTGGTGTGCGCTGTGGTGCCCCAAAAATCGATTGTAAAATTAATTACCCAAATACTAGCAGCAATCATAATAAAAATAACAATCAAAATTATGTTTGACAAACAATTTAATTTACGGATGTATTGTTATTGTTGTACATATTTTAATTAAAAATTATTATTTTTATTAATGAAATTTTAATTGATTTTATTTTAAAAAATTAAACTATTTGGCATGTGCATGTGTGTATATATGTGCGCGTGAATTTATTTTATTTCATTATTAATTAATTAATTAGTATTTAAATTATATCACACAGTGTATATAAATAAGAACGGGAGTGCTACCAAATACCAACCGAGTGAATGAATCGAGTGAATTTAATATACGGGCGGAAAATTTTTAATTTCATAAACATTAAACCATTCCAAAACACAAAATTAAAATTTTTGGGTAAATAATTACAATTTTAAATCCACTATTGAACAACTTTTTTTTAATGTTCGTTAATACCCGTGTATCAATGTGTTGTCAGTGGAATAAAAACGAGACTTCGTTTTTTTTTGTGTAATACTAATAATAATTAGAAAATTCCACAAGGAAATGTGGTGCGGCATGATATTAGAGAATGACACAAAATTCATGTATTTTTGTATGGAAATTAATACAATGTTTTGTTTGCATTTTTGGAATGAGGAGAAGATACGAAATAATTATAACTATCGATTTTTGGTGGAGTCCGTTTCATGTTTTTCGTTGGAAATTTGACACTATCCTACAGTAAATGTATGTAAATGGAAAATATATTTTAGTCACACCCGTATATATGCAAATTGGTCGCTTAATTACAAATTCATTATTACAAATTGACTTTAATGTATAGAAGGAATAGCTCAGCTCTTAGAGATGCTCTAAAAATAAATGAGCTACCTAAATCCTTAAATGTTTGAAGAAACTTCAGGCCACATCGCAGTTAGTCCTCAAGATAAATATCATTATATTATTGATTTTGATTGAAATTGTTGTTGTCAAGTGATAACAAAAAAGTTAAAGTTAGTTCAAAAAAGTTAGTTAAAGTTGAGAATTAATATTCTCACAATAAGAACTAATTGTTCAAATTGAGAAATAACTGATAGGTGTCACCTCCGGCTTATAATTTTGCACAAACTAAATTCAGTTTTATTTTCCCTTATTCGTCATAATTGCAGAATAATAAATAAATTACATCTGCTAAATTATTTATACCGGGTGAGTTTTTTAAACTGAAACTTTTAAATATCTCGGAAAATAAGCCCTCTACGATAAAAATGACCATTATCAAAATTAAATCATTCTGGAGGGGAAATACATTAGTGCTAAAATTAGGACCCCGCCCCTGTTTGTAAGGGGGGTGGGGGCAACTTAGAAACTAAGATATAAACCCCTATTTGTTATTGCAGATTCGGATTCTACGGCTAAAAGTGAACGGATTTCCTTGAAACATTTTTTTCGATTCATGATAGATGGCGCTGTAATAGGCGATATTAAATTTTTTCGATTTCTCCTACTGAGAACATTATGCATACGAATTCTGCAATCAGGGGCGGGGGTCCTAATTTTAGTACTAATGTATTTCCCCTCCAGAATGATTTAATTTTGATTATGGTCATTTTTATCGTAGAGGGCTTATTTTCCGAGATATTTGAAAGTTTCAGCTTAAAAAACTCACCCGGTATAATGACGCGGGGAAGATTTTATTATTCGCCGAAGATTTTATTATTCGATTCGAAAAATATGTTAATTATTAAATTTATAATTAAAATTTCTATCAAATTGTATTCACAACCAAGAACTTTTATCAGACACGATATTTTTCAACTTCGAATTTAAAAAAAAAAATAAAAAATTCAACACGAAAATTTTAAATTTGAGAATTAATATTTTCCGAACAAGAACTAACAGTTCAAATTTAGAAAAAAACATTTTGACGTTAAATTTTAACTATTTAACAAACAGTTACAAAATCAGAAAAGATGAATTAATAAATAATCCTTTTTGTGAATGGTGATATACAATAATTAGGCAAATATTTAACAACAAGTAAAATCAGATTTAAACAACAAATATTTGTTGTTTGTCATAGAATCCCAGTAAACCTTATGTTCGCCCTTAAGGAATTTACACTAGTTTTTTTGTTTATAATCTTTGGGACAACAGGTACGATACAATTATTTTGCAACATGACGCGCTACGCCACACAATGTAACTTCTGTCAAGAACTATTCTAAGGGGCAGAACTGATAGATTATACCCCATCCCACAGAGACGTTTCTTCTTCAGATTACCATTTGTTCCAAACCAGGCCATCAGCCCGGTTCCATTTTTATGAAGGCATGAATAGGTAAATGACTGGATTGCCTCCAAACAACCAAAATTATTCGATGAGCTTACGATGGAGCATTCTTTGAATATACCATTATCATATTTCGAAATTCACCTCAAAATTATAAATGGGCACAAAATGTAGTATTTCACCACAAATTATTTGGAATGGAAAAAATGGGAGCGGCTTGCAAACAAGGAAATCAAAACCCTGGAAATCAAATATCCCAAATGTCGTGAAAGTGATAAAATCAAGAAAAGGGTTCTGAAAAATGGAAAATGTGAATTAAACCAATCCATTTCTCAACTTCCAAATGCCTTGCTAAATTGAACGGAACTAAAACTGGAGATGAACTATGGTTTGTGTAATGGAAATTATTAGTTTAAAAAATCACGACAAGTTCTGAAATTGATCAATTTAAATGAAATTTAATCATTTTCAACCGAATGAGATGCTTAGATAGAACTAACAAAAAAATTAAAACAACCAAAAACGTGTGGCTGAAATTAGGCAAATTCAATCAAGAATCGTGAGCAAATAACAATAGGATCTATGGTATTAGAACTTGATAGTCAAAGAAGTTTGGATAAATTAGACCTTGTATTCGAAGGAAAAGTAATTTAATTAGTATTCTACTAATCGTGGCAAGCCTGTTATTTAGCGATAACAAAATCTGTGTCAGCGTATATGCACCAACAAATGCCGGCACCACCAAACAACCTCAACTAGTTATCAAAGCAGAGAACCGGACGGATCTTTTCTTACCACCATATACTTGACATATAATCTCGACATTCACCCTACTAGCCGCAATGCTAAAGGAATCATAAGAGAGAAGATTGGGTAATACACTGCGCAAAACAAAAAACGCAACAGTAAAATTTTTAGAAAAAATATCCTATTTTCAAACGCTTATATCTTGGTGAAATGTCGATTTAATTTTTTTTTTTTACTTTTGAAATGTAGGAAATTTCGTCTTTTCGATGCTGGAGTCAAACAAAAAGGTTTTTAACGAGAAAAACCCCAAATTTTAAGACTGCCAACGAACTTTCATGAATTTTCATTCACGAATTCAAATAAAAAAAAATTAAACCGACATCTCAACCAAGGTACGATGCGTTGGAAAATAGGATATTGTTTCTAAAAATTTTACTGTTGCGTTTTTTGTTTTGCGCAGTGTATACATATAGGGAATTTCGAACGAACTGGGCTGTATGGTAGGATCAGGCAAAATGTCAATCAAAAACGCCTGCAACCTACCTTATAAAAAACACTAGGGAATACAAGGAGAATGTACAAAACAGAACTAAGAAAGATACAAGAAAATTTTTAGAAATTTCGCTGTGATAAAATGGGGTCCTCTGAGACTTCGCGGCTTAAGATTTTCTTTACACATCCAACCGTTCCCAATTACTGCATTAAACCGAGCATAAACAGTCTCCCACTTTTAACCACAGGGTACTTGTGATAAGATACACAACCCTTACAAAAATGAGAACTTCCGTTTATTATTGGCAGTTTGGTTTCGTACTGGTAAAAAGTTCGTCTACTCATCAGGTTGCAACGACCAAGCTGCAAAAATTCAACTCTTGCTTTATAGTACACATACATAGTGAGAATTTCCAAAGGTTTTTTGAGTTGGTGATATAATTCGCCAAACCGATAAGTTCTTGTGTTGTGCCATAGGTACAAAGCAAGAGTTGAATTTTTGCAGTTTGAATCGTTGCAACCTGATGAGTCACCAACTTTTTATCAGTAAGAAATTAAAATGCTAAGAAGCATGGGACAGAAAGCCTCTACACCAGATTTGGACATCTAACGTAAAAATAGCCGCATCGGACAATCCATATATGAAGAAATCGAATTTGACCATAGTCTATTTTAAGAAATAATTGAATATGCAAGATGTCAAAGAAGGCTTGCATTCTATAAATTAAGATGATAATTTGTTAATAATTTTAACCGCAAAACACGATTTTGAAAATGCAGGAAAATTAAAAACAAAATTTCGTTATCTGTTAAAATCGATATTCTGAAATCGGAGATTTTAATAGCCGGAATTTTAATATTCGGGATTTTGGAAACAAAATATTTATTTGGAAATACTAGATTTCGATGGCAACCCAAATTAAAATTTTTTTTAAGTATCATTAGAAAGCTTAAGTAATCATAAATTTGCTAGAGCTCTGCATTTTCAAAATTTTTAAAAGATATATACGTAGTTGTATGCGTAGTAAAGACCTTCGTTTTAAGAGGATCAATCCTGACTGAGCTATTTATTTATTTATTTTTTTCATCAAATTAATTATTTCATTTGATGTTTATGTAAATAAATATGAAGCTTGTGCCACCATTTCTAAAAAGGGAGAGAGATGTTGTTTGAATTTCATGTTGCCTATATGGTTTCTAATTAAAGAGATGTTAAACCGTTTTAATGATTGCCGATGAACTTGTTAATTCGATGGAGTAAAAATATGGCTTGAAGATGGCAACATATGGAACATAAAGGATAAAGAAAAATTATTACTAGAAAATTATTGAATTACATTTTAAAATTGTAAATACGCATGTTGCTCAAAATGGGATTTGTAGATTCACAAAAATGTTTAATAAATAAACCAGTCGTTGAATAGGATTTATTTAGGTTTTTATTTAATTGGCTGACATCCACAGATATCTATACTTAATACTAAGAACCCATTGAGCAAACCAACGATTCTATTCCTCCGTGACAAACGTATGAAGTTTGAACCTGTTATATTTGCAGTTGAAGCAACTGCAAACATAATAAGGAATATGTACAACCAACATTTTCATCTAAGCAGTCCACGGATAAGGGAGTCGGAGGCAACCTTTCCAGATTGAGATATTTATTAAAGCAACAATGAAATGTTAGAATTACAACGAGGATTATCAGGTGTTTCAAGGAAAACGGGCATTTAGCTAAACCTTAGTTTGATTCAGAGATCATAAGCTCTTAGCTTTGCGACCAAGTAGGAGAACCAAGTGGAAAACCATTTTTGTTTCAACAAATCAAAAAAAAAGTAACGTTGTAACTTCTGCTTTACCACTATTAAATGATTTCAACCCATAGATTCAGGATCGAATAGATTTAACTGTGAACCAGATTTAGCCAGAAAATCAGCGATTTATTTCCTATACTGTTACACTGGACTGGCACTCATTTAACCGTAACAGTCTTAGCGCGGCAGAGAACATTGATGAAATGTTTAAATTCCCTAACAAGTTTTGAATCAACCAAACGTATAAAGGCAGATTCACGTATGCGATCAACAAATGATTCAAGAATCAAAATCCAATCAAACCATTAGAAACATATACAAATTTCCCCGCCCGAGATCAAATAATTTTAACTTTTGGGAAAATTTTGATCGCAAGCATCCAACATAAAAAAATAAAACAAATTATGAGCCATAATGACGCTTATTGATTGCCTTGATTCGCGAATCATTTTTTGATCGCATACGTGAACCACCCATAACAATGAATTGAACACAACCTTGCAGTGACTGAACAAAGTAATGCTAGGTTATATTACGTTTAGTTTCAAAACTTCCACCGAACAGAAACACAACGCCGTGATACCAGTTTGGTCTGAGACATAAACAAATCTACGCGAAAAGGCCACCGAGAAATAATAAGAGAAGTTAAATTCCAAAATAAACATATCGCTAATCTTTCACCATGCCCCCCACAAGTGCACCATAAGTATTCCACGATTTATCAATATTCAGCAGCAAGATAAACAGCAAAAGACGCTGAGCTTAAAATAAATAAATGCAGCGAAGGAAGGTAAAGAATGAAATCCTTAACAATATGTTTGAGGATACGATTGAGTTTCGCAATTTTATTGTTGAGGGTAACTACCGCCTATTAAACAAGAGGCACAACGATGAGAGAACACCTCTACATATAGACAGTCCTTAGTAACATTGTCAGAGACAGAGCAACCGTTCAACTTAAACTCAATAATGCAATCCCAAATTTAAAATAAGTATTTGTGTGTGTGTGTTTGTACACGTTCCAGTCAAAACGGTATCGTCAAACTTATCGTCTTTAAGTATAAATACGACTTTGCCCCTCTTCCAAGAACTTGAAGTAAAATGGAACATAACGCATCCAAACTTGCACCAGATGGAACAAATGCTGGAAAATTTGTATAAGGACTGTCAGATTTGTAGGGTGTAAGGCGAACAAGCTCCAGTACAAAAGTAATTATGAATCAACTTTTGTGCCAAATTACAGTTACCGGTTTCGGCAGCGGCAATAGACTGACCAGTCGCGCCAGCATCAGAATCAGTAAAGAAAATGAGCGGAAGAAGTTCACCAGCATCCTTTGATGAAAAGATAAACTTACCATTAGTTCAGCCATTCCAAGTCGGACATTACGAGTATCATTCTCATCGTTTGTTAATTTTCTGACAGAACTTTTTTTTTACGCCGTGATATAACTTCCTCAGTCGACATTAACACTTTAGACACCGCTCACACAACATGTGTGTGATGCAAAATGAAATAATGAATTTTTATTTTTTAATTTTAAAAATAATAATTAATTATATTTAATAATTTTTTTTTTAATTTTTTTTAAATTACAATTTAAAAAATAAAAAAATCCTTATTCATTTTGCATCACACACATGTTGCGTGAGTGGTCTTTAAGTGTTAAAGGCTAGTGTTTTCCTTGCTGATTTTATTTATTTTTTGGCAATTTTCCTTAACCTTTTCTAAGGCAATCGAGATTGCATTCGATAGCAAAGATTCCAGAGGGTCAATATCATCTATCCACTATCTCATTACGGTATGGTTTCAACGGTTTTTAAAATTAAGATTAATACACTGTTGGTCGAAGATCAATTTATCGATTGCTACTCTTCAACACAAACTGATATCAATATCTTCGCAATGTGCAGGTTTAACAAACATATAGGTTCACAAGATTAACAATTTCAAGATCGAGAGAGCTTAGAAAATTAAACAAGGTATTTTACTCTTCGTATTGGAACTCGTCCCACATGGAATATTTTGCTTTAACACCACATCTAATCATGAGGACCCGCATTCATGTGAGAGAATGACTCTGATATTATTAAGAAGTATTTCATAATCGTCCGTGATATTAATTTATTTGATATTTTTGTCGGCTTTTCGGACAAAATATTATTTTTATTGACACCCATAAAATGTTTACGACTTTTCTAGCCGTAGAAAACAAAGACTCACAATATTTCTACAAAATTGAGAAAAAATGCGCGCCTCCCCACATTTTTAACTCCAGGGTTTTGGTGTAAAAATACATAAAACCCTTACCAAAATGAGAACTTTCTTAGATCTGGTCTTGGCAGCTTGGTTTTGTACCGATAAAAAGTTGGTCTACTCATCCGGTTGCAGCGACGAAACTGCAAAAAATTTGTCTTATGCCGTAAAGATTGGTGTTAATAAAAATAATATTTTGCACGAAAAGCCGAAAAAAATCTCAAATGAAATTATTAGTTATAAAAATGAACGCTCTCTCCAGATTCCTAACTGCACAAGTACAAATAATTACATTTTTTGTAAGGTAACAATCCAGCAATTCTGAATCAGAATCAAGAGGAACTAATACTTGGTATAGTTCCGAACGAAAAATGTCAAATTTGCCTTAGCTCAGAATGACTTCTGGATGGTTTTCATGAATTGTTACCTAACTTTGGACTCAGCGACGGTGTAATCCAGAAGCTCTGGATTTTTAGTTTTTTTATGGAATAATACTAGATACAACCTGGCTACACTTCTTCTATTGTTCAGCTTAGTATCAGACGTGCCACCCTATTTTGTAGACGCCAGCGAATTCATTTAGTTCTGAGTTGAACCATCGACACGTCATTGTTTTATAATTTGTTAGTAATGCTAAGACCTGTGATAGGATGGGGACGCGTGACAAAGGGGGAAATGGGATAACAATTTCATTATCAATGTCAGATGAGAACAGCTTAAATGAAATTATAATTTTAAAACCTTCAACTATACGCTTAAAATTAGTTACCTGCGTTAAGGTTAACTACAAATAGATAATGTTGACGGTAAACTAAAGATATCCACTCTATTTGTGGTAATGATATTAGCGCCCGGAACAACTCAGTCTCTTTCATAATCATTAAAACGCTCCGTGAAAGATCTAATTTCAATTTAATTCCTGGAATCCATAATCAACGGTTTAACGACATTAAAATCTGAAAATTTCAATTCCTGCTCTCAGATTGGTGATATTTCGGTTTGATGTGAGTTGGAAAACATTTAATCGATAATCGCCATTCAAAAATAAAACAACTTGTTTACTAAACTAAATACGGAATTACACGCTTATTGACTCAATGAAATTATAGGCTTCTTGACTATAAACTACACGGAAGGCGTGTAGACGACTAAATAGTTAATGCGGTTTACAGATCCGTTTATAATTACGAACGTACTGCCCTAAATTCGGGAGTTAAGTACTGAGAAATTCTCTTTGATAAAATTCACAAGAATGGTTTCAAGCGTAGATTTAATAATTTTTAATTTTCACAGAAATTTTTTATAAGAAAACGCCAAAATGGATTTTTAAGACTAATTTCGGGATTAAAGAAAACGTTTGCTTAGAAATTATAACAACGGCAATTGCTTTCGATAGTTCGATAGCTAAAAACCCCTACTATATGCTACAGTATAAAATCTAACACATTGTCATTAAAAAGATACATCTATAAATAAAATTCAGTCAATTTTTTAATAAACTATTTCGTTTCACACGATAAAAAACTTAAATTAAAATTTTTAAATACATAAATGTGTGAAAATTTTCACACATGTCTCTTCATAATAACTTCACACTTTTAACCATTTATTATTTAAATTTTTGGACGGGAAATAGAAAAAGAAAATAATTAATCATCAAAGAGTCGACGTCGGCAACATTTTCCGTTTTGTTTTTCTGTATAGTAATGAAAAATTAACGAAAATGAAATATGAGAATATACACGATACATAGAAAATTAAGCGTCTGGCATTCTATACAACACAGTAGATGAATCAATTACGCTTTTCCAAAATGTAATCGACATATAAAAAAAAAAATTGGATTTTAATGGCGCATATCCACATTGAAACAAAGTTATGTTCTTTCTAGCTCTCCGTAGCTGGATAGACGGATAGTCAAAAACGAATTAATTTAATCATAAAATAAAGCATGGCAATTTAAAATAATTATCTCGATGGTTTTATATAGCTATTTAAAGCAACAACAACAAAAACGTTTATGGACATCAGCTCCATTACACAAAAATGGTGTAATAATATATAAGGAATAAGGACATAGAATATATATAGGGGTTGGTGGTGTAATTTGTGTATTGTATAATTTATAATTTCCTCCCATTTTTTTCCAATCAACAAAGTTGAAATGTTTTGTACACAACAACAAAAAATAAACTTAGCTTTTGTACCTTCAGTACAAAGCAATTAAAAATTTTCTTTCTGATTGAATAGAGCGCGCGCACGGGATAATAAACTGCCACCATCGTATTTTGCTCGATTCATTATACTTCCAACAGTAAAAAAAAAAAAATGTTAAATGAAATATCGACACCCAACACGGAATTGATTTTAAAATTGAATTAAATTAATCATATTTTATTGTTATTTATTTTTGTATATAAATTGTGTAATGTTATATGTACTACAAGGAATGGATGGATATGTACAGAAGCAACAGAGAGTTATTTATTCAATAAATGGGGGATCAAAATGGTTAACCTTTATAAACAGATGACAACGTCGCCAATGACGAGAATATGATGATGCTGACGACTCCCACACAATCATAATGATAATATTTCAATTAAATTTTAACAACAAGAAATGTAATTTTATTTTCATGTAGCAGGTAAATAAACGTCATCCAAGTTTTGATTACATAATTTTAAATCCTCATATTTATGACTCGATTTACATGCAGACGAATTTTATGATATTTAATTAATGAGAAATTTTGTATCAACAAATTGGGTCGAGACTTATTGGATTGGTAAATTCGGATTCGCCTTCATCAAAAATAACCTTAGAATTCATTGAAATCGAAATTTTCGAGAAGGGTGGAAGGTGGGAGGTTTAGGGGCACTTGGTTCGAATTTCATAAGATACAACAAAATCAAGCTTGATGATATATTCCAAGTCAACGTGCAGGTAGTACAGTGCAACATTACTAGTAGGTGAATGAGTGGTGTGTCAATGGATGATAAGGTAGGGTTGACGGACTTAAAACGACATTAGATCTTCCTTATTTTTTTAGCAAAAAAAATATAATTCAAGAATTAGTGTTTACGTAATCATTCAAATAAACCCCAAGCCAGATAAAAACAAAGGTGATCGATCAACAAACTATTAAAAATGCAAATTGCCTAATGATGCGACAATTACAGTGGTGTGCAATATAATAGGTAATTCTATGAAATTTTTAAATAATACATTTTTTTAACAAAATCTCAATATCAAAAATTGAAACATGTTTTTTTTTTAATTGACAGTCTCTTGTACAAAATAAAACATTTATTACATCATCACTTTATTGTGATCACAGATCGAACTATCGTATTCAATTTTAATTAGGTAGATTCTATATGGGAAGGCGATGTAATGTGGTGCTTAAAAATAACGAGTACATCACCAAATATTAAATCTTTCTGTAAAAATCAAATTATTTTAACGAATAACTATTTTTTAACAAGAATGTTTAAATTTCCCTATTACTTTGCACAGATGTCGTAAATGAATTAAAATTGAATACGATAGTTCGATCTGTGATCACAATAAAGTGATAATGTAATAAATGTTTTGTTTTGTACAAGAGACTGTCAATTAAAAAAAACATGTTTCAATTTTTAATATTGATGATTTTGTTAAAAAAAATGTATTATTTAAAAATTTCATAGAATTACCTATTATATTGCACACTACTGTATATAAAAAAAATCATTGCAATCGCTTATTGGATTTGCATGCATTTGAAGCGTTCATTTTAATTGAAAAATGAAGGGGTGAATATGTAGTGGCCTATACCTCGAATTTCTTTTACCACGAATGCATACATACATAACGCAGAAAGATGGCTGGCGCACAAGAAGATTATGATATCGAGTTAAACGATCTTATGGAAAATTATTGCTGGTTTTTTATTCGTTATTCGGGCGGGATATTGAGGGTTAAAAGGAAAATTATCTATCCGAATTTCTACTACTACCCATATTGTCGCTGTACTATAAAAATTAAAAATAAACAAACATTTAAGGACCTGAAATATACTAATTGACCTGTTCCACACTATATTTCTTCTTACCGACCAAATGGCACAGTGGTTAAAGCTTTAGCGTTTGGATCGCGTTCGAATCCCGATAAGGGTTGGATTCAAAAAGGAAATTTTCATCAACAGATTACGATCTGTGATTAAAAGGAACACAACTACGACCCCCTATCGGCGTGCAAAACTCATGGGCCGAACCATCTTCCATGTCCAGTATAGGCTGGCATGGAGCTATGCAATGCGCAGATGGTAACTTAAATCGGCCCTAGAGCCGTACGTCTTCGATTTGGCAGATGATGCGTAAGGTAATACGGAAATACCCCACGAAAGAGCAGGGAGTGCTTCGGCCCCAAAACAGAAGGCATGGATTACAAAACAAAAACTATATTTCTTTTGAATTTCTTTCTTTCTTCAAACTAAAAGGCCAACCATAAAAAAATTAAAAATTTTGACGACACTAATTTATAATGACATTCCAGCCATACTCGTCGTAACGAGTATCCCGTAAATATAGTTGAATGTTAGCTATTTATTTTAATGACAGCTATTTGTTATAATGACAGCTATTTGTTTTTTTAGATAGCACGATACATATTTTAATTTTTTCTAAGTTTCAACGAAAAATTTCGCTCCAATAATTTTTATTAAGTGACAATCCATATTTAACGAAGCTTCGTTAAATTTTTATTTTATTTAACCCATTCCCGCACACTTTTATATCGATGATCGTGCTCAGAAACACACTTTTTTTTCAATTGATTATGACTGCCATATGAAATTGAGCGTTATTTATATGTTTGGAAGTGAAAACTATCACATTTTCTCACAGTTTTTCCATGAAAACTCTTGACGGCTATAGCCGTCATTTGCTCATCACATCATTTTTCTCTGCAGAGCAAATGACGACTATAGCCGTCATATTTTTATTGATGTAAATGCAAATGACGGCTATAGCCGTCATGCATATTTTAACGGACAATTTTTTATTTTCCATTTTTCGGTTATCGATTATGATGGGATTGGGTATGCTGGATGGAAATGGGATTATTTTTGGAAGAAGTTCTGGAATATGGCCATCTGGAGCGGAACTCGTTCAATTCTTAACCGATTATGATGGGTTTGGGTATATTAAATTAAAACGGGATGGATTCTTAAATGTTTTTTGGAAGAAGTTCTGGAATATGGCCACCTGGGACGGAACTCGTTCAATTTTTAACCGATTATGATGGGATTGGGTATGTTGGATCGAAATGGGATTCTTAAATGATTTTTGGAAGAAGTTCTGGAATATGGCCATCTGGGACGGAACTCAGTAGTTTCTTAACCGATTATGATGGGATTGGGTATGTTAGATTGAAATGGAATTCTTAAATGTTTTTTAGAAGAAGTTCTGGAATATGGCCATCTGCGACGGAACTCAGTAGTTTCTTAACCGATTATGATGGTATTAGGTATGCTGGATGGAAATGAGATTCTTAAATGATTTTTAGAAGAAGTTCTGGAATACGGCCATCTGGGACGGAACTCGTTCAATTTTTAACCGATTATGATGGGATTGGGTATGTTGGATTGAAATGGGATTCTTAAATGATTTTTGGAAGAAGTTCTGGAATATGGCCATCTGCGACGGAACTCAGTAGTTTCTTAACCGATTACGATGGGATTAGGGATGCTGGATGGAAATGGGATTATTAAATGATTTTTAGAAGAAGTTCTGGAATATGGCCATCTGGGACGGAACTCAGTAGTTTCTTAACCGATTATGATGAGAATGGGTATGTCGAATGGAAAAGAAATTCTGTTTAAGAAATTCTGGAATATCGCCACGAAACTCGGTAATTTAAACTAGGGTGGAACTCGATAATAAGCAGCCGGTTTTCTTACAGCAAGCGGCTCGTGATGCTAACATGTTTCTAGTAAAGCAAAATGCGTTAACATCTATCACCAGTACGTACCCCACTCATGGGATTAGTGGGTTGAGCGGCAGGTCAACTGTTTACTCTCACAAAAAATCACGTTATGAACCTTACACAAAGGGCCTTGATAAATTTATATTATTCTTATCAACAATGACCTCGAAAACTATTCACGGGAACATGGAATATAATGTCTTCTAAGATCGTGAGATCTTCTGAACCTTTAAAACCAAGCGACAATTTACATTTTTGAGTTACTTGCAATATAAGAGTGCATAATCCAATGGCCACATTCCAGAACTTCTTCCAAAAATCATTTAAGAATCCCATTTCAATCCAACATACCCAATCCCATCATAATCGGTTAAAAATTGAACGAGTTCCGTCCCAGGTGGCCATATTCCAGAACTTCTTCCAAAAAACATTTAAGAATCCCGTTTTAATTTAATATACCCAAACCCATCATAATCGGTTAAGAATTGAACGAGTTCCGCTCCAGATGGCCATATTCCAGAACTTCTTCCAAAAATAATCCCATTTCCATCCAGCATACCCAATCCCATCATAATCGATAACCGAAAAATGGAAAATAAAAAATTGTCCGTTAAAATATGCATGACGGCTATAGCCGTCATTTGCATATATATCAACAAAAATTTGACGGCTATAGCTGTCATTTGTCTCTGAAGGCGGAAATATATTGAATTTTTCATCATGAAAAATCGCACAAAAAAACAATTAATATGTTATCTGAAATGTTTCATCTTTTTTTCTTAGATGTATTACTGAATAATTAACAAATAATTACATTAGTACACTTCGTAAGAATGATGTTCCTTTTTTTATTAATAAAAATATGCATGACGGCTATAGCCGTCATTTGCATTTACATCAACAAAAATATGACGGCTATAGCCGTCATTTGCGGGAATGGGTTAAATTAATTTTTCCAAGGGCAAAAGCACAGAAACGGCATTTATCGCAGAGATACTTTTTTTAAAGTTAGGTTTTTTATTTTTTTTTAATTTTTGTATGGTTACTCCTTAAGTCGTAATAGATTTTTTATTGCTAATTTAAACTGTTTATTTATATTAAAACACTGTAGCGGCAACCCTGTTTACCTTTTTTCTTTTCCATTTTTTTCATTCTACTGTTAATACACGTTTTTAGTTTTAGTCGACAATGCGCTCTGAATGAAGTAAGACAAAAGTATGGTAACCCTGAGCTAGTGAAAATAAAAAAATATTTATAATTTATGTGTGTAAATTCAATTCACTAAAAGTTTTATATTTTTTAATTATATAAATAACCGCTACATAATTGGCATCCCTACAGTGGGCTTGAAAATATATAATATATAAACATTTATAATAAATAGTAAAATCGGTTATTTAGTGTTTTGCCGTAGGAAAAAAATCGAGAACATTCGTGTTTGAACACATTGCGACGCGTTGGTTATAATTACCGTGGTATAGTGTACGCGTGTTTAACGTTGCGTAATTTTATTCTTTTGTTCGTCGGATTTCGCAAAATTTTCTGATTTAAGAATAATTTTGTGTTGTTTTTTAAAAAAATTTAAAAGCATATGTTTGGGGAGAGGAAAATACAAATAAAACATCCTCAACAATTCGGCAAGTGCGTACACGATCACAAACCAGAATGGCGAATTTCACGGACGATCAATTCAACAAATTGTTGGAAACTATCAAAACTATGGGGGTGGTACAACAACAAGCGGCTCCAGTAATTATCAACACGACTGTCAATTTCGCGAAATGTTCCTGCCGGTACGATGGCAAATCGAATGTAGATATTTTTATTGCTGACATTGATACGTACAAAGAAACGACGAATGTGCCAAACGATATTGCTCTTCGTGGTTTTCGAATTTTATTAATCGATGAAGTTATGGTGGGATGGAGTAAAAGCAAGTGTACAATACTACGACAATGCGAAAAAGATGTTGCAGGTAGCTTTTGGCGATCAGCGCCCAAAATATATGGTGTTTCAGGAAATGTTCAACCTAAAACAAGCCAGTGATGTGCGGACTGACCTGTTTATTGCAAAAGTGCGTGTTTTGTTTGCAAAACTTGATGTCCCGATGGAAACGCAATTGGATATGATATACGGTCAGCTGTCACGCAAATTTCGTGAACGAGTTAAACGAACGAGTTTTGGAACTTATGATAAAGTATAGGAACTGGCCCGAGCTGAATAACTTTTTATTAATGAAGGGAAATTAGCAAACATGAACGTAATCATATCTAAAGCGGAACGAGTAAAGGTCGAATCAGTACCATCACGCAAGGATTGGTGCAATTATTGCAAGACCGTTGGTCACATAAAAGAAAATTGTCCTCGGTTAAATAAACCTCGTCGTGCGTCGTTTGAGAAACAATCATCATCCGAAATAAAGTGCTATGGGTGTGGTGCACCGGGAGTAGTGCGAACGAATTGCCCAAAATGTAAACAAAAATCAACAACCTCGTCCAGTCCATTGAATTTCAACAGTTTGGACACTTGTGCAACCGGATTGAAATCCCGGGTCAGAAATATTTACATACTTTAAACATCACTCTGTTAAGCAACAATGGAAGTGGACACTAAATAAATTATAGACACTAAATAAGAAATTTTGAAACGAGAAATTGATAAAATGCTTGATGATGAGATAATCGAAGACTGTGAATCACCGTGGGGGCGGCACCTGTGGTGATGGTTTCTAAAAAAATAAAGAAGTGCGTGTGTGCGTGGACTACAGAGGTCTAAATTCAGTTACCATAACGGAATGCTATCCATTCTCCCAGAATCGACGAGCTTTTGCATTTGGCCAAGCAGTCCTTATTTATGTCAACGATTGATTTACGTTCCGGTTACTGGCAGGTCAAGGTCAGCAGTGAAGATCGTGATAAAACGGCATTTATCACGCTATTTGGCGTTCCTAATGGTACCATCCTAGCGTACCTTGATGACATAATAGTGATTTCAAATAGTTTCGACCAGCATTTGCACGATCTTGAGATGGTTTTCAAACGGCTAAAGCTGTTTAACTTACGGGCAAATAGGGAAAAAGGTCACTTTTTCCGTTAGCAAGTGCAGTACTTGGGACACGTTATCACGCATGATGGGATAAAGACCGACCCGAATAAAATATCTGCGATTTTGGAAATGAAACCGCCCATGAATGTTTCACAAATTCGCACCTTTTTGCAAACCTGTTCCTAGTATCGAAAGTTTATCGACGGCTTTTCCAATGTCGCCCGTCCATTGTCCAATTTAACAAAGAAAAACGCACCGTGGACTTGGAGTAACACTGAAAGTTATCACCCTGAAAGGGTGCTGTGCTATTGCAGGGTGATGGACATGATGAGAGGCCAATCGAATATGCGAGCCGTCTACTTACTACCGCTGAGAGAAACTACAGTACCACTGAGCGGGAAGCACTCGCAGTGGTTTAACACTTAACAAGTTCCGAGGCTACATAGAGGGTGCTGATATCGTAGTTCGAACTGATCATCAACCATTGAAATGGCTCCTGACTACAAAGTCACCCGTCGCCCGTTTAGTCAGATGGGTCATGTTAATTCAATCATTTAATGTAAAAATTATTTATACCGCAGGAAAATCGAATGTAGTAGCGGACACCCTGTCCTGGCCACCTACCACCGAGGAGTTTGTTATCGAAACATGTGCTTTCGAGATCGATTTTCCACAGCGGGGACCAGCGGATTTGAGGTTATTGCAATTGGAGGATGACGAGGTGTCTAGAACTATTAGTAGTCTCGAGAAGCACGATGACCCGAATTGTGAAAATTATGTTTCACGTGGATATCTTATGGAGCAAATCGAGGAAGCTCAACTGGTGGTACCCACTTCTCTTCGCGATCATATCCTGCGGCGTTATCAATCTGAACCCACCGCTGAACATTACGGTATTGATAGGACTCTGTCAAAGATTGAGGCGAAATATTTCTGGCCTGGAATGCGACGTTCCATTGTTGCGTTCTGTCGTAATTGCAAGGACTGCCAAAAATATAAGGTATTAAACCTGAAACCAAGTGGGTTATTAAAAACACCAATAATGGCACAACGAATGGAAGTTATGGCCGTTGCCTGAGGCTGATGGCGGTTACCGACACATACTGATCGTCGAGGATGTTGCTACTCGATGGGTAGAACTGTTCCCTCTCATCTTCGCGACCGCTCTTGATTGTACGAAGACATTGATCGATGAAGTGTTCTTACGTTATGGCCTACCCAGATGACTCGTTTCTGACAATGGATCACAGTTTGTCAGTGAAATAATTCAACATACTACGTGTTGCTTTGGAATCGAACAAAATCTGACACCGTTATATAATCCTCAAGCCAACCCACTGGAGCGACGTAACAGGGATTTGAAAACGCAGTTGGGAATTTTAGTTGGGGATCTTCATACTGAGTGACCGAAATATTTGCCTAGTATCAGATTTGAGATGAATACTACCAAATGCTAGTCCACCGATAAAACCCTCGCATATCTAATTTTCGGACGGGAGTTGCGAACGCTCGAGGATGTCACCAACGACATTCGTGAAATTATTCAATCGGAGAATTTTGTCCCACAAATTTCCCCGTATTTGTGGAAATTACAAGGGGTAATGAAAGATGCACCTGAAGTCAACAAACGGGAACAAGATCGGCGAAAAGAATATGCCGACACGCGATGCCAACATCGACTATTTAAAGTGGGTGACCTGGTGTTGATTACTTCTCATGTACAAAGCAATTCAACAAAAGTATTTAGTCGAAAATTAGCTCCTATACGTGATGGACCATATCGCATCTGTAAAGTCGTCAACTCCACCACTTATAAAGTAGAAATAGCCGACCGAGACAAAACTCTAATCGGAAAGTACCATGTTTTGGCCCGGTGTACTCCGGTGACAACAGTGCAGTACCTACCAATCCTATACGAGGACGACCACGATAACAATAATAAAAAAAAAAAAACGTTTATGTTTAAACTTTAACGAGCCGTTTTAAAGTTCAAAGGGGAGTGTAGCGGCAAACCTGTTTACCTTTCTTTCTTTTCCATTTTTTTCATTCTACTGTTAATACACGTTTTTAGTTTTAGTCGACAATGCGCTCTGAATGAAGTAATGATGTAAAGTATTGTAACCCTGAGCTAGTGAAAATAAAAAAATAGTTAAAATTTATGTGTAAATTCACTAAAAGTTTTATTTCTTTAATTACACCAAGGTCTATTCGTTGTATGCGTCTATTCGTTGGACGTCTATTCGTTCTTGCGTCGGTGTTTTTCGTTATGCTCCTTTTGTTCCTTATATTTTCTTGTTTTGTTTCAATTAAAGAGAATTCTCGTTGTCATGAGAACATTTAGTGAGAATAATAATGCATACATAAGTATTTATGTATTATTTTAATATTATTTATTAATAAAGTGATATTAATAGAGTGATTTTATTTATTTTATCTTAATATTTGTCTTATTTTGAATTTTATCAAGATAAATGTGTTCTAAATTGTAATACTTGCTGCCAAACACATATATTTTAAATTGTTCGCTATGCGTCGTAATTCAGTTTGCGTCTCTACGTGTGGGACCGAACTGCGGCGCAAAGCGGGACCTTGGTGTATATAAATAACCGCTACAACACCAAATTTTTTTGTTTTATTCTGCTCTCAAAAATTTTTGTTGAAAAATGTGTTGCAATTAAAACCGGTATCATAGGTAAACGGGAAAAGAAACGAAAAAAACAATTTCTTTGATATGCCGTGTGGAACGGCTCATTCACATTTATTTTGACATGATGTTATAAACAAGAAAAATTCATCTTGCTGCATTTTAAATTTTTATTGGAGTGTTTTTTTATTAACTAAACTTAAATTTAGCGCGCTATTTTTGCAACTACATAATTAATTTATTTAACTCCAAACTAATATTTTTCATTCAACTTTTTAGATAAAAATCGGCATACAAATTAGTTGGCTCTACCTATTTATGGGGAGCCGCTATCAGGAGCGCTATCCATTTCAATGGGAAATTTGAAAAGGCCTTTATTTTGTAATACCCTGAAGCCAATAGAAACTTAATCTTACAATAAAAATTTAAAACGCAGCAAGGTAAATTCTTGTTTATAACGTTATGTAAAAATAAAAGCCAATTAGTACATTTCAGGTGATAAATGTAGTTTTATGGATGAATTTATTTTTCAATTCAAGCGAAACCAGTGAATAATAGCTGTAGTTTCAGTAGAAATTTCCCATTCGACGCCGGATAGCGCTCGAATAATAAAACACGGCTATTTGCTGTGTTTTTTTATTAGCGCCCGATAGCTGTATCCGGAGCAGCCAATTTTCTATGTGAAAACTTATATTTAGCGCGCTATTATTGCATTTAATTAATTTATTTAAATCTAAACTAAGATTTTTCATTCAACTTTTTAATTAAAAATCGATAAAAAAATATCTCGGCTCACTTATTTATCGGGAGCCGCTATCGGGAGCGCTATCCATTTCAATGGGAAATTTGAAAAGGCTTTTAATTTTGTAAACCCCTGAAACCATTAGAAACTAAATCTTACAATAAAAAATTAAAACGCAGCAAAATGAATTTTTGTTTATAACGTCATGTCAAAATAAATGTCAATTAATATATTTCAGGTGATAAATGTTTGTTTTATTGATGAATTTAGTTTTAATTTTTAAAGTACAGCGACACCAGTGAATAATAGCTGCAGTTTCAATAGAAAATTGCCATTTGGCTCCGGATAGTGCTCCAATATTAAAACACAGCAATTGTAAGATTAAGTTTCTAATGGTTTAAGGGGTGTACAAAATAAGAGCCTTTTCAAATTTCCCATTGAATAGATAGCGGCTCCCAATAGCGGCGCCCGTTAAATAGGTAGAATAAAATATTTCCATAAGGGATTTTTAACTAAATAGTTTATTTCTCTAGTCGAGTGGCTGCAGAAGAGAAGCTGTATTATATGGCAAGAAGATGACTTTTACATTTAAAAGGCGTGCCTTTATGTGACCTCCGGAATAAAAAATTTGTAGAACCACTCATTGAATAGGCTTTCTTATTTGCCATCCAATGAACTAGAAGTTACTTTACATTGACATTTTTTCATATTCGTGGTCGAATATGATTTTTTGAGACATTGCTGCAAAGCAAAAACATAATGCGATCTTTTGCTACTCTAAAACCACTAGCAATCTTCTCCGTTCTAGGCACAAATGTTCTGCTTGTCATTTTCTCCAAGAAAAGGCCGGTTTTGTCAGTGTTAAAAATTTCATCAGACATAAATTCACCGTCTTCAATTATTTTGGCAAGTGTAGAAGGATACTCTCTAGTAGCTGCAGCATCCGCCGATGCTGTTTCACATTTACTTTAAATTATTAATTATGCATGTCTTCGTAAAAAGCCTTGTAAATCCGTTACTTGCAATACATTTTTTTTAGTCTAGCTGAGATGTCGTTGATGGTTCGAGTTGTTTCAGTTTCTTATAAATGCTTCTCATAAATAGCCTTCTCCTTCATAGTAATACCGTCTAAAGGTATACGTTTTTGACTATATCTTCAATAAATGTAATCAATCCTTTTTCCATCTTTTCAATGGCTGCATCTCTAGTATGAGCACGAATTTGCACTATATTTGATACCATCTGACACAGAATTACGAATAGCCTTCTCCTTTTTTAATTGTTCAAATTGTACCTTCGTTCAACTTAAAGCTTTTATTGACCGACGTGGAGCCTTCACCTTTTGCAAATCGGTCTAATATATCTATTTTCGTATCTAACGAAATAACTTTTCCTTTTTTTTCTTAGCGGTCAACTCTATAAGGATTTATTAAAAAATTTTAATTGTTGTCGTTTCAATTTTTAAATTTAACTAAACGAGCAGCGGTGCTTGATAAATCGCTTTAATTATTAAAATTAAATTCAATTGGATTTTAAGTAACAACAAGACTAAGATTGAAACAATTGTTTGTATTATGTTGTACATTAAACGTTTAGCAACTGAATGCCAAATGCAAATAATCAAAATGGGGGAAAATTGATGAATAGCAAATATGAATCCCCTAATTATTTTTTGTGTAAAAATAATCAATTGTGTAAAAACAGGACTATTTTATTTTTGTTGAGCGTGTCACTTTAAAATCGTGCAAAAAAAAAATATTCAAGACTTTTTTGTAGACTGATTTAAAGGGATGAGACCTCATATGTGTTACGGCATGGCAAAGGTAAAATGGTTTTTATTTTTTTATTTCCATTTGCAATGACAATTAAATCTTTGATGTGATACCTTCGGCCTTTTAATGTTGACGATTTTTTAGATTGCTTACTGATGGCACTATATTCTCTAAAAGAATTTATCTGGCTCAACAATATTTCTCGAAACAGGTTCGCAATTGCATGGGAATGCCATATACGAATATCGATTAATTTGAGTTCTAAATCCTATTCAACGACTTGCTCATGCACCAATCGTGCCGTCACCTCATGTAAACCATGATCTTTTTGATTGATCTGTTTCTAGACAGAATACTGCGGAAGATGCATAAAATAATTTTTGGGCTGAATTGGAATTCTATAGCAAATCGCAATTCTAGCAAATAGCATTAGTTTTGGTGATTATTTTCGGATTTATTTTGTAGAAAATCCAGAACTTCATCCGGGATTTATGTTGGAATCACGGTTCAGTTCAACGTACCAGATCCTCCTTTCAGAACTTCTGTAAAATCCATTTTGAAATTTCCATCTAATTCTAAAGCGAAGTTCCATTCAGAATGGTCGAATTTTAGAACTTTATCAAAAAGACACGTTAAAATCCCAATACAAGTTAACCCTAGTTTATTAGAATCCTACCCCAGCTCTAGAAGCTGAACTGGAAGAATTTCGGTTGGAAAACGGCCTGATTCCATTCATTATAGCCGAATCCCAAAATTTCCCAAAATTTTGAGGAATGGTTTAGTTCCATTGAGCATGTTATAAATGGCTTGTGCAGTATAATTATACTTCTTAATTAATCGAATATTTTTTGGAGAACAAAATTAATAAAATGTTTGAAACTTTTGCGAAATAAACTATTTTTTTTTTAGTTATCCAATCCGATAGTTAATCTGGCATTGAATGACAATGATAGTTTTCCGGGAACAGTTGCCTTTGGGACGACTCACATATTTATATTTTTTTTTGTTGCTATCTCGTGGTTGCCCGATTCAAGAGTTAAATACTAATGGATTTTAGAGTAATGTTTAATATAATTTAAATATCTATAGTTTCAGGAACTTCTATTACAAGCTGTGGAATTGCAGGAGGATTAAATTAATAAATGATTATATTATTTAGGAAGCCGGAAAATATTAATTTAGAATTAAATTTCAGGAAACAGATGTACGTGACCAATACCATCGTTAGCCATTAAACCCATTAATTGGACACGTTCTCTACGCACAATTTTATTGGGACTTCACACGGTTTTTTCGCGAAGACACGTGATTTATTTAGATGACTGATCATAATAAACGAGTATGGACATTTTTTAATGGACATTTTAAACCCCCATTTTTATCATGAGTTCGATTGAAAGATAATACAAAGTAAAAGGATAGGAGTAGTTAAGTTCACCTACACTGTATGCCAAGCGAAATTTTACCATCACCCTGATAAATTTTATGTTGACAAACACAATCGAGGTGGTAAAAGGATGTCAATACTCCGTTAACCACTTTATAATATACCTCTGTTTACATGCCAAAATACCATTTTCACAATGATTAAATCAATTTGGGAATTAAATTGAATTTTATCATTATCATTTCTCATACTATTATCCAATTTTTTTTTTTAGATATATTTTGATAGACGACACTTTGATGAGATTTTTATTATTATTATTTATTTATATTATTTTTATCATCATCAATTTCATGATATATAATGAAATTATATATCTTGAAACGTAATTTTTCCGATCCTATTTCTCTATATCTACATGCATAGCATTCGAGAAAACCAAACAAAGAGACTTTTAGAATAAATACGCAACCTAAAAAAAAAAATCTGGATTAATCCACAAATGACTGACTTCATCCCTATACATATATACACACACACACACACACACCCAAATACACGATACGAGTATATCGATATATCACCACCGTTAACACTCCTCGTGAATATATTTGGTACATGACACCCCTTATTTATTAAAATATCGATTGATTTTCTTCTTCTCGATAATACATAAATACGTACATAAATTGTGATAAAACTCGAATAGAATTTCATTTTCAGTTTTTCACAAAAACAAAACATAAAAATCCGTGATAATAAAAATATTTTATACAGCACAATAGAAATCGAAATGGAGTGTGATGAGTCGACGAGGAGCAGTGAAATGGAGCAGCAACAGCAGCAGTAGCAGCAACACATAGTTTTTCGTATATAGTTTTATTCTGTGTATGCTGTTTTGGTTTGAATAGATCTGCTTCGAATATTGTTTATATCTCTAGACAAAATAGTTTTATGATGATTTTAATACAGTTATATAGAGAGCAATAGATTAGTTTTGTTTTTCCTTCAAACTATATTTTCTCGATATACCCTCAACAACCAGCCAACATCGATATACAAGATACAAAGTGTTTTTGTTGAAAAATTCACGTTATATATTTTTGAAATATATGTGTATACATAATTTGAATTGTATTGAATTACATTTGGAAATTGATTGTTGATTTTCTATTTATTATTATTTTTTTCGTGTGGGTGTGGGTGAGTGTTTATGTGTTGTTTACTTTCCTCTGCTACAAGTGCTTTACCACCCCAAATGATTGGAAAATCATATACGAGATTTATAAACAAAATACGTACAGTTATTTAATTATTGTTTGATTGCCAATGTCTTTTTTATAGTTGTAATTTTGTTGTTGGGAAAACTGGAAATTGGTAATTTATTGCCGAAAATTAATCGAGTATATTGTTCATAGGAAATTATTGACAAACATACATAAAAATAGGAAATTGATCGAATGGAATTTTTATAAATGTTCTGATGGAATCTAATTACTATTGAATATTGAATTTTATATTTAGATTTAAAGGGTATTGTGATTTGATAAGGGTTGAGTTTTATTTTATACGGCAACCACTTATACTTTAGGTGTTAAATGTTTTTTCTTTTGTAAACTGCTCGTTGTATATTGTCGACAGGGGTGTTAACATTTCTTTTAATTACAGAACGTATGTCTCTTGAGGCAGCACATGAGCTCAAACAAATTACATGAAATGTAAGGGCTTGAGGGATTCAAATTAAACAATCATGAACCGGGATATTTACAGGGGCGCTATTATGAATTTTTTTTCGATATCGAAAAAATTTGCCCAATGAACATGTTATCATGTTATCGAGAAAATTCGCCCTATTATGAAACTAAAGGAACAGATTGAAACGATTTTTTCCGAATGCACTATACGATGACCATTTAGTTAGCGAATGTTATATTCGATCGTTCGAATTTTTCCAAAGATGTTTATAAGGTTAACTAAATATATAGAATAAAATTTAAAGAAATATAGAAATTAATGCTAGCGGCCAAGGGTTGTGCACACCAAAAGGAGGCCATAGATGTATTACATTTCACCACAGATCGTAATATGTTGATAAAATTTCACTATCGGGATTCGAACCCGGTACCTCCCGATCCAAATGCCAAAGCTTTAACCACTGTGCCATTTCATCGGTAATGAATTGTTGAAATGTTTCACTCAAATGAAAGAAAATATTTTTTTATTTTAATTAACATTTTTAACGAGATAACAAATTTTTCCCGATTTATCGAATTTTTACGATATCGAAAAATTTCATAATAGGACAAATCCGCGTCGAATCAAATTTTTTCGATATCGAAAAAAAATGAAAAATTGTATAATAAATAGCCGGGGGGGTTAAACATTTTATAATAACCCCCCCCCCCCCCCCCCACCCCATCACACTCATTTTTTACGCGTCACTTTTGTCGAGTATAAAAATTTTGAATACTAATAATGAATTCGTAGAAGTAATAATTGTAGTTAGTCTGTTGTAGCTTTTATTGGTTATTACAAAGTTCAACTGCTTAAGGCACGCCATAATCTGTAAATATTTACAATAAAAAAAATAACAGAGAAACTGGTAATTCTTTTTAGACTGGAATTACCAGTAGAGAAATCAGCCTGAAATTTTTTATTCTTTTTGATCATAATTGACTGCAGTTGAAATCTCGCTATGAGAATTCGGAATAAACGTTTTAGGAGCATGATTGACCGATATTCAGATTCCCTTCAAAATTGACATTTGTGTTCAGAATTGGTTGGCAAATAACAATGGAAAGATACAGTTGTACAGCGTTTAGCAATTGTTTCAACATTACAACTGGTAGTGTTTGTGATGTTAAGAATTCGACCCGTCAAAATTGAAAACATGCTGACGAAAATATCGATGCTGCGAACCAAAGTGAGAATGAAAATCGAGATCAATCAATTAAACGTCATTCTCAAAAACTTCAATTTTCTAATGGCAGCACATGGAATATTCTTCATAAAGATTTACATTTCAAGAACTTAAGCCAAATGACATTTACAGTACATGGCCACTGAAATAGCAACTTTGATATATTTTTTTTAATAAGTGGATCGTTGGTGTGTTTTTCCGATAACTGCTTCTTTAGAACCGTTCGAATATTTTCTATTGAGTTCATGTTCGAAGAGTTCCCCGACCAATCCAATAGCAGTATATTTTGGAGCTCAAATAATTTTTAACGGTGGTGTGACAAGTAGCTTCATCCTGCAGAAAAATATACCTTTGCCCACGGCGAAATGATTGAGAGACTTTTGGTAAAAAAAACCTTATCTAACATCTGGCTAAATCAGCATTCATAGTGCCATCTACTAAATGAAGAGGCCCAGGAAATTTTGCGATGATACTCCCAAACCATGACAGATGTTGGATTTTTAACCTTTGGGGCTTGACAAAAAATATTTTTCTCGGCAGTTATTTGGCCCGATGATTCATCCGAGAAACAAACCTGAAAATTTGGTCGTTTAAACAAATTTGTAAAAAATGAAACGTAAAAATGGTATTTTTTACTTATATTAGACCAATTTGACACTGAGAAGTGCTTATATATCCGCCCCATGCAATTCGTTTAAGTATTATTTTGGACGTTAATTTTTGTTTATTTGTCGGACATTAGATGTACATACTC
The DNA here is from genome assembly GCA_947310385.1 of Nephrotoma appendiculata. NCBI lineage: Eukaryota > Metazoa > Arthropoda > Insecta > Diptera > Tipulidae > Nephrotoma > Nephrotoma appendiculata. The sequence continues at coordinate 363,917,142 of OX371223.1, read as the reverse complement.
AAAAATAGTATGTAAATAACTCACCTAAGAACATTCTTCCAATTTTGCTCGTTTTATATTTATTGTTCTATAGTTAACGGTACTTTATGTTTACGTGTCATCTCATGTTTAAACCGGCTATTGCGATTATTTTATTACTTATTTGTGCGTTGTCGAGTATGTAATGAAATCTCATTTGAATGAGAAAACGTCAAGCATAAGGGTTAAAACACCCAAGAGGCCGTTAAAGCGATAAATAAATCTGCTAGAATAGACAGCTTGAAGGGCGCTGAAAAGAATTGGGTTTGTGAGCAGTGTAAAGCAAAAGAAACCCGCTTTGTCGGATAAAAATATAAAAGCTCGTCTACTGTTTGCGAAAGAACATAGATCATGGTCCGTTGAAGATTGGAAAAGCGTTATATGGTCAGACGAAACAAAAATTAATTGTTTTCAATCAGATGGTAAAGAGTATTAGGCCTGGCGAGAAATTGTAGAAACATCAAGTTAAGCAAACAATGAAACATGGCGGAGGAAATTTGAAGGTTTTGGGCTGTTTCACTTGAGCGAACACATCGCTATTAACTAAACTAAATAGTACAATGAAGAAGAAAGATTATTTAACCATTTTGAAAGACAATTTGCCAAATTGTATTGCCAATGTGCCTACACCGTTGATGAAATTGTATTTCAACAAGACGGTGACCCCAAAAATGCTGCCAAAATAGTTCAAAAATGGTTAACTGAACAACAGTTTACTACTTTAAAATGACGAGCTATTACTCACCGGATTTAAATCCGATAGAGAATTTATGGGCAATTCTCAAACGCCAATTGCGAGATTATGATCAACCCCCAAAAACAGTCAGTGAGCTATGGAATCGAGTAATGGTGGAATGGAGTGAAATTCCACCGTCCACACTAGAGAAATTGGTAGAAAGCATGCCAGAAAGGGTAACAAGTGTCATTGCGAACAAAGGATTGTGTACGAAGTACTAGTACAATAACAAAAAATATGAAGTGGATTCGTGCAAAATTGGAATAATGTACTCCATTGAATTTCTTATTAGTTATTTAAGTTTCTATTTAAGAATTACTGTAATTTGTTTTATTTAGTTTCTAAAATAAATTCTAAACAATCAAAGAAGAATCATCAAAATTATTCGTCCATTTTTTGCTCACCACTGTATGTATTACTAAAAAAATTTAAATCACTTTAGAAACAGATGAACAATTCTCTGCGTTAAATCAAATAGCAACAAATAATTTTTTAATATTTTGTATAGCCTGCTTTTGCCTTAATAACCGCCTCTATTCGTTTGGGCATGCTAGCAATTATATTTTGCCACGTTTCTGGATTAACCGAATTTCATTTTAATTCTGTTCTTTGCCACATAATTCATTCAAATTTCCCGTCGAAGTTGAAAAATCTGCCAAATCACGTTTTAGGACCCCCAAAAGCTGCTCGATTAAATTAAGATCCGGTGATTTGGGGCGGTCAGCCCCATATCCTTATTTTATTTTTATGTAGCCATGTTTTATAGTAGCACTAGCAGTATGTTCGAGATCATTATCTTGTTGAAAGATAATGTCCCGCGTACGATACCGCTATTGTCTTAAACTGACGTCAAGATTTTCTTCTAAAATCTTTGTATATGATAAAGCGGTCATATTACCATACATTTTGTGGACCGTGAGCCATCATGCAACCCCATATTCCGCAGAATATTTAAGAGTTGGTTCAATGTGACGCTCATTAATTGGCCTTCCTGGGCGTCTCCATACCGACTTCATATTCCATCAGAGCTAAAGCGGTTGATTTTGGTCTCGTCCGACCAAATGACTTACACTAATCCGCAATAAGCCAATATCTGTATTTTTGGCGAAATTTAGTCGAAGTGAACGATGCCTTTGAGATAACAAAGGTTTTAATATTTTTAAAGAAGTAACTTTAATATTTTTAAAGAATTTGATCCAAATCTTTTTTTTTTTTTTTTGCAATCATAATTACACAATAAAAACAAAAAAAAATCACACATGTTGTGTAAGCGGTCACTAACAGTTGTTCATGCTATCACAAACATGCTGAGTGAGCGGTCTTTAAAGTGTTAGTATTCTTTCTTTACACATAAGACTTCAATCTTCCGATTTTTATGTCGTGTGTTCTTATGTAGCGATGAAAAAAACAATGAATGAACTAAAAATCAAAATGAGTATTTCCTTTCAAGGGTGTTGACTGATGTGCGCCCTACGAACACACATCATTTAGTACAATGTGCATCCTACGACCATAGCTGCCACCAGCGCCACGACGGCAGTCTTGAGTGATAATTTGCTTCATTTAAATTTCTGACATTCGATTGTCTTTCAATTTTGTTGACAGCTGACTTTTCCAATGACACATCGATATGTTTACATTCTATAATAATTGAATAGCTTGCCACCAGCGCGAAAAGTCGTGGCTTGAACCGTTCAAACCATATGTCAATGATTATTTTGCGCTCTAGCGGTAGTTTTGGGTAGTTTCGCACTAATGTGTGTACGATTATACCTAACTTTGTGCCATGGTGGATTCTTAAAGTCAAATCATATGTTGTGTTGTTTGATCCAATATCTTTCAAACCATACACTACTACAAAAGGATATGTCAATAATAACAAAGATTGTAGAGCCATAACGTGGCTTTGGGTTATTTCCTATGGCAGTTAACTGTCCCCTCTGACTTGCGGGTCCCAAAACATTTTCAATTCCGATTACAAAATGCAAGAAGACGAACTTTTAATGGGGCTTCAATCGTCGAAAATTATTTAAGTTTTATTGTTCAAGGAAACCTCTCGTGTTTATTACAAAATTGGAACAGACATGTTTCTCGCTTATAATTGCTTCCCACAAAGGCTGAGTTAATACAATTATTCTTTTTATTTCGCAATATTGATTGTACTGATATTTAATTATTCTTATTTTATCATGTGTCTACTGTATTTTCGAGCTATGTATTTAAATTTTGATTTTCCGAGCAGAAAAATGTTTCCTTCAGAAAATATGGATATTTATGGGTAAAGTAGAAGAAAAATAAGGAAGACGCTTAGTCTTCAAAAAATCTCGTTCCTATTTTTACAAGTGGTTAAAGTTTTTATCATAGAAAAATAGCTCGTGTTTCAGGAATTTCTCAACATTAATATTGCCACAAAATTGCTTCGCCGTAAATTATATCCAGATTATCTTATTCCACTACTTGCTTTAAGAGTTTTATGGCGATAATTTTTAGATTAATCGATTATGTATAATTATGAATAATTTACACATTTTGTAGCGAAGAATAACAATCAGCTATAAAAAAAGGATTTCCTAAAGTATTAATCATCAGAAACTTACGCTTACATTTCAAAATATTTCAATGTCTTCTTTTAAATATCAAAACGTTCAAAATCGAATCGTAAATTACACCGAAATTTTACATTAAATTTTATGTGTTTTATGCAGACTAAATAGTAACTCGGCCAATTTTAGCATAATCAAATTTTGTCTTGCTTTTATTTCGAGACTTAAAATCGGAAATTCATAGAGCCCTTACATTAAACGTGTCCCTCAAACTATGCTAAATATCTCCTGGATAATACTAGATCATGCAATTTTGTAAATAAACCTGCTCAACAAATGTATCAATAAAAATAACATCAACATCATAAAATTTTATTATTGCTAATTTTTAAGTAATACATATTATGTAGTTAATGGGTCCTGGCAATTTGACAACTTTCTAAACACTCATAAAAAACGTAAAAACCAATAAAAGTCAGTGAATATATTTTCACCTAAATTTAATTACCTAGAAATATGAGAATCTATAAGTTTATTAATTTCATAATTAAAAGATAATATTAATTTGCCAACTATTCTGTCTGCCAGATTTTGTTTGATTAAAAATGTAGGCCTCGAAAATATCTTATTTATTTTTAAACAGATAAAGGTCATCATCGTTATCTAAATGAATGCCTAGTTGGTGCTTTAACTTCGCTGATTGTTTGGCCTATTAATTCGGAAAAAAATTATTAATTGCCATAAACCAGCTTTCAAGCAATATAAGTACAACAAAGTAATAAATTTGGCAAATATTTAAAATTAATCTCTCATTATATCGAATTAAATCACATTATAAAATCCACCCACCAAAAAAAAAAATACTCTATTCACTGAATATTCAATTACACATATGAATCACCCAAAACACAAACAGTGTATTAACTAATTATATTTGATCATCCAATTAACTATAATTACTTACTACAAAAATTTAACATACATGTATAAAATTGACAACAACAAAACAAAAACGTTTTTTGTAATACAACATACTCGCGTTGTTTGTACTGTGTATGTTGTAAATTATTTGCTGTTTACTAACAATTTATTACGCGCACAATAGAGGATTGGTTCGAGAGCGTGGTGTGTGCCATACCCATATGGATTTAAAATGTTACGTGAGCACTGAGCAATTTACTAGTTAATTAGGTTAAAATAACAACAACAACAACAAAAACGAGCTTTTGCTAATACCGTCGATCGTGATAAAACGATAGAGCTTTTTGTTTCATTAATATAATTTTTATAATAATCGGAACTAACCAGTAACAAAAAAATGTTTATTCATAATATAGTTAGCTTGTAAAACATAACAATTTACCAGCCAGCCAACAACAAAATTTGTGTAATTATTACCCGCGGATACAATTAATTTGTCAATTTGCCACGCGGTGATTTAATCGTATACACACAAAAATTTGTAGCACAATTACATATAAATAAAATAATTTCCCTTCCCCCCTTACCCATATTGAAATTTATTAATATCCATTAATTAAAATTCAAGAGATTTTTTTGTTTGTTCATTTCATACCCATTTGACCCGGTACATTAATTAAAATTTTATTTAACTCACCTGAACATCAAAATTGTGCTGCTGCTGCAGTAAATTGGCCGACGAATCAACCTGATTCAATCCCTGTTGCTGATTAACCATTTGATTCTGTTGAATTGCTGGATGCATATTACCAACACCATTTAAAACGGGCGCCTGCATTTGATTCATTTGTAGCTGATGATGATAAGAGCCCAGGTGACATGATTGTAAATCGTTTGCGGATGTTGCAACGCTGCTAAGCATATGTTGTAGATTATGTTGCTGAAATGAACCACCACCACCGATTTGGCCACCAACTTGGCCACTACCATCCAGTATACTATTGTTTGGCCGTTGTAGCGCTTCCTCGGCTGGTGATGGTTGTCGTGATCCTGGGGTTCGACTGTACAGCCAAAATAAGTAAAAGAGAAAAAAAATATAAAATTATTTATAAAATTCATGAATAATTAAAGTATTCATTTAAAATTTATATAAATTATTATTATTTTTAATTTTAACAGCTTGTGTGTGGATGAATAAATTATAAATCTCATCTCTCGACTATATACGTACAGTGAATTTATGCTATAAACATTGAGAATAAATATGGAACGACGACTATGCTGTGTGGATAGCAAACAGTAGCAGCATAACCCTTAATTTCTGTTTTATCTATGAAACATATGATTAAATTATGAAATAATATCCGAAGCATAAATTATACATAAAATACATAATAACTGTATATGCATAAATAAAAAGTAACTAACAACACCAAACCCTCAAAAATGTTTTCCGTTTCAAGTAAATTAACATGACATATTTTTATTTATTTTTGTATAAAAGCCCGAATCTGGTGTGGGAGTAGTTGATTGCATGGTTTGTTTGTTCATATCGTATATAATTACTTTTATATAGGGGAGGATAGAAAAAATCTACTCCCGAAAATCATTTGTTGCATATTTTAATAAAGGAACTCCATGTATTATAGTGTTCATGTAAGCAGAAAATAAATTTTGTATAATTTTAATACAACTCCTAGAAGTTTACAATTAATTATATTCTGGGCCCTGGCATGGCCCAAATTTAGATTATAAACATTCGTAACATATAAATTTTCATGGACCGTTTTTACCATCCTTGCACCAATTATACTTTTTAGATTCAAAATCGTTTTCATGTATTTGCGAATTAAAAGGAAAATCAATTCTCCCAGACTCTATTGCCTGCTTAGTATAGGCTTATACAATTAGCACTATCCCATTATTGTCATAGCAAAATCAAAGAATTGGTGGATAGCTTATCACAAAATAGGAATGCAGAAGCTTAAGTTCACTATTAAGAACAACAGTTGCCATTACATATTAGAGTTACCCAAAGCTCTTCTGGGCAATGTCGCAGCATGCCTACTGTAAGGGAAAGTCGGTGGACACAGCTCTGCACGATCTAGTACGCATGATTGAGAAGTCAATTTACTCGCAAGAGTTCTGTATGGTAGCATTTCTCGACATTGAGGGTGCCTTTAATAATGTTAAAACGGAGGCGATCATGGAAGGATTGCTATTTTTGAACGTGGACTACCCCATATGTAGGTTGATAAATCAGATGCTGGTAAGCAGGATTATTACCTCGAAACTGGGGGAGGCCACCATTAGAAGGCGGGTGGTTAGAGGAACCCTGCAAGGAGGTGTAATGTTCCCCTTTCTTTGGAGTATTGCGATGAATGGATTGCTCTTGGAACTGGAGGGAGAGGGGATAGGGGTTGTAGCTTATGCGGATGATGTAGCAATAGCAGTCTCAGGCAAACATCTGGATACGATTAGGGATGTTAAGCAGAATGCACTCATGATCGTTACGAAATGGGCCAGCAAATGTGGATTAAGGATCAACCCCTCCAAGACAGAGCTGGTGCTATTTACTAAGAAATATAAAATTTCGGCAGTTAGCCCTCCTACCGTGAACGGCATTAGACTGGCTTTTGCTGACAGAGCGAGATTTTTGGGCATAATCTTGGACAGTAAGGTCAGCTGGAAGCCTAACATTGTAGAAAGGGTGAATAAGTCTAATGTAGCCATTTACTCGTGTGAACGCCATAGAGAAGAGATGGGGTCTAAAACCAGAGCTGGTACACTGGCTCTATACCGCTGTGGTAAGACCTGTGCTGATGTACGGGGTGGGTGTGTGGTGGCCAGCTCTGGAGAAGGTAACATATAGGAAGATAATGGAGAAGGTGCAAAGAACGGCCTGCATGATTATAAGCGGGGCGCTTAGGTCAACACCTACACGCGCTTTAGAGGTTATGTTCCACCTTATACCTTATCCACCTTAAGCAGATGGCAGCCAATGTGGCTACGAGACTCTCGGCTGTCTCTCAGTGGAAGTGTCTTCATGCGGGACACTCGACGATAGTTAGATCGCTAAGGGAAGAACTGGCGAATCTAGATTATATTAAACCAACGTTGTGCTTCGATAAAGTTTTCCGGACCATCTGTCCTTCGAGAGAATCCTGGAGGAACGGATCAATACTGGAAAACGAGGCACTGCAATTTTTCTCGGACGGTTCTAAGCTAGACGGCAAGGTAGGAGCCGGAGTCTTCTGTGAGAAGCTTAATATTTCCGTTCGTCTCTCTGACTACTGCAGCGTGTACCAGGCTGAAGTGGTGGCGATAGGCGAAGTCGGGACATGGTTGAAGCATAACGTGGTATCCGTTAGGGATATCGCTATTTATGTGGACAGTCAGGTGGCGGTCAGGTCGCTAGAGGCGGTTTGTCTGAAATCACGGGTGGCGCTGGATTGCCGATCATCTCTTAATGAGATGAGCGAGTATTTCAGTATCCAGATAATCTGGGTCCTTGGTCACTCGGACATCACGGGAAACTGCAGGGCGGACGAACTAGCTAGGTACGGTACGACTCTCCAGATGCAGCCGGAAAGGGCCGGGCTGGGGAGGCCTATAGCAGCGCTTAAATCGGCGCTCAGTAAAAAGGCAATCGCCTTGACAAACGAGAGGTGGACCAACACCCTCACGTGCAGGGTAGCAAAACAGGTTTGGCCAAAACTGGACCTGCGGCGCTCCAAAGCACTAGTATCCCTGGGAAAACGAGAGTTAGGATTGGTCGTAGGGATACTGACAGGACACTGCCTTTTTGGAGAACATGCAAGAAGGCTGGGTCTACAGACGAATCACTTTTGTAGAAGTTGTTTAGACGAAGAGGAAGAAGAGACGTTAGATCACTTCCTATGCTCGTGTCCGGCACTATCATACAGAAGGCATAAGTATTTAGGTGTGTACGGTATGGACAACCTTTCGCAACTCGCGGGCTGTGGAATGCGAGATATTTTACGCTACATAAGTAGCTCTGGATGGAGTAAAGGAGAGATAGGATCTTGTGGTATCACAATGTGCCACTACTGGCCTAAGTGTGCGATAGCAGCCACTCTAACCTAACCTACTCTAAGCTCTTTGGTTACTTCGGAATAGATACGAAATCTCTTTGTAAACGGAGAATCAAGATAACAAAATCCATTTTTCCAAACATTAATTAAAAAATTTGCAAAAAAAACGAATTTCATTGATAATCTGTTCCTAACCAGAAGAATTTCTTTTAAAAAGAACTAGGACATTTCTGAACAAATTATGTACAGTGGTGGACAGAAAATTAGAGCAGCAAAAAAAATATAAAATTAATAATGTAACAAAACTCAAATAATTTATTTAATTCCAAATGGTTGGTTTACAACTAATTTTGTATACGCTTCGTATGATAGTAGAAATAATTTCAAAAATAAACAACTTTTCTTAAAAAATCCAAAAAAATAAAAAAAAGGCTGGACACAAAATTAGGGACACTAGAGTTACAAGCGAATAAAACTAATTCCATTCCCAATTTCTAATATAAATATTAGTATTTGATAGCCTGTCCTTTATTTTTAATCACTGCCTGGCATCGTCGTGGCTTAGAATCTATTAACCTTTGACATCGTTGGATAGGTATTGACTCCCAAGCTTCCTTAACGGCTTTCCACAGTTAATCCTTATTTTTTGTTTTTTTGCCGGCTACGGCAACTTTAAGGTCCTCCCATAAAATACTGTTTTGCCTTCCTAGACGTGTGCTTAGGGTCATTATCTTGCATGAAGACCCACCTTAAAGGCATGTTTTCTTCAGCATACGTTCTGAAGTATATCATCTACGTAAACGTGCTGATCCATTATTTCTTTATTTATTTATTTATCGACATACATTTTGTATGTCATTTTGTATTTTTTGTATTTAATCCAGTATAAAGGTCCAACACCATTGTAAGAGAAGCATCCCCAAACTTTAATATTTCCTCTGCCATGTTTCACCGTTTTTCTTGTGTGCTGAGGAAGAAATTCTTGGTTTTTTGACCTACGGACATACTGTCTCCCATCAGAACCAAACAGATTAATTTTGGTTTCGTCGCTCCATAGTATGTTTCTCCATTTTTGGATCCCGCGGTCACCATTCCAATCAATATGGTCTTTGGCAAATCGGAGTCTATCGACGATATTTTTTTTTGCTGAAGCGGAAGAAGCGGAACTTTTCGAGCTGATCTGCCATGCAGATTACACTCTGCTAGATGTCTTCGAATTGTGCGCGTACTAATTTCTAAATTTCTAAATCTTTTTTCACTATTTTGGAAATATGACGATCCGTCTGAGGCGTTGTTTTCCTCTTCACACCGCGTTTATTGTGTGACTTTTTTCTTTTTATGGCATTGGCAACCATATTCTTCGAACATTGAACGATGGCAGCAATCTCATGGTATGATTTACCTTGACTTGTCAATTTTAATATCATCCGTCTTTCATCCGGTGAACAATCCACACCACGGCCCACTATCGTTAAACGTGATATTTTATTTTTTTGAGAATTTTTAATAAACTTGTTACTAAATAGGAAATTACAGTTTTTAAATATTAAAAATTAAAAAAAAAATACAGAAAAAATACGTGTCTCTAATTATTTGACCACTTTTGTTTGACGTTTCCAACATTCTAGGGGAATTTCCGAAATATATCAAAAATAAAATACATATTTTTATTATATTTTGTAGTACTAGAGCAAAGTACAATTCTTTTAAAACAGATGTCAGATCAATGGGATAAAGTGAAATATTGAATATAGAGTTTTAGTTATGTTACCAAAGAGCTGTCCCTAATTTTCTGTCCACCACAGTATATGGTAGTTGAGCTTACTGGGGGGGGGGGCGAAGTCCGAGATTCATACCTACTTGCCGGTGCTCCCTGGGTACCATAAGGCCTCGGATTACCATATCAATTCATTACAAACTCAACCTCGAAAATTGTACACGGACAATACTTTAAAAATGGGAACATGGAACGTGCTTAGCTTCTTAAGACCTGGAGACCTCCAGAACCTTTCGAACAAAGCAAAAAATTACACATTAAGCTCGATTTATATTATCCGTTCTTTTCAGTTTCTTCATTTTTGGTAAAAACATTGTTACATGTATTTTCATTGGAGTATTTATATTATCCGTTCCGTACTTGCAGGAACTGAACGGAACGGATAATATAAATACTCCTATGAAAATACATGTAACAATGTTTTTTTTTTGTCTGATACGAAAAATGAAGGAACTGAAAGGCACGGATAATATAAATCGAGCTTTAGACGTACTACATTAAGTTCATTTTTTGAGTTGCGTTACTTTTTCATATCATGTGCGATATATGATGTTATTGAATTTATTACATTTTGACTCTATTTAAATTAAAAGTTTACTGATATATTTAGCAAATAAGATAAGCTCAAACAGACCAATAAATAAAAAATGTCAGAAAGTTACACTTAAAGTAATTTATTGGGTTGGTAAATGCTATTAACAATATATGTTAGGATTTACCTTCCTATACATAGTGGTGGTATAGGTAAAATAATATCTCGTCGGAAATTTTCATTCTCTAGTGAATACAACAACAAAATGTGTCTTGTTGTTGCATTTACGAGAGAATGAAAGCATACGTATTTTATTTCATCTATACCCAAGTACAACATTTGTCCATAGGTTAAACAAAAAAGTGGTTTGCAAATCTTGAGCAACGCTTCTTACCCCAAATATAACACATCAACAGCATGTAAATAGATATTTTCTCAGAAAAGCTTTATTGAATAGATATATTACAGACCTACTTCAGAAATTTGGCTAAGCAACCAATTCATTGGGTTAAACTAGATGATTTTTTTGAATTTCAGATAAAAGATATCAACCAAGAGATAGGCGTTCATTTTCGAATGCTAAATGTGAGAAGCTCAGTTAATTTCTGTAACAATCACCAGATGGAAGTGAACTAGAATGCCCGAGATAGAAGAGTGTTAGATGGATTCCTATAAACGCACGTACGGGCCTTGCATTTTGTACGCGAAAAAGCATTAATTTTCGAACGAGGTATCGAACTATAATAATAATAATAATAATGTTTTATTTTAATGCATAGGCCTTAGCTATTGTACATGAACATTTACAATAATAACAAAAACAATTATGCAACATCTTAAAAACTATGGAAACAATACATATAGAAATAAAAACAACAAAAAATGATATGACATATTTACAAATATGCGCAATAATAATAGCAAAAATTAATTATCCATAATTAAATTAAATATAACGTTTTTAAAATTATCAACAGAGGTTACATTTTTTACCGCAGGTGGCAAACTGTTCCAAGTGACAATCGCATTTGTTAATCCCGAATTATTATAAATATTAGTTCTGTTGACGGGTAAGTTAATATTTTTTGTTCGTAGTGATTTGGAGAAATCCAATTTATCATACAAATACAAAGGACAACCTGATTTAATAACACGAAAAATAAAAAGAGCAGTCCTATAACGATAAAACTCAAACAATTGGCCACATTGTTTAATTTAACGTTCATTATCTTTATGTTCGCCTTATTATCTACTGAATTGGCCACATTGTTTAATTTAACGTCCATTATCTTTATGTTCGCCTTATTATCTACCACAATATTTAAAATTTCCACCAATTTGTTTTTTAAAAAATTCAAAATCATTGGAACACTCTTCACAAATAAATTTCACACCAATATCACTTCTGATCAAATCAACATCGTAGACAGTTAAACATCTCGGTTAATCGATCTATGAAAACAAGAAATATCCAAGGTCCGATATATGATCCTTGGGGAAACTTTAATAAAGTTTGATTTCTCATTTCCCATTATTATAAATTGTCGCCGGTTTGATAGATAAGACTTGAAACCAATTTATGTAATCGAGTGAAAACCCAAATGTGACTAAATCCTGGAGTATTTTTTGATGGCAGATGAAATCAAGTGTCAATATGTTAGACAGATAAATTAGTTTTTATTTGCTTTTTAACATTTTTTGTCTGAAAAACGACAACAAAAAAGTCGATTTTGAAATGTAACTAACTTCATTAGTCTTTTCTTAAAGCAAAAGTTTAGAGTTTGCTAACTATTCCCTTAAGGTAAAAACGAAAAAAAAAATTCTCAAGTTCTATTTTCAAACAAACTTGGTGAAAGGAAAATATTTTCGATTCTGAGAGCTCTGTCATTGAGCAAATTTTTAGAAGGGAAGACTCAAAACAAACATTAAAAAAAAAAAAAAAAAATTATTACAACTGAATACAATTCATCTAGTAATTTTTCTTTCTAAATGAAAGAGGCCCATTGGCCAGCTCCATTTATAGGTTATTTACTGAAGTAGTCTTTGCACTGGTGTCCTTAATCCATTAAATCAATTGGTTTCGGTCTCTGCAATCGTCTTACTGCATGCGAAGTGTTCAACATACCAACGAAGCCCTTCATTTACGTGTTGATAAATCTGTTGTCTATGAATTACTGCAAGTTTTTTTATATCTTCTTGAATCGTCAGGATATTTAGGTCCCTATGAAGGTCACCATTCCTAATGCACCACGGAGCGTTAACTATAACACGTAGCACTTTGTTTTGAAAAGTTTGTATTATTTTGGTGTTGGTTTTCTTTGTACAGCCCCAGAGCTGTATTCCGTAAGTTCATACAGGCTTTAGCACCTGTTGATATAACAGCAATTTATTTTCGGTTGACAAATCCAAATTTTCCCAAGCAATCAATACATTTTTCGATATTTTTTTCTTTTTAACGTGATCTTTCCATCTGAGCCTAGTTTCTAAGGTCATCTCTAGAGATTTTGCTTTATTTGCATACGGATTTCGATTTCATTAAGCCCGATACGCCACATTTTTGTCCATTTTATGATTTTGTCACATTCTTCTTGAAGTTTCAAGAGAGAACTGCAGTGTCATCACCAAATGTTGCAATGGTAACATCGTTTAATTGAGGTAAATCTCTGGTGTAGAGCAGGTAAAGAATAGGTCCCAAAACACAACCCCGCGAGACTCCTGCCGAAATCTTTTAGCTCGGAATATTCTTCTTCATATTTCACCCGAAAGTGGCGATGTGTTCTCAATGGCATCTGTAAGCCTGTGAAACTGCGCAATAGTTGAATGTTTCTCTCTGAAACCAAACTGATATTCTGGGATAAGTTTTCTATGTGCTATGATTCTTTTCAATCTTTTGAGCAACAGCCTCTCAAACAATTTCGCTAGTGTTGGTAGAAATGAAATTAGCCGGTAAGATTTTCTATCATTTGGTGGCTTGTTGGGTTTCGGAATCATTATTACTTCTGCTAATTTCCACTGCATTGGCACATGTTTTTTCCTGAGGATCGCATTGATTATGTGCAATAATTCCTTTATTATTTGCCCTGTTATCAGATAGTAACCAAATTTCTTTGCTTGTATGTTCTTAATTTTCAATGTTGCAGGTCTGATATCTTCCACGTTAGATATTCTGGGCGTATCAGAAATGTTTTCGTAACTGATCTGCCGACTTTGAGATTGGAATGTTTCTTCAAGATGATCAGCTTTATCTTTCGTACTTCTAGCCCATTTAACATCGTTTGTTTTGATTCGGGGATCTGCGTTTTTGGTCGTTTTAACCCTTTTGTTGCTTTCCAGAGGGAATAGTCGGTATCTTTAGTTGGAGCTAGAGAACAAAGGTGTTTTCCAATTGTTTCATTTTTCGCTGCTTTTATGAGTGCCTTAAGTTTGATGCAAGAGTTGTTTAAGGTGGTTTTATCTTGCGGCGCACGCGTAGTCTGCCATTTTTTGGCATTTTCGTTTTTCTTGCACTATTTCTCTTACTTCTATTGCGTAAATAACGGAGTTTTCTTTCCTGGATGATAATTTGGGGATGCATTCCCAAGCCGATCATTGTATGGCATCAAAGACCCTGTCTAGTTCCTTTTCTATTTCATTTTCACTTTTGATTGATGAATTTGTTTTTTCTATTACATTTTCACTAACCGTCATAATAACAGGAGAATGATCAGATGTTATAGACTTTCATAATTTTCTAAGATGTAGCGTTCCGATATGCCTTTAGTGATGTAGAAATCTATAAGGTCTGCGATTTTGTTAGGATCCGTTGTTGGTTTCTCTCCTGAGTAAAATTCACAGTTTGATATTGGCCAGCTGCAAGTAATTCTTTGCTCTTAGGAGAGGTTACTCTTGAACCCCAGAAGGTATTTTTTGCATTAAAGTCATCTCCGATAATGAAGTTACTTCCTGACTTCTGGAACAAGTTGTATGTAGTCTTTCTTTAGGTTATAACGTGAAGGATATTGCAGATATATTAGATTTTGTGATGACCAAATTTAACCGTCACGGTGGTTACTTGCATGGATTCTTTTTCTATTTTTAATTCTTCGTGATGATTAATATTATTCCTAATAAATATAGGTTACCGTTCTCGCCCGTTCTGCTGAATTTGGGGTATGTAACAAGCATACCTCCGGATTAATACATAGGAGCTGCTGGTAAAATGTGTTTTTGATATTAAGCATATATCCATTTTCTCAGTATTTAAAAAATAGTTCTAATTAGGTGTTCCGCTAGGTGTTGTGTAAATCCGTTTGCATTCCATATGGCTATTCTTAATGAGTAGTTTTGATGTCTGGTTTCTGCTCCGTAATTATGAATTTAACTATGTATTGCAGACATTACAAATGGTATAAAACAGGTACAAAAATGAAACTATTTTAAGAATTTTTTTATATTTTTTGAGAGCCTTAAAATTATAACAGCTCAGTGGTATTTTCAAAATTATACCCAAAAAATACGGTAAACGTCGGAAATAAAGATTACAAACAAATCTAAAGTCATTCGAGGAAGTGACAAATAATTCAAGAAATCACACTTATAGGATTAGAGCATAATGTAAGATTATGTTGATATTTTGGTCTCGAACAGCAGTTGGACGTACAAAGGCTCGAAAATTGTATATATTGAAGAAATTTCTTTATGAACCAGGTATATATTGTTTTGGAAAAATTCATGTCAAATTTCAACAAATATTTAATCATTCGAGATTTCAAAAAAGCAAACAATACGTAGACGATTTGTTGGTTCAAATTATGTCAAAAATGTCGAAATTAAAATGAAAAGACTTCAAATTTTTCGGCTTTTGGGGGGTAACCAGGCTATAAAAATTGCTTAGAAAATATTGATTGTTACTAAACCGTTTCATTAGACCCATTAGGATAAATCTAGTCGAATTATATAAATATAAAAAGCATAAAAAAATCCTTTTTATACCAATACTAAAAATACGCTCCAACCATCACGAATCGCTAATTTTTATTACCCTATCATTCCAAATATCTAGAACCACAAAATCTTCTAATATAACGGATACATACTCCCAAGTCGGCAACCCCAATTATGTGTACGTACACACATTAAACCAAAATAATAAGATTATATACAAATAATATAAATTTATTATCTATTCATGTAACTCGCGACAAGGCATGAATTGGTTGTCGTTGTCTGCAAAACATGACATAGTTGAGAGCACATTTTGCGTCAATACCAAGGCTACTCTGCCACACGTGGTCATACACAGTCAAGAATAAATGTGCAGCAGACTGGAAAATAAAGCGTTTGGTTTATTTAAAATTTTAAATTGTTAGTGGGTAACGAAAATCAAGGGCATGAATTGTCTAGTTGAGCACTTGCTATAATGAAACATGCTACTCTTGCATTTCCTGTACTTAATTTGTTTGGATAGTGAGGTTATCAGTAAACTATATTTACTCAAATAATCAAATCAGTTGAGAAAAATCTTTATCCATCAAATTTAAAATAATAATGCCCCAGCGGAAAATATTTAAAACATTTTTTTATCTTATTCACACAAACCATATTGCTATAAAATCTTTAAAAAGTTTACAATAGATGTCACTACAAATACTGTTTCGAACAAATTTCATATAAATTTTCCCCTTCAAAAATATAAATAAAACGTGCTTAGCCATAATTATGGCACAACAATAATATTTCCATTTCATCGCCACGCGAGACAACATATATCAATAGAACGAGACAACCGGATTAATAACAACAAAAAATATAAACAATGAAAAATGAAAATAATAAACAAAAACAAATTAAATTTTACTCTCACTACTTTTCATTTCCTTTCTCGTTTCGTTTCTGCATTATATCACACCACTACACAACAACACAACCAACAAATTATATTACACATACGAGAGAATGAGATAAGCATATTACGTATATAAATATAATTGTTATTATTTATGTTTGTCGTTTTTATTTTTATTTTGTGGCATTGACATTAAATATGGCGTAACTGGTTTTGGTTTGAAATAGAAAATAAAAATCCAAGGCCTCGGACTCGGTCAATGCATGGCAATTATTATTGGTGTGCATTACACTAATTGCTATTTATCTCTTAACGTAATGGACATACATATTTAGTAGTTTGAGTTAGAATAGAAACTTACTTAAAACCCTTATCATCATCAATCCCATTCATAACACCATTTGTTTGGCCTTCCTCTTTTTTTAGACCATTCGAGTCGAATGGCGAATTCGATTTTTCTTTATCATCAATCGACTAAAAATAAAATTATTTAACATTAGTATCGGAATATTATTATAGTTCGACCTTAGCTACTTACCTTATCGTTATCATCAAATTTCAAATTACGTAGCCGTGGCTCGAGACTAGTTAATGGACTATCTTTATTTGTCGGGGAACAACCTAGTACGTACTCAACCATTTTTACACCCAATCCACCTGTCGAATCTCGAGGACTGCAAAAAAAAATAATAATTATTAATAAACAGATTTAGCCTAGAAAGTCAATGATCTCTTACCTTAAAATACCAGCACTTCCAGTTGGATTCGCATCGACGGGCGCTTGTTGATAAGCACTACGCCGTGGTGCTAAAATTGGTTCACCTTGTGTTGACCATGTTGAATCACGCCATACTTGATGCTCGGGACCACCGTGTAATTGCAATGGCGTTAGACCACCGGTTCCATGACTTGTCACTTTTACGTCACCACCACCTTTCTCCCATAGTTTTTTGGCAGCCGATGTCGTTATCTGTAATTATAAAAACAAAATCGAATTTTTAAATGCTGTCCTTCCACATAATATTTCTTAAAATGTAATTACAATTCAAGACGTCATTATATTCTTAGCCGTCGTGCAATTTTATATTCGTGCTCATGGTCAAAGTTATGGAATAATGAGTTCGCAGAATACGTGACTTATTTTATAATGAGGCATAGTGTAGCAACATATTGCTGATGAGTTTGATATCTGGAATCATTTTATGTGCACATTAGACATTACTAAACCGTTGATTGATTCAATTACCACCAAGAGACTGTCAAGATTTGTTGATTGCAATACTTGGAACAATTGAATTATTATTAGGTAGAATTTGGAAATATTGTAAGTGTTAATCCGGTGGGAATTTAACAAGATAACTCACTTATTGAATTGATTTTAATATTAGTATCTGAATTAAGTAATAATTTATTTAATTTAGTCACTCCAAGAAAGTGTGATTTGAAATTCTTAAAAAAATATAACAACAGTTTCTTCCATAGAAATGCTTGAACCCCGATTCAAGAAGCGGACCAAGAAAAAAAAACATTCTTTTTAGGAATATCCGAGAACAGTCACTACAACTGCTCTCGACCAATTACCCAGGGGTAAGTTACTTATTAGAAGTTATACCACGGGGGAAAAAAATAAGGGGACTCGTGTACTCTTTTTAAAATTCTTCTATTCCTTTTAAAATTCCTTAGGATGTTCGAAGGATTCCAAGAACACCTCGGCCGTATTTATACGAGTTTCAAAATATTTAAAATTTGTCAGACTAGAATTAGAGTATGATTAAATACAATAAAATATAAGGAACAAGAACTCAAAGAAATGAAGTCAAAATAAGGTAAGCACAAAAAAAATCTCAAACGGGTTTTCGACAAAAAATGTTCAGGACTTGCTCAATGATTGTATCACGAATTTTGAACTGGCTTGATCTACAAATTATTAAGCAATCTTAAGCAAATTAAACTTAAACGGAGCGAAAAAAACAACAGTAAGAATTTAATTTTTGGGATACTTAGTTGAAATTATGTACAACTTGTCGGAATATAATATATTGGATGACTTCCATCCTTTTGAATTTTGTTGATGGCCCAGGTCCAACACTTCATTACGCTTGTACAATTTCTGTTTCTCTTCGGTGAAACTCAAGAATTGATCTAGCACTTTCTTATTTACGTATTTTGAGACTTGATCACCTCAAGCGGAACACCATTGTGCACGGTCGCATATGTAACGCAACACTTTATCTTACGGGTTTATAGTTCAATCAAAGATAAACATGTTTATCTTTGGTTCAATATCGAAATTACCGGAATGGAATATGAATCATCGGGATAATCACGAATTTTATAACCTGCTTGCGATTAAGCGGCGTAAATGTTACTTCATCAGGCACTTTATGTTTATTCTTTTCTTTCTTCGGGATATCGGCTCCATCCTATCCGAGCTGTTATATTGTTAAAGTTTCATCATAATTAAAATTTTCGTATGACTTCGATGATATCAGCAAATAAGCCACCACCATCGAACTTCACTGACTGATTCACGTCCCTTAGGAATTGTTTTGTCCGAGACTGAAAGAAGTGCTTTCTCAGCTTTAAAAAATTTCTCCTTGTGGGTGGTGGTTACAATTAGCGTAATTTGGATATATCTGCGTCACTATTTGGTACGTAATTTGGGCATATCTGCGTTATTCCACCTCACCCGAATGTGCCTCGATTTTCCTCCAACTTATTTTGCTTGATTCCGCTTCGTTTGAATTCCTGAGTTTGATGCAAAATTTTATCCTTATTCTGATTATTTAACTCTTTAAGCTCATTTTGAATACGGCAGCTCCTGTTTCGGGTACAATTTTTTGCGTTTCTGCTATTTTAATGCTAAGGTCGCGCAAACCATCTTTTTTTGTGCTTCATGGCCTCGTACCGAGGAAGATATTCAGCCGGTTAAGGATATAACATTATTTGTAAAGACCGCGACAAACATCGATCAGGAGAAGTGTTCTCTGGAATAATTTCATAAAGTACGGGGATTGGCTAAAACGAAATCTAGATACACTTCCCAATTTTTTTGCGCTATTAATTCATATATACATAGTTTGGAATGAAACCGAAAATTTTGACCATGTACATTTCCCATTCTCTAGTTCTTCGGGCTAGTTTTACTTCGCGTGTTTACTTCCATCAGTGTTAGTCCTAATATCCTTTATATTAAGTTGAACGTCTCATTTAATTTATTCCATTAAAATATTTTTGGAATAAAGTGGACTTGATCTATAAACACCTAAACCTGGTTTCTAAACTAGTGAATTTGATTTGCAAAGCTGCACACTACATTTATTATTTACAGTATTGCTGACCAAATCAATATAGTAAACGAATTTTTTTTGTCTGTTGTGTAACATAAATCTCTCGAAGTATTGTAAATTGATGGTCATTTTTTTCAATGGGTTCCAAATATGTAACTCCTTGGAATAGACAATGTGAGCAAGTATTCTTCGTCAGACAACTTGCTTTAAAACAATTTGTAAAGGTAATTTACTTCTAATTAGGTTTCGAAATGCTACGATTCTACCAAATTTCACCAGCTATAGTCTTCTCCACCTGATATAATTTATATCATTACCATTTACATAAATGGTACGAACAATTTTTCATATGGCGTCGGGTGTAGTAAACGTAACATAAATTTGACATTTGAAAATCATCATTTCGCACATAAATAGTCTGCTTTCAAGTTATAAGCATTTAAAAATGGTCTTTCACCGTGTTGAAGAAACTGTTTCAACTATCAAACCAGAATTTTATAATAGTATATTTATTTAAAAGCTTATAAATTGTGTTTAAAACATTGTCTAAAATTAATAAAAGTATCAACCTGTCAATAAAAACATAAAGGAAAAATTGAGCAATATACTAATTTTGTTGCTCATTTTTTAGATTTCGTGTATTATTTCTTAATTTAATGTTTAATAAACCATAAATCGAGTAGGGCAAGAAACTATTTGTGTAGTAATAAAATAAAATCGTATTTCTGCACGACGAGTGAATCCTTAATCATTTAATAGATATTTTAAATCATTAAATTGAGCAACAGACGAATTTTTCTGTTTTAATCGCAAACACTATCTTTTTACCTTACCCTATGTTCAAAAAGTAAAACTCGAAACTTATAATTTAGATTACTTGTCGGTATTCCAGTTAAAGGTAATTTAAATTGCAATTAACTGTTTTCAGAGTTATCGATTAAGTACTTAAATTAAATTAAGATTATTAATTTTGAGCAAACACATTTAAAACGTTACATCAATATACAAACATTGACGATTTTAAACATTGGCGCCAAACCAGAATAACCTATTTTTCAAATTGAGCAACTAAATATTTTTATTTAATTCTACCACAAAAATTTTATTTTATTCGATTTAATACTTTTAGGTCGTCTGTTAAGAAAATTTTAACAACCGAAAAAAAATCGTTTACGTTGCTCAAAATAATTTATTTTATAAGAGCATAATTAACTTTAGCAAAAAAAATGGTAGTCTTGTGACAGTTTAGATCATAAGTCATTGTAAGTAATAAAAAGGACCAATAAATTTTAGAGATTTCCTAGCCATAAATTGAGCAACTAATTCTTTTAGAAAAACTAATGAAATACATATGTTGAAATAATAAAGTTGTAATAAAATAAACTGTTGTTTAATTAAATTGAGCAACACGATTACCAGATTACTCTGTCCACACCAAAACTTTAAAAATCAAATAAACTGAAACCTTTCAGTGTACATACTTATATCAAAGATAAACATCTTTATCTTTGCTTATATAGTATAGTCAAATATGGTATTGTTTGTTCAGAATTTTATTTATTACGTCAAGGGTTCCTCTGTACCAAAAATCTAGCAATGCAAAAGAAACTATTCTACGAATATTTTATATTATTAATTAAATTGAGCAACTTGTTATTTCGTCTGACCATTCAGTAATTTTAAGTCTCATATTTATGTAAATAGTAAATGCATGCAAGCAAAATTAGGGTTTTTTGTTAGTGAAGCGTTTTCCGTTTATCAACATAATTTTGTGTAAGTTATTTTCGATAAGTTATATTGCGTACGATGCGAACTATGCGAAGACATTTGAGAATGATTTATTTTACACATGACTTTTATCAATGACGAACAAGAAGCAGTGCTTCAAAGAAGCCTCGTGTGGAACTACTGATTAAGTTTATGCACTAACCAGGCACGGGGAGTGGAGGACCTCCCACTCTCTAATTTCAATTCCAAAAACAATAAACAAGAATCGACAATTATAAAATAGAGATCGTATTTGTTCGTACGGGAGCAAAAGCGTGATCACGCTCCAGACATTTTCGACTAATGTATTGAGGAGCGCGATCCTTGACACTTAAAGGGCTAATATCGTAACAACTGTCATTGGAGAGTGGTTTTTATATTAAAAAAATACAATGTATGTTGGAATTTTTTTTATTGAAAATTAAAGTTGGCTCCTACCGACGAAATGGCACAGTGGTTAAAGCTTTGGGGCAAAATGCAAAGGGAATTTTCATCTACAGATTATGATCTGTGATGAAATGGAACACATCTATGACCCCTGGTGCAGATGGTTATAAAAATCGGAACTGTGAAAGAGCAAGGAGTGCTTCGGCCCCAAAACAGATGGCATAAAAAATGGCTCCTGTTACAGGCCTGCATCCGAACATCAACATTTTCGATGTCTTTTTCCATGAAGAGCAGTTCAATGGTCTCAATTTCAGCTCGAATGTTATTCTTAAAATCTTGAGTTGTTTGTGGATTTCTTACTTTTCAAAAAAAAAAACCCAAAAAAATAATGTAACGGTATGAAATTGCTTGATCTTGGTGGTCATAACATGTAACATGTCTGCATGCAACACGTCTTGTTAAAATCAACGATCATCTAAATAAATTTCATCGAATTTTGGCCACAAAACTCCAGTTAACATGCCACGATAGCGCTCACTATTCACTGTTATTGCATTTTCACTTTCATTCACTTACACCTGTTACTGTTGAAATTGTCTTATGGTATTATGACACTGGCTTGAAAAAAGTGGAGTAAAAAAAATAAACGGTGCCTAGGACAGAAATAACTAAAACGAATGAGACAACACAATTTTTCAAATGTCATGTTCATTTTGTTGGTATACAAACATTTTGTGTGCCAATAAAAATGTTAAAAATTATCTGAAACGGTCATCAAATCACTTCAAATAGTTTTAGAATGCAATGTTTTTGTTTAATTTGCATAAAAATATTCGTTTTGACTGAAAAAATATGACAAAATAATTCTTGTCAAAAAAAAGAATCAAAATTGAATTCTTTTTGCTCGATTAACTGCTAGAAAATATTGAGCAACAACTTTTTTGTGACATTTCATTTTTTTTGTCATGGCTACTGTGTATACACTCACTTTCGTTAAAATTATGTATACCTATTATTTTACTCCCTTCAATTGGATTTTTCAGCGGCTGAAAAAGTTGGAAAAAAGCCAGTATCATAATACCATTATCAACCTTTTCAAATCTTGCAACAATGAATAGATTTTTGAAATTTGAGCTACTACGCTGCGCTACGAGTTTTACAGCTTATTTCCTAAAAATATACCTTGTTGTTTAAGAAAAACAAATTTTCGAATTTAATTTATTAATCAAGGCAAAATTCTTATGTGGTTAGTGTTTTATCATCAAAATCTTAATAAAATTATGCGGTATACGACCGACCAGCAGAGCGCTTCCTGTGTAATTTTTCCAAACAAAAAAAAAATTAATTTCCACCAAAATTTTTAATCTAAATTGAAATTCCCATCATCGTATAATATTAAAATTGAAACTGAATAAATTTTCATTATCAAGGCTTACATGCTCTTGTCTGGCATCGAATTTTTATATTCTGGTGCATGTTGTGAAATAATCACTCAACCAAATAAATTGTAATTTACTTCCTCTGTTGCATTGAACCACAATTTTTGTTTTTGTACTCTGCCAATTTGAGTTTAATACACAAAAAAAATCATAATTATGGTAATTTATATGTATATGTTTGTTTGGTGGTATACACACACACACTCAGTCCAAGCCCATATCCTACATATATTTTTCAACATCCTCCAAAATTTGTGCTACGAAGGTATATTTTATGAGTTCCGGTTAATCAAGCAGATCAATAGACTTAATACCAACGATTTTCTTCAATTGAATTTGAAAATTATTCATCCAGAAAATGGTTTTTTTTTTGTTTTGTTTTTAACTTTTATTCGGATAAACATACGATGCTCTCTGGCGAGGCACACACACCCAAATTTGTGTTTAGTGTTAATAGTGGTGCGTAATGACGATGATTTATTAATTTAGCGGCCGGAGAGCCACAATGATGAGATGAATGTATCACCCGGGTTATTGACCGAAAGTAAAATCAGCAATTTACAACAAACTAGTATTTTAAATATCTTTTTTGGCGACACACCGACATCTTGTTATTTGCCTCGTAATACTACTTACTACCAAT
This sequence comes from Nephrotoma appendiculata, assembly GCA_947310385.1. Taxonomy (NCBI): domain Eukaryota; kingdom Metazoa; phylum Arthropoda; class Insecta; order Diptera; family Tipulidae; genus Nephrotoma; species Nephrotoma appendiculata. Next base: position 363,893,210 of record OX371223.1, on the reverse strand, counting down.
AATAATTTGGGCAGATGTTGATTTAGTTAATTAAAAAACAAAAAAAAAACATGGTGAAAATGAGCGCTTTCTGTTTGGGCTTGATGATTGATTATTGTAATTTTGAATGACGAGAATATGTTGTGCATTAACAATCAATCAATGTTTGCTAAAATAATTAATAATAAATGTACTGGTGCATACACACATATACAAGCACATTATATAAAAAATTATTTTTGTTTACCTTGAATTAATAACACATTGCGCGCAAATGGGCAATCAAACCATTTATGGATTTTTCGTTTCTTGCTAAATATACGCGAGTATTGAATATGTAGTTCGGCATGTATTTCATGTGTACCTAATAATTGTCGCACAAATATGTAGAAATAACGATTTTTGTATATATTATGTAGCTCAATATGGTGTTCGACAATCGATTTGTATTTGAAACGAACGTATAAATTATGTAATTTAAGTGATACAAAAATCTTGAATTGAAACTAACTTATACGATTTTATGATGCATCGTTTTCGAATTGGCTAATCTAAATTTACGTATGTTGGTGGGTCAGCTGATTACACTAAAATATACGCGAATTAGTTGCTTTCAGCAATGGTACCAGTTTTTAAAGACAATTAATCACTCCTTACTGTGTAAACATTTTGACTCCAACGATCTCGATTAAAAGCTTGTTCTTCATACAATCGTTGAGAATGAAGCTGCCTTGATCAAGTTATATTTCGTTTTAAAATAATCGTTATTGAACAGTCGACCAGCCGGCCGATCTTTTTTAAATCTCACAGAAAACACTAGAAAAGTGACTTAGGAATATTAAGTGATCACGTGTCTTATTGGTGAAAATATTTCTATTTCACTGTATTTCAGGAGTAGGTACACAATATAGAAAAAGTTGGGCAAAGTGAATGAGTGCGATCGTAGATTCTGATAAAGTGACAATTGTTCATGACATTTTTTGTTAGAACAAAATATTTTCACAATTTCCGATTCTAATGAAATGACTTATGACTTTTACAGCAGCTGTAGTAGTTACAGTTGCTTTGCTAAATTGTACTCAACATTTAACATATTTCGCCAAAAGCACAACTATTATGTGAAAATTGTCAAAAAACTGCCAAATTCGCAATAATCCATTATACACATTTTTTATTAATAATTTTTTATTTAATAATTTAGTTTTGAATCTGAGTAATTTCGATTTAATTCAATGCAAAAAATGGTTTAAAAATTGTATTCACATTAGGTTTATAAGAAAATTTAAAGTCACGGAAAATTAATGCACCTATTATGGTTCTCACCTCATCTCACCTCACCAAGCTAGTCACCTCACCAATCTAAGCCGTGTGAGTTACATTTTTGTATTATGATACTTGCTTTTATTTCGGTAAAATGTGTTTGTTTATTATGACAATTTCCATTAGTTGTTAGGTTGGAAAAATTGTAATTTTTGGCGTTTTGGACATACTTTCTGAACAATATTGACATTTTGTACGTTTTCGGTTTTTGCTATCCATCTTGAAAAATTACTATGAACTCACCAGTATATTGTTGGTGATTATATTTGACACAACAGTCACCTCACCGTAACAAGTATAATATCAAATATTTTAAAATGGTGAGTTCAAAAGTCACCATTATGACGTTTTCCTCGGTGAGTTGAGGAGAGATGAGTATCATAATAGATAGGGGCATAAATATTTGACAATTTTGTACTATTTGTCACAAAAATTTTCGTGACATTTTGAAAAGGTCATCTCGTCAGCATTGCTTTTTAGAACTCACGACTAAATTGTCATTTTATTGCAGTGACAACAAAATGCCATTTGTCACTTGATTCTGCCAAGCAAGGTCCTGTGACCGTTGGTAACATTATTAGTAAAAACTGGGCCAACGTTATGCAAATTTTAAAATTAAATTGTTGATGATTTTACTACTCATGAAACCAAACTTCAGACATCGAACCGGTGTGAAGTTCTTGGACAAAAGTTTTTGGACAAAAATTTACGCGAATGTTCTTTGTGAAGTTTTTGGACACAATTTTATTTCTTGGATAAAAATTTTTGGAAGTGTGCAATTTTAACAGTGTATTTATTTTATATTAAAATCGAAACAATATTTATAATAAATTTTAACACTAAAGCTACCATGCCGCGGTCAAATGACCATTTTAAAAATTTCGTTTAACATTTCTCGCATACAACGTTACTTTATCATCATGTGGCTTATTATCTTTTCCTAAAATATACAAACAACCTATTTTACAATGTTTACAACTATATTTATTGTTTAATTTCCGAAAACAAATTATATTATATCTAGTCTACTTTACTAAAATACAAGTTTTTTTAAAGCGGTGATTTGACCGCTCCTGGTAGGATTAGGTATACATGAAATGTCGGTAGGTTTAGTGTTAATAAAACAAAAGATATTGTTAAAAAACTTTAAAAAAATCTAAAATGCTCATTTTTATAAATTTTTCAATAAATCACGTACCATACTGTATAAAATGATACACCAAATAGCAAAAATCTCAGAGATTGGTTCGCATAGTGACTGTATACGTTCGAAAGGGGATACTTTGAGCTATTTAAATCAATTAGCCCCATCTCGAAATGATGAACAAGGCTCATGTATTGAATTTTTAAATTTTTACTAATATCCCTTTATCGGCCTGCCCACACAATTGTGTGGGTAAGGCAAACGAATCATGTGAAAAATTTATGGTTGTATGTGTTTTGAACCAAATTACACTTTTGTGTATTCCTTTTTAACTTATTTTCGTTCGAAAAAAAACACTATAACTATACACACAACACTATAACTATGTATACACACAGGTGGTGGATAGTGAACGGCCTATCGATAGGTAGGTTAACGGTGAATTAAATAAGCCATCCCCAACCGCAGCTCTGCTGGGAGGAGAGTCTCAGAGAACGGGGGAGTGGTTAACCTCTGTTCACCAAATTCTGAGTGCCTAGGATACCCAGTAAGGAAAGGCGAATTGATGGCGCCATAAAACCATCGACCACAACCACGGTGAACTGAGCATCACATCTCCCTGTGCTCCCGGGCCTCAAGGTAGTGAGTGGGGAACCCTATAAACGGTAATCATATGAATGAAGTGGGTCCCATTTGTTTGGGATATCCATATGAATGGGTGAATGAATATGGGAGGAGGGCGAGGGTGAGGGGGAGTGGGGTTCTCGGTTAGCCAATGGGCTGGATTAAGGTGTTACGCGACCCGTGCTGATGATCGGCTAGGCTGGGGGCCCATTTAACAAAGCCCAGTCGTGAACGGATACCTGGCGACCTCCAGTTGCTTGCGTACACGGATCTCTGCGCAGGTTGACCTATATTTCTCCGATAATCGTGGGAGAAACATGGAAAAAATAAAAGAAATCAAAATTAAAGGGGCCGGCACCCTTCAAAAACCGGAAGAAGTTAGCAACTCTAACCATGAAGGTGGGGCTTCATCATCAGGGGCAAGGTTAAGCGACACTTTGGCATCGAAGCCAGGTGGAAGCGGAGCCGATAAAGGAAATAAGGGGGATTGAGGGAGATCCTTCAGTCGAAGCGTCGATACAGGGAGAGACGGTCGGCTTTTAGTATTTTAGAAAAACTGGCTGCGACCCCTGAGGGGCAGCTTACAGTAGAACAACGAGGATCTGTGGTATGGGCTAAAAAAACTGTCGGCTGTGATAGCTCGGAAAGGGCCCTTGTGTCTAAAAGACAGAGGTCCCAGGAAGAGCTGGAAACGGGCGACAGTAAGCGAGCCAAGGTGTAAGTTGAAAAGACGTCGGGTGCTCCTAGGGATCAAAAACTGAAGCTATTCAGTGAGATCCTAAAGGAGCACGTGTTTGTGCTAGCCGTCATTGACAGAAGTCAGGAAGATGGGAGCATCACGTCAGAGAAGTGGAGAGTAGTGTTTAATGCACTAAACTCCATTTTTCTGCGGATCCTGAGGAAAAATCCGGGATCCCCCCGTCCTGCAGAGATGCGGATTGGTACCAGGGGCGCGTGAAGTTGACTGCGTGCTCGGATCAGAGATTGGTCGACCTTTACAAAAGGGCAGTGGCCGAAGTAGGCGAGGTGTCGCAGGGCGCGAGGCTTGAGGCAGTCTGCAGGGAGGAAATCCCGAGCAGGCCGAGGGCACGTGTTAGGCTGCCAACCGAGCCGGATAAGCCAGAAGAGATCCTCGAGATCATTCGGGCTAGCAATCCCTATCTTTCAACGGAGGACTGGAGGATTGTAAAGCGAGAGGAAGCTAAGGGAGGCTTTAGATTGGCAATCATGCAATGCTGATCAATAAAGAATTCCTGGTTTCCCTTGCAAAATTAAAGGGAGTGATCAACTTCGGGTTCGGGTCGATCACTCTTAAAATATATAAAAAGGACGAGGCCGACGCAACTGCGAAAGACCAGCCTGGGGGTGACGGCGAACGGACCCAGCAGGAGACGGTCAAACGGGCTGAGGACGGCCAGGAGAATGATGCTTCGGCGCTGGTGAGCATAGTTAGGGGAGGTAGTCTCCTCTCTCTGGAGCCTGATGGGGACATCCTGTCAGGCTATCGACGAGAGGAAGATAGTGTCCGGAACAATGAGACAAATGGCACTATCCCGCTGCAGGGAGTGCAGGAAGTGGTGAGTAAGGTCGACTACAATGGTTAGCATTGTACAAATAAACCTACATCACACGAAGGCTGCCTCGGCAGCTCTCGTGCTCAGATAATCTTTATTTCAATAAAATTTGAGACAAAGTAGAGCTCCTTTAGACGTAATGTCTGTAGTGGAGCAATTTATAAAAATTACAATTAACATTTAAAAAAATATAATTAGGTTACAATTTTTGATGAACAATTTATATATATATACTCGTACATACTCAGTTTTTATTTTAGCTATATTGTAAATTTATTCTCCGGCTCATTAGGATATAGTATAAATGATTAATTATGGAAATACGCTTCTAGGCGTGAATTGAGCAAGTTTAGCAATGAAGAATAATTTCGCAATATTTTTTATATTGTACATACACACATTTTTCTCGTGTTTTAAGTAGGGATAATTTATCTTTAAGACAATTTTGTTAAAAAAAAAAGTGTTTAACCAGTGTAACCTAATCTAAATGACATTTTGAAACTTTTTTGTAGTAGGTATTTGTGTCCTAATCCAAGTTACTTAATTTAATGCATTTTTACACAATACCGTTAATGTATAGTCTCCAAAACGATTTCTACAAGACGTTTGAATTGGAATGCTTAAAGTTAGTAATCTTATAAAAGTATACGAAACATCCAATTTGAATTCTCATTAATTAACTATTTACTGCAAAATGTTACTAATTTAATTGCCGTAATCTCAATGTTATATCATCAAACTAAATCATCCATAGAAATAACATATGTATCTTAGTTTTTCATAAAAATATTCAGGAATTTAAAATCAAAATTATGCCTCATCCTGCCAAAAGTCAATATTAAAGCCACCGAATAATAATCTACGTAACACAGATTCTTGGAAAAATCTGTAGGAAAAAAAATAACTTCTTACAACCCATTTCCCAAATCATTTTTTACCCTAATCTAATTTAAAAAATACCATTTAATTTTTCATAAAAAATTTAGATGAAAATCTATATTTTTTATCACCATTTCACACAAGCAAGATGGGGAAATAAATTTTTCCTCGCAAATTCTCATTAAATCCAAATTTATGTTGTGTGAAAAATAATTTTTGAAGCATTTAAGTATAAAAAAATATTAAATTTGTTGTTATTCTAGTAAATAGGCACCCAAAGACACAAACAACTAATGAGATAACTACCCTCATCATTTTTTTATATTCTTTTGTCTATCATAACCTTGAGACCATGATTTATATATTTACGCGAACACAATTTATTTCAATCTGCGCGCTGATGTTTTATGATGCGAGTCACTGTACTCGAGAGCGCGCACATAGAAAATAATAGCAACAATGAACGCAAAACCACCATAAAAGTCACTGACTCGCAAGTACAATACATTTATCTCTTCGTTTGTGTTTATTATTCGCTTTAATACGTTATGTATATTCCCATCGCGGATTTATTGCAAATTATATCAAATTATTTAAAGTAAAAATATAAAGAAAATTTGCTATTCGAACGATATAATATCCATCTCTGGTTGCTGCTACTTTGCATCATGATGGTATTTGTTTAGTATTGACGTTAATCGCCGGGTGTTTGATAAATTCAGCTGATTTTATTATTATTAAGTGTTAAACCAAATAAAGCTCGGATTATTTATTATTAATCGTAAAACTATTTTAGATTTTATATACCAAAATACGAACACTGGACTAGAAGAGGCTATGATGGAATATACCTCCTATTTAAGAAAGTGAAATAAATTTATAAAGTTTTGTATTTTTAGGTCAATGCTCGTTTACTTTCAAGGACTAATATTGTAATATTCTTCTTTTATTTCATTTTTACAAATACACAACAATGTCTTTATGGTTTTGTTGTTTTCTATGTACACACCGAGTATAGGCAACAAACTTTATATAAAAGAAACAAAAAATTAACATAATCAATGCCAATGTTTGTTGCCGGCCGGTACGCAGGTTGTACAGGTAAACAAATTGTAGAGGTATCCAAGTTTCAAGATGTTTTAGCGACAAATCTATATAATGACGATTTCAAATTGATATTTTGGTCATTTAATTTGTATATGTACTTCAAAAAAATATTCAATAAATAAAGCGCGTGTGCATTGAATACACCGAATACATAAAAATTGATGATGATCTTATACATATAAAGATGTAAATAAACTTCACTATATATATATATATATATATATATATATATATATATATATATATATATATATATATATATATATATATATATATATATATATATATAAGATCATTATTATTCTATTCTCTCTTCTATATATTTTCTATACACAACACACAATATATAACTTAATAGTAAGACGAATAATATTAAGAAGTTGTTTCGAGTTGAGTTAACTGACCTATAAGAAATAATATATTGTTGCTATAAATAACATGAATAAGTAGTTTTTTTATGTGATTATCCCTTTTCATCATAGTTGAGTTTTGGTTTGGTTTGTGTAACACACATTCAATGATTTTGATACATTATGGTTAATCATTAGGGTTTTATTATTGTGCTTTCTTACATTGTGTCGATCATCATCATCATCATCATCGTTATATGCCCCGATGCTCTTTTTCATATAATATACTATTAAGAATTTGTCTCGATATGATTCATCATTGATTTCTACGTTGCTTCGGTTTTTATTTTAATATTAATTACCGGAAGTTTATATAGAAAACAAAACATATGTGCATTAGAAATAATTGATTAAGTATGTATATACTTTTAACAACAAACAAACTGGTTTTTTAAACATATGATCGTTTAGGACACGTTTTGATGGTGGTAAGTAGATTTGTCATTGTTTTAAATTTTATTACTAAAAGCTGTTACCAAATACAAAGTCATTTGAATAGATTGAGCAACAAATTAAATTTCAATGAACATAAACAAATTACAAACAATAAAACACCTTCTAACCACCTTGTAGATTAATTTAGTGACCTAATTTGAACTGCTTAATGTTGCAAATTTTACTAAAAATTTGCTGAACATAAGGTGAGGCAACTAAAAACTATCGTAAATAAATGAATTTGAGCAAAACTGAGCAACCGCCTTTCTAGCAAAATTAACCTTAATAAAAAATACATTTTGACCCAAAGGCTTCTTGAAAACTACTGAGATATACACTTCTAGACAAATTGAAAACGGAGCAACGCATGAGCAACTTATTGTTTTCCGCTTCATAATCAATAAAAAGTTCAATTTAATCTTCCTAACATTGAAATCAACCGCAAAATGTCCTAAAACTTATTGCTACAATAGCATAATGTACAAAGCCGCACAAGTTGTTGCTTGAATGCAAGAAGGACGAGAAGTCGCTCGTCAGCTAACCATGAGCCAATTGGCTATCCCAAAAGTATCTAGAAGGTTTCAGGAAACTGGTATTTTCAATCGGAGACCACATATCACTCGGTATTGGTGAACATCTGACAGGGACGATCGATTTATCGTTTTAACTTCGATGTGCAATAGGAGTTATGACAAGTGCAGAATATGTCTCCATGGTAATGGTAGGAGAGTCCGGGTCTGCCGGCGTCCAGGAGATCGATTTTCACAGTGCTGTTTTGCTGAATCAGTCTCGGACAGCGGCGGTTCGTGCATGGTATGGGCTGGCGCATCGCTTGAGGGAAAAATAGATCTTGTTTTCGTACCTGGTGGAGGCCATAGAGGAGTTCTGGCCGCTGAAAGATATATCAGCAAGAACATTCTCTTGGGTCATGTGGTACCCTACGCAAAATATGTAGGATAATATTTCATATTGATGCATGACAATGCCCGATGTCACACAGATCGAAACACGAGGCAGTTCATGGATGAGATTGTACTCGAGATGATGAAGTGGCCAGCCCTCGGTAAAAACATAAATTCAATTGCGCATTTATGAGGCGAAATAAAACGGAGGGTCCGAGGCAGAAATTAGGTACGATCTAGCGTCAGAGACCTCAAGATTGCGTTGGGTGAAGACTGGCGTGTGAGCCCCCAAGTATTTTCATGATAATAGTGTCGTTTTAAAGTAAAAATATCAGGCTTTCCAAAACCAATGTCTTGTGAAAATCGCCTTTCTGTGAGCGGTTGTGTCGATTTAGTTGCTCGCGAGTATATTTTGTTTGGAGATGCGAATTGCTGCTAATAATTATTAAAGTTATATTAATTTTTATAATTTTAACATTAAATAGTGGGCGATGGGTCTTGGTTTCAGGGAAATTCGTTTAGGAGGTCCAGTTTGACCCGGATTCGTTTTTCTAATTTTTTTGAGCTCAAACGACAGATGATTTTTACTGAGGGTTTTTTTGTGTACTGGGAATCGATTCCAGTGGATCCTGATTTCGGAAAAGGCAGTTCAGGGAGGGTTTATGCCGGGAGTTGATTGCAATGGGTGATAATTTTGGTAAAATCCGTTCAAGAGGGTCGTCCAATGGGGCTCTTTATTTTTTTTCGACTCGCACAATTTTTATATTTGCTTTATCTTACCATGTCGTAATATGTTTGGTCATATTGCACCATGGAGGGATGTTGTATTATATTCTACTATATTGCGTCATGTTGATTTGAGTCCTTTTAACATTTGCTTTATTCTTTGTAGAAATAGGCGTATGTCATTTTTGACATCACCGTTATCTGAATGAACAAAACAAAACCCAATTACTGCCACAAGGAAAAATAGATTAAATTTCTTATTCAGTATTTTAAAAATCCAAGGCGTTCTGCCCTGTGTCTGCACTGTAAACTTGCAGCACAATATTACGTCACAATATTTAATATAAAAATGAAAAACAAAATGAAAAATTGAAAACATGAATAACTTATAGCGAATTCTTTTACGTTTTTGATGTAAATCAAATTTCCGATAGCTAAAAAGAATACGAAAAAAATTGATATGTTTTTATCGTAGTGTGCCTAAACCCGAAAGGGATGCCGAAAACAATAACAAACCATTTTGAAAAAAATTCAAATGACGCGTTTGACGTATTATACTATGTATATAAATATGTGTATATGGTAGTTAAAATGGAAGAGAACATCTACATTTCCATTTTTGATGTACATCAAATTTTTTTCACTAAAAGAACGCGAAAATGTTATTTACATCAAAAAATTTTGATGTACATCAAAATTTTTGCCAGTTTTTTGTAAAAAAACGCCATTAGATTAGATTAGACTAGCCATAATTTGCTATTCGGTTAATTGTCAGCATTACATTACATAATTAATTTGTATACTATTTTGAGCTTACATGTTATTTAATTTGTTGTGTTTCTCTTTTACCTAATTAAGTCATTTTTGGCAGATTCACCATCTTTAGCCCTGGTTTACCTACTGTATTACCCAAATAATACATTTCAGGAAAGCAAAATTTTATGAAATTTTACGAATGGTTTTTATTACAGGCTTCTGCTGCTTTATCTATTAAATTTCATAATCGAATGAATAAATTTATTTATGGGAATACCGATCATAACGAAATGGGCAATTTCAGTAAGATTATTATTATCAATACGTGATGAGTTAACGATTTCGATAAAAAACAGAGATGTTCACCTGCTGCTTAATAAATAAATCTTGTTCAATATATTTTGTATGCAATGTTTCATGTTGAAAGATATAAATTTTAATCAAATTTATTATTTAATTATTATCGGGGCGTATCAAAAGGATTATAATTATTCAAAGCCCATGGAATGTTAAGAACTGTTTGCCTGCCTGGGGTGAATTTTAATGAATATATAGTTTTTCTGTATCACATTTACTATATCTCTATATATTCACACTCAGTAATGGCCATACTTTAATTTGTTTATGGCTAGGTCTAGTCATTAAATAAAACTATAACACTAAATCATCCTGTATAGATATCGAGTCGAGCTCCATATTTTCTAGACATAATAAAAACTACATACAGTTGTGTTTATATAGGAATGGGCAAATAATCGATATACAACACGAAATTCATTATCCCATTTTGTCTGCAATACACTGCAAAAACAATAGGAGCTGGTATTTTCAATCAGATTGTGTAACAACCGCGACAAAAATCTTGATTTCTTATACACAGAAATTACAAGCGCAATTCATATAATAGACTGGTGGTATTGTAGTGTTACGGTTGGCATATCTTGATATAAATTACTTTGCATTGATCTCATTTTCTTATGTGTACAAAATACAACAAATTATATTATTTGATAGTTTTGTTTAGATAAATAGTTTTATTTTTATTTAAATATAATTAATTATATAATGTAATTGGTGGCATTGTACGAACATTTAAGAATGTGCGGGATATATGGTAAATTGAAAGTATTTTCAATTTTAATTGTATGCGTGTAAATATGAATGTCAGTCACAACACTATGCGATGTTTGGCTAGTGTGTAAATGGTTATTTTAATATTAACTATCGGGCCCGTGTTGTTTGATTATTTTAGAATATTTTCAAATTCGCAAATTTTATAAGGCGATGGCTAATTTTATTTATCTACAGTCGATTCATAGGAGTAGAACATTTTAAGGACAATGTTACTACTAATTTAAGTTTTCAAAAAGTTAAGTAAGATGTTTGTTTAAAATTGATTGACCTAATTCATATTTGGTGATCCAAGGCTGCCAATTTTTTCCAGTTCTTCGATATAACGTCTACTGTTTCAAACCTCATATGTCTAACATGGTTAATCATTAAATCCTCTGTTCTGCAAAGCTATGATTACATGATACCCCTCATAAACGCATTAGTGATTCTTACGAGGATCCAAATTATGGCAAGCATGATTTCATCCACAAAATTCGAAAGTGTTAGGGAACAGTGACTGCATCAATAAGAAAAGAAAAATAAAGAGGATCGAAGCTCCAAAACAATTCACTACCCACTAAAACTTAACCAACTAAAAACTCCTTAAAGTTGACATCTTCCTGATTATTCAATTCATCGCGCAACAGTTTCGTTAACTGATTCTCAGAAAGGAAACGTAAACACCAAAACAATGTGATCAATGAACGGAGTATAAGAAGGGCCAGAGCATCAGAAGTGGTCAACCGAAGCCACTTCCACGGCTCGCAATTTACATTATTGTCAGGCATCTGCATTCTAGATAAATGCTTGTTTAGATTACAGTGCGATGAGAATGCCTATTAAAGTGCTCAAGGTGATATCATAGTTTAAAAGCACCGACTGCAAACCGTTAAGACCCTTAATGGCGTCTATTTTATAGTCGTCGTGCACTCTTAGCTAATTCATTGGCCTCCTCTTTTCCTATTCATGGAAACGGCCGAACATCCAAAGAAGTTTAATTTCTTTTTGTCTGTCGAGCCGGTTTAAGGTTTAAATAGTCTCTTCTAAACAATTTTCGAAGAAACACTGTTTGAACCAGACGCACATAAGTCAACCTGGCTATCTGGTGCAATACAAATTAAACAGTGACCTCTTCATTCAATTTCAATTCTATAGGCTGATACCGGATTCCACGTGTCTGATGCTAAAGGGAATTTGTTATAGTTCTTTAGATATTATTTTGTATAATTTATCGTATTTTGCATTCAGGCCCTGTGATCTACCGCATGTACTGAAATAGCTCAAATCCAGTAAAGAAACTTCTCAACATTTTTCGCCCCGTAAAATGGAGGATCTCTTTTCTTAGGATTGACCGATAAATAATTTTCACGAAACCAGACTATAACTATGTTGATCGCGTGTGCTCACATACACCATACATTTATTTACCAACAAGTTGCCATCGGGATATCCCTGCCAGTAATATCGGTTGTCTTTAAGTGAGCAACGAGTTGATGATAAGGCACCGAGGGAGGGAACATGGATCTCCTCTCTACTCTAAGGCAGTAGCTCTTTACCTAGAGCTTAGCAAGGCATCTATCACCTTGCAATAGTGGATTCCATGGCATATCTTAAAGTTGCTGAGATCATAGCATTGTTAAATGCCCCTTCAATGTTCAAAAGTTCCTCCAAAAGTTATTTGTTGACCAGCAATTTTTCAATCTCTAGTCACCACTTTAGTCATCACCCGGACTTTAAGGCCTGGCCTCTGTTAGATGGGTCTTCTACTCTTTTTTGATGTGTACTTCCTGGGAAATGGGGATCTAATAAAATATTTAGTTGTTTTACTCTCTCTCTCTCTCTCTCTCTGGCACTATATATCCCATACAGGGATTTGGCCGCCTCAAATGAGGTTTCATAATCGTATTTTCATTTCGGATAATGAGTGATTAATTCATTGATCCTAAACCAGCCGTGAAATTTTTTCCTTGTCACCACCGGGAATCGAACCCGGGACCTCCGGTCGCTGGAGCAAGCATGCTGACTACTTTGCCACCGGGGCGGCATTTGGGGGGCACATGGGCGGTTGTTTTACTGGTTTTCGTAAAAGTCCCAGTTTATCTTGAGTTCAGGCAGTGATTTCTTGAAATATGACGGTGATCAGAGACAGTTACCTGATAACCGTAGAATTTAGTTTGACCAGTGGCCCTATTCTGGCTTTCCCTGGGAATAGGAAATTGGGAAAAATATTTTCATAGCATTTTTGTCTAACCGTGCGATTCTGATGTTAAGACTATTAAGAGGCTAACAGTAAAGAGGTTTTTCGTTAATAGGTTTTTTTAAGAGAATCTCTTACATAATTGGTATTCTGTTAGTAATACTCTTAAAATTTATATTAAAAACTCTCCAAATATTTTTGGAGATCTGTCAAATGTGATTTTTATTAATGCGAGCCATTGAAATTGTATTTTATTGTTAAATAAACGATAAAATACGACATATTTTTGTGAAAACTAATGTTTTACAATTCAGATTTTTGTAATAAATTGGAGAACGTATTGCTGAAAATTTGTAATAAATAGCCGAAAATAAACAACAACAAAATATTTATTTCTGCTCGAAATGACAATGTCGGAATAATTTTTCTTCTAAAAATATTACATCTAAATGCTTTTTGTGAATTGTAAAATATAATTTAATAAATTATTTATTTACACAATCGTCATTTTAGTGCAACATAATAAAAATTCTAGCATTTATGATGATTAAGACCACCTAATTGGTAGGTATTAGGCTAAGAGGTTATTAAGAGAACCTCTTAACTGATCAGTATGTGCAGAATCGCAAAATAGTCTTAAGTAAGAGAAATCTCTTAGTTATGTGAAATATTGTAGTTAAGACCTCTGTGACTATACGCCAGAATCGCACGGTAAATTATATTTTTCTGGCCTACTGTTGGAATTAGTTTGGTGTAAATATTTTCGAAACAAAGTTGATTGGGAAACTTTTGTTCCACACATTTATATAGGGAAAAATAATTCACAATATATCTTTGTTTCAAAAATATTTACACGAAACTAATTCCAACAGTAGGCCAGAAAAATATAATTTAGACAAAAATGCTATGAAAATATTTGTCCCAATTCTCTATTCCCAGGGAAAACCAGAATAGTGCCACAGGGGAACATTTAGTATGACCTGTGGCACTATTCTGGCTTTCCCTAGAAAAGTAAACAGTTAGTGGAATATATATGTGACGCAAAATTATTTTGGGAGTTATTTTCCTTTCCAATTTCGATTGGGAATAATTAATTCCCCATTTATGAAAATTTAGATCAAATATGATTCGAGAAAGTAGGTCAGAAATAAATTATTTTGTTAAAAATGATATGTAAACATTTTCTCAATTCTCCCAGCAATCCCAGCACATTGTGTGAGTTTACAACATATCCCATAATGGTCTGAATATCATTACGGCTTGCGTATTCAACATCCTTCACCGATTTCCTTCATTTTCAAAAATGCAAATTTATCTGCATAAACTGAACACCACTCTTACGTTTTTTGAAACACATTGATAATGACTGTGCTAAGAGAGAGAAAGTGTTTAAACCCAAGAGCTTTTAATTTTGGAATAAATGTCTCATCTAGGCCAATATGCAGATACAGAAGTATGACTTTCGGGTTTTTCTTTATACCAAAGATGAGTCATATGTTAGTTTTCAGTGCCGGTATGTTTTACCAATGGTTCACCAGAAGTGCATGATGTTTTTATCACTTTTCTAACAATTATCTCGAAATTGATAACCGACCGATGTCCCTCATACAAATTACGGTTTCTGTCATTTACCTGAACTAGTTTCGTGATTGGCGAGGTTTACTGAGGGTGAGTCGTATTTGATCTTGTTCTTTTCGTAGCAGCAATTGTATCATCATTTTCTTTCTCTCAGCGCCAGGGCTTTTTCATTTTCTTATGGTACTACTAACTTGCACCCGCAATTGCACACAGTCGCTTGTACTATAAAAGATTTGAACTCCTTTCCTGAAGATTCCGATGTTCCGACCAAATTGACATCCAAGTTTTTCAGCTCGATAGCAATATCGAGATTTTTCGCCAGACAAAGGATTTCGTGGTTTATTTTTTGTCTATTTCACATATTAATAAAGGATTTGGTTTGATCTCGCAATCACGCATATCTCGGCACAGTAGGTTCGGGGATTTGTTTTATATTTAGTAAAACCTGAAGAACCTTGGGGAACGTATGCTGTTACACCATATTTTTAAGACTTGAAAACTATTCATCAAAACTATACCAAAAACATAATATAACGTCCAATTAGTGCACCAATGATATATTTCTTGCAGTATTCGATTCAATAGACATGCACTTTTCAAAAACTATATTTTATATAAACCGAATAATTTTTTAACAACCACTTAAATGCATATCAATTGATGTAATATCATATTTCACTCATCTGTAAGGAAGAAATTCTAGAAAAATATGTATATAAGGAGTTCATATTATTATTTATTGAGTATAATGATTATGTTACGGAAAGTTTCAATTTATTTCAATGACTAGGAACAAAATTTATATAAAGATCATTCGCATATGGATGTAACATCAAAACTAATAAATGACTATGCTACGTCTGTGTTTCCATATCTACATCACAACCGATACATATTTACAGTATATGTATCATGTCATACACAGGGGGTACATAAATTCGTTTATAAAAATTCTATGGAATTTTGTTGTTGATAATACGATTCTATATTGTACTAGTAAGAAGGAATACTACTCTTGTGTATATACGCTTTTAAGGTTGGTTGCTATGACTCTCAACCAAATGGAACAAAATTGTGTTGTTTGTGAGAGATGAATATATCATATCTCATTATTATGTGTATACTTTATATGTTTTACATAAAAACAAATTTCCATATAATTATATACAATTACCATTACACACACATATACAAAGAGAGACCCAAGTATTTTTCCTTTATACATTTTCTGCTCTGTCTGTTTACAATTCACTAGTACTCTTATATATGGTGCGATTTTGCGTAGTAAATAATTTGGCTGCAAAGCATTATATTCTTTTCAAATGGCATCCACATGCTTTTTCCAAATCATCATAAATTTTCCTTTCTACTCAAAATAACTACACAAAAAAAAAGGAAAATTATCTATCAACAAATTAATTAATGTTATCAAATACATATTGTGACGTGGGTTCGAGCGGAAATTATCAAAAAAGGATTAAAAAAAAAATATAATATTTGTGCCAAACAAAGGGCCTCCGAAATTGTTGATCGATATTTTTAGGTACTTATATACCGGCACACAAAAAATTCGACTAAATAGATTTTCGTAATTAAATACTATGTAAATATATGTAAATGAAAAATCACCTCCCTAACTCATTCCTAAACCACATTTAGTTGAATTGCTGCCGTTTATTTAGATTACTCATTTTGGATTTACCACAGAAAAAAAGTTAACTTGGTGCAGAATCAAGAGGACGTCGATACAGTGGTAGACGTGGATAAGGGAAAAATCGGAAAAAAGAAAAAATTCCTATTTTTTTTCTCTCTATTACACGGAAGGGAGTTTTTTAGAGGTTCATATCTTTAAGTTGGCAACTCTGTTTTGTTTGTTTGACAACCGATAGCTGACATTTGCTTTGTCATTATTTTGGTTTGCCATTTCATTATGATTAGACTCACACCAGAGCAACGCTTACAAATTGTTGACATTGGGGCTGAAGCACAAATTGATATTGATGTTGATTTTCCAAACAAAATTTTGTTCAACGATGAAGCTCACTTTTGGTTGAATGGGTACGTTAATAAACAAAATTGTCTGATTTGAAGTGAAGCCATTGCCGAAACGCATCATTCGCGAAACACCAATCACTGATTGGTGCGATTTATGGGCCGGCGGAATCATTGGTCCATATGCCTTCAAACGGTGAACGGTATAGAAACATGATTTCTAACTTTTTTGTACCCCAGTTGGCTGGCATAACTCTTGCTATGTGGTTCCAATAGGACGGTGCCAGATGCCACAGCGCGGGATACAATTAATATACTCAAAGAAAAATTTGATGAAAGACTAATTTCACGTCATGGTCCTGTTAATTGGCCACCGAGATTGTGTGATCTAACTCCATTCGATTTTCTTTGGGGATATGTTAAGTCACTTGTCTACGCCGATTAACCAGGGACGATTGAACAATTAGAACACAACATTTGGTGAGTTATTAGCAGGACACAGCCGCAATTGCTGCGAAAAGTGTGAAAATTCGACATCCAGATTGCGCCATTGCCACCGAGATTGTGTGATCTAACTCCATTAGATTTTCTTTGGGGATATGTTAAGTCACTTGTCTACGCCGATTAACCAGGGACGATTGAACAATTAGAACACAACATTTGGTGAGTTATTAGCAGGACACAGCCGCAATTGCTGCGAAAAGTGTGAAAATTCGACATCCAGATTGCGCCATTGTCAGCCGTGGCGGCCACATGGTCGAAATCCTATCCAATCTAGTTTCACTGATATTCAAAATGTTTTTCTTTATTCTATTTTAATTTAAAATTGTGAACCTCTAAAAAAAACATCCTTTATATACATACATACGTGCTATGTATGTATGTAGGAGGTAATTGAACACGCAAACTAAACATACTTTTTCGGCAGTTATTTACCTTATTTTCACAATATTATATGGACGGGCAAGTGGAAAAGGAATTAATTTGATTTAACATCTTGTATACTTATCTACTCGTATGTACATATATAGATGCACGGTGAAATTTATTTTAATTTATCTCGAAATTCGGGATTAGTCACGAAATAATTAGCAACTAACGATATCAATGGATTATATTTTGTATGTGCTGTGTGTGAATTAGGAGAACAGTGTTGATATTAATTTCAAAGTAGTTGCAAAATAACACATGTAGGTTTTAAAATGGTTAAAATTATTATCGGAGGTTAGTAAGCTCTATTGTTATAGTGCACGATGCGTTTTTATATATAGATATATAGACATAGACATACAATTTTTTTCATTCGGTACATATTCTGAATATGTACCGAATGAAAAAAAATGTATGCCAAAATTAAACGAGTGCACCTGTGATGCTATTGAAACTCTTGAAAAACCACACTACAACGGATTGATTGAGTACAGTTATTTTTATGTTGCCTCTTGACGATGACTATAATCCTCATTTCTTAACAAAATGCGAGAATGTATTTATCATTGATCACAAGGTCAATGGATTAATGTCTGTCATTGTGGTTTAGTCTAATTTCCGATTAACATCCGAAAATGTAAATGATTTGTATTTCATTTTCAAAAAAATTATTAATAATCTAGGTTTTAGGTTTCAGTGGTTGACACTTAGGCCATTTTTGGCCCATTGTGATACCACGCATTCACGCCACATCATTAACCCATTCACCTATTCACCTACTCACACAACTACAGTATACCACCTGCACATTGCAAGCTCCATGTCAACCTGTATATTGACATGGACAGTGGGTCGGCGCTGAATTCTGCACTCCATCAGAGGGTCTTAGTTGTGTTTATTAACATCACCGATTGTAGTCGATGATGAAAATTCGATTTGCATCTAGCCTCTGATGGGATTCGAACCCAGTACCTCCCGGTCCAAGTGCCGAAGCTTTAACCACTGCACCACTTGTCCGGTTATGTCCGGTTAAACGTCCGGTTAAACCACACTACAACGGATTGATTGAGTACAGTTATTTTTATGTTGCCTCTTGACGATGACTATAATCCTCATTTCTTAACAAAATGCGAGAATGTATTTATCATTAATCACAAGGTCAATGGATTAATGTCTGTCATTGTGGTTCAGTCTAATTTCCGATTAACATCCGAAAATGTAAATGATTTGAATTTCATTTTCAAAAAAATTATTAATAATCTAATTTTATTTAAAAATTCGTAGTGGGTTTGGAAAAATTTGATAAGGATCTTGGTTTTTGAGTTATCTGAGGAAATAATTTCTTTTCTTGCAGAAAATAGTTAGAAAAGCAAAGTAGAGTGTAGAAAATAGAGTGTGTATTATTAACGATTTTATGAATCTCAAACTACAGAATAAGCCGAAATATTGTTTGACCACTTCGATAAATCAAACCATTGATAACCGATTACTAGACAAAGGAGAAAGGTGTAGGAAATAATTACATTTAATTCATTCCTGTGACATGTCAGTCTAAAAATTTACTTCTCTGGGTACCGTGAATAATTGAGTATATCAATCGGAATCCTAGAGGTCCGAGCCGTTTAAGCTGAAACCATAAGATGCCAGTGGCAAAACATTCGGTTCTAAACTGCAACATTAGCTCAGATTTATCAATATACAATTTGGAAAATTTTTGTAGATTTATAAATATTTAGCAAATATGTTTTGTACCATCTATAAAAGACTGGATGAACTAACCATCAATTTAGTTAGTCGAAAATTTATATCGTTTTCTGTGGCAGCAAAATATTGATCCCAGATCAATAATATGACGTCATTTTTGATCCAACATGGCTTCTTTGTTTAAATTTTTTGTCTTTTTATTTTTTGATCCCGGATCAATTAAAAAAATCAAAAAATTTTGTTGGATTTTCTTGACGTTTATTCACACAATATCACACTATGTGTGAGTAAACGTCAAAAAAAATCCATCAATATTTTGCTGCCACAGAAAACGATATTAGAAAAAAAAAATTGGCGTAGCCACATATTAAAAAAATAAATGTTCGTTTGAAACCATAATTCAGAATTGACAGTGTCATCTCTATAAAAATCGTAAAAAAAAAATTTGCTGGATTTTGCTGACATCTACTTACATTTGGCCAAACAAAAAAGAAATTGTAGGTGAATTATAGGTACTATAAATATTTTGTTCACAGATTAAATTAAAAGGACTGTTAAATGCCAAAACATTATAGATTTTTTTTTAATTTTTTTTTGTAAAATTGGCTCTATCCTGTAAGGCCTCTGATGTATTTCTTCTTTAAATATAGTGAGCTAATTAAACATGAGCCAGGGGCATTAGGAATGAGACCGAAATTAGATGATGGAAATTTTGCTGCACGATTAGGATGTAGTTCAATTTGACCATGTACTCTCACTATAATGGTACGTTTAATTCCGACTGATGTAAAACCGCGTTCTGTTACCCTATAGTTAAGGTCAGCGAATGTGTCGGTCCATTTACTAACGAAAAATTTATGTGATTTTTACCTAATAGCTACACAGCAACTTTATAAGACCGGCTAACATAAAATAAAGGAAACATAATGAAAAAAATTAGCTTGATTTCATCGGTTGTCGACATTGCCTACATCGTCAACGTCAGGGACGTAAAAACTCGCCATGTAATCTACGCCCAACCCTGCTCTCGGCCCATTTTCGTTCCTTCACGCCGCAATGGAACTTCTTCCTCCTCATCTTTTCCACCAAGCTTGCGGCTTTTGGGAGTGTGATGCTTAACTCTAAACTTCGTCCATCCTGCGGACAGGTTTTATTCAACAGTAGAATCGGGTTCGAGAGACCTCGGAACGTGAGAAATGTGCAAATTTATTATTGGAAACGTCGAACCCATCGATCATTTCTTTTTTTACTTATTTGGTTTCTTTAGTGTAGGTATATCTTTAATAGATTTTCTACCTTCGGATGAACCATCTAAAACATCATTTGAGAATCAATACTAGAGGTAAACCCATGAATGAAACATTGATGTTCGTTTTGGAATATGAGGCGGCTAGAACAAATTTAGCAACTAATTCAGTAAATTTGCGCAAGCTTGATTCCGAGGATATCATAAGCTAACGGACTAAATTAGATCGCGTTCCCCATCTCGTTGTATCCGGAGCCCGGTCATTACATGAGGGTTTGTGTGCTTCTACGTACACAGCGCCCAAGAGAATCCGCCGCAAGAGGCAGGAAACGATAACAAATGAGAGGCAGTTAGACATCAAGCTACGCCAAGAATAGAAAACAATTGTAAGTTGTAACAAATGTAAGTTGGTGAAAGGGAGAAAATGTCACGAGAATAGCATTAAAATCGTACAACTTGGGTCGGATTACAGAAGTGTAGCTAATATTAGCCTATTATAGTATAGATGCAGCACAAATTGATGATAAATTGCTAACAGCGTCAACCTGCGGTAGTCATAGGAAAGTGTATCCTTCCAGTAGCGTTCGGAGGAATGCGGTTGAATTATCGGTTTATCGTAGCTAGAATAACAGAAGAATGTATCGCAATGTGGAGGTACCACTTCAAGTAAACACAAATGAATAAAATGCATTGCAAGTTATAATCGCAACCAGGATCGAGATATCACCGATGTGCGAGAAAAAGATTTACGCCAGAATATACGGTGACCTTGGAGATACCAAGTCTGGAAGTGTGGAGTCTACGAATATCAAAAATAATGAGTTGTTGTGTGCGAGTGCAATGTTTAAATTCCAGCAGAAAGTACTAGGGAGTCAACTATATTGTGAGCAGCCTGTCGATGAATATCATTCGCTCTGCAGCGATCTTCCAATAGAATGTTAGATGTTGCGGTGTAAGGGTACTGGGTGAATTCGCCGAAGTATTTTCTCTTAATGATGACGGATTTTAATTATTTTTATTTTGCTGGCGCTACATCTCAACTAAGAATTTGGCTGCCTCATTAATTATAATTATGTTATATTCGGATTAATGTGTGGTTGGTTCATTTAATCTTACTAGGTTCCAAAGGCTGCTGGAAGGGGCAGACTGCTGCTAGATGAGATATACTGGCATGCCGGTGCGGATAATCACGTTTTCTTCTACTTTTACTAATACTTTTCTTCTATTCATGAGGTCACCCAAATTTGTATTAACGCAAGCAACACTCTTTATCGCATTATCTCTCTCTGAACCTCGCACCCCGGAGAAGTTAGTATCAGTAATGGATTGGCCTATATCAAAGAAAAGTATATTAGGCATCTAACTGCATATTGCTCTATTTTCGCATAACCGTCATTGCATAATGAGGACAATCCAATCTAGATCACTGAACACTAACTAAAATATCAGCCAGCAGTATAAAAAGCCAACCGGAATGGGGGTTCCACCAGTCAGGACCATTTGGTGGTTGTACAATGAGCGTAATATTTTCGATGGTAGTGAAACATATAAACAATCAGCCGGAATCATAGCAACCGGGACCACTAGAAATTTCACCCGGAACTAATCACACAATGAGTACAATCGTAACCAGAACCAAAAAAATCCAGCCGGAACCAAGGTTTCATCTTCAGAACCGATTTTATGACTGCATAATGAGCAAAATGTATTTTGAATGGTGGTGCAGCATACGCCGTCACATACACCTTAAAAAATGCCAGCCGGATCACTACAATATCAGCCACAACTATTATTTAGCCCCTATTTGGGTACTCGATATCGAACAATAGAACGATGTTATCGAACAATCGGTATTTGTTAATTCGATATTCGATTAATCGGGATCTGTGAATTCGGGAACGTATAAAATGAAAACAAACAAACAACCACAAAATATGTACACACTTTAAATGTAAAAATTCAACGAGATGTTTAATTTTAGTAAAGGTATGACCATTAGCAAAAAATCGAATTGATAATTCGAATTGAACAGCAATTCAAATCGAATTCCCAAATAGAGGCCGAGCTATCATCAGCCGGAACCTTATGGAATCAGTGGGAAATATCCATTGTGGCATTCCAAAATAGGCGACGAACCCGATTTTATTGAATAATTGCAATTTTGATCCATTTTTCCCGCAATAAAAAATTTTTATTTGCTTACCAAACGATAAAATATGGTGACCAACCCTTAGCTAACGATTATCTCACGAAATTCAATGAAATCAGTATTATTTACTTTCTTTCAGTGCTACCTGGGAAATTTGTTATTTTTTCAAGTTTATTGCCTTATTTTTTACCCGTTTAAGCATAAGGGAGCAAACGACGAAAATTTACATCAGTGGAACCTATACGGTTTGCTAAAATCAAATGAAACCGGATACATCACAAGTCATCAGTATCTTAATTATTAATAAAAAGGTTAAATCCGTGCTCTCATTCTTGAATGTAATTCAAGCACTTAACACATTCTGGAGAACCATATGCTATTAAAAAGGGCGATTTTGTTTTAATAGCACGGACTTCTTATTTCATAACATTCAGACCCTTATTGTTACTCTAACTTGTCACCGTCTCTAAAACTTATTTCACAACTTAACTTATAATGTCGATAAGATACAGTAACACTTAATATCTGAGGCCCGCAACTCTCAGAGATAGTAGAGGAACCGGATTACATGGTCCTATCATCTATAGGCTCTTTTTGGATACTGTTTCCGAAATAGTAGTTAGAGGCTTGGTAAAAAATAATTATCAGTGGTCTAAGGAATTTAAAACGTTTCAGAACGCGTATTCTTGAAATCGGTTTATATTTCCGTCGGCGGATTAACAGTCGTTAGAAGTCATGGTCCAGCTCTCACTTCCGAAAGTCAGCACAGGTCTTATGAGTGTTTTATAAAATGCGAGCTTGCACGACTCATAGGTATTTAGATCGCAACAATTTTGATTGGGCGTAGAAAACTCGTTGTCCAGCAGCGATTCGGGCTTTTATTTCTGCCTGCATATCATTCAAGGATGTTATAAGAGACCCGAGGTATTTAAAGTTTTTGACGCTATCAAAGTTATGGTCGCCAATTTCGAGATTTGCCATAGAGATGTTCCTGGGTGTTGAAGTACGATATCATCTGCATACCCAAGAATTTGGCCTGATTTATTGAATATACAGTACGAAGTTTCAATGTTGGTTTTCCTCACTACGTACTCAAGCGCCAAATTGAACAGCACAGGCGCGAGTGCATCTCCCTGTCGAACACCCGGTGTTATTTGAAAGGAGTCTAATACTGTTCCTACAATTACAATTCTACATACAGATCCAGATGTTGTTAATATACACAGAGAAACAAGTTTCTCTGGAATACCTAGGCATATGAGCGCGGCCCAAAGGTTGTCGCGGTTTATACTGTCATATGCCTGCCGGAAGTCAATATACAGTTGATGAATGGTTATGATGTATTCCCAACATTTTTCCAAGATCATCCTCATGGTAAAACACTGGTCAGTGGGCGATCGGTTGGTACGAAAGCCACATTGATAGTCGTAAATGATGTTTTCGGCGAAAGATGGTCGCCTTTTTTGTGCAACGGACATATGAGCGCGGTCTTCCAATTCTCCGGCAGCTCTTCCGGGTCCCAAATTGAGACGATGAAATCTTATAGATTTGTTGCAAGAGTAGCGGCTGCGAGTTTAATTAATTCTGCGGGGATTCCAACGAGACCGGGTGCGTTTCCATTTTTCAATCTACTAATAGCTGCGTCTACTTCCTCTACTGTGGGATATTCGTCAAAGGCCTTCACCTGGAGGAGCTATTGCTCTAATGAGGGTCATCGTCATTCCGATTTAGCAGACTTTGAAAGTAGGTTTGCCATACTGAGAGAACATCAGCCACGTTTGTTCTCAACTCTCCATTGCAGTCTTTAATGACTGTACTTCTTGGGTGAAAGTCTTTAGTGAGATTCCTGGCGTTAGCAAAACAGTCTTTTGAATTTCCTAGTTCCGCTTGGAAGCTGATGTTTTCAATGCATAATCTCATATGTTTGCGCTTCTTTTGTAGTTGTGTCTTTCCTTGCGCGTAGATATTCTGCTTGAGTACTTGTAGTGATGCGAGAAGCACTCAAGCAGAATACCTACGTGCAAGGAAATTGTATTTCTCATTAATCTAAAATATAGATAAAATAATTAAAAATGTGATGTTAGAGAGTTGGAAGATATTCCAAAACGAAATTATGTGCTGTTTGATTTGTTAGTACCGACAATATCAGTTTTAGACAGCATATTTCGGGATAGTGATGAATCTGAAGCAAGTGTGCCAGTTTGAAATGATAACTGCTACGAAGTGACAATTCCAAAATACAGCTTGTTTAGGGTGCATTTTCTTATGAGTAAATTGTGTTTCGAGGCTTGTTTATTCATTTTGTATAAATAATTAGTTTTCATCTTCAGAAATTATTGTGTGTCCTTCCAAATTATGTGAAACCAACACAACTAGAGTATGTGCCGCCAGAGAAAAAACTCTTATTTACAATTTGAGTTTGAAGCGGAATTACATAGTTTCCCAGTGTCGAGGAACAAAAACATATTTCAGATGTAAGTGTTTGCTTAAATTCTTACAGTTAGTCCTTTTAAAAAATTAGCTAAATTTTGTATTTTCAGTTTTTTGAATCGAAATCTCAAATTCCGGAAGTAGCTGATGCCATTGATAGATGTCACATACCAATAAATCAACCTCAGCGTAACCCAATCGATTTTTATAATCGGAAAGGTTTCCATTCAATCAGTGTAAGTTTCTGTAACACACCATTTAACAAATAGGTACTTAATTTAAATTTTTAAAGGAGTATGTGACCATACAATGCGATTTATCGATGTATTCGTGGGAATGCTAGGTTCACGATGCGAAAATTTTAAAAATAGTCCGCTGCTCAAACAACTTGAGTTACGTTACACCATTAAACCCAGAATACCATCTGATGGGGGACTGAGCTTACGATGATTTAAAATATTTGATAACTCCTTTCAAGGACAACGAACATCTCACAAAGAAGCAATTCATATATAATATGAAACTCGAGCACCTCCGCTCGTGCAACCAAAGAGAGGGTATACGCCCAACTGAAAGGCAAATTTAGCCGGTTCAAGTACCTTGACCAAAATAATTGCAATCTCAATGCAAAGATTTCGTCAAACTCGGTGTAGTAGTCCCAATGGGACCTACTACGACCAGTTCGATGCCGACTACCTTTGATTTTTAAAAAAGTTTTTTTAAATTTGCTTGGGGTTGCGGAAGTCTTCCTTACGTGCAGCATAACCGTAAGGAGCAATTAAATTTGCTTGTTATCCCATTTTGAATATCTTTCATCAACCGGTGTTTGCACTCGAATTGTCTGCGCCATTTCCAACCCTGGCGTACAAATAACTTCTTTTTCTGTTGTTTCATCTTCTAAATATTCATAGTGCAATACTAATTAAATATAAGAAAATAAAGTTTTATACACCCGACGCTTAGAATATAATTATTTAAAAATTAATTTGTAAGGGTTTGTGTATTTTTACACGTTCCCTTGGGGTTAAAAATAAGGGGAGGGGTGCATTTTTCTACTTTTTGTGGTAGATATATTGTGGTAGATAATTATACATATTGTGTTGGCTTAGTACACATACATTGTGAGAATTTTTAGAAGTTTCTGATTTGGTGACATAATTCGCTAAATCGATAAGTTCTTGTTTTGTACTATCGGTATAAAGTAAGAATTGAATTTTTGCAGTTTGGTCGTTGCAACCTGATGAGTAGACCAACTTTTTATCAATACGAAACCAAGCTGCCGAAAGAGATCTAAGGAAGTTCTCATTTTTGTAAAGATTTGTGTATTTTTATACGATCCCTTGGGATTAAAAATGGGGGAAGTGTAGTTTTCTGTTTTATGTGGTAGATATATTGTGAGTAAATGGTCACTTTGTTTTCTGTGACTAAAATAGTCATAAACATTGTAAGATGCCGATTTTAAAAACCTTAATTAACAATTAGGTTAAAAATTAACATTTAAATAATTAGTTTTTTATACTAACATTCATCGCTGTCGTATATATAATCTTCTGAATAATTTGTGTTCATTTTTTCTTTTAATTGTTTCTTTTGCGTAATTCAAAATTGCTGTTTGAAACAAAGCACTTTAATCAAAAATGTCAAAAAAAAAATGAAGACAAAAACCAAAAAATATCTATTTGGATAGACAAAAAATGTTTGCCTCCCTATAGCACATGAGATATGTGAGAGCTACTTTTTTAGTGAGATCTCAATGTGCTGGATGCGAAGATTGATGCAAATTATAATCCGCCGACGGAAATATCCACCGATTTCAAGAAAATGCGCCCACGAACTATATAGACGAGCCTCGATAAAGTCGAAAGCACAAAAATTAAACACCCACTCGCTACACACAAGAGGCTCGTTTTTTCAAAAAACTATCTTGTAGGCACTAAACGGCTTTAAGTTATATAAATTGGCTGGTCCAAATTAACCATACCAGCCGAAGGAACCTTAAAATTGTGTTTAAAGCGGTGTTTTTGTGAAAAATTATGGCAACAAAATATAAACTACAATAAACCTGTCTCATTAAAAACGTATGCCAAAATCGTTTGATCTAAATAACAAACTCAAATATCGTACTCAATCTGTCGACAGGTACGCTTGCTTCTAAATATACAAATTTACGATACGCATTTCACTCACCAAGCATGTTTATACCAATAACTATACCGCAGCAACATATTTTTAAGTGACAGCAATGAAAACCCAATTTGTCAAAGGGTATACGCTAATGGTAATAGGGCCAATCAAGTACTCTTTGACGTTTGCTCAATATTGAACAAATAAGAAAAACTTGTATTAGTATTATAACTCGTTAGCTATACTTTTATTCGAATCGATTTCGTTCGAACATATTTCGCTTTAATATTTAATCAGCACAAACATACGTCTTAGCTATAAATAGAACTCCTCATTATAAATCGGTTTGATCGTTATGCCCCAATAGTTATAATAATTAAGATAGAAATATAATAATTTATATATCGAGAAATTCGTGTAATAGCAAGTAAACTTGCTGCTGCTTCCACCATGACACTATATTATAAAACATGCCAAAAAGGTGATTAGCGAAAGAATAACTATAAAACAGGAAAATTCCGGCTTTAGATGTTTTTTATCGCGAAAAATGTTTATTTTAATTAATATATTAAAGTAAATGTTTAATATTGCGCGCTGTATAAATTAATTAAGACATGGCATTAGGTAAAATGTAAATGTTTACACGTTTTCTATACGTTCTCGCTCTCACGTCACTTAATCAGAAATCTCACACCTTAAATCGCATGGCTAATATTTTTTTTTGTTTTTATAATGGGAACTCATATGTTATGTTTAAATATATAGTGTATACAGTTAAACGCTGAATAAATTTAAATGAAAGGTCGCTCAGTACATTAAAACGCCTGTCGCGCAACAATAGACAAAAAATCAAACCAATTAACATTATGCAAAATCACAAAACTATTTTTTTTTTTTTTAATATGCAATCGGGCACACATTCGTTATGCAACCACACATACATAAATCGCGAAAAGATCGCGCGAATTTTACGATTTGACAACCACACCACCAAGCACAAATTATCGCGATTATAATATTTTTTTTACATATTAAAACTAAAAACAAATTTTACAGCAAAATTCCAAACCACGTTTTGTGCGCAAATCGCAACAAAACTTTGGTTTATAATTGAATAAAAAAAATAAAAAATCGCGAGCTCAACATAAAACTATATAAAATTAAATATTCTGTATATAGTTTTTTTTATATACACAGGAATAATAACAATACATAAATTTTTTGTATAACAACAAAATAATAATAATTATTATAAACATAAATTATTTATTTTATGTATTCGTGTATATACAATTTCTTATAGACGTAAAGCACAAACAATAATAAGATCGAAGACGAAGGGAAATTAACCCGAGAAAGAAAATAACAAAATAGAGTTCAACATTTTTGTTGTTTTGTAAAAATACATTATACATGGAAAATGATTCTGTTGTGACTAAGATTGTGTGTGTTAAGTTTAAATGAGGGTTGAGCATGGACCATATAAACGGCCTTGTTACTAATTTATTGTTGCTAGAATTGTGCGATAAACACTCGGTAATCCCCCTGTCGGGGGAGTTCAGAACTCATGGGCTCATCCATGTTCCATCCCGGACGGACGGTTGAGGCACGTGAAAAGTGAACTGCGAAATATTATGACCATTTCGGCTTTATATTTTTATATTTTCTAGCATTCAGAATCTGATTTGAGTGGAACGTGAATAGACAATGAATGTTCGTTTTAAAACTTATTCATTACCAAATTTATGGTGGAACGAACATTAAAAAGTTTTATATGAAAATAGTAATATTATATTCCAATATATTCGTATTTATAATCTATAAATTTATAGCCCAATTATAGTTAGAAATTTGTTAGCTAATCGAGGATAATTTCTTAAATTCTAAACAACAAAATTAGCTTACAGATTATCTTATGTCTAAATTTAAATAATATGGATAGTTCCGGTTAATCTTGGTCAACTATATAAGTTATTTTCAGTTTTTGGACAATATCTCAAAAACTTCCACTAGTAACCGATACTTTCGGTTGTTTTTATAATAACTTAGCCTTGTCAGTATGACCTAAGCTATTAGAAACACAACCGAAAATATTGGTTACTAGTGGAAGTTTTGAGATATTGGCCAAAAACTGAAAATAACTTATAAGGCCGCAGACAATCAAAAAATTATAGTGAAAATTCTAATCCATAAAATTTTTTCGAATTGTCCTTGTATACGATGCAAATTTTACAACATTTTATTAAGAAATAACCGAATTCCCTCCAGTTTAAAATTTATTTATATCGTGTATCATGTACAGATACCATTTTTCATAAGGACTGGTTATGAAATGGCCAGTTTAGTCCACCATGAACAGATCCTAGAGTTTTGTCCAAAATTTACTTTAGAAAACCTGATCAATACTACTATCCAAATTTCATCGTAAGTAGGTAAGAAATGGCGGAAAGACCGAATATTGTTAAATTTCAAGAATTCATTTACCGAGTTCCTTTACTTCGGAGGGAGATCAATCAATTTGCCTTTTTAACGATCACTTTTAATATTTTATTCTTCTGAGATGTTTTAGTTTATTCACTTTAAAGATAGGGCTGCCACTTGCGGCGAGCAGCGTAATCTCTTATTTTCCGCTTTCAAATTTCCACCATCACAAATTGCGGCCAACTGATATACACTCGTGGACAAAATTAACGCATATTTTCTTTTTTGTAATAAAGAAAAATCCCGCTGGTCAATTTCAGTGGAACTGGTTTGATACCAAATTTGTATTTTGCTCAAAAGAGGCACAAATGTGACGATATGGAATTATAACGGCTATTTTACATTGCAAAATGTTAAAATGTGTCGAGCAATTTTTTTTTTAATTTTCAATTCAAAAGCGGTTTATAAACATTAAAATTAGCTTTATTGCAATTTAGTTTGATTAATGCAGTAATGAGTATTAAACAACTCTTAATTGATTAGCTTGCAGTAGATTTCATTCAAGGTGGTTTTTGATAAAATTATAAATGTGCTATCATTTGACACTTGTAGCAAAGAGTATGAAATTTTACAGAGTAACGAAGCAGAGGAAAAAATTTCATCAAAAAAAATGCATGGGTTATGCAATTTAATTGCGTTAAAAACACATTTTTATTTAAAGTAACTTTTGTCGTTTTCTATAAATAGTCACGAGTATGACAATATTCAGTACACAAAAAATAAAAAATTGTTGCGTAAGTGTTTTGTATAATCGATTTAAATTGCGTAACCCATGCATTTTTGATGAAATTTTTTCCTCTGCTTCTTTACTCTGTGTAAATGTTCATACTCTTTGCTTGTAGTATTAAAATTGACCAGCGGGATTTTTTTTACAAGAAAAAATAATATGCGTTAATTTTGTCTAAATAAAATATTTTGTTTGTCACACAATAATCAGTTAAAGTCAGTTCATCAGTTTATAAATTTAATTAATTTGGATAGTTCCGAAGTTGTGTTTCCGTTAGTTATGTTTCCGTTAACATCGGTGATGTTAATAAACACAACTAAGACCCTCTGATGGGGTGCAAAATTCAGCGCCGACCCACCGTCAATACACAGGTTAATATGGAGTTTGCAATGTGCAGGTGGCATACTGTAGTTCTGCGAGTAGGTGAATAGGTGAATGGGTTAATGATGTGGCGTGAATGCGTGATATCACAATGGACCAAAAATGGTCTAAGTGTCAACCACTGAAACCTCACATACTTTTGAGGCTCCCTTTATTATCTAATAGCAATTGAAACTTTAAATTGAAGATTTCAGTGAGTTCTGGAATCAGTCCAAGAGGATTAACCCATTACAGACATCCTCCAGCCGATTTCCAACAAAATGGCTAGAGATGTTTCTAAATATAATTGAAGATTTATGTGCCTTAGAAAAGCCCTGGGGGCTACTATTATGAAACTTTTTTCGATTTCGTAAAATACAAAATCGTAAATTCGATCCGCCGCGAATATTCCTATTATGAAACCTTTTTTCGTCGTAAAATTTAAGACCATGAAGTTTGCTGTTTTTGTGTTGTTTTAGCTAAAATTTCAACCATCAACAGATTTTTTAGATAGGCCGACTGAATTTAATTCATTTGTAATTTCACTCCACAAATGTTTGGTATGGTCTTTATATTGAGGTGCATTTAAAAAATCTTTAACTGTGCCAACATTTTTTCCATAAAAGAAATTAAAATGTGAAACTGGCGACCATTGGCTTACAGCTAATTGGCCTACAGGAAATAAAATAATAAAGTTTCAAATAAATTGTAATAAATTAAACTAGTCCATTTTTATAAAATAATTTAAAGTATTTTATTTTAATAAAAAAATAATAAGTATACGCTGTTATTTTCGTAAATACGTTATTCGTCACCTATAGAGCAGTCGAATTTTGACATATGATTTTCGTAAAATTCGATTTCGATTTGTTTTTTTGGTTTCATAATAGGGCGGATTTACGATTTTCGAATTTAACGAAAGCAAAAAAAATTTCATTATACGAATTTTCGCGGCGGATCGAATTTTACGAAATCGAAAAAATTTCATAATAGGCCCGCTGGTTGGGATTATAATATCAACAAAAATTAATAAAAGTATGAACGTACAATTAAAATTTTCCTTTAGTTTGAGTTACACACAAGCAAAAATAAATTATTACTATCTCTCAAGATCATCATGTTTTGAAAAATCAAATCAAATTTTACCATAGCAGAGAATGTTTAAATACAGCCAAGGGAAGTTTTAGTTTTTCTAAATGCACTTAAATAAGTATTAATTTATACTTAGAAAATCTCTAGCCATTAAAAAATTTTCCAAGTCAAAAATGTTTGTTAAAAATTTATTTCTTACTAAATTTCAACTCTAATAAATTGAAAATGGGTGTACTACGAAATCCCGGTTTTTAAAATCCCGGATATCAAAATTCCGATTTTGAAAATCCCGGTTTTCTTTTCTACCAGTTCTAAGTGCACAAAATAATTAATAAAGTTTTGTAATTGCAAGATTTTATACTTCCAACATTTTGTAGTTGCAATGCAACATTTTGAAATGCTATAATTGTAGAGGATGACGGCTTCGATAACTCTCACGGGCACTTAGCCCTCCATCCAAATTCCATCCCTATTAGCCATTTCCTAGAACTTTATCGCAAACTCATTTTGAATTTTGTCAAAAAATCCCATTTTCAGTCCCATTTTTCCACATGCCAAATTTTAAAAATTCAAACCGGGATTTCCTAAAAATCGGGTTTTCTTATACAAAACTGGGATTTTAAAAACCGGGATTTATAAAAAACCGGGATTTTGACAAACCGGGATTTAGACAAACCGGGATTTTGAAAACGAGATTTCGTTACACAAATACACACCCATTGAAAATATTTAATTTGTTGTAAAGACTTTGAAGGGTAATTTTATAAACTATCACATGAAAATTCAAATTACTGGTAGCAACGGATATAGCAACTTATTCAACACAAGGAAATGCGATGGAAAGCCTATTTTTAAACGCTTATAACTTGACAGATGGGCATCCTCGTGTGGACTGCCTTTTCTTTCATCCGGAAATCCACTGTACCATTCGTGTCCATCTCATTACTTGAATCGTCTGGCATCGATCAACTGTACTTTTTTTCACTAAAATCGACCCCATTATACTTAAACTACGGCATATCCAAGAATCTTAGTTTAATGATAAATGAGTATGCAAAAACGAGTTGCTTGCTTTTTCGACTCGTTCTAATAAATTTAGTGTTAAATTAAAAACCGAAATTGGTATAAGCTCAGTCATTGTGATTCCTGCTCGATGACGAGGCTCACATTTTCTCTTTTATTTCAGAGAATTTAGAAATTTTTTTCAGAACTTTCAGATTGGTTTTCCAAAACCACAAAATTATGGGGATGCACAATGGAATGGATCCAGGTTTAATTAAAAATTGTTTGTTGCTTGTTTTAGATGATAATTCATCGTTTCGAAACATGTTTTTTTTCAATAGGGAACGAATCTATTACGATATGAGCTGATTTGGAAAGTTTTGATTACAATTTGAAATGGTTTTATTATAATTTAACACGATTTGAGATGCTTTGGAACGATTTTATTACGATTTGAGCTGATTTGAAACGTTGGATTACAATTGGAGAAACTTTGAAACGGTTTTTTATAATTTGAGACGATTTAAAACGATGTGAGATGATTTGGAACGATTTGATTATTATTTTAGACGATTTAACAATATTGAAACGATTTGAAAACAATTTATTGTGATTTGGAACGATTTGATAATGATTTTATTACGATGTGGGAAGGTGTGAGATGATTTGGAATGATTTGATTGCAATTTGACTTAGAAAATTTGAAACGGATTCGAAACGTTCTAGAACGATTTGATTACAATTTTATTGTAAAATCGGTACAAATCGGAGCGAATTGCGATCTGAACGGTTTTATAAAAAATTCAGACGATTGGGAACGATTTTATTACGATTTGAGATTATTTGGCAAGTTTATATTTGAATTATTTATAAGTTTTCACTTAATCGATAACTTTCGATTTTTTTTTGTTGAGGAATCATATGGAACATTCCATTCCAAATAATTTTTACGTTCACGTTACATACTTCATTTCAATAGGGGTTCAATTTTTTTATTTTCGTATCTAAGCTAGTCAGAGCTTGAAATTCGTATTATAGAATGTGAGCAAGCCTTAGTTCTTTATCTCTCATGGAAATAATCTGCAACTGTAGAGTGACTTATAATATTCTTACATCTGACCATATTTGGCTCGACGTAAGAATATCAGTACTTTTCCAAGGCATAAACATATTCTTACAAGGCCTGAAAAACGTGTACTCCCAAGGCGTAAACTGATGAACAACTACAATGATAATAATGTCGGCTCGAAAACTTCATATGCCTAGTTCAAAAAACGTCGAAATGAAAAATAATAAACGATAAATAGATTTTGTTTCGCTGGCGCTACATCCCATGTAGGCTGTTTATGCAAACAACCATAGATGTCCTAGCCTAAGCAACGATTGGTTCATGTTGATGATGTCGTCACATTATCTCTCTCTGTCATATTACGAAAATTTGGCCAAAAATTTAAATATACTTAGAGCTATATGGGATCTATATCAGACCTCACAATCGGTAGGCAATTACAATTTTCTATTGTTTGTTATTCTTGTAAAATTACTGGTATTAAACCAAAACAGAAGAGTAAATTTCCTTGACGTATATTCAATAATTCTAACATTAGTTTTTTCCCGTTAGTTTATCAAATTAGATAAGTTTATGTTCATATGTGATGGTCCTACCCCTCATTTGAATTTCTATTTGTCTTAAACTATAATTCCAAAGTTTTAAAAAAAATACTAGTTAAACTTACCTTTGCTTTGGCATTATATCGTCACTCAATAAGTCCCTAGGCTAACTACTAAAAATCATATATGTATTTGCTAAATTCGCTTTTATTCATCAATCAGGCGTTTTTTCAGCTATGACTTCAGCATTAGACGCAAATCTCTTACCATGGAGTCGCTGGGAGCCAGATCCGGAGAATACGGTAGATAGGGAGCAATTCAAACTTCAATTCGTGAAATGTTACCATCATAGCCAACGATTTGTGACATGATTCATTATCTTGGTGAAAAAGCAGTTTTTCTTTTGCATTTGGGTCCGTTTTTCGCAATTTATTCCTTCAAGCGTACCCATAACGCCATGTAATATTTGCAAATGATGGTCCTTTCTTTTTCAAGATAGTCAACGAATAAAATACCTTACGCATCCCAAAATACATAGATAAAATCTCACCTGCCAACATTTGCGTTTATGATAGCTTCAGCTGACTGACGATTTGACCTGTTTATTATGGTTAAACAGTTTCAAATAGCGTTCTGCCTTCTGATATATTTATGCTCATATCTTCAGCATCATCGATGTTTGTCTGGCCACGTTCAGCAAACGAACGTTCGACGGTTGCTTACAAAGGAGCAGAGTCCCTAGAACACTTATAAAGTGATTGCTTTGCTTGAACGGTATTTTCCCCTTCAAGAAACACTGTTTAATCAACACACAAAATCCAAATTTTTCCATTGTTTTCAACAAAAAAATACCAAAAGTAGCATTACTAAAAACAACTGTAACTTGTAAACAATAATCGGATAGTCATTAAATTTCGACACATATCGTTTGAAGGTTGGTACTTTCTAAATATCATATGAATCAGCCCCGGGTCTTGTTGAATGACGGTATATATTATACAGAATCATCTTTATTGATTAATTAACCAGGATAATTTAAAGATTAAAATTTCATTTTACACAACAATAATCCAAAAATCTAAAGCTTTGATCTACATAAATCTAAATTTAAATGGAAATTTAATCAAACTGGTATCTTCGACACTTCTACAAAGTTTCTATATCTAAATTATTCGAAAAGAATTGAAACGGGGTACAATTTAATTGCCCTTACATTGATTTGAATTCGAAAATCTACCGCACGCAAGACAAAACTTTATCTCAAACATAAAGCGGATTACTACAGCTTTAAGATTTAGAGCAATAAAAATTTTCCATTTTTTTTGTACATCATCTACATGTGTACATGTATGTCTTATTCGCAATTAGCTTAAATTTTGTATGTGTTTTCCATTTATTTTTTAAAAACAACACAAACTTGGTATTTAAAAAAAAGAGAGAAAAGCTCCTGTTACACACACGAAAAAACGCACCGCGCTTTTATTTTATCCTAGCATGAACAGAGTAGTTGAAAATTTTATTATTTATCTTGTCTTGAAAATCTCCAATGAAAATCATTTTATGTATGTTTTTCTTTTAGAGATCTTTTGTTTGTTGTTTACTTCGGTACGAGTATATGTACAAAAAGCATAAACTTTTTATTTTCTCGTATATTCGGTATATAATTTTGCGCTGCTGCTTGCTATTTGTCTGTTCTTGGCTTTGAAAAGGTTTTTGGCTTTTTTACATAAAAGTTCTTCTTCTTATATATATATATATATATATATATATATATATATATATATATATATATATATATATATATATATATATATATATTGACATAACGAGTATATAAATATATTCATGCTCATTATATTTTTCTACTGCTTAAATATGAAAAAGAATTTCTCTCAGTCAAGGTCGGTCGGACATACCAATCTGCTAAGTACATAATATAGAAAATGGTGATGATCATGGCAGTGAAATAGAAACTAACGACAAACCACAGGAGAATACATAAATAGGATGTGTCGTTTTGCAGTTAAAAGTGACAATACAAAACATGCACCACGAAATGTTAAATACACGTGACTCCGCTCAATGTCTACATATAATATTTAGGGGGCACCCACACAAATCAATCTATTAAATTTCCGCATTATTCTTAATTTTTATTGATTCTGATAAATAATTATTCAATTAAATGCTTAATGTTTTGTTGTTGGATCTCAGAATATTATTTAACCAATTTCGACGTAATAAAATATACGTGCGAGGGTTCATTAACCCCTTATGCTTCTTTGCGCATTTTACTTTTCTGTGTGAGTACGACGTTCTTTTGTACTGTTTTTGTTATTCTTTTATATACGACTTAGTATTCTTTGTAAAATTTGAGAAAGAGAAGTTTATCGGCTGATAGCCAAAATACGTTACGAGAAAGTTCATTAAGTCTAGTTTTTTTATTGTTGTTGAAGAATAGTATAGACTCTGACGAAGCTTATAGGTCTTAGTACTAAAGGTCACAAAGCTTGAACTTCAAAACTATCTGTATCTTAACATGAGCTGTTTATTTATTCTACATAGCTATAAAATATTTATTCTTTTAGCTTGTAGAATCTTCAACAAAGGTGTTTAATTATAACTTGCGCATTTATTCACTACACCATATACAATGTAAATTACCATGCTATGCTACCGTAAAATAATATTTCATAATGCATGCATGTCATTAGCCCATTTCAAGCATATTCCATTTATAATATATGCGTTGCGTGCCTTTCGATAATCACATGTCTTGTTAAATAAATTTTTTTAGATTCTGACGGACTCATCAAGGATTTTGAATAATTGAACGGACATTTTTTCCCAGAAATGTTTAATTAATTATCAAGACAATCTTTAAAAACTGATTACACGTCGATAATAATTATAGAACACAGTGTTAGAAAGTAACACCCTTAAGGGTATCACATCTATTAAAACTTGATTAAGCCACACATATGATTTCAGTAGTGTTGTAATTTTGACCTCGAGGTAAAACCAAAGTCAAAATTCTAATGACCATTTATTATTTCTTTCAATGTCCACTACTGCCTTTAACCCGTATTTGTTGTCTAACCATGTAAACATTAAGTACGTAGTTATGCATGCACATTACAACAAAGTGCGTCTTTTGTACGACACGATGTGTTATATTGGGCTAACACACTTCAGGTCGATTGAAATCACAGGTCAAAATTAATTTATAATGTATACACCAGGCAACCAAATATGTATGTCCTACCTTAAGTACGTACATGTAAGATTTTATGTTTTTTCGAAACATTAATATTTAATGGTATGAATGATATATACGACGTTAGGATAGACAAATAAGTTTATAAACATATACACATGATGTACAATTTTGCATATTCTATGGGGCTCGTTTGCACAAACAAAGTAATACAATTCGAGAAACTGATCGACCTTCGTTGTTCATTCCAAATCGTATTGATAAGACTTTATAAATATTTTAATACGATTGTGTTATACACATCACATTCGAATGGACGATGATGTAATGAGACATAGCTACTGGACAACGATGTCTTTTTATTCGCCTGGGTACTCACCACAACGCTTTAAAATAAACATTTTTTTTGCTGTTTATTGTGACTGTTCACAATGAAAATATATGTGTTGTCATTAAAAGGCAGCAATATAATAAAGATATAAGAAAGAAACATGCAAAGTAAAAATTTATATGAACATCTGTAGGTGGAAAGGACGGTCAACATACAGTAGACGTACGATAAAATTGGGTGTGACGTGTGATTATTCTAGACTCTAGAGCATGTCATGAGACCGGAAATATGTGTTATATAAATTTATTATACAGGAGACAATCGGTTAGCACGGCACGAGTAATAAATTGCTGATACTTAAAATTGATTTTTACAGCAATTTTACGCAGCGCGAAATATTTCAATAAGAAAGTGATCTCACAATCAATCCTTATTGTTCGCTGAATCAAAAATATGGATTATTACATTTTTATCGATTTTAGCAAATCCTAGTGAGTAGGTGTTCAATCCAAATTAATTCGCTACTCCTTTAAAAATTGATATGCAAATTAAAATTTTGTTTTAATCTACTACGTACAAAATTAAAAATTCATTCCATAAATTTATAACAATAATGATGCAAATCCAATCATGCGATCTACATAATTATAGAATGGATTGGAGAAACGAGCATTTTCTTTAACGTCTGATTTGATCAATTTTAAACTATCAAAAGTGAAATATTCTAAAATTTTAATCATGCCAGTAATTCTGTAACTTTGACCTATTGTAGAATTAATATTACTTTAGGCTTTATATGTATGGTATGTACCCGCCGGTAATTATCAGTCGTCTATGCCGCTCACTTAAAATCTGTATACCATCTTTGAACCCCATTTTTCGGTTGACGCGTGTTTTTTTGAGAGACATGTGTTTTTGAACTCAGAATGTATAAAGATCGGTAAAAGTATATCTAGGTGTTTAATAAATTATAACATTTAATAAATCGTTTCGTGTTGAATTTTAATCGTCAAAGCATTAAATCTAAAGTCAAAAATCATTACAAAGTTATACAATTAAAAAAGACAATTCAGACTTTTCCAATGAGTCCGTAAGCCGCCAAAAAAAATACAACCACCTAATTCATTGAATAAACTTATAATTACAACATTTCAAAAAGATAACACTTAATAAACACATTTCACTTAACACAAGTGTTTAAACAAAATTCACTCCATTTGAATCTCTGCACCACTGAAACCGACTGAGGATAAGTTCTTAAAACGTGGATGAAATTGGAAACCAGACGAACCACTTTATCTCTACGGTTAAATGGATAAGCCCTATCTCGTAACACATCCATCTTAGCTTTTTGTTTCACATGTTGAATTGTTCACAATGTGTAAAATTTCCGCTACTTCTGCACGAAAAACATCCTTAACGAACAGAGAGAAAACCGTTTCTCACCAATTACGGATCCTGCCCTGTTCTATTCTCACGTTCGTAATACGTCGGATAA
Source organism: Nephrotoma appendiculata (assembly GCA_947310385.1). NCBI lineage: Eukaryota > Metazoa > Arthropoda > Insecta > Diptera > Tipulidae > Nephrotoma > Nephrotoma appendiculata. The sequence continues at coordinate 363,853,572 of OX371223.1, read as the reverse complement.
TTAAATGTACTTCATTATACCTTGAATTTTGTTACTCAGTCGATGATTAATCATCGCTTACCTGATATCCTCCTCCCCTTTTTTATTATTAAATTTTTCCGTGTAAACAACAGATGGTTGGAACGAACAATAGATTAATTTTTATTGCCTATTTTTGTCTCTCCTTCTTTTATTTCTTTTTTGCCTTTTTTCTACTATATACATATAACTAAATTTTTACTTTTGCAATTCAGTAGATACTCCTTATGATGTTATGGCCTAACAAGTCGAAATCTATCGAGGGCATTTTTAAACTTTTGAACAAATTTTTTAGTTAAAATATTTAAAAAATCAGTTTTTTGCTACATAAAAAATAAGTGTTAAGTGAAATGTGTTTATTGTGTTAGTGTATTTCGCCAAGTGCCTACGGCAAATAGTGTTAAAAGTCAAAAAGATAAATTGGATTAAGTTATAGGTATTTCCGCAACAAACGGTTGGTTCAGAACTTTTAAAATCCTGAATTTAAAAACTGTGATTCAGCTACGTTCGGATTATGAGCCACCTATCCTAATTACGACGACACTCAATACACGGCAAACAATAAATAAGTTACATTGGCATCTGTTGGATTGTCAAATATACGCATCTAAACAATGGTTTGTGCTTTGTACTTGGTCTTGTATAGATACAATAGAAACATCCGGAACGCCGCATACTGGTAAAACAAATTTGCAAAACCTAATTTTAAGTCTCCAGATCAGTTTAAAGTAGCGGTTTCGTAACGGATAATGCGAACAACAGATGATCTGTGATGAAAGCACAGTAAACTGTTAGCAACAGTAGTGCTCTCAAAAACACACACCAGGAAGAAGCATTCCTACTGATTATATTTCAGCTCACGTATTTGGGTATCCATGGTAAATAAATGGGCACGAGCTTAGCCTATTTAATCACTTCTATGAAGACAGAATGATGGAAGCAGGAATGCTAAAGGCGTTGTTTTATATTCTGGCGCTCGACTTCTTTGTCAGGCTTTTCTTGCTTTTCGTTTTGCTGCATCCAATTCCCTAACTTCCACGCCGCATTTTGTATACGGTTGTTGAGTTGTTCCAGTTATTGTTCTAGCTGTATCGGATTTTTAATTGACACCTAAAGATCAATATTATCCTCAACTAGTTTCTGGAATTTCTTTGTTTATTAGTTAGCGAAGATGGACTAGTTTTCTTAACAATCGTTGCACGTTGGTTGATCACCAGAATGAAAATCGCAACTGCATAGTCTTCCTGCTGCAAACAGCTCTCTTCTTTTTTTTAGATCCACGTAGGTATTTTTTGCATTAAAATCACTTGCATCAAAATTTGAGTGATATGCAGTAAAACTTCTAGTTTTTTTTTAAATTAAACTTCTCTTTTTGCCTCATCAAGAATTGCAGTAGATTTCAAGCTAAGTTAATCGCGATAAAAGAGTCTGTAACTGGTTGAGATAGTATATAAAGGATATACATATTTGTATTTTTACAGAAAGAGACTAAAATCATTTTTCTGTACGTCGAAAGCCCAGGAATGGCCAGAATTTTTTCTTAAATGGAGAGAAGATGGCGGAACAATTATTATAATTCTATATTACGAGGAGGTCGCTCGTCGAGATAGAACCTGCCTCGTCTTAGCAAGCAAAACAAAAATGTTGAAACAGCACTTGCTACGTGCAAACTATTGCGTCAGGTTATTCAGGCTATTGAAGGTTATAAAAATGGGAAATAAAAAATGATTTATGAAATTAAAAACTAAATTTTTGATTTTACATAATTAAATGACATTAAATGTGGAATTTTAAGCTGAGCAATTTGATTTACAATATATGGAGAGCCGGAGCCCGGCTTCTTGAAAATTGGAAAGCCTACCTTGGAATCACAAAGCTTAACATAATTGCGTGGCTCACGGCAAATGAAGAGAGTAAATATTCTTTATTTACTACCTACAAAACAGGCAGTGATTCGGTGAAAGTGGCCTTCAATCGAATCCATTTTTATTTCCGGATTCAATGTTAAAAAATTATCCCAATTAACGAGAAAGATCTCTTCGCCACCACAATATAACAGCCCCGATATCCATCAAATCCTACCATCACCATCACAAACAATGAGCAAAACGGCATCACAAATGTATAGCAATAACATAATATTCTTGAACTAGTAACTGACTGTAAAAAGTAGCAACAACAAAAATCGATAAATTGTTCCTAGATAAAGCAATATAATTTGGACTTAAATAGATAATTTTTCAAAAGCCATCTGCCATTCTCCAACGTACTCTCGGTGTAAAACAATGAAGATAGCTAACATAATAATGGAAAGCCCTCTAAGGCGCTGTATATCGTAAAATAACGATTTGTGTATTTTTTAAAATCGAGATATAATTTTTTATCATTCAAGCTATAATTTCAATATGATTAATGCATTTATTGATCAGTTCTACTTGACTCTTATTATAAAAATATTTTTCATTTTGCAATTGAAAGATTTTCATTTAATACATAAAATAAACATAACATTCAAGCTCATCATAAACAGTGACACGTCTCATAAAATTGTCGTATACATCCACCCAAGTGTAAAGTTAATTCTGCCTGCGTAGAAACAAATTCTTGTCACGAATTCAACACCCTCGAACGAGTAAGCAACATCTTCCACTAAATTAGCTTCAGAAATGAAACGCATTTCCACCTACGTATTGTATGTACCATATAATACACAAACCAAGAAAATCTCATTAAATACATTGATCGTAATGTTAAATCCAAAGTTTATAAAGAAATTTTTGGTTTTTGAGAAGAGCTCTCCATTGTATATTATGAATAAGTCTTAAATTTGTGGTTTGACAAATTATCCAAGACAGAAATGATAACTTTACAACTTTTTTTGTTGTAGTGCATGAATCATTAATCCCTTTGGATCTCGTATATATTTTTCTATGTTTGTAGATAGAAGTAAAATACTAAATTATTTATGTATTTCCTCCTATACAACCATGACTTGCATATACATACATAATATATACATAATATGTATATATACAGGGGCCAAATAAACTACAAATTTACTAATTTCCTGTACATGTGTGATAAGGGAATGCTGATAATATACATGCATATAATAAACATTGTAAATAAATATCCACTTCAGAGGTGTAGAACTAACGATATATGGATACATTATTTTATAAAAATTTACTTTTGTGACGGTAATGTATCAAATGCTTGAAGAAACAGAGATTAGACAAAACAAGGGATTTAAAATATTTAGGAAGAACCATCTTTAATTAAAATTACTGTTTTGCATCAGTACTTCACTTTTGGAAGGTCGCTAAGTTTCCATAGCAAGTACAAATGTATCCGGCCACTACAGCACATAAAATATTTAAATTGCAGCTCACTTAATCTTAGCGGATTGTTTCAGAGCAAAATTATATACATGTACCAGCTGTATAAATATGAAACCGGATTTTTTTTAGTAAAAAGTACACGCTCATCGTATGATAACGATTAAGAGTGAGGCAAACCAGTTATCGAGTAAATTTCGTAGGAAGTGAAGTGCTCCTCACCAAGCCGATGTAAATAGGTGTTAATCGAACGGAGCCAATTCTGGCGAGTAAGCCGCATGTGAAAGTATTTTCCAATTAAGTGCTTCCAACGTTTAGCAGCTCCAAATAAATCACACTCTTCTGATCCCACCACATACAACACATTGTCTTCCGTCCAAAGCGAATTGGCCTTGCAGTCGAAGTCGATGGCGAGCAAAATTTCGCAAGTGGTTTTTCTATTTTCTTCTTACCTTTTATTCAGTTTATGCAGAATTCAATTCTCAAGCTTTTGGATCATTCAATTGATCCGCGAGTTGTTTTTTCTGTTTGAGCGTCATTCTCATTCAACAATGCTAGAATTCACTGTCTTCAAACTTTTTTGGTGGTCTTTCAATTTCTTTGTTTCTCACGTCAAAATTACTGCTTTTGAATTTATTAAACCATTCATAGCATTGTGATTTACAAAGAGTGGCGCAATTTATTGTCAATTCCGGTTTCATATTTACATGAATATCTGAATGGTTTATCTAGCAGAAAATTTTTATAAAAATTAGTTGAGAAAATCACTTTCACGAGAAAATCCAGTATCATTTTATAAAAATTCAAATCGTCTTTGTAGAATTGCAAAACGACTTATATACATTTACATAAACAAAATAGAGAGCCGTTTAAGCACTAATTTGACTACTCTCAAACCCGTCCAAACAATAATTGTTTTTTTAATGACATTATAAATAATTAGGTTTGACGGCTCCTAGTTTTAATGCCATGTTTTAACTTGAATATGAGTGTTGCGGAAGCGAAAGGGGTCTTAAGTAATTCCATAGAAAACTTCGTATTATTAGGAATTTAACAATTTATTGGAATACTTATGTAGATCGAGGAAAAAAATTCAAAATTTTTACAATTCGAGCTATACTTAAGACGTAGAATTTAAGTCCGTTATATAGGGTTGATAATAACAGGTTTGGTAATTGTATGTTTAAGCCGAGCTCACACATTTATCGCTTGTATTGAAATTTTCAATTGAAAAGTCGAAATTTTATTCTTTAAGAAATCCAAATACAATGAATAATAATTTTGTTTTCACTTTTCAATTTTATTTTTCATGGACCAAACTTGATTCAACGGGAATGGCCAATCTTTGAGTAAAATTTATTCACGGAAAATGTTGTTTGGTTTCTTCCCACAGGTTATTTAATGGCCTACTGTATACACAAACAAACGTGTATACCCCGATAAATAAGCGATAACGTCATTCGGCTTTGAGTAAAATAAGATTCTAATTTAAAGGAAAATACACGAAAATTCTCAGAGTTGAATGTTTTCAATTCGATGTGTATCTGAAACGTTATTCAAAGGCCTTTTTCAAACAATGACTGAACCTAAATCAACTTCTCAACATTGTGCGTTCAATCAACTTCTGGTAATTTAACTACTAGTAAAATCTTATCTATTTTGCCAAGGAGGCAGTTGGAGTGAAAATAAATTTTAAATATAGAAATGACACAAGCGAACACGATAATGAAAATTTATCGCTGAATTTTATTTTGTGGTACGCAGTTTAGCTAGTGAAATTGGTATTCCTCGTATTAGACCTATAGATGTCTCTGTTTATCTCTACACATTTTTCGCTGCATTTTTATCTGCAGGTATGATATGTATAAACTAAATTGTTGGCATTTCATCAATTATTTTTATTTATTGTTAAGCAAACTGACATAAAAAATATTTTAACATGAAGGTACACAGTGGAACTCAATAAAATAGAATATAGTTATAGCACTTAACTTTATTTCCATTAACTAATATTTAGTTGTATGACCAACACTTCTTTGCAGCGGTCCTAAAGAGAAGGCTGATCTGTTTGCGAAATATCTCGAGGATACCTTCCAACCACTACCAAGACAAACGGGAAATGAAAATATAATGTCAATCCACAAGCTGATTTTGATATACGCCCAGTAACCCTCAAAGAATTAAAAGAAGTAAAAAAGCAACATGAATGTTAAAAAAAATCCAGGGTATGACTTGGTTACTTGCCAAATGATCAAGGCTCTACCAGATAAAGAATTTCGTAAGCTCTTACACATAATCAATGAAAGCTTTCGGTTGTTCCGTGGCAATGGAAAGTAGCAGGAGTAATCATGATAGCAAAACCTAATAAACTACCTAACGATCAAAAATCATAGAGGCAAAACCAATAATTGGGGACAGAGAAAAGCATTCCACAATTGAACAGGTGCATAGAATCACCAACATTATTGAAAGAACGTTAGGACGTTAAAAAGTATGCTCCAACATATTTCTGGACGTCGCCCAAGCATTCGATAAAGTCTGGCATAGTGGACTGGAGTTTAAGCTGCATAGAGACCTGACGGGGCAATTCTATGCCATACTAAGATCTTATTTATCCAATAGACTTTTTCGTGTGAAATATGAGGATGAATACTCCGAACTAAAGAAAATCTCTGTCGGTATCCCACAGGGGAGTGTCTTAGGATCAATCCTGTATTTATTATATACAAGGGATATTCCAACAACAAATGAAGGAACCATAGCGACCTTTGCAGATGACACAGCAATCATGGCGATTGGAAGTAATGTCACTGATGCAACGAGCAAACTTCAGAAGATTATCAATGCGGTTTGTAACTGGACTAAGAGCTGGAGAATCAAGCTTAATGAGACGAAATCCATGCATATTAACTTTACATATCAAAAGGCTTCCCATCTACCGATAGAAATTAACCCAAGAGCGGTACCAAATGAAAACAAAGTTAAATATCTTGGCATGATCCTCGATGCCAAGTTCAAGTGGAGAGCATGTCAAAAAGAAAAACTTGATATTAAGTTCAGAAAAATGTATTGGCTCATAGGTAACAGCTCTGAGCTTACAATTCACAACAAACTGCTGTTACATCGGCAAATACTGAATCCGATATGTGCCTACGGTATTCAACTTTGGGGATGTACTAAGCAAACAAACACCAAGATGATAAAGACGTTTCAAAACAAGGTTCTTCGTACCATCGTAAATGTTCCGTGGTACACAAGAAATGCAGACCTTCACAGGGACTTACAGATGGAATAGACAAAGATGAAATAAAAAAACATGCCGCCAAACATTAAATGAAAGGCTCCACGAACATTAAAACCCCTATATTCGCCATATGATAGATAACCTTGTCATTGAAAGAAAACTCCAAAGAACGAGGCCACTTGATCTAGTAAACATACCAAATTAAAATTAGTATTTTAAATAGGTTTAATTAATTATGAGACTAACCATTGCGTTTCACCCCAAAATTTGAAAAATAAATTGCTAGATGAGCACAGTCTCAGTTGTAACTAATAAAGGGAAAAAAAACTTCTTTGCAGCGGCAGTCCATAAGATTCCAAACATTTTGGCAAGTGTAAACTGGAATTTGGTCCCAGGCAGACCTTACTGCATCCCACAATTCGTACTTATCGAGTGAATGAGCTGGCCATTCCATAACATATACGTTATCATTATGTGGCTTGAACCATGTTTTCGCATTTCTAGAGGTATGTTTAGGGTCATTGTCTTGTTGAAAACCCCACTCATGAGAGCATTGTATTTTCAGTACTCTAACATTACGTTATTTAGTATGTCAATTTACATATCCACATTTATCTTTTCCTTTATCCAATGTTTTGGCCCTGGACCATACCACAAAAACCACCCCATACCATAATTGATACATCACCGTTCTTTATAGTTTTTTTTCAGTATTTATAGAACAAACATTTATTTGGTGGCCGTCGTACATAATGTAGGCCATCGGAACCAAACATATTTACTTAGGTTTCATCAGTTCTTAAGATTTTCTTACACTTTTCTGAGTCTGTATTTGCTAGGTGTTTTTTTATAAAGCTAACCCTATGTTTTATGTTCTTTTTTGACAAAATTGGGACATGCTGTGCGGCGCAACCTCTTAAATTGTTCTATAATAATCTTCTTTTTACAGTTACACTTGAAACATTTAAGTTCAGATCAGTTTTGATTTTGCTGGATGTCATAAAAGATTCTTTTTTTACCGTCCGCACAATTAGTCTTCCTTTTTCGTGTTTTTTCCTCGTTTTTCGACCAGGTGTTTTACTCTAAGGGCATTTAATATTGCGCGATCTGGATAGGATCCGAACAATTTTGGAAATGGATTTTAGTTTCAGTGCAATTATCTTTTCCACATTGCTAGTGTTTTGCACAACCCATTTCTGAAATTCTGAATAATTATTTTTAGTTTTTTTAAATACTGTTTAATTTTTGAATTGCACTTATCCAATTTGTAATAATTTTAATTAATTTGTATATGCGTATCTCACAAAGTTTCAGTGATTGCCCGAAATATGCAAAACATATCTGCTTATTCGATCCACATTTTTTTAGCAGTTTGTAGTGGGATTTCACGTGGCACGAAATTTAAAATTGAATGAAAATGGTGTAATTTTACTGAACGCCACTGTATAAAAAAAAATAATAATTCATCATGACATAATAATTCATCTGTGTTAAATTTTTATGAAAATCGATAAACTAATTTTTCACGTCAGCTGCGTACTAACCTTTTCACGGAAAATTACTTGAAAAATAAATAAATTCTTTTTCTTGGTCTTTCTTTTTGTTTTTTTTCGGGAATATTCGAACGACTTATGATAATCTCCATGGATCGCAAACGAACTTTCATCAGTCCATACTGACTGTTGGACATATAATAAACTCTCTAACTAAACGGCGATCAACTGTTACCCTCATTTGTTACACTTTTCCGCCCACATCGCTATTCGTTTATCCCTTTTTTAACCAAGAAAACAAAAAAATTGGCTCAGTTTTAGTCCAACCCACACAAATGTGTGAGTAAAAAACCAATGTAATGGCGTTGTTGATAAAAAAATTCGCTTGATTTGAAGTAAAACCAACACAATTCTGTGTATAGATATAGTGTTTTTTTTCGGACGAAAATAAGTTAAAAAGGAATTCACAAATGTGTAAGTTGGTTCAAAAAACATACAAAACTAAATTTTTGACATGGTACTTTTGCCCTACCCGCACAATTGTGTTAGTAAATCACAAAAAGGGTTATAACAGTTTTATTCTTTTATATTTGTATATGTTGTAATAAATAGTACTTTGCTGCAATTTTAACTGATTACTTAGTTCTTGCACTGATATTCCGCATTTAAATTTAGAGATTATTTGTTGGCGTAGTTCTACCGAAAGTTCAGGTTTTAGGCATTTTGATAAGTTATTTATTGGTTGGTTCACGTCAGGACAATTAAACAAAACTAAAACAATATCCCAAGAAAAACACCCAATGAGCCATAGTCGGCGGAATAGATAGTAATTTGAAAAGTTTAGCTGGATTGACTTACGTTGAATATTTTTGTTTTATCAAATTTTACTTTCAAATTAATATGTGTGTGAATAATGCACGAAGTGAAAAATTTTTTTTTTGGTTCTGCACCAACACATTTACATATGCTTAGTTATTGTTTATGTCATATGTGTGAAATCAGCAGGACTTATATTTAAGTAGATTTTATCTCTATGCACACCGGAGGTGACATGTCCAACCATCACGCTCTCGCAACTTTATGATTTTATGTCTCATTCTCTAGAATAAAATTCAAGACTCTTTCTTTAGATATTTCTCAAATTTTTTCTAGTAATGAAAAGGTGACGAATGACGACAGAACATCAGTTAAGATCGAAGAAACTTCTGCTCACTCGGATTGAATTAAAAAACTAACCCAATGATTTTTTACAGGGCTAAAGTTTACTTTACGTATACATCGAGAAAATCAAGTAAGGAGTATAAATTTTTAAATGCAAGATTGTTGATCAACAGTTTTTAGGAGGGGGAAGCTACATTTTTCTGGAAAATTACCTTATTTACCGGGAAAAATTTCACTTAAAAAAAAATTGCGTATTATTTTATTCAAAATACGTACAAATTGTGTATTTTTTATAAAAAATTAGATATTAGGATTATAATTTAACAGTTTTTCAACAGTACAAGTAATTTTTCCGCGAAAATTTTGCAATTTTTCCAGGAAAATTTTGATTTTTTTTTTTTTACTTAATTTAAAATTATAAATAACATTTGACACTTGAAGAATTGTATAAATTATGGAAAAGCGGGGGTTGTAGCCCCCATCCTCTAAGGTATACAAAGAATTAAAATTATATTAAAAAAAAATTATATTTACAAAAGTTGATTTTTTTTTAACATTTGTGGCTCTATCGGAAGAAATGTTAAAAGCGATAGAAACTCTTTGATCTGTATCTGCAAGGTTGACGAAACGGTGACGAGATAAATCACGCAATTATTATTAATAAAAATAAAATAAAAAATTGAAAAAATAAAAAAGTGAAAATTTTTCCGGATAATCAAAAAAAAATCAGGAAAAATTTAGTTTCTTCCTCCTAAAAACTGATATGTAGTAAACAATCCTGCATTTAAAAATTTCCAAGTGCTTACCTGATTTTTTTGATGTACCTATACGCAAAGTAAAACTACGCCGAATATTTTATAGTAATTGCAAAAATTTTACTAGAGTTTTGTTAATGTCCAAAAGAAAAATAAATTGTCGAAAGAATCAATCGTTTTAAATCATATTTAAGTGATTAAAAATTTGCTTGGCAAGACAAAATCGTAACAACAATTAATAAAATGTAATATTTGAGTAGAGGTTTGTAATCACTGGAAATTGAAAATGAATCTAATTAGAACAAAATAAATCAATAAAAAAATACAATCTCGAACAAAAATACTGAACTCATGTCATTTTTGACAGTTTATTTTTTGTTTGATCAGTCGACTACATAAATTTGATAAAATAACGATTCCCTTTAATCTGGAATCTTTACTTAATACAAAAATTTGATTCTAAAACAAAAATAAGACTCGCGGTTTCCACGAAACACCGTTTAACAACCACTGATATATATGCCAGCCATATTATATTAATAACGATCAGTCAAGCACAAATAAATTATTATAAACAAAAACCTTGTTTTTGATATTCATAAACCTGTCGTTGTCTTCTCTATATTTATCCTATTCGTCTATTCTTGTATCGACCCCAAACAAAACAACAAAAGGCTTAAATAAATATTGACAGTAATTTCTTTATATTAATTACAGTAAGGAAACGATATGCTATATTTATACATAAAGGTAGAACGCAGAAAAAAACTTTATTTTACCATTTCTGATGTGGCAACGATATCCCCAACATCTGATGATGAAAAAAACTCCTGAAGGAGTTTCATCTCGTAAGCCGTGTGTTGAATAATTTTAAATTTTTTAAAACAAATTTTACAAAACAAATAATTTCCACTTTTCTTTATATACACACTACACACACACACTTTTATTTTTTATATATACTTATATATATTATATACAGATTTGCCTATGTGTTCGAATTAAACACATATACACATATTATACAAAACCACTAATAATAAATTATTATTATGCTGCTGCCACTGTAACGAACACAAAAACGTGTTTGATCGGAACACACTGTTACTTTACTTTGTATAACAAAAAAGCACCGAGAATTTTCGACACACAATATAAAACAACGATAAATATATAATAAACAATTTTCACAATAAATTTTTAAGAACAACACATTTAAAAAAAAAATTATATATACGAGTATACATATATGTATTGATTATTATAAATTAATTAGTGTATAATGTTTTATATAACAATTAGAAACACTTTAAAATAACAAAATGTTTAAGCAACATAAATAACTATCTCCTCATCTTTACCACGGCAAATAACGATTGAATCACACACAAATCCAAAAAAATAAAAAAAAAACACGAAAAGAACAACACATCGATATATAATAATATTCACAAGAATAATTATCTGTGCGCGAAACAGAGATGGGTACTGTAAAATTATGTAAATAAAAATTAAACCGGTCTCCATGCATTAAAGAGAGATATAAATAGTGTATTTTTGTAAACAAAGATGGATATAAGATATTAAATCAGCTGAGATTTTTTATACGCGACTTTTTTATCATACTTTGTTGTATTTTTTATATGGATATATTGAATGAACGAGACAAGTGGATTATATATTCTGTTTCACTTCAATTAAAATATTAATCAATTGACGCTTTTATTTATGGTAGTGCATGCATCGAGACAATTTCAGAGGGTGATCATAAATATACTGCACGCTTTGTTGTGCGTGTTATATTTTTTTTGTTATATTTTCACCGGTGGTTGAAAGTTTTCCGGTTTCTATTATTCTATAGCTCGGGGAGTATGTATCGGAAATTTTGCAATTGCTAAAGGATTAGCGGAGATAAAATAAAATAAAAATTCCGTCTGAATTGGTTATTTATTATGCATAATTCTCTAGGGGACTTGGTTCTTTGAAATAGTGTTGTGCTATAACAGAATATTGATTTTATGTAGCATGTTATTGGAATCTAATTGGAGGATGGTATTCTGAGTTATATTTCGATATGTGTTCGGGCTGAATTATAAAATGTTCAATAGTAAAGCTCAAACTATGTATTTACAAAGTATTGTCGAATTCTAACAAGAAGGGCAGTAGTGGAAAATGAAATTTAGGACGCATTTGCATACTTAACGTTTTTAATTCAAAATTGAACAAAACTAAAAAAATGAAAACATTTCAAACTTAAAATTGAACTCCAATAATTAGCAGTTCTAAAATATCAGGGATATTCCTTTTTATACGATTATTATAGCATTTTCTCGTTGAAGTTAGACGTACATAATCTCTTACACTTAAAATCGTGTTGGATATCCATTACGATTGATGACTTCCTTAAGACGATTTGGCATCGATTCTATACATTTTATGGTGTAATTCCCAACTATTTTAAAACATTCCTCCATGATTGCATTTTCCATTGCAAGTGTGTTTTAATTTGACGATTTTGCCATATGGTCGAAAATGCTCAATAGGGTTGAGATCTAGACTCTGTGGAGGTGTTTCAATTACCTTGGGACAATTGTATAAAATCCACGTGCGTACATTTCATGCTTTACGGTTTGGGTCGTTGTCTTGATAAAATTGAAATGTGCTCTGAACACCCAATTTTCTGGCTGATTCTTTTAAATTTCGTTTTAAAATATCCAGATAGACGTATTGATTCATTATTTTATCAATATGTACAATGTTACCAGTCTCACTGTATCCCATAGTGTGCCAAATCATAATATTTGTAACACCATGCGTGGGTTGCATGTTGTACCATCACTTCGATTCGAATCGACTTTGAGAGTCGAATCGAAAAAGTGATAGTCGCCAGAGGCGGGATTTTGTAACATCACAATTTTCGATAATTTATCGAAGTTTAGCTCTCGCTTCTCTAGAACAAAATGGAATACTATTTCATATTTCGTATCATTTTCAAGCCTGCTATATTAAAAAATTGTGATATATCTACTCGATTTCTATCACCAAATAATACGATACGTTTACGATACTTCAATGAAATTAGAGAAAGAGATAATGTCACATTTATTCTAGTAGGTTGTGACAGCAATAGAAAAAAAAATGATTTATAAACGAAACAGACGCCAATTTCAGTTTAGGAAAAAGAGACATAATTTTCGATAAAGTATCGAAAATGTGATGTTACAAAATTTCGCCCCTGGTTGTATCATTTTCAACTACTATCGTTTTTTAATCGCGCAATACTTTTTCGAGAATGAAATGTCAGCTAGATTTATTAATATCGCGATTCGAAAATGATATAACATACCGCCATTCGACTTTTTTTTGAATTTCAAACGATTCGAACATACGACGGGCCAGGTTCCACTGTAGATTTTAAGTTTTTCAGAAAATATCCTGCATTCGGTTTTCTGTATAGTTTTACTTGTATTTTATCACTTTGAAACAAATTAAACTTAGATTCGTCAACAAATGTACAACACCTTTTCGACGTCAACACCTTTTTCTTTATATTATCTAGCAAATTGTGACAGGAATAGTGCCAGGATGTAATTGTGTTCCTCTAAATTGGATTAATTGTTTTTGTAACTGAACTGCATTCAACCTCGGATATTCAACCCCATTCCCACTTCCCTCAAAATAAATTTTCCAACAATGAATGATAATTTCCTAGGTCATTCACTCTTAAACTTTCAATTCTATTGTCTTTATAATATCTGTTGCAAATTTTTTGTACAGTACATTTTCGCAGATTTAGTATATCTGCAAATTTTTGTAAATATTTGTATTCTCTGGGAGATAAATCACTAATCTTCGAATATTGATCGAAATATTTTTTCCCATTTCGAAAACTAATAGTAAGTTAATTTTTTGATCGTGTTTATTTCTATTTTACGCGCTAAATTGAAAACCAATCTAACTTTTACTGTAAAATAATTTAACAAACCTATGGTCGACACTTCTTTTTAATGACTAAAACAAGTGTCTCCATACCGTATAAAAACGAAGGTTCCTGTCTAATCTTTTATTTTATTATTTTTATTTTTTCCCCTGAATTTACAGTTATTTTTTGCGACATTTAGTTAATTCAAGGATGTTCCTAAAATGGTGACTTATCCTTATTGAACGTTAAAAACGAATATTGTTTTGTGATAATCGATTGAGGAGGTTCTAGTCAAAAATCAAATCGTATAAAACCGAATGCGTCTTCTACTGTAAAAGAAAGTATGAGACATATTAAATTCTGACTAAAAAAAATATTTACGTTATGAAGAGGTCTAAATATTAATTTACACTGGGCAGCAAAACGATTGGAACTGTTTAGCACTATGTGTAAAAAACGAAACGTTTTAATCTATATTTTTTTTCCCAGAAATTACATATTGTTTATAAATTTTTATTTCAATTTCAAATTTACTAATTGGCAGACACCGAATAAAAATGAACTAGATAGAAATATAAATACTAAACAGCAAAAAAATTAATTAAGTATAATAACCATTATTTTTGATAACCTCCCGACATCTTCTTGGCATTGACTCAATGAGCTTCCTAATTTTTTAACAGAAATTTCAGTCAAAGCGTTTTGAAGCTCTCTGTAAAGTTCATCATTGTTTTTAAATGTTCCATGCAATCTTGATCGTCAACTTGCTTCTACAAATTTTCGATAGGGTTTAGAAATGGTTATTTCAGCAGGATAACGATCCGAAACATACTTGGAGGTATGTTTCGGATCGGTATTCTGCTGAAACAACCATTTTAATGGGATATTTTTGCAGGCAACAATTGGTGCTCTAAAATGTCCCGTTATACAACAAAATTAAGCAGCAAAAATATGTAGCTAATAAAACTGGATTACTGGCGTTTAAAGACTGATAAAAATGGTTTTGACCCAAGTAAAATATGGTGTGATATACAAAACTCAGTCTTAACTCTGTCAACACTTTTATTAGTTTGAGGTTTCTTTCGGTAGCCGAATTGTAAACAAACATCAGTTTCTCTGTTATCCTATTGAAGTATAACGGTCAGTTAGTAAAATTATATTTGTAATTTAGCATAATAAATTTCAAATCAGATATACAAGTTTAAAGTGATCATCAATCAAATAATTTGCGGATAAAATGACTTATTCGGTGAATGAATCATTAGTAGAAATGGCTAATTTTAGTGTTTTAAAGGTAAGATACCGGCTTGAAGTTAAAGGCGACGTGCAAATTATTACCCTGGTTATCCTTAAAAAACATGTTAAACAACATTACAATATATTTGTTTAATAAAATTGCAATATAATGGCTGGGTTCAAAACCACTCATAATTTACGTAAAAACAAAACTAATCAGACGCCCGATTTTGGTCGAAAACTTAGGAGAAATTAAGAGTTTTATCTTTGTTTCACATACGCACAAGACGTAAATATCAAATTTCTTCGCTGTTTGTATCATAAAAAATTTCGATTAGTACGTACATAAAACAACAACAACAGTAAAATTCCCAATTTTAAGTCTCATTTTCCGACCAAAATCCGTGCACAGGTTAAATAACACTCAAAAAAACTATTTCGAAAAAATATATGCCTGCGATTAAACAATAAAATAACTAAGCAAAGAATTATTCGAAGCAATATTTTCGACTGATCAAAAAAACTAAAACAAAATTATGAAAATTTCATAAGTTTTATTATTTTGCGTTTTACTTAAAAAGTACAATAGTTGTAGTAAAAAGCATAATTACAATCGGCGGCTTATATGAGGAAAGAAATTTAGCAATGGAGATTTGTGCCTTAAAGTCATTTGTTTATAGTTTTAATAGATTCATCAGTATCTCAGGCAAGCCGAGAAGGCAATCTCTAATAATCCAGGTACTCTAGCAATTAACGTTTGCAATCCCGAAAAAACGGGATTCTGGAAGACTGGGATTCTGGCAAATTCTGAAATTTCGGGATTATATATAAATAGTCATGGTTGTTTTTATTTGTTAATTACATTAGATTGTACATATCTTTTCGAATAAAATAAAAGGAAAACAAAAAACGAACAAAATCTTTAGACAAATTTTCAAACAAAAAGCAATCATTACGACTTGCGCCTGGAATTTATAAATGAGTACGAGTAAAATAACAATAAAAACTTTCAATTACAACAACAAAAATGCTTAAATAAAAATGATTTATGATATTATTTGACGTAAGTTGAAAATTGTAAAGCCACCATAATCCCCCCCAGACCTGCACGTTCCACGTTTCGCGGAACTTAACTTTTAAAATCCATTTAGGGGCACAATACCTGATGTAAAGTAATGATTACAACAACAAATAAGAATCCTTTTACCAGTGTGTGTCTGTTTAGGTAATCGAAACTTATTTTCCATTTTTGTGTACTTTTAATCACTGTATTTAATTTTAACTTTAAACAAATGAGAATAATAATTTTTCTTTTTGTGATAATTTTATTTTTATTTTTGAACTAGTTTCGAATCTTCACTCTTCATCAGCTAATTCGCTATTCTCGAGAATAATTAGCTGAGAAGAGTGAAGACTCGGGACTAGTTCAAAAATAAAAATAAAATTATCACAAAAAGAAAAATAGTTATTCTCATTTGTTTAAAGTTAAAATTAATCGAAACTTATCTGCCCTGTAGGTCACAAAAAAATAATTTAGACATAAATCAACTGAAGTATTTGTTATTCCAAAGTAAAACTAGAATAATGTCACAGAAGTACAAGACCAGGTTACTGTTCACTACAAATATTTTGCCAAGATCTTTTACATTCGTCAACGTGACTTTCTTGTCCCAAACGAGGAGGACCCAAATGATTCACATTGTTAACACAAGAGGGACCCAATCTAATTGAAAGAGAGGGCATTTTGCTTTATTAACCTAGCCCCTAACCGGTATGTTATTTAAATAGGACTTCACTATCACAAACCTTGTTGAAAATGAATAAACATAACAAGAAGAAATTTAATTTAGAGATAAATACTAGGTGTGCAACTAAATTTTCGGGTCTTTTTGAAAAATGAAAAATTTCAATAGAAATATAAAAAATTGTGTATTCAAAGGGATGTCCTTCGCTATCTACACATTTCTGCCATCTCTCTGACAATACGTGAACACCACGACGATAAAACGACGCGACTTTGGATCGAAACCATTCATCCAACCAATTTTGCACTTCTTACGAAGTGTAGCAAAGCCAAGCCATGCGCTATCGACTGGAACAAGTGATAATGCCCATTGATAGTTTCGCCCTGTTTCACCAGTTCATAGTACACGATTCCTTTCTGATTTTGCTCTCCCAGAACAAATGACGGCTATAACCGTCATTAGCGCGAATGTGGTAGGACGGCTATTGAGCCGTCATTTATCTCTGTAGGCGGAAATATATCGAATTGTTAAATATGAAAAATCAAAAGAACAAAACACAATGTGGAATGTCACATCTTCTGGAATGTCACATCTTTTTTATCTTCAATGTATTACTGAATAATTAACAAATAAATGAATTAGTATACACTTCATACGAATGATGTTCCTTTTTTTATTAATTAAATTATGCAGGACGGCTATAGCCGTCATTTGCCTACATATCACCTCCGACGCCTATAGCCGTCCTTTGCATCAACAGGTTAATGCCCGATCTTGAGTTTGCGTATCATCTTCATCCAATAACGCCTGCAGCTCGGTGTCTTCATTGGTCTTCCGGAGTGCTTCTTGTCCTCAATGTCGAAATTGAGACTTCTGAAGCGTTTAAACCAATATTCACAGGTAGTTTTCGATGGTGTATGTTCGCCGTAGGCCTACTCAAGCAAATGGCGTGCTTTGGCTGCAATTTTTTTTTTCAAGTTAACCCTTTGTTTCGAAATGTACATAATAATGTACATAGATTTTCTATCACCAATAACTTGCATACAAATGTATTAGAATTAAAAATGCCGTATTTGCGCAAGCGCTGGTTATTTTCGATTTTCCATGCGTTTGTTGTTATATTGTTCAAATAAGAGTGATTTATGAACGAGAGTTCAAGTGAAATTTTATCCTAGTCAATATTCGTGTTTTTAAACTTAACTCTAGATAGTTAAAATTGTTTTAAAATTCTAAATATTTGTGTTACATTCATCATAAAGGTGTAAATATTGGTATAATAATTGATTTTTTGTGATTTTACAATTAGCATTTTATGTAAAGAGGTAAGAAATTTAATGTACATAAAAATGTACAATCCGTACAAAGAGTAATGTACATGATTTATTAAATGTACATTTATATTTGGCTAATTTCTTTAGGAACATGAATCGTAAATATAGAACAGACCAAGAACTAATTGATATTCTTAGGATGTGGGATTCAGATTTGAAGGATTTTGTTGAACAAGACGCATTTGATTCTGCAGACCAAGATGTTGCCCAAGTTATTGCTATTGGAACGGACGAGGATGCAGTTTAACTAGATGACAATGTTCAGTTTGAAATAACTGATAACATGGAAAACTTTCAGTACACGAAAAAAGAAAATATCAAATGGAGCCGGTTACAATTTTATCCACAAATTTCGGAATTTCGTCCAAGTGTCGGGTCATATGATATTCCACCCATTAAAACTCTGTTGGAGTATTCGAAAACTATTTGCCGGACAAAATTTTTGAACAAATTGCTTTTTTCACTAACTTGTACGCAGAACAAAAAATGAGAAGCAACTACAAACACACCAACACATCCGAAATAAAAGTTATTTAGGCTACAAATAGCAATGGGGTGTTTCAAACTTCCAAGAATCCGGTATCACTTGGGATTGAATTATTTAGAGGTACTATGACGAGCGACCAATTATTTCAGCTTCGAAATAATCTTCATATAACTAATAATCTAGATATGCCAAAAAATTGTGCGGACCGGTTTTATAAATTTCGTCTTTTCATGGATTCTATTCGAACGTATTTATTATCATTAGAAATAAATGAACCATCAGTATGCATAGATGAGCAAATTATTCCTGTAAAAGGCAGGCTTTTTATCAAAAAATATATAAAAAGAAAGCCAAATCCTTGGGGCATTAAAATCTACGTACTTTGTGGTAAATCAGGAATGCCATACGATTTTTTCCTGTACCAAGGAACTAAACCAGGCGTACCAAAAAATTATATTAATACATTTGGATTCGGAGCTGCCACAGTATTGCATTTGACTAATCGCCTTAAGAAACCAGGCCATTACCTTTATTTTGATAATTTTTTTTACTTCTTACCAATTATTGGAGGTTCTAAGAAATAAAGAAATCAACGACGCTGCAGGCACCGTTAGAGTTAATAGATTTATTTGCTAATCCACCTTTAATTCCAGATACCGAATTTAAGAGAAAAAAACGAGGATACTCGGACAGTGTCACAAGTGCTGATGACAAAATAGCGACTGTGAAACGGTTGGACTCGAAATCAATTCATATTGCTTCAAACTTTGTAGGAATTGGTACTGAGGATGAAGCCAAAAGATAGGACAAACAGTCAAAATCATTCGTACGAGGGTATATCAAAAAGTCTTGCAATATCATATGAAAAAAAGAGTGAGTGAGACAACAATATATTTTTCAAAACCATTTTTTGTCGCGATGAAACTTCTAGAAGAACGTTTCGATGTAAATTTTACAGTTCGTTTGTTTTTGTCAATTTAGTAACACGTGTTTTGAATTTTTCTTAAAATGAATGAAATTAAATATCGCGCCGTTATTAAATTTTTCTGTAAAGATGGACGAAATGCAATTTTTATATTCAACTATATATCAAAAGTTTACGGCGAATCTGCACCATCATATGCCACAGTAACAAGGTGGGTTAAATTATTCAAAAGTGGTCGGGAGTCATTAGAAGACGACAACCGCTCGGGTCGGCCAGCAGATGCTATTAGCCATGAAAACGTAATTTTGGCCGAATCTATTGTATTGGAGGACCGGCGTATTTCTGTTCCACGGTTAGCGTGGAGACTTTCTCTTTCATACGGTACCACATATACTATATTACATGACCACCTTCACATGTCGAAAGTAAGTGCGCGAGCGCGATGGGTTCCCCGTTTGTTGAATGCAGAACAAAAAAAAAATGCGTGTTCAAACTTCAAAGGCGATTTTAGATATGTACAAAGAAGTTCCAGAAAATTTCTTGGATAACATAATAACAGGCGATGAAACATGGCTTCGTCACTGGGATCCGGAATCCAAACAAGAATCGATGCAATGGATTAAACGTAGTGAACCACCACCAAAGAAATTTAAAACTCAACCGTCTGCTGGTAAGATTTTGGCAACAATTTTTTGGGATGCTGAAGGAATTTTGATAATCGATTATATGCCACCGAAAACCACAATCACAGGCATATATTACGCAGAGGTTTTGCGAAAATTGAAAAAAGCGATCCGGGAAAAACGGCCAAGGAAAGTTAAGAAAAAAATCTTGCTTCTTCACGACAATGCACCAGTACACAAGGCTAATATTGCTCAAGCTGCATTAAAGGACTGCGCCTTCGTAGAAATTCCGCATCCACCGTACAGTCCAGACTTGGCACCCAGTGACTACTTTCTGTTTCCCAATTTGAAAAAAACACTAAGGGGCCGGAAATTTTCCAGTGACTATGAAGTACACTCTGTTGTAAATGAATATTTTATGGAGCAAAAGAAATCTTGTTTTTTAGAGGGTTTAGGCAAGTTAATTGATCGATGTGACAAATGTATAAACCTTAAAGGAGATTATGTCGAAAAATAAAAATATTGCTGTCTCACTCACTCTTTTTTTTCATATGATATTGCAAGACTTTTTGATTTGCCCTCGTATATGTAAAACGACCAGAGATTATTAAGCCATAGATCAACTAATTAGTTACTACAGAACATTCATTATTACCAAAAAGTGGTACCTTCGTTTATTTACGCATTTTACAGATTTTGCAGTTACTTCATGTTAGCTAGAATACCAGCAGCACTGCATTAAAAACAATATAGATCAAAAAAATGTTTTAGATTTATTACATTTTCGAATTTATTTAGCTCAATCCCTTGTACAAGCTAAAACGGATGCTAAAAGCGCGGTCGCCCTTCGAATCCAGAGAACATGGAGCCAGAAAGCTCGCCTGATACAATGCCGCCAACAAAGCGAAACTTTGAGAATAAGCCTCTTAAAGAAATTCAGCTGAATAGGATCGACCACATGCCACAACACAATCAAAAAAAGAAGCCAGTAGATGCAAAAATATACGAATTCTAAAGGCAGTTCCCACTTTATATGCGATAACTGTATGGTACATTTATACCTCAGTAAAGGCAGACATTGGGCCTATTTTTTAATTCAACCTGAGCAAGCAGTGCGCTGTCAAAAAATATTCTGTGTTTTTTATTCAACCTGAGTAATTTTACTCTGCACACTGCGTTTCTATTTGTGAACTGTGCTGACATGTTCTACCATCACATTTTCGATACTTTATCGAAGATTTTGTCTCGCTTTCCTAAACTAAAATGGACAACTGTTTCATTTATGAATTATTTTTTTTCTATTGCTACCATGACCTACTGGTACAAATGCTAACAAATTGTCTTTCTCTAATTTCGTTCAAGCATCGAAAACAAATTGTTTCGTGATAGAAATGGAGTATAATATCACAATTTTTTAATCTAGCAACCTGGTAAATGATATAAAATGTGAAATAGTGTCACATTTTATTCTAAAGAAGCGAGACATAATCTGCGATAAAGTATCGAAAATGTGATGGTAGAACATGTCAGCACTGTGCTTACACCGAGCTTACTCGGTTCTTCAAATTTTACTCTGAAATTAATGTCAGTGTACGAAGAGTGTGCAAAGTAAAAAACAATTTTTTACTCTATGCGCACCGGATAATTTTACCCAGTACAACCTTTGCTCGGTGTACACTACCCGGGGTAAGCCTGCTTGCTCGGGTTGAATTAAAAAATAGGCCCATTGTTTCTTAATGTATAATTAAAAATGTATGTGAAGACATAAATTTATAAAATAAATACATTTTTTTTTTACCTGAAATCCATCAGTTTTCTTTAGTTTTTATATGAGCTCCAATTGGAATAGTAACAACCGGCAGTTCGGAATGTACATATAAATGTACATTCTCCAAAAACATCCCCCATACATTTTGTAATCATTTTTCTAGCCAGATGACTTATTTAAGGTGTATAAGTAGTAATTTAGATAACAAAATATTTTTCCGGCCCCTCTTGATAAAGTCCGAATGAAAGGATTAAAGCATAAAAGCAAAGCTTCTCGCAAATGCTGTTTGTTTGGCACAAAACTCGACATTTTCGTTGTCCACGCTATCAACAAAACACAACTTCTGGCATAAATGTGAACTAGATGTGTCGCTAGCACCATCTATGTGTTAAACCCGGAAATTTAGTTGCGCAGCTGATACATAAGTCATTGGGGTGAATTCAATTAATTAGAATATTTTCCTGGTGTTATAAATTCAAATGAGTTTATTATGTTATTTTGATATTTGTCAATTATTCCAGTGTGTAGCGATTTTTAAAGCTGCATCTTAAATTATACAAGATATTAGTTTACGTTATACGTTCAACAATTTCATTTTAAATCACCCTAGGACACATTTTTCTGAAGTGGATAATTTCAGTAACTCATATAAATTCAGGTGAACCGAAGGGCCTTATTATATTCGCAATTTGCCTATACTTTGTGCAGTATTAAATTCGATCCTAAATTAAATACTTTCATAGAATACAGTTTTTCATAATAAAAAGGCAAAACTATTTTCATTAATCCATTGGGGATTCATTAATCCAAAAACAACCACATTCGATTGTTCCAACACGTATAAAATTTTAACGACACAAAATTATAAAATATTGTACCCTTCACAAGGCATAGCGAATG
Source organism: Nephrotoma appendiculata (assembly GCA_947310385.1). NCBI lineage: Eukaryota > Metazoa > Arthropoda > Insecta > Diptera > Tipulidae > Nephrotoma > Nephrotoma appendiculata. The sequence continues at coordinate 363,830,626 of OX371223.1, read as the reverse complement.
AATTACTTACTCATTAATATTAGTTGTCACCTTGCATAACATATCAAAATAAAATACATATAAACAAACATCTGGCCCCCTATTTATAGAGAAAACGATATATGCATAACAACACTAATACACAGGTACAGCATGATTTATATTCTTTATTAATGCGGACACACACAAGCCCACAAATTTTATATATGCAATGCGACGATAAATAATAATTTTTGTTGTATTTTTTTTAAAGCTTACTTTACCTTCTGATTGTCTTAATTTATTGAAAATTCTCTCATTTTCTCTTTTCAGCTTGTTTGATATAAAGACAGAATTGTTTGTTTGATACAAAATCATCTCAACACAAATAAAAACCAGTTTTTATTTAATAAAATCAAATTGTCGAGACAGTTGTTTTCTTTTTTTCGCCTACAATATATGAACTTGACTGAATATATGTATACAAATTAGAATGAGAACGAGCAATATGGTTACTGATATGTTTGCCTCTATTATTTGTATACTTTTAAATTGATTTTATATATATATATATATATATATATATATATATATATATATATATATATATATATATATATATATATATATATATAAACTAACTAATACATTTACTCCAAATGTAATTATTTATTTATTTTTATATACAATTTGTTTGTAATTGATGTGTGTGTATTATTGTCGGTTCTTTATATGCATATATATATATATATATATATATATATATATATATATATATATATATATATATCTCACACGTGTTTCCTTAGCAACTTCATTTATAATTTGTTGTTTTTGTTTAAGGTGATTAATAAATGGTGGCTTAATTAACACCCTATTATTCCTAGGCAACAACTCTTTTTAGAGTTAGAGACTATTTTTCAAAATACAATAATTTAATCTGTCCGTTCTGCATCCCTTTCTAAACTTGTATAATTTATAAATAGGATTGGGCACTGTCTCGGCATCGGTATTGTGTAATTTCTACCTTTATCAGAACACCCCACAGGTGAAATGACGTCGTTAATTGATAAATTTGTTTTGATTCTAATAAAATTATTTAATAATTGTTTTTTGGAAATGAGGGGGACAAAATAATAAACCCCAATACAATTATCCTTGATGTAAATAAAATGGTAGTTGAAGGTGAAAAAAAAATATAGGGTGGAATGGTTACGATGTTTTGTTATGTAACATATTCAATGTGCCGAAGATGGAGGTATGTCAAGATATTAAACATGATTATGTATGAATCAACATGTTGTTGTTTTTGGGTTTATTGATTTCTGATTTTGATATTTTTTTTTGTTTGAAATGTTTTGCATTTTAGAGGGGTGCACACGATGAATAATAATTATTCAGTATTTGATATTCGAGGGTGACTGAATTTAAAAAACGGGGCTTCGCATGATGAATCTATAGATTAATTGTCCATTTTAATGTATTTTGAAATGATACTTGTCTCTCGACTGTCATTTAGATAAACTTTTAGCGACTGCCAGAAACAAAAAAATATATCACCAACACTAATAAATTGCCAAAACATATTTATTATCAAGTAACGCAAAATACATATACCTATATACATATATATACATCTATGACGTCATAAGATGTGTGGTCGTCTGATCTATATGTAAATATCAAAATGAATATTAACCCAAACCGTATTCGATAGTTGTTCAAGGACTTATTGTGTTGTAAATAGTTCGCAATTTTTTTTAGTATGTATAAAAGCATGGTCATTTAAAAACAGAAAATGTACATATTTTATTTTTAAAAGAAGTATTAAGAATTTATTAAACTTTTAGTTTGCGCGAAAAGCGGTTGACCTATCCTACCCAAGTAGTTTCTATAAATAACTATCATTAAAAATTTGACGGATGTGTCGTGGATTCGTATTATACCAAGTCACAAGTACTTGTTAACTAACTATCGAGAATACTGTCATTTGTACGTTGTACCTTAATAAATGTACGGAAGATGACATGAAGGTAATATTCTGCTTCTTTCTGTTTATAGTTTTAAAAATAATCTAGCACTTTTTTATAAATACGCGTATATACGTTTTGTTGTTGCTAGTGCATTATAATAATAAGTAATCAGCAACCGCAACACACACACACACACAGCGACGACGATGGAGCAAAAAATCTTATAGCAACAACAATAATATCCAGAAAAAAAACTTTTCCTTTTCATTGCGTTCAAGAGGAAAAGGTTGAAATGGAATAAAATAAATTTCCTTGAAAATTTTGTTTTTGTATTTTTGCCATATTTGCTATAGAGATGTAATACAAATGTATTTGTGTTATTCAATTTAAAAAAAAAAACAAAAAAAAAATTGTCATAATGTGTATAAATAAAGCAGTCTGAAAATATATCTTCATCTCAATTTCGCATGCGCGATATGCACACATACAACACAGTTCGTCAGCCTTTTTTGACTCTAGGTGTTGTTGTTTTGCGTTTTAGCAACCTTTTTTTTTGCACTGCCGTTGCCGTAGTAGCGTATTTGATTTGTACAGGGTGACCAGATTAATAAACGCTTTTTATTCAATTGTAAAAGTATGTAAAATTTTTAAAAATTCATGATCCATATAAAAACCATATAAAAATGGTACTTACGGCTGCATTCCTTGCCGCGGTCATATATTGATTTTGCGGCGCAAGCACGCTCATCGGCGGTTGCCCACCCAAATAAACCAATTGCTGTTGCTCCTTGGGCACACCGCCAACGCCATTCAAATTCACACTATGCATATGATCATACATACCACCCTGTGTCATTTGCGGTGGCATTTGCATTTGAGGTGGTGGCGGTGGTAGACCACCGCCGCTATTATTAAGTGCATGATTTAACATTTGCTGTGTATTCATGTGATTTTGTTGCAAACCCATGCTATTATGATTTTGCTGTTGATGCATTTGATGATGTTGCTGCTGCTGCTGTTGTTGCTGCTGAGATTGCATTTGCATTGGCTTGATTAGATTCGTTGAATTTGTTGTTGTTTGCAATTGTACACCGCCACCGCAAGTTTGTGTTGTATTTATTAATGATGGATTGTATTTCCATTTGTCTTGATTCTGAAAATAAAAAAAAAAAATAAAATAGCACAATTATAAAATTATTTCCGCGGTGTAATTTGCATATTAATGTAATATTTGACGTCCATAAATTACATCGAACAATTTATGATGTCTAAATCTGAAGGTCACAAGACATAAACTGAGCGATCTTATCTTTGCTCTGACTTTTCGTATTTTGTTATTTTACGATTGAACGAAGATCATAAAATATGTTGCAATTTGAAAAAAATTTTTGAACCGGAAAATTATTCTCATATTCGACTGACTAACTTTTTTAAGTCTCATTAGCACACACATGTTTAGTCATGTATCATAAAAAACCACAGGCACACAAAGAAATTTGCAATATTGATCCATATCCCAAACAAAAAATACATTAAATTCCAAAAAAAATTAAAATTCTGTGAATTTGTTGCATCAGATGGCAACCAAAAGCGCTCATAACATCAGCAGAAACAAAATCAAAATATATTTTATTCAAATTTAATAGTTAAATTTTGGCATTTTGGAATCGATTGAAGCTATAAAAATAGTCACGGTATATACAGAGGTAAATTTCATAATCAAAATTGCTTTTATAAAGTTATTTGTTTTTATTTACGGCATAGTTTTTCATATAAATGACATGATTTTATAAAAAGGCAATAAATTTGTTTTTCTATATACAAGTGTACCTATTGGAAAATGAAAAGCTAATAAAACAACAATTAAAAAACATCCACATCTATATTCATTATTTATGACGCGTCGTAAAAGAAAGTCGGCTTCTTAAATATTACCAGACATCGGGTGGGTGCTAGATACGACTTTAGTCAAACCAAGACCATTAACCCTGAGAAATCTGAGATGTTTTACATGATAAATATCGACATAATTATCAAGAAAGTTTATTGAAATTGGTTGTCGCGATTTCATCATTTGCTTTTTGGTATTGTTTATATTTACTTAAATATTTATCTCAAATTTAATTGTATTATTGGCATATAAAATTGCGACCTTAATAGTTTCATGCCTTTAGTAAGGATGCTAACAAATCCCTCTCTAATAAAGAAGTGTGATATTGTAGACACAAAGAAATTAAGCGGACCGAAAGTAGAATGTATGATATAGTAAATGATTCATTAATCACCCGGGCACGTCAAAGAAGAAGAATATCGAAACTTAAAAAGAATGACTGGTTCTATAACGATAAAATATTATATAAAAGGGGTTTGTGACACAGTGACAAAATCTATGAAATACCAGTTCGTTTCTAGTTTGTCAATTTTTTACTTTTTTACATAGTAAAATAAAATCCTTGATAAAAAATATTGACCTCGAAATTTTTGAAGATTTACCATTTGCTATAACGCGAAGTTAAACACACTTTTTTTTTTAAATCTATGTGTGTGTACGTGCGTACGATTCCACGCAGACTAAATGCCTCTAGCGTCTATACAGCCCAGGAGAATTGACAAGATCAGGAGTAGGGAATCCAAGTCGGTTCTACCCGACTTCGTATAGTTGGGCAATTACTCACCCCCAGAGACACCCGAAACCATCGGGCATCGCCACAAACAACCGAAACCGACAACCCTCCTATGCATCTGAACGAAAATGGAAAAAACATAACCGTATGTACTAGAGAATCCAATTACCCGACTAGGGAATCCAATTACCCGAATTTCGGGTACCCGACTTTTGGTTCCTTTTTTTACCATTACCGGTTTCTACAAACATACGTTTTTATTTTTTCCATTTTCGTTAAGATGCATAGGAGGGTTGTCGGTTTCGGTTGTTTGCAGAATTTCCCGAAGGTTTCGGGTGTCTCTGGGGGGAGGGGGTTAGTAATTGCCCAACTACACGAAGTCGGGTAGAACCGACTTGGATTCCCTAATCAGGAGAATTGACTGATCTTGAGCTTTTCTCATAATTCGAAGATTCCAATGATTTTAGTCTGAAATCAGCACACCGGAGGTGGCAGCGTCCCTATACGAGCTTTTCGATCTTTGCAAATATTTTGAAAAGTGCATCATTTATGAGAAAAACGACTATCTACAATAGTGATCCAGATCAGTTTTCAAAATTTTAGCGGAAATGACCATTTGACAAAAACTATTTAACAAAAATGTTGCCCCTGTACAGCCCATACGGATTGATTAATCGGGATGAAACGTCAGCTTTTGCCATTGTTAATTGGTAGATCTTAGTGATTTTTCGGCGACATCGGTCCACCGGAAGTGGCAACTTCCAAAAGAGCTTCTTTGTTTTTTTTGCAACAACAAAGATTGTAAATTAAATTTCAAACAAAATTATCAGATAATTTTTTAAATTTTTACGGAGAAGGAAAATTATGATAAAAAAAAGATCCTTATGAAATTTGGTGGAAATCTGTGTACCGGTGTGGCAGCTTCAATGGGAGCTTTTTCAGTTTTTGCAATAATGATGAAAAATTTAGCATTTACAAAAACCGACAAAGAATTAAAAAGATTTAAATAAATTTAAAGGTTAAATTTTCAACCAACAAGGGTTAGCCTTGTTACTTTTCTGAAATTTAAACAGGGATAATGTGTTTTGATAGAGTTCTACCAAAAGTCCGGTAAGTTTAATTTTTCGTTTTAGAAATCAAGAGTGTGTAGTGTGTGTGACAACTAAGGTGAAAAAAATAATCAGAGCCGTGGAAAAATGTCATTTTGATATTTTGAACACTTTGTGATTGACGTTGTCACATATAAATAAAAGATTAACCAGTCGGTTCTTAAGAGCTTAAGTTACACTCAATTTTGGCCATTTGTATTACTGTAAGTGAACAGTAAAACTTTACTACTGGTCGCCTTAAAGCTTGCACAAAAGGATTGTGAAGCGTGTAGAAATGCATCAAAGCAAGTTTGACGAGCAAGCTTGCTATGCCCGATTGGAGCTATATGGGCACCTTGGGTTCCCTGACCGGTGGCAATAACTTAAATATAATCACGATGCCAACATTTGGAGGACCTGAATGGGCCTTGGGCCGATAAAAAGAGAAACTTTGGTCCACACAATACTGCTTACCCATCGCTAACTCATCACTCTGTACACACAGTAAATACAGAATAAATGCCGCAACCGCAACAGATCAAGTTAGAAACGACGACTAAAATATAAAAGCGACACGACGACTATATATAAATTTTATATTTTTACACAGTTGAAATTTTTTCTGTTATGCGATGCTATTAACATCGCATATACATCCGACATAAGCTTGTTTCGATTTTCGAAGTAATCATTGCATCGATTATTACTTTGATCCTGCTTACGTTGAAATCGAAAATAAAATGCAATTTACATCAATTTCTTACAAATGCATTTTGCATAAGAAAGCAATAAATGGAGCAAAATTGCATCGAAAACAATCGATGTTAATTACACTAAAATCAATAGTTTAATGAAAAATGCATCATAATGAATTTCGTTACTAGTAGCATTAATAGTTGCTTTCCAATCGACCACCGCAAGTACTTGTAAGTGCGAAAAATGTGTATTGGCTAAAGTGTGGATTGGAAAGCACAAAAAAATTACAAAAGCAAAACATAACCTACAAATGAGCAGTTTATTTGTGATAACTTTTTAATAAAAAAATATTTATACCAGAATTTTATTAGCCCATCACATACGACTTTCAATTAAATTTTTGACAGAAAAATACTACACACAATCACCTAGCGGACATATTTATCGTAACTGCTTCCAACTACTCACAATAAAAAGGTAGAACAGTTGTGAGTAGTTAATTTAGCAAAGGCAAAAACCTTAAGTGCTTATAAGTACTTGCGGTGGTCGATTGGAAAGCAACTAATGTAACACTTAAGATTCGCCATTGCATCGAAAATTATGTTAATGCAATTTGTATTGGTAAATAACAGGTCGATGTAAGGTTGCGTTGAATTCCAATAGAACCAATTTCGATGTTAATAGCGTCAAATTTACATTATAAATGTTTCCTACCAACGAAATTATTCCAATGCAATTTGTATCATATAAAATAAAACCGATGCAAAAACCGGTTAGTTTTATTTTATATACTTCATGAGATTTCAAAATCTCTGTATAAAATTTTAGTTGTCATAGTCACGTCACGACAGACCAGACTGCGCTCACCAAACTGCAAATATATGAAAAACATTTCAAGCTTATATTAAAAGTATGCATACTGCCTTAGCGAATTATTATAAATTCGCTAAAAAATAAATCACCCCAGATTATATAGAAATTTTCTTTCGACACACTACTGCATTAGTTTCAGACGCAATTGCATCGTAAATATTTTCAATGCATGCTTTGCATCAGAATTTGATGCACGATTGCATCGTATATGCCCCGATGCAAGGGTTGCATCATAAACCGCAGCAAAATTTTTAAGTTTTTAATTTTTAACTATAGTTCGTCTCACCGCCGTACGAATAAGACATCACACATCACGTGGCAAAGCCGTCACCATCGATTCCACACATCGATACGACTCCATTGTAGTGGATTAATATTTTATAAATTTATTTTATAAAAATTATAACGATTTTAATTACATATCGACCGCTTCGTGACAATAACTCCTATCTGACAAAACTGAATTGTTCAGGAAATTCAAAAACCTCGTAATCATTCTATATGTTTTCTCCGTTTTTGATGATTTAGATTCGATTTAATTTTTTTTTTCTTGTTTAACAAACCTATTTTAATTATTTGTAAGCTTGCGTCTAATAGTGCGTCAGAATTTCTTATCAAAATCTCATTGTCACAAAATTGTCAGATATGATGTATTGTCAGTGTCACGAAGCGGGCGATATATTTAAAAAAAAAAAATGTTAATTTGTGTGGTGTGGTGATAAAAAGCATGTGGGAGCACCGGCTCACCCACGCGGCAAAATAAATTTCAGTACCGGGTCAGTACCGGCCTTTTGTAAAAGTCGGGTTTTTGTTAAAAATTATTTGATAATAACACTGTGCTAGTTGAAAAAAGTGACAAGCTGGGCACCCAGGAGGTAAACCTAATTCGAGTACGCTGAATTCTCATTTCAAAGTTAGTTCCCATTTTTGAAATATCGCTTTCGACATGTTTTGGCTCTGAGACAAAAATTTGACAAAATATACAGTCATTTTCACGTTGATAGCTCTTGAACCATTAAGATTTTGGTTTTTCAGCGAAGTTGTTCCTATTATTCCGGCCAAATAATTACACCAAGTGGGTTTTTTTTATACAACATGTCGTAAAAAACAGGCATTTTTTTCGTTGTTCACCAATATGAACCATTAAGATTTTGGTTATGCATCCTTCAGCAAAGTTATTGGGCAATTCAACAACTTTGCCGAACATATCAAGACCGAAAACCCACATCCATCATTCATGTGTGTTTTACTTAGGCCAATGTTAGGTTAGGTTGGAGTAGTTCCTTCCGCACACTTAGACCAGTAGTGACTCGTTGTGATACCAAAGGATCCTATTTCCGCTTTACCCCTGTTAAAAACCATTCGGAGCTACGTACGTAGCGCAAAATATCTCGCACTCCACAGTCCGCGAGATCTGAAAGGCTGGCCTTACTGAACACGCCCAAATACCAATGCCCTCTGTATGATAGCGCCGAACACGAGCATAGGAAGTTATCTGAAGTCTGTTTTTCCTTTTCGTCTATGCAACTTCTACAAAGTCATTCGTCTGTAGACCCAGCCTTCTCGAATGTTCCCACATCAGGCACGGTCTTGTAGTTTTGGCAAAAGCTTCTCACAAGACTCCGGCTCCTAGAGAATCTACCTCTAGAGAAACATGGATCCACCTGTTCAGAGATCCGCATACACAGGTAAGGCTAAATACAAATGGAGGCCCGCATACTTAGGCCAAACAGCACACTCATTTCAAATAAGAATCAATGAACACATGAATTGCATAACAAAATTTAAAAAAAGTACAAAAAATCAAGTTTCGCACAACACATAAAAACTGAAAATCATAGGTACACTAAATTCAATAAAAATTTAACCAAGATCTTGGTATAAATTTTGGCCACAGTTTGACTCATGAGTGGCTCTTTTTATGACATTTGTTCGGTCCCCATACCATGAAGCGTACATACAAAGAATTGAAACGGTACAACGTAGATTTTTGCGCTTTGTTCCGCGCGGACTACCTTGGGTGGATGTTTACAATTTGCCTCCGGATCTCGACCGCTTGGAGCTTATTATCTTAAAACCACTAAGTAAGCGACGATCTGTTGCAGGCATCGTCTTCATTCATCAACTGTTATCTGGTGGTGTAGATTCTGCATCTCTACTCGAAAAGGTAAATCTTGATGTAAATAATCGTGCTTTGAGAACGATACCAGCTTATAGAATTGCTCCACACAGAACGACCTACGGCCAGAACGAGCCTATTAAAAGAATGCTTGCGCGAGACTAATAAATATTTCGAATTTTTTGACTACCACATCAGCAAATTCGCTATTAACTTTGCGTATTTATAATTTTTATGCTCTCTCCATTTGCGTTTCCTTATTTTATTTTTGTTTTTTTTTTTATTTCTCTTTTTTTTTGTTTTTTTTTTCTCTTAAAGTTTTAATGCTTGCTCTAAGCAGACTAGCGATCGGTCTCTCCTTTTTTACGATGTATATTCGATCAAGTTTGAACCTAAAGCTACAAATTTAAACATCGAAGATGGGGCTTGAAATTTTGCTTAATGCCTAAATAAAAAAGCTTATCATCACTGATTTGATTTGGGCTAGAATATTTGTATTTATATAGACCTCAAAAGAAAAAAGTTTGAGCCTACAAATTGATTTTCGGCGCACCAGCGTGTTTTGTTTCTCTCGTAATTACTTTATTTTTTTTTTATTTCGTTGCATATTTTGGGACCAAATTTCGTTGCATTTTACTATATAATGCGACCCCAAAAACATCTTCGATGTTAAAAAAAATAACACAAAAATGTAAATGTAGTTGTGGTTTTTCGGTTTTGATATGTTCGGCAATGTTGTTTATCTTGGCTTGCGCTGCAACTTTGCTGAAGAAAGCGAAACGAAAATCTTAATAGTTCAAGATTTGTATAATTTCACAAATCCATGCAAAGCAAATTCGATCCTAAAGACCATTTCTAATGATATTTCTATTTCCCCATACAATTACCTTTAAAATTAGTCATTTCTATGACACAGAAATGGATTAACTAATTTTGGCTTTAAGACAAACCGTTAACCAGAGGTAGATTAACCAGGGATAGTTTCCTATTTTCCATCTACTTAAAGCAGGCCATTGATTTCTATGTAGCAAAACTAATTACAAGTAATGCTCGCTTAACGATCCTTCCAATACATAACGATTATTCGATTTAACGTTTAACTCAAACTGCTGCAAAACTTCGATTGACAAATAACGAATAATTTAATCGTTTGCGGTGTACGCCGATCCACGCAGGAAATGGTAAACCTTCGCGAATCGTATTTTTTTAAAACTTTCCAACTTGAAAGAGTGGTGATGCAATTTTCAAGAATTGACTTCGTATTAAAGGTCCTAATGTATATACTATTCAACAGTTTTATAAACGAATCGTGGTACAAAAATAAAATGAAACATCCCCTTTTTTGGTAATCAATGGGATATTTTTTATTTATTTACAGTTTAATATGTAGTTTGAACGTTGCAGCAGCAGATATTCAGTATTCCAACAAAAAATTTAAGCCCAGATATATCTAGTCCCTTGATAAAGGTGGCTTCAATCTGTGTTAAAGGACAACTAACTTTTGGACTGTATTTTTTAATTCGACCGAAAATTTGTTAAATATTAAAGGAATAAAAAAGTTTCGGCAAATTATATTTGTAAAATTAAAAATTAAATATTCTATGAATTGGATTTCTGTGAATTGAACTTTGTTTATCAATGAGCATAACATTAGTAAGCCCGTTGTATACAGTTTTATAAAGCTTTAAGTTTATAAAAATAATTTACTACTAGCTGAGTTTAATAATTTCAGAAAACGTTTGCCTAAATTTTAACTTGGTGGTGAATCAGAGCCACAGGTTCTAAATGTAAAACATTTATTACTACGCTTGTAACTTATTTATTATTGTGGAGACCCAAGTTTCGTGGTTCCTCTATGTCTCGATTAAAAATGGTTTAATCAATATAAAATCGTTATAAAATCACAAATTGTCCAGCATCACCAAACACTATAGGTAACTATAGGCACTTAAATGAAGGCTTTACTTCGCAAGTCAACCTTAATTTTGGCGACTATCCTTCGCATGCAAAAAGTAGAAACGAAAAAAGCGATATGAATTAAAATTGCACTTTACAGTAAGACCTATCATTTCTCAAATTCGACCATATTCTACAAATTAACAAGTTCTAAGTATATAGAAACATTAAACAAACTGGAAAATCGAGTACATATGGAAAAACATTGTGAGAAAAAAAACTACATACTAACACCAATTATATAAAATCTGGCAGTCGAGTACAAAAGATGGGGTTTCATTCAAAGAACAATATATAATATAAAGATATGAGTAAAATCGAACAAAATCCGATTACCACTTTACAGATTTTTTTATACAAATTTTAATCTTTTTTCTCGTATTTTTTATAATAAAATTTAAACTTTTTTGTTGTAATTTTTAAAATATATTCCAGCAACAAAGTTCAGTGTAATTATATATATTCGAGTCTGTGTACCGACAAAACTAAAAATCACTTAAATTTGCTTGTATAGAGCTTATAAAATATTTCGTATTACGATTGTTTTAATATAATATCCTCAAAAATCAATTAGATAAATTGAAAAAGTTTTGGATACTTTTTTGTTGTTGTTTTAAAATAAATTTTATTTTTTTTGTATTTCGATTCGATAAAAATATAAAAATAAAATGAAAATTTCCAAGAATTCAAAAAGCTCATTTAATTAATACACACATTTTATTGTATATAGCAAAAAAAAAACCAAACATAAAAGCTAACATTTTTAAAATGTTGTATGTACATTTATATATAATTATATACTCTGTATCAGGCAGAGAAAGACGATATATTCACGCAATGGACAGTAGTTCTACCGAAAATCGATCGACTCAAATGAGGCAATACGATTAATGAGCTGATTTTCAAATAACCAGTGCAAATTTATTATAATACTGATAAGTCAAACATGTTACGACTCATCAGTTTATTTCCAAGTATTCGAGATTCAAAAATCTCGTGAAACTGTGATGTTTGAAGTGGTCAATAGTGGATTCAAATCCCACCAGATACAGCTACAAATAATTTTTAGAGTTTGTTTCTTTGAGCAAGAACAATTTGATGGGAATTTAGTACTAGGAAATAGTTCAATTATGGAATAGGACAAACCGTAAAATTGTTGCTGTACTTTTAAAAAGCGAGGTAAATTTTTCATTACTTCTTCTTTTATTTCTTTCATAAAAAGCCATACCAACAAGATAAAAGACAAGTATTTTTTAAGGTCAAAATATTCCTGAATTTATTACCATACAAATAATTAATAAGTCTAGATTGCTACCGCACATTGCGATGTAATTTTAACAGACGAAATTTACAATTTTATTGAATAAATATCTTTTAATTTGAAATATTTTTAATTTTGTTTAGTTGCCGTGTAATAATTAAAGAACCCCGCACAAATCTTATGGAAATTGGCTCCCGGTCAAATTGGCTGAAATTTGGATATGTTGTTCGTTTCGGCATCGTGAGCAAAAGTTTCAATGGACACAAAGCTCAAGTTTGCTTATTTTGGCCTCTACGGAGCTCCAAAGCTCCATAAATTGACCATTATTTACTACTTAAAAAGACAATCTCCTCGAAAGTTTAGTATTTGCTGCGTTAAAAAAGAATATTATATTATATTGGCATTGGATTTGAATATTATTATTATATTGGCATATTATATTGGCATTGGATTTGAATACAGCGACCCCGAAAACATAAAGAGGTACTTCTTTTTTAACGCAGCAAATACTAAACTTTCGAGGAGATTGCCTTTTTAAGTAGTAAATAATGGTCAATTTATGGAGCTTTGGAGCTCCGTAGGGGCCAAAATAAGCAAAATTGAGCTTTGTGTCCATTGAGACTTTTGCTCAGGATGCCGAAACGAACAACATATCCAAATTTCAGCCAATTTGACCGGGAGCCAATTTCCATAAGATTTGTGCGGGGTTCTTTACAGGAGAAATTTGATTTGGATTTTTCTGTCATCATTCTCAGTTTTCATTTGTTATCTTTTAACTTTTTAAATACTTATGATAATCGAATATAATATTAACGTTACAAAATTAGTCATATATCGCGTATTTCTTCGATTTTAAGTCAATCAGCATTAATCAACTTACTTAAATTATGTTAGTAAAATCTTCCAACAAATTCTAAAAAGGTAATACTAAGAATAATTAATATAAATGAATTTTAACCCGATAGAGTAAATTTCTTTATTTTATTAATCAATTTTAGATAAGTTTTAATATTTAAAAACTAAGTTGTATGGCTTATACAAAAAGTACATTACATTTGTTATTTCGTTATTATATTTCCGTAAAAATTAGTAATAATGTCGGCAGAATCAAACAAAACCACCATTCGTCGGAAATTCAGTAAAAATATTTTTTGGATTTGTTTTATTTAACCGCTATCAGGAGTCTAAGCGCCAAGAGGAACGACATTTTTTTGCCCCGCGTACTCGTGAGTTTTTAAACCGTTAGCCTCTAGTGTTTCACATAAATTTATACCAATACCATCAAATATATTCTGTGGAGGATGAACCATTTCGAGAAAAGAGGACTCTCATTTCATATATTTTGAAGGATTAAAGCAGTTTTGGATTACCGACCAAACGGTACAGTGGTTAAAGCTTTGGCGTTTGGACCAGGAGGTATCAGTGTCACAGTTTCTGGCTTTCCTTGGAAATAGGGAATTGGGAAAAATATTTTCATAGCATTTTTGTCTAAATTGTATTTTTCTAGCCTACTGAGGGAATAAGTTTATACCACGTTTACATCATAGCTACTTTAATAGTATAATAGTATTTTACTAATAAAGTATTTTTCTCCTTCAGTTTACACCATAGTGGTGTGATCACATATTATAATAGTTTATTACTTATATATTTCACTAATATTTCACAAAAACAATTTTATTTTATTACAATAAACAAGAAAAATCTGAAGATTGACTAAAATAACATTTCGTATCTAAAAAATATTATATTAACAGTTCACACCGCATAACATTATACCAATACTTTTTAGATAGTACAATAGTTTAATAGCAAATAAGTATGTAATAAAGTAATAAAGTATTTTTGAGTTTACATCCTCATACTTTTTTGATACCTACTTTTATACTACTGGTGAAACGTGGTATTAGTGCAAAAATTTTCAAAACAAAGTTAATTGGGAAACTTTTGTTCCCCAAAATTTTTATAGAGAAACACATTTTCCCATTTAACTTTGTTTCGAAAATATTTACACCTAACTTATTCCCTCAGTAGGGCAGAAAAATTCAATTTAAACAAAAATGCTATGAAAATAGTTTTCCCAATTCCCTAATCCCAGAGAAAGCCAGAGTAGTGCCACAAGTTCGAATCCCGAAATGGCAGGATACAAAAGGGGTTTTTCATCATCTGCACCACTCATGGGCCGACGCATCTTCCATGCCAGTACTATAGGCTGGCAAGCGATGCGTAAGGTACGACGTAAAAAGCGAACCGCGAAAGAGTTAGGGGTGCTTCGGCCCAGAACAGATTAAAACAAAAAAAAACACAGTTTTGCCCATTTTTATTCGCATATTTACCGTAATATATTCACTACCATGTCTTAAAACAAAAATTCATACAAAAATAACTCAATAAAAATATTATTTGAACTGAAATTTTGTTCCCAAAATAACTCATCCAAAACAAATTAAAATTAAAATACTTCCACATTGAAACTAAAAAAATCAAGGCATATTTTAAAATGAATTGAGTTTCGAATAATTTGTCTAAACCCCTCAACATCCCCCCCCCCCCCCCCCCTCCCCGCAAAGGAAGTAAGGAGCGTCAGTATAGGTCTGTATACCAGCTCAAGCGTCAACATGTACGAGGTCTTACTGATCAACATGCTCTGGTGACCAAGATACGGCGAAATAAACGAACACCGAGAACATAGCAAATGATGTTCTCTCCACTGACCCACTACCACCATAACACCATAACACTCTGAATTTTTACCCCAGGTAGTACCCCAACTGCTCAGTTTGCTAATCCATCTTCTAACGGGGCCGGCTTAATGGATTCTGGAGTGGGTAAGCCATTGTAATGCCCATTAAAACGAAAATAAAATACGTCTAGATTGTCACCTACACAAACACATTCCGCAACTTATCGGGAAAACGAAAATGCTGAACTAGGTAGGTAGGTTTCAGTGGTTGACACTTAGGCCATTTTTGGCCCATTGTGATACCACGCATTCACGCCACATCATTAACCCATTCACCTACTCACACAACTACAGTATACCACCTGCACATTGCAAGCTCCATGTCAACCTGTACATTGACATGGACGGTGGGTCGGCGCTGAATTCTGCACTTCATCAGAGGGTCTTAGTTGTGTTTATTAACATCACCGATTGTAATCGATGATAAAAATTCGATTTGCATCTACCCACTGATGGGATTCGAACCTACCTAGTACCTCCCGATCCAAGTACCGAAGCTTTAATCACTGCACCAATTGTCCAGTACAAATGCTGAACTAAGTAAATGAGGAACTGACGAAGACCAGACTGATAGAAGTTTTGGAAACTTCTCTTACTTGCTACTCTCGAAGTTATAATGAAAACAGTCCAACTGCCTGTGTTTACGCTGAGTTTCATACAGATGATGAGGAACTTGCAAGAGAAACTGGGGCAATGAATAAACAGAAACAAACAAAGAGCAGACAGTCTCGCCAAACGTTGGGGAGCATTCACAAGCAAAAGTTAATGAAACTACCAAGCCAATGCCTGTTCCTCAATGGCCTCACCGCTGGTTAACGTGACTGGCATTACAGAGCTTGCGAATATTCAAGCTCTATCTAATTAAATCGGTGTCACAAACGATTATAGAATAGTGGCACTAAACAATAATGTTTGTTTAATGCAAACAAGCTTTAGCAATTTTTCCTACTAGATTAGAATTGTGCTGCCTTATGCCGTACGATCGCTAGACGTCTACATCCGGATCGTTCCGTCCTAAAAAAATAAAAAATACCTTTCCTATTCTTGCCTTTTGTTATATCTAAACAGGCTATAGGAACGGCGCTATCCGGGACATGTCTATGTGTATTTTTCTGAGTTGTTCTACAGTTTGTGTATAAGTTAATTTTATCTGCATTGCGCTGTAGTCATTGCATTTGGATGGTTTGGGGCATTTGACCTGTCGCATTTGACACAATTCTCAACTAATCATAAAAAAAAATTTGAATGGTGCCTCCCTACTAATCTCATTTAAATGCGTTTAGCTAATTTCGAACACGTCACTTTAAGAGTTAAACTCGAAAAAATGGTATTGGTCGTTGACGAAACCATTAAATTTATCACTCACACAGACTATAGCGATTAGTTTTATTTTGTGGATTAGTAGTATTACAGCGAATTTATATAAGAATGGGCGTAAATATTTAATTTTGTACAAACGGGATCAATAAATTTCTCGCGGACACACTACAAAATAAAATAGGATTAGTTCACTAATCTAGATCTTGTACATCCTCCGCAAGTGGAATTTAAATGGATGCGATTAATAACAGAAAAATTGCTTGCTTGGGATGATATTTAATTTTTACATCGATCCACATATGGTACAAATTTTGGAAATTTTTTGATCAGTCAGACCTTGTTCAATTGTCTTTCAAGTTTTGCATTTGATTTTGTGCCAACAACGAATCAAATATTTCTACAAAAGACTCCGGTAGTATTCGACGATTATTAATTCTAGATGGTTTTAACAGCGTCAACCACACATTGGTATATGCCACATGTTGTGTTTGGATGCTTTAGCAACTGTTGGTAAGATTTTATACTGTTGTGCCTTCATTTTACACGTAAGTGCAGCATTTGCCATTCAACATTTAAGGGGCGAAAAACATTAGCATCTAGTTGCCGAATCCATAATTTTATAGGACGAATATTATTCATAGCATTGCATTCATCGATGTTGCCGCATTTTCCAATACTGATTACCTAAAGAAAGACAAAGCTGTGTTTAAAGTGGATGCCGTAGTTGCACACATTGAGCCAAAACCAACAACGTGACGATGATCCAGAGTGCTGTTTGGAAGTGTTTAACAGTAATAAACACGATATTTTGCGTCGGTATGTGACAATGGATGAAACATGCACTACTACACCCCGGAATCAAAATGTCAATCTGCTAAGTAGACAGCTACCAAAAACGCAATTGTTGAGGAAAGACCATCAACAACGAATATTGCATGTGTTATTGGTGCGTTTAAAGGAAGAAATTGTGAAAGGCCTCGAACGCAAAAGAAAATGTGCTATTTCACCAAGACAATCGTATTCTCCGGATCTGCCTACACAATTACAATTTTGAAAGATAAATCGTCCAACAAAACAGGCAACGATATCTTAGAGAAGCGTTGGAATGAATGTATCACTCTTGAAGGAGCTATGTTGATGAATAAAGTCGAATTATACAACAAAAAAAAATTAATAGTCGCGGGACTTATTGAGTGACGTGATATACAGATAAATATGTAGAACTTTCTGCACCACCAGATACAAAAAATAAAAACTGGGAAATTGAATACAATGGTTAATAAAAAAATTCAGTTTATGCACCAGTTCAAATTTTTAATTTAAAATAAAGTTTATAAAATCAAAAATTATAATACACAACGAACGAACAGCAATAAATTTAAAATTCATAAGTCTGTTGTGTATTTTCTCTAAGTTTTTTTTTTGAAGATCTTTAAATTATGTAGACAATCGATTAATGAACTTCTGCAGTTCTCATCGACCTTCTGAGTCATATTTCTGTTCAGTAAAATCACTGATTGTATATCAACGAAGAAATTTCGGACTAAGTGAGTAATGACTACGGTATTGGAGTAATGACTACGATATTGAACGCCAATCATAACGGAAACAATGTCTAAGTAGATACAAGACTTATAAAAAATATATTTTCAGTATTATGAAATAATAATACTGATTTAAAAATTTCATTTATTATAAGGAAGAATGGCAGACGGCATAAAGCATCATTTTAAGGTACCTTTATTTGGCAAACAGATATCTGGTTGAAGATGAAAATTTTCAAATTTTGCAAATTCCAAATATACTTTAAATTGTTTGTTTCAAAACTTTACTACTTTTACAATAAATTTTTAAGATGCTACTATATTTAACATTCTCATACGAATGGTCATGTCACTTATTAGTCACGCAGCACACGTTTTGATGAAATATTCTAATAAAAATATTGAATTTTCAAGCTCAACCACATCGTAATAATAATGTTTAACCCTTTGAGTGCCAACATGATTTTTAGAGAATTAGCTTGAGAAGTGCCACGCTGCTATAGAGAAACAGAAATTTAAAAATATATTTCATTTTTCAAAGCATTTTATTTATCAAAAGTATTTTACGAAAAGAGATCGTATTAGTTTGTGCGGGAGCAAAAGCACGATCGCGCTCTTGGCATTTTCGGCTAGTGTATTAAGAAGCGCGATCGCACTCCTTGGCACTAAAAGGGTTAATTATAATATGCTATATATTTTAAAAATAAATTTTTTAGCTTCTCCAAAAATTGTCTAGAGATAAATCATGAATATCTCAATAAAATACTTTTTCATTTTAAAACATCCGCCTTAAAAGATTAATATCTGTCAGTTTAACTTCTGATTTCCTAATAGACTATTTTTTCTTCCAAATAAAGTTGACCCACCATTGAATTCATAAAACTTTTCAAAGTTCACCAACAAAATTTAATTGAGGAAAGGTCAAATATCTAAACTGACATTTAATCCATTATAAAATATTAGAATTTAATAAAATGCAGGAAGGAGAGAAACAATATTAAAAGAAAATGATAAAAATATCTGAGACGAGGATGCGAATTTAAATATTATGGAAAATGCAATCTAACTATATATACAATAAATATATTCGTCCTTTAAGATCCGTGTGTATGTATTTAAGAATATAAATCCAAAACCTAATTTTATTTATGTATTTAGAAAAATGCTTATTGAATTTCGATCATTTTTTGATAAGGTATATACATATTATGTAGTTACACAACCACTCATATAATTTATCCTTGAAGACGTCTCAAATTTATGTAATCGAAAAAATAAATTCTATATCTTATTTAGGTTTTTTTTCTGTTCATATGATCCGATTATGGTAATTTAGTATTGGTCTTTTATGACATTTTCCGTTTACGAGGAAAATTTAATAACATTTTTCCGTTATATAACAGTATTGTACACGAGTATGCTTATGCACGAGCAGATCCGTAACACTGTTCTGCTGTTCGGTAACTTATGGTGTGGTGTGTCTCATCATATTATTTCAACAACAGTACCATAAAAATCATATAGGCTGCCAGTGTAACATCGTAATCATCAAATGGGAAGAATAAATTTTCCTAAATTTTCAAATGTTGTCCTTTTTTGTGGTGTCTTATTTGTTTGGCTGTTTATCGATCAACGTAAATTACTTTCAATTTTTTCGACTTGTTTGGTGGTGTGTGTGCTTTGTACATGTATCGATATATTATTATATGTCCAAATGTTAGTTGTATATATAAAAAGAAAATGTTTTCTCGGTTTTTTTTTTGTACTTTTCTGATTAAATTGAGAACAAATGAAGGTTATTTGATAATAGAGTGTGATGGTGTATCTCTCAGGGGAAGGTGAAATTAACTTGTTGAATTTTTTATTAGTGCGGTCAGAGGGGATAACTCGTAAATGCGAAAGGCTAAATGACGATATATAAATGTAAATAAACTTAAAAATTATTTTAAAAAAACATTGTTTATGTAAATGTAAGTTGTATATTGTATTGATCCGATTCATAACTTTTCCAAATTGTATTAAATTTTCTGCACAAAGAGAAAATATTAAAATTTTCATCGCATACGAGGTACAAAAACAAATATTTTTTTATCGCAATGGAAAGAAAATTTATTTAATACAAAATTTCAATGGCTGCTCTTTATTCACAGCATGCGGCAAATATAAGAGTGAACAATCAATATTTTGATGAAATGTACCTAACTGTTACGTATGAGGAAAAAATATTTTTCTGCATGACTAATTTGGTGAAAAATTAAGGATGTAATTAAAATTTGAAAGATTTGCTAAGAATTAAACAAATTCGTTTGTTGAACAAAAACTTTGACTATCCGCAACTGAATAAATCCAGCATAATTGTAGTGTGTCGTGAATCAAGCGGTGACATGGACGTCTTTTCGGAATTAAAACTATAGAGTAAAAAGGGTTTTCCCAAAAATATTGAATGTTTAATCGGCATTTAAATAGTGACTATTACGAAAAAAAATTCTGAATGTACTTTTTGATGTTTCCTTAATGTGGTTGAGAAATTGAGCTGTTGTGTGGTATTTTGTAATTTCGTCGAATAGTGTAAATAATTGCAATTGGGGTTTTCACTAATCTGATGGGTGATCAGGGAATGGGAGTGACGTGATTTAAGGATTGAACATTGGCTGCTAATTACCACTGAGAATGGTGTATTCAGCGGTGGCGAATATTTTTCGATGAGAGTCAGGGAATTTGTAATTTTTGATAACTGTTTCATAAATTTATAATCAAAGAGTTGTTCAGGGGTTTGGTTTTGGATGTGACCAGATTTTGATGGTGGTGTAACCAGAGACCACTGATTTTCAACTGTTTTGTTTCTCTAATTATTTATTGGTTGGTACTAGTTGGTTTGAATTGAGGTTATTTTGAATTTGAGGATTTTTTTTAGTAATTTTTGCTAACTCGCGGGAGTTTCATAACAAGTAGAGGATAGGATCAGAAATTTTCCGGTCTTAGTTCTCGTGATCTATTACTGATGAGTGAAAACGAAAGCTCCACATTATGACAAAAAACATCACCACTTAGGGATTATTTGAAAAACTCATATTATCTTACTTACGACATTACTGGAGAGGTTACCCAGAGAAATACATACAGAGAAGCAACGAGACTAAATGGTTAAAAAATAAGATATTACCAAGAGTAGTTACAGTTGAGAATATCAGGTTATGAAGGGGATGACAAATAATTCGCTAATTCATTGTGTTTATACTTTGAACTTTTACGTTCAAAAATTTACCATAATTTTTTAGTTTGTTTGATCATTGTAGTCTGATGAGAGAACTGAATCTTTTAGTTTAAAAGTATTGAAATTGTCATTTCAAACCAAACTGCCAAGAGTAAATAGTAAGATAGTAACCTCACCTGATGTAAAATAATCATCTGGGTTTTATCACCCAAAATAATCCAATATTTCATACTATGTATTATGATTTGTTATAAGTACAAACATATTGCCATTTAGCTCTCTAAATGACTCGCCGACAGATTCCTCTAATATATGTAAATTACTAATAATAATGTAAATTACTTTTAGAAACCGTGCGTGAAAAAGCATCGCGGGAATATAATGAATACATCGTTTATAACACGAACGACTCGATTCTGAATTCTATCAAGACATTGCAATAATAGCCCCATTCCAAACAAAAGAGTTAAACTCCGTAATAGGTCTAACGAAACATTAAAAAATCTTAAGACCCCTCCGAGCCCGGAATATTGCTTTGCCTTTAGAAGAATGCATATAAAAGAAGTACCAAAATTGCAAGATTTGAATTTTACGCTATTAGGGCAGTAGTGTTGCCAACAAAAAATGTGTGTGTTTCAATTTAACGTGAACATTTAACCGTAGAAAAGTTTATCGTAGACACAATTTACCGTGGACACAATTTATCGTGTGGACAATTCGTCGTATGCCAGTTTATCGTAGTTTATAAAATTGACGGTATAATAAAATGATTTGTAAATAATAATTAAAGTGTCTTCGGTTTATAAAATTTTATTGAATTCGGCCATTCCCATTTTAATTGATAAATAAATTAAGATGAAATTTTGTAAGTTGGATGAAAATGGGATCTTAGGCTACGCACCAATCCAAGGGTAAAAGTCAATTTTAAGTAAATTTTTCGGTAAATTCAATATTTTTGAAAAACTCTGTGGTAAACTAATCGAAAAATCTGGGTTATAATCGATTTTTACTGTAGTGAACGATTTACCCTTAGATTGGTGCGCAGCCTTAATGATGGGATTGGGTATGTTGGGTAGTAAACGATTTACCATTGGATTGGTACGCATCCTTAAATGATTTGTGGAAGAAGTTCTGGAATATGGCCACCTGGGACGGAACTCGCTAGTTTCTTAACTGACTATGATGGGATAGGGTATGTTGGATTGAAATGGAATTCTTAGGCTGCGGGCCAATAGTCGGGTAAATCGTTTACTATGGTAAAAATCGAATTTAGAACAGATTTTTCGATCACTTTGCCATATAGTTTTTGAAAACTAAATGAATTTACCGAAAAATTTACTTAAAATTGACTTTTACCCGACTATTGACTTGCAGCCTTAAATGATTTTTGGAAGTTCTTGAATATGGTCATCTGGGACGCTGGAATATGGTCATCTGGGACGGAACTCGGCCGTCCCGTGGATATGGGATTTTTTAATGATTTTTGCAAGAAGTTATGGTAAAGTAGCCATCTGGTACGGATGTCGGTCATTGCTTAGCCGCATATTGATTGGACGATAGTCAATGATAAATTACTGTACTCACTTTTGGACGAGAACGCCAAATTCTATATTTTCTAGTAAAATGTGTAACCATCGGTGGACTTACGTTTCCAACTCCCAGACCATCTAAGCTCTTGTAGTATAACTATGCCCAGAGTGCAAATATACACTTAGTTCGAAAGGTTCTGAAGATCTCAAGTCTTAAAGGATTAGTATGTTCCATATTCCCGTGTACATTTTCTGAGTCTGAGATTATCAAAACGATAATATTATCCGAGGCCTTTAGGTAGATTTTATAACCAGATTTTTCTGAGAGCAGATACTTGGCTTGCCGCTTAACCCACTTATTGGGTTGACACGTGTGTGCATTACGGACCTGTGATATACATGTACATAGCAGGCTCCTTGCTGTAAGACAAACACCCTTTTCCGTCATCCGTAGCATGGAGAACATACGCTGATGTGGTATTGGATTTGTTGCACCCGTAACTCCCTGACATGTACTGTCAAATTCCATAAGCAAAATTCCTCCTGCATCGCTATCTCTCGACTTCCGTATTCGTTTAGTTACCTAGCCAGCACCGCAAAGAGGTAATTGTGCGCCCACATTTTATCGTCATACAAGTTTCTAAGCTTTTATACAGCAATTTTTGAATGTATCGCAATCAGTACCTCATGCTCACCAAAAATTATCTTTTCAATTTCCATCTTTGCCATGAACAGTAAATAATTAAGAACAATGCAGACATTTATTATAATTTTAAGGGTTTATCTCAAGAAATGTATAATAATTACATCTAAACGAATCTGGCATTTCATTAATTCTAAGCAAAAATTTGATGGATATCTTTCCACCTTAAAGTACAATTATAATTCAACAAATGATCTACTAGCTATTACCGTATTCAGTTCACTCAATTCTTTAGTTTGGATTTCTCGATCAAGGATTCCGATCTTGACCGAGACTGTTTCAAATATATAAATAACAGGTTTCAATCTTTGCTGTTCATTCAAATGGATTACGACACCGTGGCTGAAAAAATTGCCGGCGATCATCTTAAAAAATGTAGTTTTAGTTTGACTAAGCAACAAGAGCCCCTTTCAAAAATCACACTCGGCCGGAATTTTTTTGTTCATTTCGAAAGAGTCCTTTATTGTCCCTTTCATAAGAATGACTGCAAATTGGTCTATGTAAACCATTTGCGAAGCTGTCCAAAATTGTTCGGTAGCGTTTTATAAGTCACTTTACTTTCGTTCTTTACTTTCTGTCAATCAATACGGTTCCCTCAAACGTCGTTCCTCGATAACATTACCATGGAGACAAAGTCTCCAGTAAGAAAAACAGAAATAGCGAAAACTTTTCGTCAATTAAAAAAATATGTGTAATCGTGCCTGCCGAAGATTAGACCTCCATTCACTCATCGAGTTTCGTTACAGGATTAAAAATTCTTGTTAGCAATATGAAATCGCTAACGCATTAAGTGTATAAAGACGCTCATACGCACTCATACATCAGAGGAAATTCTCAATTGTTAAAAATTTTAAATGTTTCATTTTTTTCGTAATAACAAATATCGCAAATGAAAATCTATGCAGTGCTCATTATGAGTTTTCTTCCGTATCAATTTTTAAGTAAATATTGAAAGCCGACCCAACTAAACTGTGACTTTCGATGACTGATTTCTTCCGAAAAGCTCCTAATGCTGCACTTTCAGCTACATAAACGCAAGGAACTTAACGAAACCCAGTTTTTAGAACTCAGGCAACACAAAATTTGAAAGTCATTTCTTCTCAGTTAACTATGTATGTACGTAAGAAATATAGAAAGATTCGAACTGCAGCCCAATTCCCCTAATGAGATTTTGTTGTCTACACAACTTTGCTTTCTCATTTTCTTGTTTTAAATTGTTTTTGTTCTCTTCTGTCTCTCTCTCTCTCTGCTTCTCTGTCTCTCTCTCTCTCTCTGCTTCTCTGTCTCTCTCTCTCTCTCTCTCTCTCTCTCGCTATAGAATTGTTAGGGAACGAGAATAATTCGATATTTTTATTTTTTATACAATGCAATCTGTTTTGGGGCTCTCCCTACTCTTTCGCGGTTTTGCTTTTTCCGTCCTTACTTTACCCCAGTCGGCCAAATCGATGACGTACGGCCATAGGACCGATTTAAGACCATCTGCACATTGCATAGCTCTATGCCAGCCCATACTGGCATAGAAAATGGGTCGACCCATGAGTTTGCACTTCGACCGGGGGTCATAGATGTAATAATAATAACCACAGATCATAATCTGTTGATGAAATTTCACTTTGCATCCTGCCCCTATCGGGATTCAAACCCGGTACCTCCCGATCCAAACGCCAAAGCATTAACCACTGTTAACCACAGCTTTAACCAACCAGGATGAAAAGGATGAATAATGGTTGTTGCGATTTAAGATTTAAACAAAAATAACATTAAATTTATCTAAAGTGCTTTATTTGGACATAACATTTGTTAGTGGTGCCTGTTAAAATTTGCTCCATTAAAAACTTCTAAATTTTGTCCCATTGCCAAAAACCCATTTACTAGGTAGTCTCCACATTTCGCAAGAATTGTTATGGTCAAACAACAAACCATAGAGCATTAATTTATTTACGTAATTTTTCAACATTTTGCTGCCTTGGTTAGTGGTGTGAAGTACACATTCATAACACACAAAGATACTAGGGACAACACAGAAAAAAAAAATCTTATTTCAACATGCATCATTTATGTAATGTGATATGACGAATTTGAGACATGCGCGCAAAAATCATTATGCCTCTGCCGTATAACCATAAATACGAACACATTGCTTGTAGATTTCTCAAGTGATATAGAGGTATACAAAATATACATATTATTGAGGACAAATGTACGGTCATTGTTTCATTTTCATGAAAGTTCGCGCGCGCGGTGTGTGTGTGTGTGTGTGTGTGTGTGTGTGTGTGTGTGACTCAGATCTACACACATAACACAAACCACCTCAATAAGGATGAGTAGGCAGGACATTTTTTGTGTACATATATTTGAAAATCGATCCACTTTCAAAATGAGTAATCGACATCAACACACGATTTAGTATGTACTAGATGCAGATACGACCAAATTGGTTATGCGAGAATTTATTCGATATGAAGCCACATGCAAATATATAGGAAATCGTGTGTAAATATAAAATTTAAAAAAAAAATATTATACATATATATTTCCGTACAAACTATATTGATTGCTCCACTTTGCACGTTGTTGTAGAGATGTGCCGAACCAAGCTCAGCCGACCCATGATTTGAATGCTCTCAAAGACTAAGCCCATAATTTTAAGTAAACTAATAAATATGATTTTAAACTATTTGTTAGTTACACATAAACTAACCAACATAAACGTTGTGTTTTAGATAATAATTTCGTAATTAATTAGGAGACTTAAAATGCGCCTTAAATAAAACACAGAAGAGGAGTATACCGACAGTGTAAAGTCTTGTAAAATGTAAATAAAACGGGCACTAATTCATTGTAAGTTAAGGCTACAAACGTTGAAAAAAAGAATCAATAATAGAAAATCCAGCATATCTAATGTTTACCACCCACGTAATGAACTGAAAAAAATGTGTTTGCAAAAAAAGGCGTGTTAGATGACGATTATCTGACCCTTCACCTGTAATCGTTTCTATGAGTACAATGTTAATTAGAACGAAAATTAACCTACATAAATAATATAATAAAACCAAATTACATTTTTCCAAGAATTAAATGAAAATACAGCAAAGGAATTGGAAATGAGAAAAGGGATTAAAACGAACGAAAATGTTTGTGTAACCTAACAAATATCACAACGGATCCTAGGCTATAAGGGACAAGCAGAAAGTTTGCTTATTACTAAGCGAGACACAAGGAACGAGAGGGAAGCTGGGACAGTTTAACACAAGGGGAAAGCGATTAACTCTAAAATTATGAAAAAATGAGAACATATAAAACGAACCAAATAATAACCTAAAGACTTTATATTCTTCAGGGGGAAAAATAGGGGTTGGAAATGAATATGTCAAAACTGGCATTTGTACTTATATTATGTCGAAAAAAAATTTATTTTGTGTGTGCTTACTAATTATTGTAAACCTAAATAGAGACATTTAAATTCACCTCACGTAGCGTTCTTGTAATTGGCACGTTATTTCCGGAATCGGTTCTCTGAGTGCCTGGTTGTAACGCGAGTACAGAACGTAAGCTTCAAGAATTTAGATTAAAATAAAATTTTTCGAGAATGAATAACGATTTATTAGAGCCGGACAACTTGTACACAAAGGCGATGTCGGCCAGACTGCGGTGATTTTCAAGAGAATGTGTACCAATGCAGTTTGTGCTATAAAAATTTGACACTTCGCTGTTTTGTTGTGTCCTCAGCAAGTGTTAATATGTCAAACTTTACACCGCACAAAGAGCATTCGCGAACAGCATTAATGTTTTGTTTCCATTTGAAGAAAACTGCTGCTGAATCATAACGATTACTTCCGAGAATCTTACGGTGAAGATGCTCTATCGCAAGATTCATGTGAACGATGGTTTCGGTATTTCAAAAGTGATGACTTTGATGTTGCAGACAAGGAACGTGGAAAAACTCGAAAAAAATACAAAGATGTGGAACTGCAAGCAATATTGGACGAAGATGATTCGCAAAAACAAAAACAACTCGCATAACAATTGAGCGTTAGTTAATAAGCTGTTTCTAATCGACAACGAGAGATATGAGAACACATGTGACATTTTGCTCGCTCGGTACAAAAGGAAGTTGTTTTTACACCGTATTTACAGGAGATGAAAAGTGAATTTATTTTGAGAATCCCAAGCGCAAAAAATCATGGATGGACCCAGGCGCACCAGCCACATCGACCGCAAGAACGAATCGCTTTAGCAGAAAGATGATGCTGTTTGGTGGGACCAGAGGGGCATGGTCTATTATGAGCTGTGTTAAAACCTGGGGAAACGGTTTATATTAAACGTTACCAACAACAATTGACCGATTTAAACCGTTCGCTGCTTGAAAAAAGGCCAGAATACCGAAAGAGACAATACAAAGTCATTTTCATGACAATGAATCACTCAACTGGGAAGTTCTACCCAATGCGGCTTACTCATTAGACTTGGCTCCTTCCGATTACCTCGATGGTGCATACTTTGAATAAAGCACTTTTTATCATTAGTACACCTAGTAGTTGAATCTGATTCAGACGATCAGTATAGGGTGATAAGTTAAATA
Source organism: Nephrotoma appendiculata (assembly GCA_947310385.1). NCBI lineage: Eukaryota > Metazoa > Arthropoda > Insecta > Diptera > Tipulidae > Nephrotoma > Nephrotoma appendiculata. Next base: position 363,802,443 of record OX371223.1, on the reverse strand, counting down.
CATCAACCCTTGGCAAATCAAGCAGATGAAACGGTTTAATGCATCACTTGATAAGATGACCACACCAACTGGGAAATTCTACGGAGAATCTACCGAAGGATTTAAAGTGTTCTTGCAACGCAGGGGTTCGAATATTCCTTAGACCACATTATGACAAAACTGAGATAAGAATTAGCTCTATTTGCTTTACTGCGTTAGTGAAAGCGAGGAGCTAAGTGGGAACCCTAAAGCCCTAAATTTGAACTGTGAGAACTCTTTGTGTGAGATTTTGTCGAAGGTCTTGCTGAAGCCCGTTGCAATTATACCAGTGCCCTTACCGATTCTAGAATATTAATAGTCTGTGATATGAGTTCGAACAAGATTCAAATTTGTAAAACAAAGTCCTCCGAGATGCATACCTCTTCGTGATGCTCTCTGCAAAACTCTAGTCTAAAAGGATCAGGCAGTGTAGCGGAGGCGATATGGGGCAAATTCTGTTTATAGTCACGGCGAGTGTTTGGTGCAGTAAAACAAAATACCAATTCAACGTTAGTTCTCAAGCGACTCGCTATATAAATCGGTTCAATATAGGACTGGATGCTTTGGTACATGCCAAAAACGTGACACATGTAACAAGCGGGTTGAGGAAACATCTCGTCAACAACTCGTGCGGCACCCAAACGTTGAGGTTCTTTTTGAAGCCAGCCTTATGCAAATGGTTTGAAACTGTTTTGTGGTCGATCTTCAGCTCCTGGGCGATGGTACGGCACCTCGCATATGCCGGTCTACTTCGTTTCTAGGGTTTTATCGAAATTCTCGACGATAGGCCTTCCAGTGCGTGGTGCATCTTTGATAACAAATTTACCGGAACGAAATCGACGAAACCAAAATTGCGCGTAATTGGCTGTGACAATATCGGACCATAGAATAGACACGATTTGCAGTTTCAGCCGCCTAACTTGCGTTTTCACCTATATCGAAGCAAAATTGTAAAATATAGCGAATTTTCTCTTCGTTGATCTCCATCCTTGACATGGTATAACTCACAACTGAATCGATCAATCAAAACAATGACAAAATATTTTTTTAGTACATGAATCCTTCTTTCCAACGAGTATAAGTATGGCCTACTGCGACAAATACATCACGAGATATGTCAGTAACACGGCTTCTCCGCCTGCTATCTGAATAATCCTATTGTAATCTATATTCTATTTCGATCAAAAATTGCCCAGATTGAGTCTGGTGTGGTAAACTTGCTATAATTTGACGTTAAGAAATCATTCTTTTGTCGTCATTTGTCATCATTTTTTGTATAAAAGCGATTAAAATATTTAATAGACGCCATATTGAAATAGAAGAAACGTCAAAATATGCATGGTATAGTTCTGCCATCATATCATGTATTCATAGCATACAAATAGCAAATAAATATTATTGCGAGTTTCCAATTGCCATTTGATTGAATTTTCTAGCATAACTAGATAGTAATAGCAGATGGTCAATGTAAAGCCATTTAGCGGAAATCCAAAATAATGGATTTCTTTTTCCCCAACCCATTATATAAGTAATGGGTTAATTATTATGATTAATTATTAAATGACTTGTCTGATCGATTAACCGATTCGATCGATATCGAAAATACCGATTAACCGTCGATTAACCGAGCGAGATTTAGTCGAAGACCTACGGATCTCATTAGGCAGTGTTTGCAATAGTTTGACTGAAGTTTTGGGTTTCAGAAAGCTGTGTGCACAATGGATGCCACATTCGATAACAATGGAACAAAAACACATTCGAATGCGACTTTCTCATCAATATTTATAGCGTTTTAGAAACGATAAAAAGGATTTTGTGCGTCGTTTCATCACTATGGATTAGACTTGGGTCTACCACTATGATCCTGAATCAAAACAGTGTGAATCCGGTACTTCGGCTCCGAAGCGAGTGACAGTCCAGAAATCGGCCAAGAAGGTGTTAGCATCAGTTTTTTGATATCCAAAATGAATTTTGTTCGTGGATTACCTCCAAATTCGTAAAACAATAAACTTAGATTAATATTATAACATTTGGACCAGCTGGATGTAAAAATTCGAGAGAAAAGATCTGGTTTACAGAAGAAAAAAAAATATCAAGACAACGCACCCTCTCACACAGCTCAAAAACCATCGCGAAAATCAGTGAATTAACGTACGAATTTTTGCAACATGACTCTGACTGTTTTCACATCTAAAAAAAATGCATGCGTGAAAAACGATTTTCATCGAATGAAGAAGTAATAGCAGCCGTGGAAGCGTATTTTGACAGTCTTAATATTACTTGGGCTTCAATGAACATTTACAACATAAATTAGGTGGATTGGTCCTTTTAGAAAACTTTTGGGCATTTAGCTCGCGGCGCCACTTTGTTTGAAGTGACACTATAGAAGCTCTGTCTGGCATTGACATACATATTTTTAAAAATACATTTACCAAACATGTAATAATAATTATGAAACTGGCCGCGGAAGGTGTTCGGACATATTTCAGATTGAAAAGTCATAAACGAAAAGTAGAAAAAATAAAATAAATTTAAAATAGGGATCGATCCTTTCTAATTTAGAGATTAACTGAACATTATCTAAATCACGGGTTGTTTCTGCGAAATAGTATTGTTTACATTTGCTACTCCTGCTCAAAGGTCTGCAAAATTATTAGGCGTTACTTTATCGAGTTTAAAATTTGATCATTTTTATTTGAAATAGAGACGAAGAACTTTTTAGCACATAAACTATGTATTTAACGATTTTACCAAAAGTTACAGATTTTGTACTGAATTGTATCAATCTAGTTCGGTTCCCCGAAAATTCTGCGGCAAACAATTATGAAACAAACAATTCATCGAAAAACAAATATGAAAACTACAATTTTACAATAACCAAACGTGCGAGAAAACAATTTTACAAATAACAATTCATTGAAAACACAATTCATCGAAACAAAATGTTTCATCTACAAAAATTCTTTTGATAGCATCAGTATTTACAGGTAAAGATTTCCTATGGAAATTTTACAATTCATGTAAAATATGATGTAAATTCTAGGTAATTCACATAAATATGTCATTTAACATAGATATGCTATAGTTCTTCTTCTATCTAGAACAGTAATCCGCTTGAGGATTTGTTGAGTTGGGGCTCAGATATGAATATTCTCATCAAGTGACGCTCCAAAATCGACGAGTATCCAGGAACAATATATTTACAAAAACTCTAGGCTATGCTGTGCAATTATGCAGAAGTTCATTTTTACTTAAAATCACGAGAAACTGCTCAAATCTGAGCCAAAGGGCATTTTAGTTATTATGAACTATTTCAATGAATTGTATCTTCGCACATTTTTATTCGCGTGAAGTTTGTCCTAAACTGTCCTAAAAAAGCTCATAATAACATATCTTTCACTATACTGTACAAAATAGTGAAGTTTGTCCTAAATCCTAAAAACATTTAAATGTTGTAGTAGTATAATATACTAAATTCGGATAAACCGATTAAACCATTGATTGATTTGTTTTTACGTACTAATGTAGAATGAACTTGCTACAAATTGATATTACCTAATATTCTGATAAACAAATAAAAAATGGCCACAAAATTTAAATAAATATTAATGAAATATTTATTATGTGTAATAATATTTAATCAAAGTTTAATTAAGACAAAATTAGAGTTTTTATGTCAGGTCAGCCAAATTTGCCTTGGAGTACTAAACACCGAACGTACAATTTTCTGAGTCTCTCCGGAAATCTCCTATAAACCAGCATGCAAAGTAACGTATATTTTAAAATGCGATTAGGTTCTATATAAGTTATAAACACGTTTATTTTGGCCAAATTGGGAATTCACGGTGTTAAGGACAGCCAAATTTGTCGTGGAGTACTAAAAATCGAGCGTACAATTTTCTGAATTTTTTCAGAATTCCAATTAAAGACGCGGATTATAGTATTTTTTCGGGAAATTTTGGAAAACCGTACATATTACTTATTAGATCACTATGATTATAGATCACTACAAATTTGCCCGTATTAAAATTCATTTTATCGAATCATTTCATAAAGAATACGTTATATCGAGAGATTTTACAAACACAGCTACGCTAGCGTAGATTGTATTATTGTTGCTTTTTAGGAAAGATCTAGGACAAATTTAACTAACGTACATTTTTCCAGTCCCAAAGGAATTTACTATCGAGATTTTACAATTCATCGAAATAAAATTATATCGAAATTTAGTAGATTTTGAAACCAATTATAATAAATTGAATATTAAATAAATAATAAATTGAATTGCTATATAATAATTCGAACATTTCAGGAAGTTATGGTGCAAGTGGTTAGCCCGAAGTACTAAAATGAAGGGATCATCTAATATCATTCCTTAGGGAAAAATTATTTTAAAAAAATTATTTTCGTGGATGATTGATGATCATGATGAAAAAAATGTGAAAACACAAATAAGCTTGCAAAAAATTAGCTGATTATGGTACAATATACCATTTCTTCAGAAGCAAATTGTTTTGAAATATTTTAGTAGAATAGATTCGAGTTTAGCTTGATAATCTGTATCTAAAACTACGGCACACTAAATGTCGCAAAAAATTGTAAACCTGTGTTAAATTTCTTTAAATTCAACTTTTCTGTCACGCGTTGGTTCGACCGCCAATTTTTAAAAAATCAGTGTAAATTCCAGGTAATTCACATAAATATGTTATTTAACATAGATATGCTATAGTTCTTCCTCGATCTAGAACAGTAAGCCGCTTGACTTTTTCTTGAGTAGGAGATGAGAAATGAATACTCTTGCCAAGCTAGCTTTAATTGGAATTTCCTCCTTGCTACCACCGCAAGCTTAGCCAGTTAGCCTTGTAGCCAGTTGTCCCCAACCCGCATCCCCGTGCGGGTTTTGATCCTGGTATCTCTGTCTTTTTGGTGCGATTCCTATATCAGTGTTCTTTTTTCCGCTGTCACAGTTTCCTGACTCATTTTACGGACTCATTGTGCTTATGGGTTAGTTGTGCCACCATTACAAACACTAAACCTGCAACGTATCCTAAAGGCTGATTGCAGATTTCCGTATTGTCGTTTCGGCGAAGGAGCTACTTGCAATCTGCACTTTATTAAATTTAAATATTTATTTCCCATCATAGCTCCAAGAATATCGGTCTACCTGTGCAGAGATCCTTATACCGATTATGGCATTTAGATTTTGGCCCCACCTGAAAGATTGTTGGCTCGAATCTATCCCCTAACTATTCAGAATTGCAATAAAAATACTTATGTGAATTTTTACGGCGATTGGGGCTTATAATAAAATGGTAATTTGCTTGGGAAATATATTGTTCAAGAATATTCGTCGATTTTAGAGCATCGCTTGATGAGAATATTCATATCTCAGCTTTTACTCAAGAAATCGTCAAGCGACTCTGTTCTAGATAGAGGAAGAATTATAAAATCTATATGCTATAACATATTTATGTGAATTACCTGGAATTTACACTGATTTTTTTAAAAGTGGGTGACAAAAAAGTAGGATTTATAGAAGTTTAACACAGGTTTGCAGTTTTTTTGCGACATTTAGTGTGTAATAAGTTTTAGATTCAGATTTTTAAACTAAACTCAAATCCATCACACTATTTTCCCAAAATATACGAATTATTATAATAATTCAGTTTGATTTAAATAAATTAAGCTCCTCAGCACAATAATCCGCTTTAAATCCTGCTTAATATCGATACAATTTTATTTTTTAGCCGAAGATGTCCTACCTTGCTTTGCGTATCACAAAATTGAACAACTAAGAGAAAATTGAATCAAGATTTTTTAATATGCCTTACGAGTCTTTTCGATGAATTGTTTCTTTCTTTCACATATTTTATTTTTCGATGAATTGTTCAGTGTAAAATTGTTTGTATTACAATTATTATGCTCTGAATTCATCACTAACAATTGTTTGTCGCACTTTTGTGATTGTGTTAAATTGTATTGCGCATAATTTTCTGCCTGCCATCTAGTTCTTCTGGTTTAAACATTTTCAGCTTGCGATTTTGTGGCTTAGTAAACTATCTTCGCTAAATCGCAATAACAACAACCTTAGACCTAACTAAGAAACTAACTGGCACATTAAAAAACTAATTTCGATTCTAAGGAAAATATGTATTTTGGCGGATTCATCTTGCAAAATTTAAGAAACTAATAAACTTCATATGAAAATACGTTACACTTCTGCAAGAAGCCCAGACTGTCTAAAAGTCCACCCGCATCTTAGAAAACAATTACGTAATTCAGTGATCATTAACCTACAAGTATTCACAATTCTTAAGTACATGAATACATTTATATCATTAATATTTTAGTAGATAAATTATAAAATTAATCGAAAGTGCTTCCGGCCACATAAAAATGTTAAGTACATACTAAAAACTCGTGGTACTGAGTTTTCCAGTTTTTTTACTCTAATTGACGAAATGACTCATAGGCCTATTGATTATGTACTCCAATTTTGTCATCAGACCAATAAAATAATAGTTCAATCGTAAATCAAAACTTGTTTATCTTAAATTTGAAGTAGGGGCTATTGACATGAAAACTCTTCATAAACACTTCACATTAATTTATATTTAAGTACAACAATCGTTCAAAGATTCATCCACTTGAAAAATGTATAATACGCGATAGATTAGATTATTTGCACTAATAATAGCAATTTTTAAATATGGGAAATTTACTGGTGCGCTAAAGTAGCCTCGCCTATTTAGTTCACATTCATAAGATTCTCATAACCTCGTGGCTTATAATTTATGGGTAATTAAGGAAGTCGTGCTTTATAAAAAATGAATTCCTCGGGGGTCCAAAGGTGAAATAAAAATGTATGAAAAATAATCTTGAATAAGATGTATTGCTTGATGCGCGATTTATACTGCAATTCATAAATCGAGAATATATTTAGTGAGAAACTATATTGGATAAGTTTTCGAGTGGTCCATGTTTAATTTACCGGTATATACAAAACTATGTACAAATTTTATTATGGTCATGCGCACAAATTTCGTTATGCGGCTCTTTAGGAAGTACAAAGTAATTGTTGTTGTTTCCATTATGATATTATCGTATTTATTTGTCCCTGTACCTAATGTTTTGATGAAATGTTTACTCAATTTGCGTATAAAAGGCAGAAATTCTTGTATACGATTATAAGATGAAATCATTGTAATCTACTTTCTCGTAATCGTATTGTAACTGAAGGATATTTAAAATATGTTGTAAGTGTATGCTTTTTTTACTGTCATATCGATCCAATTAAAAATGAATATTTCACTCGGGCAATCAAAACAATCGTTAAACGGAAAACCTATAAAAAAAAGTCAAAAGTGAAACAACACTAACTCTTTGTTTAGATTTTGTTAGTTATGGATTATTTAGCTAAATAAAATACAGATGACTCAGTCAAAAATTTGATGTATGTATTTTCTTTATGAACAACACAATTTTTTTTTATTACTATACTGTCAAGAATTTTAGGAATGGCAAATCGTTCGTCGAAATTACCAAGGCAAATTTACAACTTTTTGTATTTTAATATACACAAAAAGCTGGATGTGTTTGTGCTGAATATTGTTCTTCCGTTTGTTTATTTGTTGCGATCGCGATTTGTATCTTATATAGTTTCTAGTCGAAACTATTAACCTTGATAATGAAACCAATTAGCATATAGGTTTGTTGAACTAATCTTTTATTTAATGTATTTTACGTAAAATAGGGAGAATAGATCAAAAAGAACTACATTTATTATTTTGAGTACCAACTAATGAGTTGCTTGTATTATAAATGTCTGTCGGGTTGCCAATTGTTTGTGAATATCGGGGTCTCTATTCCAATTTAATAATGGCCCAGTGGATTTTAATTTACTTAAACTACACTGCTCGTCAAACAATTCCGGGTACTTGAATTATTAATGCTTGATAACGCCAGACCACACCGAATGCCAAAGAGAATGCTAGATCGCTTAGATTGTTAATTTTTATTTAAATATAAAGATAAAGATTTATCAATATCCGCTTATTTCATTTGTTTTGAGTCTGTGGTTACTTTTATTAAACAAAAGCGTGTTCCTTTGCTGTCTTTCGGTGCATTATAATATTTCGTACAACCCATAACTCGAATAATGCGAATAGTTACCGTAAATCACAAATATTTACTGAAAAAATGTAGCGACCAGAATTTTTCGACGAGCAGTGTAGTTAAAATTTTTATATTTCTATAGTGGTTGGTGACTAACAAGCTTATTAATTATGGCTACTACTAACGAATTTTGTAAACATTTTCCAAAATAATTTTTTGAGCGTGGGAATTACCCAAATTAAATAAACAAAATATATTTATATATTTAACAACATCGACAAAAACTGCCTATATGAATCAAATCTATAGGCCTTCATATTTTTTTCTAATATCAATGAATGCAAACTAAGTATTAATCCAGGAGCACTAAAAAAATGAGTAAATAACGTTGAAGTTTTTTTATGAATTGGCGAGCCAAGTCGTGTCGCTGGTTGACATATTATGAGCGCAGGTCATAACGCTACAAAATCCTTGTCTTTGGAATAATTTTGAATAAAAATGACATTGAGACGTGATGAAGAAAAAGGAAGCAAACAAGAGCCCCAAATTATCCGCTAAATTGATCATTAAGACACCAAATTGGCGGAACTAAGAACAGAGCACTATGCCAATATAAACCAGCACCTTCTTCGACAAGATAAAAACTGGGAACGGAAGAACAGAGAACGGAAACCGGGAATATATGAGAAACCCTAAAAAATTAAACAGTATGAGACATCGAGCAGCGTACTCTGCGTTAAATAAAACGAGTAAGCCTGTGCAGAGGACAGCGGAATGAACAAAAATATACTAGAAATACTGTTGCCGGGAAAGGAAGTAGGCGTACTGAAAAACTTATTACATTGATATAGCGAGAACGATGAGACAACTTTCCGTAGCACAGAGAATTGCGGCAATCAATTACAGAGATATGACGTCACATTCCACAGGCATCCGAAATTAATTCATGAAATAAGAGATAGTTTCCAGCTAGACACCACATATTCGACGGGACATACTGATTCTCGAGTGAAACATCATGAAGGCTGGCGAGGAGAATGGAGATCAAGAGTAAGAAAATTCGAAAGTTCAATAGACCTTGGCCACGAAAGAACTCCAAGTGCAGCCTTCTTCTTAACGCACCCAACTAAAATGCAAGATGCTCTTCAAAAAAGAGAAAAAAACAAGAGCTGCTGAAGGCTATTACTCCTATATGGAAGTTCTCAGAATGTAATACCAACTATGTACGTAGTGCCAGAAGTAACAGATGGTATACTGTGAGCTATACAGACAAGAGTCTTTGGAGGTACTTATCTGGGCTACGTAAGTTATTGGTTACGCGTCGGTTACCAAGGAATATTTGGGCCAAGTAACGGAAAGTCATTTTCCCGGCAGGGCCTGATGGTATCATCGATGTGGAAGTCAAACTGACCACTGAGTTTGCACTATAATGGCTTGAAGCTATATTCATTATTATGTGTTTCTTGGAAATTTGTCACATACCTAGGAAATGAACTGAAGTAAAGTATATTCCAAAAAAATTAGACCTATAAACTTATTATTCTTTCTACCCACTTCGTTTTTTATTCTATTGAGAACTCTTTTGAATATAAGGAACTAGCTGAAGTACCCGGTTTTGCCCGGGTTATACAAAAATTATTTGTTGGCCATGAAAGACGTAAGGACTTTCAAAATCTGCTTACAGATGAGCATGGGAACATAGAGGAAACGTTTTTCGATCATTAAATACCCTATATTTTTTCTCGGCTGCTAAAAAGTATTCGTGCAAAATTTGGGAGCAATCGCTCGGGTGGATCAAAAGTTTTCATATATTGTAAATTCCTGCTTACAGGTGAACATGGGGAAGGTATAACATTTTTTTATCACCAAGCCCCCTATGTTTTATTCGGCTGCTAAAAAGTATTGGTACCAAATTATGGGAACAATCACTCGAGTGGTTCAAAAGTTTTCATAAATTGCAAATTTTTGCTTACAGGTGAGCATGGGGAAGGTGTAACATTGTTGATCGCTAACCCCCTGTTTTTTCTCGGTTACTAAAACGTATTCGTTCTAAATTTGGAAGCAATCGCTCAAGTTTATTAAAAATTGTCTAATATTGTAAATACCTCCTTACAGGTGAGCATAGGGAAGATGTAATATTTTTTTATCATTAAACCCCCTATGTTTTTTCTAGGCTACTAAAAAATATTGGTGCAAAATTTGGGAGAAATCGCTCGAGTGAATCAAAAGTTTATATATATTGTAATTCCTGCTTACAGGTGAGCATAAGGAGGGGGTAATATTTTTTGATCACTAACCCCCTGTTTTTTCGTGGCTGCTGAAAAGTATTTGTACAAAATTTGGGAGCAATCGCTCTTGTGGTTCAAAAGTTTTTGCGAAACATAGTTACATACATAATTTTTCTTTATATATATAATTATAGATTTTGAATAGAGAGGAGCCTTTAAAAACATTAGACCGAGGGATTACTAGGGCACTCATGTCTGGAAGTGGGGGTCACTCATAGGGTGGATAGATCAGGCACCAGAAAGCAGGATCGTTATATGTTCTGGCTCATTATAATGTGACTATTCTGAGTGGATCCTCCTTTAATATATAAAGGCACACCACAAGGTGGAGTGTTTGGACCTCTCTTTGGAACTTGGTCATTAATAACCTGTTACTGAACCTGCGGAAGAAGGCATTTTCCGGGTGGTTGCATTTACTTCCCTTTTGGGCAACAGCTGTGGTTCCAAAGTCAACCAGCACAAGACTGAGTAGGTCGTTTTTTTCTAGGATGTACAATTTCCTCAGATTGATCCTGCATTTTAAATATTATCAGCGTGCAGTTCACAGATATAGCGAAGTACCTGGGTCCCTTTTTAGACACCGACACTGAACTTGGAAGTCTAATATATTATAAAGGCTATAGAAAGCGATTTAGTCTCGCAAAAGTACCATTGGAAAATGATGGGGTTTGAAGACTCGAATATTGGGTTCACACTTCAACCATTGATAATATTTTATTATATGGGATGACGTTCTAGTGGTCAGTTGTAAACATTCTAACAAACCTAAAATCTTTGTTGAAAGTGCAACGTTCAATTATCCAGAGCCTCACTATGAGCACTCAAGCAATAGAGATTCTCTTTCATCACACGTCTACATGTCGACCTGAAAAAACACAGAAGACTTAAGCTATGACCAGCGAGTCTGTAAGTCAGTAAGGAAACCTTACAGAATTTAACGCAAATGATCTATTACAGAATATTTGACAGTTTGACCAGCGAAACTGTAACACGATTATTGTCATTTGAATTTTTAAATATCAATCTACAAAATTTAGAAAATATTTATTATTATGTATAAAAGTGTCCTTACATTATTATATAAATTATTGAAATATAAATAAATATTTGTGCACAAAAATTATAAAAATGTAGCACATACCAACATACCGCCATTACAATTATACAATTTTGGCGTTTCCTTTAGTTTGGGCGATAATTTTCGCTCTTGTTACGGATTGCTAAATGACAGTTTAAATTAAACGAAACTGAACGAAAAGTATTTTGAGTTTCGCTGGTAATGTCAGTAAACATACATTTTTCAGATGCCGCTTTGTTACTTAAATTTATTAAAGACTCGCTGGTTAATACTTTAGTCTTATGTTATAGAAACATTCATAAACTCTCCGACTACGCTGTTCCGTCACCAGCCTTTGAGAAGAGGTTTAGAACTGATATTTTCACCAGAGAAAACTGGGGTTGGGAAGCTATTTTGAACCCTGAGAGTGTTAACTTCTTCATGAATAGTTCAAAGATGATGGGCTTAGGAGTGGAGTGTTCTGAGGTACATTTAATTGAAACCTCCCATGAGTCTTCTCGACCACTGCAACGTGTTCGAAGGCCTTAGACTGGTTGAGATAATATAATGTATAATATAATATCTGACAGATATTCGCATTTATACGGACGGTTAAGCTGCGATTAAAGCGCTAAGACCAATCATTTTGGCGTCAAAGCACAGAATTTTCGCTCATCTATTAACGAGATGGCAAATCAGTTCAATATCCGCTTTATGTGGGTGCCGGCGTCATCTGCCTTTAGATAAAGCTCACCCGTCATGGTACATTCTGCCTTATCACACGTGCAAGCTACAGCTTTAGGAGGAAGCTGTGAAAGTGCTCCATGTGTAATAACTAGGCAAATCTAAGCAAGACTAAACCTACCAAAACTGCCAAGATAAAGCCGTCTTGCCTAATTTGTCTAAAACCATTTCTTTACGACAACCACCCTAACCTAACCTAAATAGACCAAAAACAGAGACAAATGTACAAAGAGAGTGTCGGGCGATAGAATGAAGATTCCAGTATGAGCGTAGAGCGTATTCAGCAGTGGAGTTGGTCGGTAAAGAAAGATCGATCGAGAATGGCGCACCGGAAAGATAGTAATGTGCCACACACACATTGCAGTTCATTTTGAAGATTGTTGGGATATGTGAATACCAAGCAAGAAAAAATGCATGAGCCGAAAGGATAATTAGATAAATGACAAAACCCAGCAGAAAGCCCAATTTAAAAGCCAATCTGAATTAATGAAGGTAACATTACTTCAGGGAATCGTTGTTACAACTCAGAATACAATAGTCAACAGCATAAGCTAATCTGGCTTGATTCTAAGTACAGGTATAGAATTTGTGGCGGCAAAAAACACCAAATTTGAACTGTAAATTTGTACTGTTAAGAAAAACAAACCGCAGTTTATATGGAAATGTAATGAACGCACTTTGTGCGCAATAGTTTTAGTAGAAATGTGTCATGAGAGATATCTTGTAAATTTTCAGAAATTAACATAATTTGTTATTGAAATACCAACGACTTGCTTGGAAATATCGACATACTGCCACCATCACTACGAAAAAACCAGAAATATTTTTTTTAAATACAATTCAATTGATAAATATCTGCTAAAATTAATACAAAAAGTTGTACGTTCCGCTTTGAAAGAAATCTATGGACGATTTTCTCTAACTTTCGCCTGGTTCTCGCCTTACATTTAACAAATAAATGTATGTGCAGAATCGATTTACAGGGTCAGTTTCTCTAACTACTTACGATATTATAAAAATCTCCGAAAATTTTTACTGAACATTAGAAACCAACTGTTAACCAAGTTTTCAAGAAATGTTTGAGTATGGTCGTTCAAAAAATCGACCAACTTAGATTAGTCAAATGTTTTCAAGGAAAACTCGTTCGCAGTCTGAAAACCAAAGCACAAACTCTATTGAATTTATTCTTTACAAAAAATCACAAGTAATTGAAAGGCTGTATTTTGTCTTTGGAATGATGTAAATGTCTATAGAAACTACTATGGAAGCAGAAACAAATTCTATGAAAAGATTCAATGTTGCAATTCTGGTACAACTGGGCAACCGGTAATATTTGAACAAATATTTGATTTTCATCTCACTATTCACATACAACAGTCGACTCATTTATATTTCAGGCATTGAAGTTAATATCCAATAATCGTAGTGCTCATGATCTATACTTAGTCGTTACTCGTTAGATACGCTCCGGAGCTAAAGCTGTATCTCATAATTTAGATCAAAAAATCGAATTTTAGTGTTGCAAAATATTTAGGCTTTCCTTTCCAAATGGATTTCGTTCATTAACCACAGTCTAGGACGGGTAGTGCGGGATCCAAAGCTAATGGATTAAATGTTGATTTATTGATTTTGATTTGAAGATTTATTTATTTCTAGAAATTCCACATGTAACAGAACGAGTTGGTGCTTATTCATTAAAAATGGAACACGGCTATCACAATAAATTCCAATTAGATTCTGACATTGAGACAAAACACTTTATTCGTAGTCGGATCTACAATGAACGTCGAAAGAAAATGCCATAAGTCTAGATTTGGCACTCGGAAGATTTGTTATCCAAATTTTATATAAACAGGCAAAAACCTTAAATATTTTAATTTTAACGCCGCTAATGGTACCATAAACTGAATTTCATTTCGCGACGGAATACTTATAAAATATAAATAAACAAAAAAAGGTAATTACAACAATAATTATGTGCGAAGAACTGTCAATTTATTACGATGTTTTCACACTCTTGCATGTTTCTTATGAATAAAAAAATGCTTAATATGCATTTTGATGGTGTTTTGGCGTAAACACTGGTTCAAACCAATTTGATTTCCGGTACAATGATCTCTAATGAGTTAACGCAATTAATTCCAGACACTTCTATATAAGACGATGATCTCATTACAAACATAGGCACATAGCTGCAGTACACACAGAGCAATAGGTTTGAACATTACGATTTACAATTATATCGAGTAAACAAATAATTTAAATTGATAGACGTTGAATTAGTTTAAAGTAGCCTCATGTATATTCGTATAATTTTGTTGTTACTATAACACCGGAAGTATATTATGTTTTTGTCTTATGTACTAGATTTGTTGAGGGTGCTGCGCTGTGTTGTTAAACTATAATACACTACAATTACTATTTTATTACTATTTTTATGCGTACTTATTTATAATAATTGGTTTTATTGTTCAGAGATAATCAATTACTCAATTTAATTAAATTTAGTGTAGTAATGTAGAGTTCGTTAGTCGAAAACTATGTGAAATAATGGTGAACGATCTCTGGTGTGAATGATCTATTTGGGATAGAATGATCTATTAGCGATGATATTTTAACGTATCTTGGGGCTGATTATGTAAGCATTACGAGTACGACTTACGACTTTCAACTCAAACGAATTTTGAGAAATTTTCTTGTCTTAAACTCAAATAACCAAATCATAGTGATATTTTTCTTTCGGAAATCCCATTTTTTAATTTACTATGTATATGATTTCCAGCTTTAATTCTTTCAAAAGTAGAACAATTTTCAGTTATAAGGACTACCTAAGGTTGTTATAAGTTTTTGAATTTGAGATATTTTATTCGCAAAAAACAGACAAATTTTCGACCTAATATTTTTTATAAAATCGAATAAAAGAACGTTATTGGCATTAAGACGGTAGCTAAGCAGGAACATTACATGCTAAAGTTAAAAACTAGCAGCCATACATTGCCAGATGGCATGAGACTAAGGCGCCAGTCATCACAACCATCGTTGACACAGGGATAAATAGTGTGGCCAAGTGTGCAGTCAGAATACAAAATCATAACCGATTACAAAACTAGAAAGCAGAAAGACGGATCTTCCAAATAAAACCATCAGAGGAAACAAGGAGGATGCCCTCCTCGCTCGGGATCATCTCCCTTGTTTCTGCAAACAAAGAGATGCAAAGCCATTGTTGTAATTACGGAATGTAATTGTGTAATGTGTTGTAAGGAATAAACTTTATGGTTAGTTTTACGAGGGGACTAACAAAAGTTCACTTAGTTGGTGGCTTATATTTAAAAAAAAAAAAACAAAAAACCCAAATCCTTTACAATTGTTTTATGAGACTTTTTCAAATTTTCAGAACGATCGGTTAAAATGAAGACGAAAAAACACAAAATAGCTGAGGATGGATCACACCAAATTCCACCACCAACGCAAACAGTAATTCGTTATGTGATTCTCTTCGGTTTTCGGCGTAAACTAAAGCCACTACAAATATTCAATGAATGCCAAATTGCATATGAAACGATTGCACCGTCTCTACAGACTATTTCCAAGTGGTTCCGAAAATTCCAAAAATCTTCCACTGGTGACGCCACTGTGGCTCTGGCGAAGTCAAAAGTTGACGAAGATCCACGATTGACGCAACAACATATTACCGATGAATTGGCCTTGAATGCTAGGGCTGTATCGCGAATATGAAGTAATCATCTGGGATACAGGAGGAAATCTACTCGCTGAATTCCACGAATTTTAAATGAGACGCACAAAGAGGCTCGAGTGCATTTTGCTAAATTTTTTCTAAATAAGTTCGAAAATGGGCAATCTAGCAACTTTAGTAAAGTCGTTACTGGTGACGAATTTTAGTTCTATAAATACGATCCGGAAACCAAACAGCAGTCCATATTATGGAGCCCAACAGGAGAAAACCTACCCATCTAGTGTAGGAAGTAGATCTACAGGCTTAACCCTGTAATGCATATATCCGCCTAAAGGCGGACTTTACATTATCAAGAATTGCGCAAACGCATCTAATTTTTTCTTTATATTTTAAATTTGTTATTCTCTTTTATACTTCTCTCATCACAATAGTTTAGTGTTTGTTGTTGTAATATGTACATTCGGACCAAAAATAACAGTTAAATTCATCGTTTTGATTGAAAGTGAAGTTTTATTGTTTTATGCTAGTTCGCATATTTTAATTAATTATAAAACAAATTTTCTGCAATTTTATAAGACTAAAAAAATTATTGGTAAGTAGTTTTGTCTTTATTTTCTCCGTTTTTGGTGTTGGTATAATAAAAATTATTCTGGGGCACCGTAGCGATTGCATTTTGTAATACCTGCCTATAGGCGGACTTGTGCATTACAACAAAATAAAAATAAAAATTTTGTCAACTATTCTGAAGAAATGTTTACTGAAATTTCGGGTAAAAAATTATATATGTTGTGTATCTGTTTATAAATATGTGTGTAAACATAACTCCTCGCTATGTTTCATTCAATACTTACATCTGTATTTTATTTAGATATGGCCTCTCGACAAGTGTACAATGTTTCTGAAATGACCGATGCGGAAATCGAAGAACTTATGAATTCAATACAATCCGATGTAGAAACAAGTGATGATGAGGATGACTGTAATTTGAACGATGATCAAATTTCATCAATACATACTGTGGTTACTGAAGATGATGTAATTGAAAATTCGTTAACCGATGTGGTAACCAGAGAAATTACTGAGGTCACATTGAGAGATGCCCACGAACAATCTGAGAATGAGCCATCAACACTTGCTTAAAGTAAACATACAAGTCGAACCAGTAAAAAATATAGCCGGAGAATGCGTATCCGATCACCAGAATTGATAGAAGAACCAAACGGACCAATTATTTCCACAGCATCTAAATTTTCTGGAGATGTACTGAAAATAAAAAATGACAGTCGTGAATTCCAATCTATAATTTGGAAAAAACAAAACTTAACGTTGCATATTAACGATATAGTATTTCGAGGCGTTAAAGAATTACCTCCAAAGTTGAAAGAACTTAAAACCTCATATGATTGTTTCAAATATTTTGTGAATGATGATCTTGTTAAGCACATTACAGAACAATCAAATCTGTATGTCTCCCAAAAGAATATTGGGACACAATTTAAAGTCGGCTCCAACGAAATGCGGAAATTTATAGGGGTCTTAGTCTTTATGTTTGTGTATCGCTACCCCAATACTAGGTCATTCCGGGGAAGACACTCATTTGAAGCGATCCGACAAGTGATGCCTGTACTTAGGTTTGAAGAAATTCGCCGATATCTTCACTTCAACGATAATTCTCTTGCAGTCGATAAAGATCATCGAGATTTTGATAGGTTGTTCAAGGTTCGACCACTCACAGTACACGTTAACGAAATTTTTTATTCAGTGCCAATGCTACCTAGGCTTTGCGTAGATGAGCAAATGTGCACAACTAATATGGTAGGAACTGTGTTGCGTCAATATATGCCGAACAAGCCACACAAATGGGGTTTTAAACTGTTTTCGCTTTGCGATTCCAGTGGCTTCTCGTACGCATTCGAAATTTATTGCAGTGCTGGGGATAATAAAATTCCCTAATAATAAGATAATAAAAGATACACCTGATCTTGGGGCATCGTCGAACGCCTTTCAAAAATATACCGAATTTCGTTGACCATATACTATATTTCGATAATTTTTACACGTTCATGGGCCTGTTAACATACCTACGTATCAGAGGGATATTTAGCTTGGGAACTGTCCGTCCAAATCGTGTGCCAAATTGTAAGCTGTCGAGTGATGCGGTCTTAAGTGGGGAAAAAGTTGAACGTGGATACTCTGAAGAGTATGTGGGCAATGCTTATGGAGTCGACATCTCGTCAGTTTTATGGAAAGATACAAAAACAGTACGGTTTCTGTCGACCTATGTTGGCACGAAACCATTTGTTTCCAGCAAAGACACCTTGCAACCACAGAAAGCTGCCAGATGGGATAAAAAAGAAAGAAAGCAGTATAAAATCGATTGTCCATACATAATAAAAGAGTACAACCGGCATATGGGGGGTGTCGATCTAATGGATGGATTATTAGGCCGTTACCATATACGGATGAAAACCCGAAAATGGTCGAACCGTATATTTTATCATCTTATTGACGTAGCAGTTGTGAACGCTTATATTCTGTACCACAGAATAAATTCAAATCAAGAAAAATTGAGCTTCCGGCATTTTGGACTAAATTGGCTGAATCACTCTGTTGCAGCGGAATGACGGCAGAGAAGAGAAACGTTGGGCGACCATCTAATGCATCTCAAACACCTTCTCCAAAACCAGCCAAGAGAGCAAATCTCCCTACTGTAGATGGCCGTTACGATCGAATAGGTCATTGGTGCATTTTTCGTGACCGATCAGATAATCGGCAATGCAAGTTTCCAAAATGTAATTCAGAAACACAAGAATTTTGCGTGAAATGCAATATTAGTTTATGTAACTCACCGAATAAAAAAGGTTTTTCTGAGTTCCACAATAACTAAATAAAAATATGATAAATCACAATTTGAATCGCTAATCGTCCTATATTTGTTTTGCAATGAATTTTGTTCCTAAATTTATTTTGCAATATCTTGTGAATAAAAGATATTAATTTGAAAATTTTGTTTTATTTCGTCGTACTGCATTACCCCGCCGAAAGGCGGACTTTGAATTTTCACATGTGGCTGAGTGGATTGGCCTCAAAAATAATTTTTGACTTTAAATTTGTCCTATTCAACACAATTTCAACCTAGTATGAATTTACTAGCTCGTAAAAAAATTCATGCATTAGAGGGTTAAGAAATGCATTGAAATCAATGGCGTTTATGTAGAAAAGATAAAAAGACGAAGATTAAGAATAAATACGAAAAAAAATGTTGTTTTATTTCTGGTCAACTAAGCGAACTTTTGTTAGTCCCCTCGTATAAGATTTACAAACCATTTCCGCTATACTCGTAGTTTATATGGTATTGAGCATTAACTCTAGTATATACACAGTTTTTGCGTGAAAATCGTCAATGAGGGGAGCCGATAGTTTAAGGAAACTAATATCGAAAATTTCATAGAAATTAAAAACACAATAAACGATTAAATCAACGGTAAGAATTGGAAAGAAGAATGCTATGGAAACATTGGTGTTGGGTTCTGTACTTTTCCTAATCCACATTAACTCTCTATTCAAAACTGGGTTTATCGGATAAATTGCAGCATCTTGAAGCGGCATTCTCTTAACATGACTATTGACTATAGATGAGGTTGACAAGTTTAAAGAGCGATTTATTTGTTCCAACAAGTGGTTTAGGGTGCTTTACACGGTGGGTTCTCGTTGATAGTACTCCTAATACAACTACTATTCATGCGTCTAGCTATGCAGCAAGCAACTATGATAAGTGCAGATTATACAGTATCCAATTTTATCGAAATATTGTTGAGTGTTAAATACAACTGTGCAAATCGCGATAATTATCCTTCTACTACTTACTAGAACATATTTTTATTTAAATAATAGAATATTTCTAAGACTACTACCGGTTTATAAACCAAATGTAGTGATGGTTCTGTATCAAATTTAAGAATCGATTTTGCTAAACTATTGAAGAAATTTGTAAAACTTATCGATAGATTTCGTAGGCAGATTGTCATTTTTTTAATAAAGCGCAGATTATTTTAAGCCTGTGTTAAATATTGAACTTTCACTTTTAGACTTTTCGAGGATATTTAATCTGGCTTAAACTTGAACTCAAAGTAGTTTGGAATCGCAAGTATGGAGCCCAAGTTAGTTTCATCTTTAAATGTTTACAAATTGGAGCAAAGTGCCAACGTTAAAATATTTCAGAATTATGCTTGATTCTAATGTTTGTGGTATGGTAAACTACAGTCCTATACATATTCATAATTATTATTTTTAAAGAGAAGGGAACTATGACTATCTGATCTGTTAATGTCAATTTATTTAGCCATAGTTAACTCTCGAATTGAATGTGATAGATGGAGCATTTTTTTAAAATAATAAACCAAAGTTAACCAATGCTGATTTTATTATAGGAGGTTACAGAAATGTTGAGAATATGCCTCACTATAATTTTATGAACAAAATGAGCGAGGAAAATTTTATTACATTTATAAAAGGATTCCGTAAAAACCTGAGGCACAACTTGCACAGAAAAAAAATATTATCTAATATACAAATTTGATATATTTTAAAACAAAAATTTTCTAATTTCTTTGATATTAATCAAATATTCTTAAACACAAATTTTTTATCTCTTCTTTAATCAAAATAAAACTTAAATTATAGGTTTGTAATGTTTTATATTAACATTAAAAATTTTGATAATAAGTGTAGCTTGAAAGCTATAGTTAAAACAATTCTTCTTTAAATGAAAATTAAATGATTTGCGTTAAACGAGTTTCGTTTAATCCAAACTCGTTTAATAAAGTTTATCGCAAACATTAAAGTTTTTTAATATAAATTAAATTTTGATGTTTAAACTAACTCTTCGTAAGGTTTAAAAAAAATTTAAAATTTGATTTTAATACCAGACAAATTATCTCGGCTTAAACCATAATATGTTTGTCTTAATATTATTATATGATTCCGATTGTCAAATTATAACCGGTTATAGGTGCATTAGTGCGAATTTAAAATAATTCTATTAAAATAAAATATTTTAGAAATGTTTAATTGTTTTAAATGTAATCAAACATTTTCCACTATACAAATTTTATGCAAGCATATAAAATATCTACATGGTTGGCTTCCTAGTGAAGTATTAGTTTGTAATCAAGGTGCATGTCATCAAAAGTTTTCACATTTAGATCGTTACAAGCGCCATTTAACAAATATACACAAAAACCTTATTTCAAACAGCGCTTCGGAACTTCCCAAAGCTAATAATTGCACTAACTTAGATATGACATCGAGTAAAATAACAATTGATGGTAATTATGGCGAAATTCGTTGAAATATTTTTCTAACCTTTAATAATTTATTATATATAAATATTTGTTTATATTTTATAGACCATGTTAATACAATATGTGATGAAATTACGTTAAGCGCAGGGCAGAAGTCCAGCCATTGTCAAAACGAGCAAGTTAATGAATTGAAAAGAACTATCGAAAATTCATCGCTGAAGTTTGTTGCAAAATTATACAGTATGCAATTATTACCAACGTCGGTCGCCTTAGAAATTATTCAAACAGCTCAAGAATTAATCAGTGTAATAATCAGTAGTATAAGAACATGCAAGAAAAATTGCTCTGATGAAAATTTACATGTTGACAATTTATTAGATTTTTGTGAATTACCCTTCATCAATATAAAATCTGAATATTTATTGCTCAAAGAATTAAAAAAAAAGGGATTATACTCCCCGCCCAAAAAGTTTACTGTACATAGTCAGAACTTAGAACAAGTCAAACAAGGAAAACTAGTAATCGACGAATTTAAAAGTGAAGGTATTTTAATGCCAATTTCAGAACAAATTAAAACATTCTTTGGAACTAGAGATCTATTAAAACAAACACTCGACCATGGAAAAGAATTACTTAAAAACAAAAACGTGCTGACGAACTTTATACAAGGAGAACTTTGGCAGCAAAAACTTTCAATAATTAATAAAGAAAATGTTATCCCGTTGTTCCTATATTATGACGATTTTGAGACGAACAACCCTTTGGGGAGTCGTTCTGGTAAACAAGCGATCGCTGCATTTTATTACATGTTTCCAACTATACCACAAGATTTATCAAAATTGTCTAATATTTTCGTTGCCATGCTGGTAAAATCAAAAATTTTGAAAACTTTTAATTTTAATAAAACATTGGCTCGTCTAGTGGACGAACTTAAATTACTTGAAACTCAGGGTATTGATATAAAAACCGAAGATGGTTTCATAAAAGTACATTTTGTATTGGGATTAGTGATCGGTGATAATTTAGGCTTAAATTCGATCCTTGGATTTTCGCAATCTTTTTCACACAATTTCTTTTGCAGATTATGCACCATGAAAAAAGAGGAAACCCAAGCTTGTCTTGTTGAAAATCTAAGTCTTGCCCGTCAAAAGGATTGTTATAATGAACAGGTGTTAAATATTGATGCAGAATCATTTAAAAATACCGGAATTAAAGACATTTGTGTTTTAAATAATATTGATACTTTCCACGTTACGGAAAACTATTCCGTTGATATTATGCATGACGTAATGGAAGGTGTAATTAAATTTGGAATTTCAAATTGCCTTCACTCGTTCATATTCGAAAAACAATACTTTTCAATTGAAACATTAAATAATCGAATTCAAAATTTTGAGTACGGAGAAACCCAGTTATCCAATCGACCCGTATGTTTCAAAGTAGATCATATTAAACACAAAAAGCTCCAAGTAACAGCAAGAGAAGCACTCTGTTTATTACAGTTTATATTATTCTATATTGGCGATCTCATTCCAACTTCGAATCGGCTGTTAAAATATTTACACACATTACAAAATTTAGTCGAGATAGTTTTCAAAGAGTCGTTTTCAAATTATGACATTATTTGTCTCAAGGAATTAATTAAGAAACATAATAAGCTTTATATCGAATACTTCAATGAGAATCTTAAACCTAAACATCACAACCTATTGCACTACCCAACAATAATTAGAAAATCTGGTCCTCTGAAACCAATGTGGTGCATGCGGTTTGAATCGAAACATCGGGAGCTTAAATACTACACAAATGCTATAACATCTAGAAAAAATTTGCCCTTATCAATTGCCAAAAAATGTGCTATACGATTCACCTTTAACGTATTAAATGAAATGGATATTAAAAGTGACGTATCTATATTAAAATTTAGTGCGTCCACTGCAATTGATCTAAATGTGTTTCCTTATAATGAATTAATTAAACAAATAGAACTACAATTGGAAGAAGTCACGTTGGCAGAGATAGTAGAATACAGAGGAACAAAATATAAAATAAGAGATTTACTGAAATCTGGAAATCCATATACGGTCGTTTTTAAAATAGATCATATTATAATACATCGGGGCAAAGTTATCCTATTTATAGAGAAAATGAAAATTGAAAAAACTGATAATCATTACAATTGCTATGTATTAGGAGATTCATTAAAACAATATTGCTGTTTAGAATTAAATCCAATGGAGATTAGACATCCAATTACAACAAACAAAATCCCGCGTGGTAAAATCGGTTTTAAATATCCTATAATATAAATCTGTTATAAAAATGTAATAAATTAATAAATATATTATACATATGTAGCTAAATAGGTGTCTACAGTAGAAATACGTCCATAATATGTAAATGAAAGCAACAATGTTGTTTGTTTTTAATTAGTTTTCTAATATGAAGAAAAACAAATTCTAATTATTTTACGACAAACCGAAAAATTATTAAACAGCTCAACTCAAAATTGGAGAGTTTGCATTAACCACATTTTATTTTGATGTAAAATTATTTTTTATTTTTCTCTTTTTCTCAATCTCATCTGAGAATATGAGAAGTTTTATTGGAAAAACCACATTTTTGTTCATCATTCCGATCGTGTCTTGTCTTGTTTGTGCTATATTTCGAGAAACAATTAGATTTATTTTATTGTTGATAAAAATAGATGTTAAACATTGGGGCGATAGTGAACATCATAAATTATATAAGTGATATATATATAAGTGAAAAGTGTTTATTATTTAAGTGTTAAAGAATATTCAAAATGAGTGATGATACTTTTATAACTATTGAAGATGGAGATGTCCCATTGGCGGAATTATTATCTGAGTGGGACCTTTTGCATGTATATCCTAAATTAATCGGTAATGTAAAAATATTAAGTGTAAAATAGTTTTTTTTTGTTGTAGCTGTTATATATTATACATATTAATCTAGTGATTACACTATTTTGTTTTTGTTTTAGATGGGGGCCTAGATATTCATTCATTAATCGACATAACAGAAGATGATTTGAACACATTATTTCCCGAATTCAAAGAATTAGGAACAAAAATTAAATTTCGTTCAAAAATAGTGGAATGGAGAAAGGCGAATGTATACAAAAATAAACAAAAAACATATGGAAAACTTTACACTAACAAATTTGTTGTATTTATAATAGGGCATTAATGAATTAGCATCTACCGTTAGCATCACGAGTAGTTTTAATCCATATATTGTAGATTGGTTGAAATGTACACAAAACTCATCGATTGGCTCCCCTACATCTTCAACTTCATCATTCATACCAAATGCTGATATCAAATGTACTTCAATGAAGGTAATATTTCTAGCTTACACTTTTAGTTTTAAAAAAAGAATATTAATTAACGGAATATTATTTCTTTCTTCAGGTAATTGATAATATGTTCAAAATACCACATATCATCGATTTATTGAATTCTCTGAATAAAAATGCATCGAATGCTACACGCGATCTTTTATGCAAAAAGATCACAGCACATTTGTTGGAGGAAAAAGCTGAAAATTTAAATTCTATGGAATTTAAAATAATAGTAGATAAAATTGTGAAGTACTGCCCGCTTGAAAAACCAGATTTTTATTTTCAAGATGGTAAAATAAAAAAAGGGAAACTGTTTTATAAGTACCGAAACTACAAAACAAATTTGAGGCAAGTCGGTTTGTTAACGAACAAACACCCAAACAAGAAAGCAAAATTAGACGCATCTACTAACGAAACAGATGAACTAACCGAAGGTTATAACTCTACAATAAATTAAATAACTACTTAACATTAAATTTCATTTCTATTTACATAAGATTTAGATGAGAGCGTTGAAAGAGGCAAAGAGTGGCTAAAGTATCACTCAGAACCATGGGAATCAGTAGAACGATATTGGAAAATAACAGCTGCAACTAGAATGCACTTCTTCCGCAACTCCATCGAGAAAAACGTAAAATTTTTTTTGAAAGAATGGCCACTTTTAAAATGTCCTCAAGCATATCATTTAGTAAGTTTTGTATATATTATGTAAAAATTATATTGAGGACGATTCTGAATTCTGAAATGGTATATTATGTGTTTATTTTCCTACGTAATTGTCATACGAAGCAAAATATTACAACATTTTGTGAATTTTATCGTTCTCAATATTTGCATATGTACATATATGGTTTTAATTATTACTCCATTTTAGATTGACATTGATTTCGGTCATTTATATCCGGATAAATCCACAATTTTTTTTAAAAAGTGGACAAATGAATTTTTAACTAAGCTATACACTCACTTGATTCCGAACGTAAAAGACAAGCTGGTACAGGATGCTGGGAAAAAAATTAATGAAATTATATTAAGTGAACGATTTCAAAATGATGAAATCAATTTGGAACACAAAAGTAAGTTTACTATTTTGAATAACATTGTAAATTTCCATATATGCACATATCCACATATCTTACGCAAAGATTGGTCTAGTGCTTGCTAGCCTTAGCATTTATGTCACCAATTATAGGTTTTGCACTCCAAATTCAACCTTTTACAAATCAGGATCACCAATTTGCAAATAAAATTCACATTTATTCAAAAAATAATCATCATTTTTCAAAACAAATTCACCTTTAATCAAAAATTGCTCATTCTTTTCCAAATCAAATTTATCTTTATTCAAAACATATTAATCCTTTTAGAAATTAATTACCTTTATTTAAATTAAATTGACCATTATCTAAAACATATTGATACTTTTAAATAATTTTACAATTTTTACAATAAATTTACAATATTACATCTAATGTAAAGTTTGGCCGGCGGCCGCCAACGGTAATTTCATCGATATATCCAAATAATAATTGTTGCAGTCGGTGGATGTTGTGATTTGTATGGATTGTTCTATAATGTTCAATAAATTACCATTACTTTGCTTGGAAAGCAAATTTCGTGCACTAAGTTTAGTTTTTGAAAATATATTTTCAATCGGGTTGAGCATGGGCGAGTAAGGCGAGAAAAAACTAGATGATGGCGTGACTGGTTCACAAGATCACGAAGTTCCTGCGTCTTATGAATTCTTGCATTATCCAGCACTAACCAAGCATTTGTTATGGATATAGTTTGGAGTTTTGTAAATATTGAATCTTGGAAAAATTCACAAAATATATTTGAATTAACTGACGAGTTGGCATTTATTTTGTGACACACCACTTCATTTATGTTCATGGCAGCGATGAGTGACAGGTTACGACCTCTTACGGTAGGAAGGACACATGTGCTGCTGTATTTATCCGCGATCGCGCTTTGGTTCGTCGTATGTGGTAGTTGAATTGGATTTTAAAAGGGATGAGTATGTTTTGGATTATGGTGAATTTATTTGAGAAAAGACGAATTTGATTTGGAAAAGGATGAGCAATTTTTGAATAAAGGTGAATTTGATTTGAAAAAGTGATTGTGGTGTAGAAAAAGATGATTATGTCTTGAATAAAGTTGATTTCTATTTGCAAATTGGTGAACCTGATTTGTAAAAAGTAGAATTTGTAGTGCAAAACCTATATAACTTGAGTTCATGCTCATTGCTGACTTCAGTGAAAGCGTGTATTCCGGTTATATTGTATTCAAAGAAATTAATAAACAAATTATACAAATTCCCGATTTCAGATTTTGTTATTGCAGAATTATTTCGCCTCCTAAACGGTTTTTTGGCACCAACAACTCGAAAAAAAAGCATCAAAAATAATCATATTTGGAAACCGTCGATTGTAGAATCATTCAATTCGTTTATTAACTACGTTTCTGAAGTAAGCAGTATTAAAACTATATTAGAAGGCAAACAAAATAAGTACGCGGAATTCGGCCTTGCGGTTCAACCGTCATTATTTGCAGAAATACAAACAAATGGTGACATTAGTGAAATTAAAAAAATTTATTTATATTATGATGAAATTTTTTATGTTTTTGATAATATTATAAATGCAATTGACATCAATTTTAAATTATTTTATGTAATGCAGTTAAAATATCCATTTGAATGTATTAAATTATATAATTTTCTTGAGTATGCAATTTATAAAATGCCTGATATAACAGACATTCCTTTTGAAATTAAAAATTTAAAAGACTTTTTAGACTAAATATTATTTTAAGTAGACAACAGTGACGAGAAACTAAGTCTTGAATTAGAAATATGAATTATAATAATTATTATTTCCTATATATATGTATGTATATATATATATATATATATATATATACCTATATATATATATATATATATATATATATATATATATATATATATATATATATATATATATATATATATATATATATATATATATATATATTTATATTGAATTAAATCTGTGATTTATATTTTATACGTTATAATAAATTAGTAGGTATATATTAATACGGATCTTATCCTAATTGAAATAAAATAAACTTTAACTAAATAAATTAATTTCTTTAATTAATGCATCCAAAATACAAATTCCCATAAAATATTTTTCTTCTCCTGAAATAAACCCGATTTTAATTTAAACTAAAATTATTTAAGGCTAAAATTTATTGATTTTATAACTAATCAACGATGGTTTGGATTAAATTTAGTTTGGTTAGAAATTATCAGTCTTTTTACTGTAGGGACAAAGTGTTTATGGTTCAATTTAAAACATTTAGGTTTTTTGTTAAACATCTATAATATCCAGATCAAAACTAAAACATTTTTGATTGAATCGTGCATTCGCTTAATTTAAGAATTAAAGTTTCACATAAAAATAACGTTTGATGTTTAGTTTTGTGTAAAGCAAATCTTAAAACAAACCCAAAACTTCTTGACGGATTATCGAAATCGTATTTGATTTAAATATAATCATTTTTGCTTGATACTAATCATTTGTTTTTTCTGTGTGGATGACTCATTCAGATTGCTTTATGTCTAAAATCAAGACTGTGGTCCTAGTACCAAACGAAATTTTGTATCTATCGCCGGTCGTAACTTCCATCCTTTAGCTAGTCTGGCTTCTTATAGATAATTCATTCCAAAGTCTTTGCCTTCAAAAAATTGATTGGATTGACACTCTTCTCGAAAAAATTAAATCAGAATGGAAAAAGATATTTTCCTAAATTTGCTACGTGAAATTATTATCGAAATGAGTTTGTTTCTTATAGCATGGACAGACTGCGGATTAGTTAAACTGGTTTAACAAAATTCGGTCAAGTACGTTTCTAGGAAATAGAATTCAATTCGGATCGACATATTTCGAAAAATTCAAAAATCTACTAGCAAATTCAAGTTTTTCCATAGGGTGCTTGATTGAATTTTGCTAAACCAGTTTAACTAATCCGCAGTCTATCCATATTTTGGTGTATGGATTCCACGACTGTACTTAAGTACATATCTTAGCTTTTTTTTACTCCGAGAGGACGGTGATAAATTATTTTGGATCATCTTCCAAATATAAACTGGTGCGATCAAAATACTTCATATCTTTACGAGGAATAATTTCAGATCAAGGGATTGACAATATAAGTATGCGGAATGCATATGAGGAATATTTTTAGATCAAAAGGTTGGTAATACATGCGATGATGAGAACGACTACACTTTCTCAGGGAATCATCAGATCATTTACCAAAGGTGCATCCGAAATGTGCATTTTCGAAACCTTCTCTTAAATTTCATTTTATGTTGCCAAATTTTAATCTATTTAATGATTCTAATGAAATTAGATTAACCCAAAAATGCAAATTTCAGATTGGCACTGATATTATATTTCCCATATCGTCACCTTATTTTCCACGAACATTTTGAGAATTTGCGCTGCCTTTTGAGGAAAACTGCACCTTATAATGCCAGACCTAGGGCGTGCTATATTCACGATATAATGCTCCTATAGATAATGCTTTTCCGAGATTTGTGAAGTTTCGAGACCAGTATATCGATTTTGTTTCAAAATGTGTGAAACGAAATGAGTGTAACCGGAATGATATAGTAGTAGCATATGTATTTGTGGTAGTTTCGTGCGTATGATTGTTTTTCTGCATATGCAAGTCACGTGTTATTGTTTTTTTTGTTTATTCATATTAACTCTTTCAGTGCAAACATGATTTCAGCTAGTGTATTGAGGAACACGATTGCGCTTTTTGGCACTCAAAGGGTTAACCAATGTAAACGCCATATTTTTGCGGTGTTTATGTATTTTCGATTTTTTTATAATTTCTAAAATTTATGAAATTTAAAATAAATTTACCTATAAAATTTTATCATTAGATGTAAAATTAATTTATGATAATAGATAATATAAAACATATTGGCATGTTAAATAATGACACTCCACAGCTCGAGAGCAGACGTAATGTGCTGAGAAAAGGAAGTAGGCACCATAAAAATTAAACCAATTCGCCCGGATCGCGTTATTTTGGTACTGTTCATCATACAAATGACACAAATATGTACGAACAAAAGAAAAATACAAATACAAAGACTCAATTGTGTATTATACACTGTGTACGTATTCGATTTTTTTTGCTTCACTCATTTTAAATGAGTAACTCACGAGACAAAATCGATACCCAGGAGATTTCCTCAAGGGCTGTTTCGCCAATTATGTTACATAACATTGATTCCCCAAAACTATACACCAATTTTTGGCAACTCCTTCACAAAATGATGAGTTGTTTTTGGAAAGTTTGGAGATCGCCGGTTATCTAATTATCTGGTAGCAGCGGACAAAATGAGAATCTAAATATCCAAATATTTTGTAGAAGATGACTTTGGTCAAGCCAAAGATGATCCGGCCATTAGGTTCGTTCTACCAGAAAGACTTACCGGAGTATCATAACAAAATTCATTACACGGGAGTGCTTTTAAATGTAGAAGCAAATTTGAAATATGTATTATAAAAATGGGTGCCGGATTCGATTTTGTCCCATGCCACTTCTCACTGAATCTGATTACAACCGAACAGGAATGATTCTCACCAATATATATATAGGTCTCAGAATGGAGGCCCAGATCAACCAGGAGCAATGTTTAATCGAACTACGCAAACTTTTAGACTTTACTTTATGGTGTATGTGTTTATTGGCTTATGCAATTGCCATCAAACTAAGTCTTACCTAACCAACAAAATGTTCATCTTCAAAATCAGGGTAAATTATTTTGACACATACAATACAAAAGTTTGAGATGGTAATTGAGTTGTTAAATAATAAACATTATCTCTATCTTCAAGTAATATAGAATATCGAAAAGATCGACCGTCACAAAATTTACGACTCAGCGGACGATTATTTAATACGTAAAATAACAAAAGATACGAAGCCGTATATGTAAAACGGTTGGGCGTTAGTCATTAACACGGACGTAATCAAATGCACAATTCTTAAACTTCCTTAAGAAAGTATTAACTCAACTAATTTTTCTGCGAACCGCAGACGAAATATGATCTCCACTAGTTGAGATAGTAATTGTATTTTAAATGTATTTTTATTTATTTCTATTAACCATTAATCTACGTAATGGTTTAAAAAAATATGCTCATACGCAATTAAGTCTCTGGAACCTTTGGAGAAACAGAAATTACCTAAAAGTGTTCTCGGTGTGGAGTTCATACAGCCTTGACCAAAAGTATTGAGCACCATATAAATTTGGGGCGTACACGATAGTATAACAGAAAACAACCCCTTTTGTTTGTTTATTATTTTTTCGACATCTAAAAAGGACTAAAAACAGTGACTCACACCACAAGTGTGGCAATAAACCATCTGGTGCTATAAAATTTGTTAATTTTTCATTTTGTATTAATTCGTCAGTTCGCCACTTCGCTCATTGTGTACACATCCAGTGATCTAGTCCGCTTTTGGTGTTTTGATTTGTTAAATTTAGTGATATTATTGCAATATGCCGAAGCAAAAAGAGTTAAGTTTAGAACAACGTGTGCAGATACAGCTTCTGCATGAGCAAGGGAAATCACAAGTAGAGATTTCTATAACTGTGATATGTTCACACCGATCTGTGCAATATACTATTGAGCGATTCACCGCTAGTGGATTGCACATTAATAGGTACAGAACCGGGTACAAACGCATCACCACATACCGTGGCGACCGAAAGTTAGTGAGAGAAGCTTTAAAAAATAGGAAAAAAAAAACTTCTTTAAACCTCGCTGCTGAGTTGTCAGTAGAAATTAAGAAACCAATCTCTGCTCGCACCACACGCAGCAGGTTTCAGGAAACTGGTTTAAAAGGCTGTAAAGCCAGGAAGAAACCTTGGCTCTCCGAAAAAAACAAGAAGGCTCGGTATAAATGGGCCTTAAAATACCAAAGTTTCAACGAAGAAGACTGGTCAAATATCGTGTGGTCAGACGAATCAAACTTTGAAGTAAGTTGACAATACTATGCCCTAATAAAGGGTGATTTTTTGTGGTTAGGATTTTCATGCATTAGTATTTGACAGATCACGCGGGATTTCAGACAAGGTGTCAAAGAGAAAGATGCTCAGTATGCTTTGACATTTCATAATGAATCTGCATAACGATCTGCCACAACGTCGAATTTTCAGTGAATGGGCCCTAGAAAAGTTGGCAGAAAATCCGCTTTTTTATCGACAAATTTTGTTCAGCGATGAGGCTCATTTCTGGTTGAATGGCTACGTAAATAAGCAAAATTGCCGCATTTGGAGTGAAGAGCAACCAGAAGCCGTTCAAGAACTGCCCATGCATCCCGAAAAATGCACTGTTTGGTGTGGTTTGTACGCTGGTGGAATCATTGGACCGTATTTTTTCAAAGATGCTGTTGGACGCAACGTTACGGTGAATGGCGATCGCTATCGTTCGATGCTAACAAACTTTTTGTTGCCAAAAATGGAAGAACTGAGCTTAGTTGACATGTGGTTTCAACAAGATGGCGCTACATGCCACACAGCTCGCGATTCTATGGCCATTTTGAGGGAAAACTTCGGAGAACAATTCATCTCAAGAAATGGCCCGGTAAGTTGGCCACCAAGATCATGCGATTTGACGCCTTTAGACTATTTTTTGTGGGGCTACGTCAAGTCTAAAGTCTACAGAAATAAGCCAGCAACTATTCCAGTTTTGGAAGACAACATTTCCGAAGAAATTCGGGCTATTCCGGCCGAAATGCTCGAAAAAGTTGCCCAAAATTGGACTTTCCGAATGGACCACCTAAGACGCAGCCGCGGTCAACATTTAAATGAAATTATCTTCAAAAAGTAAATGTCATGGACCAATCTAACGTTTCAAATAAAGAACCGATGAGATTTTGCAAATTTTATGCGTTTTTTTTTAAAAAAAAGTTCTCAAGCTCTTAAAAAATCACCCGTAATATTAAATAATATTTTAAAAGAAAATTCATCGATACAAATATTTTAGTTTTCCGAAGTCTCTACATTTTCTTTATTTCAGATTTTTGGTACACCTGGTGCGCCTTTTGTGCGTCACCGGGTAGGCCAACATGAGTTCTCAATACTTTTGGCCAAGACTGTATAATAGAAAAATGAATGTTGCGTAAACGCAATGTTTGGCTCTTTGTACATTTTTTTTTTTTTGTTATCAGTTTTTAATATTTTGGTATTTAGCTAATTTGTCAAACATACACTTGAATTTAGAGTTCAATTTATTCGTCTACATTTTAGCCTATTACATTTTTTTCTAGTACATCTTTCTCCGCAAAGGAACCGGACAAGTGGTGCAGTGGTTAAAGCTTCGGCACTTGAACCGGGAGGTACTGGGTTCGAATCCCATCAGAGGCTAGATCGCTAGATTTTTATCATCGATTACAATTGGTGATGTTAATAAACACAACTAAGACCCTTTAATGAAGAGCAGCGCCGACCCACCGTCCTTGTAAATGTTCAGGTTGACTGGAGCTTGCAATGTTACAGCAGGTACTGCAGTTGTGTGAGTAGGTGAATGCGTGGTATCACAATGGGCCAAAAAAAGTGTCAACCACTGAAACCTAACTAACCTAAACCTTCTCCACAAAGGAAGAGCAATTGTGTTTATAAGCATACATTTATCTGTGTGAATCTATGTGACGTTATAACACCGTGGAAGAGGATGAATAAAAATATAACACAGTAAAAAACAATCATATGGAGCCAATTTTACCGATGCCACCGACTATGTACGTCCTGCAAGCCAAAATCCTACTACTACCTCCGTCCTTTGTCTCACCTGAATCTACAACGATTTCGCTAAAAGAATCGCTCTCTTCTTTGAAATAATCCGAATTGTTTTAAAAAGCACTTAACATTTCTACTACATTATTCTAAGTTAAGTTTTCCAAAAAGCAAATAATAGCAGGAAATTCAACGTAAAAATTGATGAAAATATTTTTATCTTTTAAGTTTTAAAATCCGTTAAATTAGATAGTCCCAAATGATTTAAGTAAAACTAATATTTAAAATTAAATAAAATTGATTTATTTACAATTATCAAAGTTTTCCCATTTTCTAAAGATCATAAAAAACCACGGAAAATAAGAATTTATTATTATAAACGATTTTTAGGTGTTCTTTGAAGTACTCAACGAATTGTTTTGTGTGCTCCGAACTCTAGCTTTAGTTTCAGTCTTACATACACCGGGCGGAATTGATTAGTTTTGTGCGCATAATGGATTGTTTTAGTATATCTATACGATTAAAAGTAGGTAACTTAGCTAAAATTCAAAAGGATAACAGGGGATTTATGAGAAATAATATCATATTGTCCTAATTCTAAATTTGGTATAAGCGTTGAGGTTGGTGTAACACGAGACAGATTACAGTTTGAATAATGAGCCTAAATTGGACTCAGATGAAACAATATAGAATGAAAATACGTAAAGATCGATTTGAGATATGACGTAATGATATTGAAATTCTGTCCCAGCTAGACCTGATAAACGAGAAACAGTATAACAACGATATTGGAGTTATAAAACTAACAATACCAAAAATTGTACGCAGAAATAACATGGAATGCTATACAAATAACACAATTAAAAACCTATATAAACAAAAATCAAAAATAATCACACTGCTGAAAAACGGCAAAAGAACGGGAAGAATAACGAGAACACAAATAAACACATTAAAGGCCGAAATAAAACGAGTCAACGAATTGATTATACAGAACGTGCAATTACAAGTAAACAGGAAATGGACGAAACATATGACAAACATAAAACCGGGGCCAAAAATGTTTAGCCAAATCAAAAGAATCACGGCAAGTAAAAATACAAGACAGAGCATAGAGATTAACAAATTAGAGGTGGAGGAGAACGAGACAACCAACATGCAGACCTCGGACATCGAGTGGGAAAAAATGAAAAAACAGGGGACAACATATAGTAGCTTTGAACAACAAGACAACCTGCAAATAATTGGACTCTATATACAAAAAAACACAATACCAAACTTGACACTTGGCAAACCACACCACGAACAAATCATAAAACATATAATATAACTACTAAAATCACAATATGTACAAGACAAACTAAACTACGTAAAAAAACGAAATTTTCGGAAAACAACACGATACTAAATCCATCACAAAACAATAGCAACAATTACTTCACAAACATGCACGAAATATCTGCCATAACGAAAAGTCTAAATACAAAAAAATCATACGGACTCGACAACCTGCCATGCGTCATACTAAAACACCTACCAAACGAAATAATACAAGAAATATGCAGCATAATCAACCCTTGTTTAAATAATCGCACGTTCCCGGACACCTGGAAAATTGCTAAGATCTACCCAATACACAAAAAAGAATAATCGCCCATGAACTCGACAAACTACCGACCAATTAGTTTATTGTCAAACATGGGGAAAATATTCGAAATAATAATATATGAAAAGATACACGAACATACCAAAGTAAACAGGCAAATGTCAGACAACCAGTTTGGATTCAGACACGGCCATTCAACAGTCCACGCAATCACGAAGTTAACCTTGGATGTATGCCGGAATCTGAACCAACGGAAAGCGACCGGGACGATATTAGTCGATATGGACAAAGCGTTTGAGTCGGTATGGCTCGATGGACTATTGTATAAATTAATAAAAATGAAGTTCAATCCCGATACAATTCAACTATTACATGTACTACTATACAACAGAAAGTTCAAAACCACAAACGGGAAAGAAATCTCGAACAGAACTGTTACAGACCTCCAAACCATTGCTTATGCAGATGATCGGGAGATCTACAGCACTAATGCCAAAATACAGAACATCACAAAAAACATCCAACAAGCAGTGGAATTCACTATAGATTACTTACATACATGGAGAATAAAAATCAACCCTGCGAAATGCGAGACAATACTATTCAGAAGACCTTACCAGCTAGCAAAAGGCAATACGCAACACCACTGGAAATGTTTCCAAGTTAAAGTAGCTGATACGATTTCTGTGCAAAAGCCATCAGTGAAATACCTCGGCATCCACTTGGACAAACTGCTATACCTAGATCAACACGAAGAACATCAAGTGAATAAAGCGAAAAAAATATTCCATGCCAATCGTAGAACTTTCTGCACTAAGAACATCGCGACGCAAGTGAAAAAAATATGATATAAATCTTTGGTACGACTAATATTAACATATGGATGCCCAATATGGTGGAATATTGGCAAATACACGATGGAAAAATGCGAATATTCGAGAGAAAATGTCTGCGCTGCTGCAAGGGAGAACACCGTTCAGCAAGCTCTAATTACAAAAAATACATAACAAACAAAGAGCAATATGAGACATTTGGTACAGATAGGATAGACCTACATATACTAAAATTGGTGAGAAACCATATCAACGAAGAACACAGACAACTCATTGATATTTGAAATACTGGTGGCGAGGATGAAATACTGGTGGTTGCAGGAGCCACACGATCCATAGAGAAATATAAGGAAGTCGAAACAACAATTACATAAGAAATGATGAGCCGAGAGCGGGAGTGGTGGAGGATTACGAACACTGAAGCGAGTGGCCTGAAACCACTCCACCATCGCTCTCGGACTCATTTCAGTAGAAACGGTTTTGGGTTTTTTTTCCTATCTTTTTAACCAAAATTAAATAAGATTAAATTTTGGTTACACTATTAAAGTAAATATACCCGATCGATTTATATAAAAATTTATCAAGGAACATGATTTGAGCCTCCGGCAGGAGCATTAATCATAAAGAAAATTGTAAACGTTGAGGGCATTTCACCAATCACCTTTGGCCCAAGACAAATTTAATAATGACATGTAAACAATAAAGCGTGAATTTGAAAAAAAAAACGATATTGGAGTTACGATGCAAGCCCAAAATTAATCCTACATACAGTTAAATTTCGCTTCATCAAATCCCGCCCATAACCTACGTAGTTGAAAATTGATATTTTAAACTGATTTTACTCGGGGCTAGAACTGGACCTTTCAGAGTTCATCCAAACTTGGTTTTCGTGGTTCAAAAGTTCGGTTTACATTGTCACGATCAGTGAACTCATTACCAATTTAATTTGAAAACTTCATAAAGTTCTAAATTTTTATAGCGTTGACTGTGATTGTACTGTTCCCAACTGTTGGGTGACCTAAAAGCATCCATTCCATTAGCATCGGGTTTAAGAAAACAAAATAATTACCAAGAGAATTATTTAAAGTTGATATGGTAATAACCGTGTATGTTTACTTACAAGAAATAAACCTAAATACTTTGTGTCCGGTTGCACAAAAAACAAGTTCCACTGTAGGTTAGAAATATTGAAAGTTGATTTCATTCTAAACGATTGTTTTAAAGAAGTTTGCTTTCATTTCGATTAAACGAGGTCCGAAAAGCATAAACGGAGCCCATAGTGTTACATAGAGTGAATTGCGTTCCCCTCTTAAGCCCGACGACATATTTTGAAACAACTATTATCACAATTATTCAAAACTAAACAAAATCGAAGCCAAATAGCTCTCCACTCGTAATGCGAATTCATAAAGATAAACATATTTCACTATAACACATTAAGACTTTTCCAAAGTAGCTAACAATCAATTTCGGCGGACAAAAAAAAATCGGGAGTCAGCGGCAAATATGGAATGTCTCGGCGTAGCTTTTATTGTCTAGAAAAATATTTTAACTTATAATTGAAAAATAAAACGTATATGATTGTTTGCTGACTTGCGCAAAATATAACTGGTAAGAAATAATTTTAAATTGAACACTACCTAAACTACACACCTTAGTTTTGTCATCATAGCAAGTAACCAAAAATAAAATACAAATCCCAAAGGTGTTTTCATTAGCTTTGAGAACCAGTGATAATTTTCGCGCTCACAATTTAGTCTGGGTCGGTACGGTAGAAACCGGTGTCGAATTTGCACTTGAAACAGAGAGAGAGGGACCCTGATAAAATTATAAAAATTCAACTTTTCATTGATAATTAGGATGACTGTCATACCGGAAATGGAAACTTTATAAAAAAAAATGTCCTTGATGCTGTCATTTACTTTCCAATTTTTATCAAGCCCATGTACGCTACAATCCCCACTGGCGTGAATTACGGAAAAAGCGAAACAAAAAATTGGGATAATTTTTTATATACATTACATTTTTACCACAGTGATAAATTTAAATAATTAAAAAGAAAAAATATATTTTACATTATAACTCTACATACAGTGAGAAAAAACCAACAACAAAAAAACATCCCCAGACAGTTGCGCAGGGGATGTTTTCATATACATATAACAATAATGAAAATATACCGGCATTTTTACTTCATGCATACATTTTTCCCATTTTGTATAATTTTCGTTCTGTCGTATATATAATAGAAAATAAATAATAAATAAATAAAATATTTACATCAATAATGGCGTCATCTCCAGATGCCCATCTCGCTTGCTTTTGAGCAAACTGTGGAAATTCCTGCTCATGAGGATGACGCTGGAATACATATCCAACGGCAGCATCGTCTTGAGTACGAATTGGTGGGCCACGGCCGCCACCATCATCGTTACTTCCTAATAGTTTCATTGTATTTATAGGAAAAATTTGGACAAATGAAAATTTAACTTGTTTATATGGAAATTTATCTGGAATTAGATAAAAAAAAAAATATTTTCAATTTATTTAAAGTGGTTCAAGTTAAAATGGCGTCTCGAATAGTAAGGAAAAAATAGGATGGGTCTTTAATACTGAAACGATTTGGTCGGGAGGTGCTTTAACCTCAGTGCTTTTATTTCAAATTTATAGAAGTACGGACAGAATAAAATTTTGTACCGAATTGCTGCTCATAATAACAATATAGCTAGCGGCACAAAGGGAAACAAGGAAAGAGGATTTATTTATAAAAAAAAATGAAATAAATTTTCCGGTCGCGATTCTGAAGAGAATCGAGAGGACATTTTAAAACTCTATATATTTACCTGGATTATGCTTTTTATAGATATAATTTATATATCCAAATAAAACGATTACGAGTAATAATTTAACTTGATTAATTAATTACAAAAAAACTATTTATATATTTTAATTATAATGAGAGAGAGGATAGTGTAATTTATATTATTTGTATTTATAATTAGTGTGAGAGAGATATAATAAGAGAGACTTTGTAATTATTATTATTTTAAGAAAATTTTCGATAATATAAAAAGAAATTAACAAATCGGTGGCGTCGGATGCTGCAAAATTTTCACTTTTCTTTTACTTTTAATTAAAAATCCATCACAAAACACTAATTTTTCTTTCTTTTTTTGGGATTATAATAATTATATTCACAAAGCACCTTTTCTCTTTTTTTTATATATATAAATTATGATTTTTCACAAGAGAAAGAAAAGCACACATACACAATTTTAATTTTTTGTATTCCTTCGGAAAATTTAACTACATAAATTACATGAATAATCGATTAATTAATAATTTTTTAATACCACTAGCTGTACACAAGATAAATAATTTTAATATTTTATACAAAGTCGCGCACTATATACAAACAAATTAAAAAACAAAATTGAACAAAAGTTTTGTATTTTTTTTTTATGAATTCTCGACTTTACAAAATTCTCTTGATTGCGGAAAATCATTTACAAAATTACGCCATTTGTGAGAAATTTTATACTTATATTTTTTTTTTTTGTATATTGGAGAATTTTTTCTGTAATTTTATTTTACTTTTTTTATACACAGAACGAACACTAAATAATATTATTTTAATATACACGAAACGGAAAAACTATATTTATATAATATTCACATAAACTAATTATTTTAATATTTAATTTAATTTTAATAAAATTTTTTTAGTTTTCTTTATTTACAGACGCCCGACATTACCTTTCTCAATATACATACGGCCATATTGAAATAAAAACAAAAAAACATACGAAATCTTTTTATGTGTGTGTGTGTGTGTGTGTGTGTATATAGGAAAATTGGATGCGCGCGCACACCTGTCAAAAATAATAAAAATAAAAATAACAAAGCAAATTTAAAAGACAAATTGTACTAGTCTGATATATAATCGTCTCGTTTTATCCAATTACACCGGTATTTGATTGTAAACATCGTGCTATTTCAAAATCATGCGGTTTTTTGTATTTTGAAGATTCATCATGATGAGCGCGGTTTATGCCGAAACATGAGCATCTGGTAGATGGTATTTTGGTTAGGAGTTTCGTAAAATCGGTTGAGAATTCTGTAAATACCCTACGCTGCTTAATTGGATCGTTCCTCTTTTCATGTAAATTTTGGGCCCGATGTACAATTAATTAGGGGTACATCCCACATCAAATGAACGCGTTTTATAATACAAATCTAGTACATTTTTTTCCAAATCATTCAAATAAAACTCGTTTTTCATATTTCAATATTTGTATTTGAACGTTGATATGTTCAATTTTTATTATTTATTTGTATTCTGTTTTGTTTTTAGTGATAATTAATAATAATTTACATAATTATATATATATATATATATATATATATATATATTTTTTTTTTTTTTTTGTTTATAAAATATAACATGCGATGATATGGCGTTGCACGTATTCAGCATGGTAGATTCCTTGATCTTACTTTTTGACAATTCACTCAAGTCGTGTGAACTATCCAATCTAATATTAGTTCTGTGGATCTTAGGATATACAACCATTTTATAAACTTTGTGCAAATTTTGCCCGATCACCACGTGCTCTATATACAAAAAAATAGGAAGAGCAACATAAAATTGTAATTTTATTAATTAAATTCCTTATATATTTATAATTAATAATGGTAAGTATAGTAGTTTGTAATTATTTATGTTTATTTTTATATAAGAAATAAGTTAGAAAATACTAGAAAACCACTCGTGCGCTAAACCGTTATAAACATAACAAAGCATGGCGTACACAGGTGGCATCCATTTTCTCGTTATATTTTGTATATTATTTATATATTTTTTATATGTAATCAGTTGTTTAAATTAAAAAAATATTCTATACATTTTGTTAATTAATTTTATTTATTATTTTGTTATTTATTATTTTATTTTATATTTTCATAAGGCCTCTATATAGCAAAATAATATAAAATCGAAATTATATTGATTTAATTCCATTTATTTATACAAATTAAAAACCAAAATAAAATGAAAAACGCTTATTAATTAAAAAAAAAATAAAAAATAAATACCAAATTAGAGATAATATATATGTATTATTAATTAATTCAGATTGCACAGTATACAAACCGTTGGCTGGTGTATCCGTATATAGATGTCCCGGTTCTTTATCTCTAATATTGGCCTTATTATGTTTTGTCTAATTTTATATATCTCCCAGGATTATTTATTTTACGTTTTTTTTAAAAAAAAAAAGCTTATATTTTAATAAATACCTTATACAATATTAATTTAATTAATTATTTTTGAACTCAATAAAAATTATTAATTAACAAAAAAATATGGCAGTCTGGGAATTTATAATAAAATAGAGGCTTCTTGTATCATATTGCGAATTTTGTAGCATTCTGTGTCTAGATGGCAAATTTGACCGACCGACCATAAAAAAATATTATTTTTTAATTAATTATTTAATATATATTTTATACATTTATAATTAATAGTAGATAGTAATGTAGTAGAGTTAAAGGTACACAGTTTGTATGTAATATATTTTATTTATTATATTTTATATAATTAATTTTATAATAAATGTATATATATTTTTTTTTATATTAATTTTTCGATTAAGTTGAAAAATTAAATACAAAAAAAATGTGTATACCGACCACTGAAGATGCCTAAAAAAATAAAAATAAATATAAGTTCGCCCGGAATATCTCGTCTAATAATTTTATATTACAATTAATCTGAATAAATAATTTTCAAATCAAACATAAAATAAATGAAAAACTCACGTGTGTATATTGTGTGTCAAAAATTCAATTTTGAAATTTAATTTATTAATTTTTTTTAATTAATTTGTTTAAAAATGGATTAAACATTATTTTTTATTTTTATTTTAAGCGTAATCATTAATTTATTTAATATAAATTCAACTAAAAAAAATAATAGATGAATTCAATGAATACAAATCAAAAAACAAAATCAATTTAAAATTAAAAACTTAATACTTAAATAGGCAAACAAGTAATTAATTAAGAAACACAACTTACATAAAAAAAATTATATTCGAGAGACAAACTAACCCAAAAAATATATAATATATATATAATTTATTTCTTTTAATTAATTTTATTGGTTGGTAACATATTTAATAAGTCACTGGTTTATTTTGTACTAATAGACAAATAATTAATTAATCAATAATATGTTATAATAATAATTATAATAACAAAAAGAAAAAAAACTTGGCACAAATTAAAAAAATAGATCAACTATTTTTTTTTGTATAATTATCGAGCAAAATAATTTCCTTTTTTAAAATTTAATTTAATTTTTCAACTTAACT
Source organism: Nephrotoma appendiculata (assembly GCA_947310385.1). NCBI lineage: Eukaryota > Metazoa > Arthropoda > Insecta > Diptera > Tipulidae > Nephrotoma > Nephrotoma appendiculata. Next base: position 363,760,232 of record OX371223.1, on the reverse strand, counting down.
AAAAATTAATATAATCATATAACAAAAATAATAATAATTTAAATGTATCCTCTTACAAAAAAAAAAAAATATTAAATTATATATTTAATTAAACTTTGATGATTAATTAAAATTAATAAGGATTTGGTTTATTTTTTTTTATATAATTTTTTCCGCTATTGCACACTATTTTTTTAAATTTTTAGTTAATTTGTGAAATAAATTAAATAATTTTTTTGTTTGTCTGTTTGTGTATATAATAAATTATTATAAATATTTATATATTATTTAGGCTATGGTTAATTATTAATAATTAATTAATTTCTAGTCCAAATTAATTTTAAAAATCATCAAAATATTAATTTTACTGCGTTTTTTTTTATAATTTACAAGTTTTATTATTTATTTGGTTGTTTTTTAAATGTTGTTTGTGAATATTATGTGTGTTTGTGTTGGTTGGATTAATCAATAGTAATTATTTTATTTTAAATTAAATTAATTTTTACAGGCACCTATTTTATATAAATTTTTTATTTATAATTATTTGTAGTTTAGACGGGGATACATTATCGAAACACACACAGGGGGAGCGAGACCTCTTATTAAATAATCAGTTCACGGACTTGTTTTTTAAACCATTTCATTTTAATTCGTGGGGATGGCAGTTTATATTAAATGGGTCAGGGAGAAAACAAAATAATAATTAACAAAAAAAATAATAAAATAAAATTTTAAATAAAATCGCGTGTTTCGTACGCGACCCATCTAAACACAATATATTATATTATATTTATATATCATATTTTATTAAAAATATATATAATTACAAACAATTAAATTTAATTAATTAATTTTATATAATTTTTGTTTTTTATTTATTTATTAATTATTTCAAATCAAAGTCAAATAGATCTGACAATCCCTCGGTGTTGCCTAAAGAAAAATTATAATCCGTGTCCAAAGGTGGTTCAATCGATAAAAATTTATCGTAGTCGAAGTCTATAAAAAATAAAATTAAACATAATTAGTTAATAATTTTATAATTAATATATTATTAATTATGTATATAAACAATAAATTATGTATTATTAGTAGTTCAATATTATACATGATAAATACAAAAATTCACACCAGAGCTGAATCTCATGGTGCTACATGTTATGGAGTTAAAATGAAATGCAGACCCACAAGATTTCAGTACCGGTGTCAATTATTAATTAGAAATGGTGTTTTATAATGCAATTATTATTAATTTTTTTAGTATTAATTATTTAGTGAGTGTGTTTAGTGATATTATTTGTTATGATTCATGAATAAAGCACACATGATTTTTAAGCTAATTTACACAAGTTGGTGGTGCATCCGACTACTGATCAATTTAAAAAGGGCGTACATTTTTGATTATACTGTTGGAAAATCGTTTACTCAGTAACAGTCACCGCAAATAGCACTCTCGAAGAAACAGGTAAAATCATATACATAGTTAGTTTATTTTATTTAGATTTTGAAAATGAGTATTATGTCGCTTAATTGTCAACAGTGCTAAGGGCAACTAAATAGAAATTACATATTTCAAAGTTTATAAAAATAGATAAATTATTTCAATCTGTTCATTTTGTTCATTCGTACGATAACAAATTTATGAAAATTAATTGAGCAACATATATTTACATGTCACTAAAAGCGAGATATTTCAGTAAGTGTCAAATACAGTTTGATTGGTCCTAGTTTGGTTCCTCGTCGATTCAGAGAAAACGATATTCAGAGAAAAACAATTCAGTTTAAGCATCAAGTCTGAGAAAACACCATTCCGAGAAAGCGAAATTTTCGAGAAAACTCAAATCAGAGAAAAAAGGATAATTCAAAGAAAGCATTAATTCTTATTAAACACAATTCGAAGAAAATAACAATAACGAGAAAATAATAATTCATAGAAAACAAAATTCGTTGAAATTATATTTAGAATTAATTTTTCACGCGAAAAAAATCTAAAAAAAACAAATTTCAACGAATTCTAAATTTCACCTTCAAATGGTGTGAATGAAGCCAAACAGAAATAAATACTCAAAGAATTGAACAAATATTTCTCGTTTTATGGAATTTTTGGGTTGTATTTTATTTACCGCTGTACACCAATTGCAAAATGTCGATTTCCGCATTAGAAATTCCTACCGTTGATGGAATTATTGCTGTTCATGTTGATGGAATGGAAAATCAAATTCCAAAAACGTCTAATGGTTGGTTCACGTACGTGATCAAAAATATTTGATCACAATATGAAGTTAGTAACAAAAGCTATTGCTCTAAATATTAATGGGGAATTTTATTTACCAAAATCCGGCAAAAAAAATTGATGTACATCAAAAATTTTGTTTTATTTGCCAGAAAAAATCAATTTTTTTTTTATGTACATCAATTTTAAAAAATGTACATTTTTTCGTAAATTTTTTTTTGATGGAGAAATACCAATACAAAATGAAACGTCAATTTTTGTAGAAACGTCAATTGGCGTGTTAAATTACTAATAAATTAAAGCATGTGTTTTAAATTTAATTGAAATATATTTTAATCATTTATTAATAAATATATGACGATTATTTGTTCGAAAATATATACATATAATTTCGTATATTTCGTGCACAATTGATGTCGTTTTGACGTGCCATTTCTAAACTCCAAAATCCTATTTTATATTTCCAATACATACATAAAACCACATCAATTTTGATTTTTTGTTCTATTTGAACCATAAATTTCACATTGATTTGAAAAAGTAAATAAAATTCCACATAAGCTATTTTATTTGACGTATTTTACGTACTTCTTCAATCGGTTTGATCGCACTTTGCTGGTTGATTTTATACATTCTGAAGATTTTGTGTTGTTTGGACTTAATTGTCAATTTTTTTTGGTAGAAAAAGGGATGTAATGAGCGTCATTATTGCTCATATTTGTTTTTTGTTTTTTCTATGTTGGATGCTTGCGATCAGAATTTGCCCAAAGATAAAAATATTTCATCTCAGGCGGGGAAATTCCAACGGTTTGATTAGCTTGATTCGCGAATCATTTTTTAATCACGTATGTGAACCAACCATAACGCCGAAAATAACCCTAGGCATTTTAGAAAGGGAACTACCAACGAAGAACGCCAAATAATAATTAATATGAAACGTACTGGTACATCTGTGCTCGAAATTGGAAAATTAGTTGGCCGAAGTCATTCTACAGTGGTCTAAATAATATCCAGGGGGCTTATTATAAAATTTATCCGATATCGTAAAATCCGATCCGCCGCGGATATTCATATTATGAAATTAAAAAATCCGAACGTTAGCGGATTTTACGAAAAAACAAATGTCATATCCGATTGGTATATAGGTGGCGGATATCGTAAATTACGAAAGAAGAAAAGTTTGTTTTAATTTATTTTGTATAAATTTTAATTAAAAAAAAAAAAAAAATTTTTTTTAATGTAATTATAAATCATATCTACTATCCATTAAATTTTATTAAATCTGTGGTGTACCTAGACATACTTAATCAAAATTTTATTGTTATAGGGTTTTAACAAACGGACAACAATTTAAGTTTCTAGTTTCCTTTTTGGAAGTTAATCAAAGCTTAGCGACAAATCGTTTCAATTCTCCACAGTTAAAGCAGACCGCAATTAATTTATGGCAAGAAATCACAAGGAAAATAAACGAATTGGGCCATCCAGAAAAAACGTTCGAGGGATGGAAAAAAGTGAGGTTATGTGATGGTGTTATAATTGGATATGGTGTTATAATTGGATATAAAACCCGAGTATTTACTTTGACAGCAACGACAAAATTACAGAAAAAAACGACTTCACTCCCCTATATTTGGTTATTAGAACTAATTTCATAGGTCCACTTTTGACAGTACGTGTTTCATAATATGAATATCTGCCGGGGATCGGATTTTACGATTTCGTATTTTACGATACCGGATAAATTTCATAATAGCCCCCAGATTCAACATCACACAATCGGTTGAAAACGAGCAGCGAACAGGGCGAAAAGCAACATTTTCTAATCGGGACGAGTGAAAGATTTTTGGTTTAGTGAGAGAAAATCCAAAACAAGCGCTCCAATCCAAATCTACTAGCTTCAGAAGTGGAGAAGATACTTAATAAAGCTACCCACCTCCAAAATATTAGAAGGATTTTGTGGAAACATGGATGTGTGTTCCACGCAAGGAAAATTAAAAACAAAAGACTTCAACTTCTGGAAGACGGTTGTTCACATTTTCGGAACCGATGGACCTCTTCCAAAATTTGGTGAAAACCTGCTACAGCGCTGGAACCAAAACACATCATCCCAACTATTAAACATGATGGTGGTTCGGTTATGGTATGGGCATCAATGTCGGTGAGTGGGGTAGGTAAACTTGTTTTTATAACTGGAAATTTAGATCGCCCAGGTATACCTAGGTATTCTAAAGGGTAATCTGAAACCATCCGTGGTACAAATTGAGGCTCGTGCCATCATAGAACTTCCAAACCAGTTACATTCGCCACCCCAATAGCCTGACCTGAACCATAATGAACATTTATAGGATCACCTGGAACGCCAAAGTAGAAAATACAGGATTACCAGCAAAAAAAAACGTCGAAAGAAATAATAATGAAAGAATGGGATACCGACCAAATGGCACAGTGGTTAAAGCTTTGGCGTTTGGATCGGGAGGTACCGGGTTCGAATCCCGATAGGGGCAGGATGCAAAGTGAAATTTCATCAACGATTTCGATCTGTGGTGAAATGTAACACATCTATGACCCCCTGTCGGTGTGCAAAACCCATGGGCCGACCCATCTTCCATGCCGGTATAGGCTGGCATGGAGCTTGCAATGTGCAGATGGTCTTAAATCGGTCCTATAGCCGTACGTCCTCGAGTTGGCCGCAAGGCGTAAAGTTAGGACGTTAAAAGCATAACCGCGGAAGAGCAGGGTGAGCCTTGAGCCCCAAAACAGATCGCATAGTTACCAATAAAAAAAAAAAAAAAAAAATAAAAAAAAATAAAAAAAAAAATAAAAAAATAAAAAAAAAAAAAAAAAAAAAAAGAAAGAATGGGATAGAATTTCTCCGGAAGTTATCAAGAAGTTAGTAGAAAAGAGATTATAAGTCTAGAAAAGAGATTATAAAAATAAAGGAGGACCAACTCGATATTAACATAATTATGAAACATAATGTATGTAAATGATTTAATTTAATAAAAAACTGCAACATAAATTCTATAATCCTTTTAATTTGTAAAAAAAAAAATCAAAACTCAGAGTATATGATCAAAACAGTCCGTATTTTAAGGACAAAACAAAACTGAAACTTCTGATCACACTAAAATACAGCAAAACCTACGACAGTTGTTAATTGATAAAACTAAAACTATCAATTTTATGATAATTTAATTAGAGTATCTATTTATTTAACCTGAACCCCCCTGAATACGTCCACACTAGACGAACAATGTTGAGACACAAAACGTAAACATTTATGCATGTGCCCCATATGCCACTGTAGAATTAAAGACAAAAATTATTCAATTGTGTTATTCACTTGTGAGTGACTAAACCGTAGTGTTTTCAGTTTCTACTTTCATGCAATGCGCACTGTTGTTATCCCTTAATAGGTATTCTCTGAATTGACGCTTTCACTATCACTATAATCGGTATTTCTCAGAATTATGTTCTCTAGAATAGAGTCGTTTTCTTGATATTTAATTTTTTAAATCATCTCTTCTACTAAGTCGTGATCCCGGAATTATCGTTTTCTCTGAATAGATGTTTTCATTGAATTGCCATTTCCTCTGCTTTATCGTTTCTCTAAATAGTGTAGTCTTTTCTCAAAATTGACTATGAGCCCCCTAATTTATATCGTTTGTATAATTAAATCGGGGTTCAAGTTTGCAATATGTCCAGTCCACTGGGATGGAAGAGATAGAATTGTTCACAACGGAGACCAAAGATTGGTTACCGGTGATAATTTGTCACATGAATGATTTCTGTATAAATTCCAATTCTGAACAGCTCTTATTTGAGATTATAAACTACTTAGAACTTTGTATTATCTCGCATTGTCGATATAACATCTATTACATTCAAGTACTTTTAACACTATTTGCCGTAGGGCACTTAACGAAATACACTAACAATTAATAAACACATTTCACTTAACACTTGTTTTTCTATTTCGCAAAAAATTATTTTCGAATATTTTAATTAAAAAATTGGTTCAAAATGCTTAAAAAATCACTCGGTCGATTTCGACTTGTTAGATCATCATCATCATCAGGAGTATCTACTAAATATTCAAAAATAATTTTTTGCGAAATAAAAAAACAAGTGCTAAGTGAAATGTGTTTATTAAATAGTCAAGTGCATTGCGCATCACGGCATTACAAGAGTGATTGTAGCTCATTGAATATGACACGCTACAAACCAAGTAAAGATGCAACCAAAGTTGAAACACTTCTAACAATGGATACTTCTAAGGGATCAGCTCAAAATCCCGACAAAAAAAACTCCCGACTTTCAAAATCCCGACTTACAAAATCCCGACTTTCAAAATCTCGACTTTCAAAATCCCGATTTTCAAAATCCCGACTTTGCTGAAACCTTAAAAATCCCGACAAAAATCGGGATTTTTTTAAAAATATTAAATATTAAATTTTGTTTTTATAGCTAAAAAATCAAAATTTAATATTTAATATTTTTATAGCTACCTACTAGATTAGGTGTCATTAATAGATTCTATATAATCCGTACGTGTGGCCAGAATCTACTTAAATATAAGTCCTGCTAACTCCACACATGTAAAATAAACAATAACTAAGTATAGATGTATTGGAATTTTTTTTCCATAGTAATTTTTTTTAAATAACTAAGTATAAATGTGTTGTGGCAGAAACAAAAAAAATGAGCAAAAAAATTCAAATTTACGTTGCATTGTTAGTGTAACTAACACACTCTTTGTTAGTTTTCTTTAAATAGGTATCTGTCAATGAGAGAGTAAGCAGGACTTGTATTTAAGTAGATTCTGGTGTGGCACTCAGTGCGACATGTTTGCTCATCCCCACTCCTACGTCTCCCGAAGTTCAAATCTAAAGCCCCTCGGAGGGCTAAGCGGATGGGAGAGCAGCGACTTCCCGCGTACCCGTGAGAGTTATCGAAACCGTTAGCCTTCTACAATTATTGCAGTTCAAAATGCCGACACGCGGGCGCTCTAATTCATAAAAAAAAATTTAAAAATCAGACTTGAAAATCGGGATTTTGAAAGTCGGGATTTGGAAAGTCGAGATTTTGACTTCGAGATTTTGAAATTCGGGAAAACGAGCCCAACCCTACTTCTAACAACGATTTGACAAAAAAAACACTCAACGAAAATATTGTGTTATCATTTTTTAACGAAAAGTTCGACTGCTGAGAAATGGAAAATAACTAAGAAGTTTAATGAGATTAAAGCTAGTTTCTCACCAATCGAAAAACTTTTCGTTAAAAAATGATAAAACAATTGTATGTCACTGATGATTTTTTAAATATTTATCATTAACCTTCCAAGGGATGAATATTTTGTGGTCCGACTTTCTTTTACCATGAATGTATACATAGATTTTGAATACCCACCACTCTTAATTTTTAAAGCGAAAAATTAAACTTACCGGACTTATGGTAAAACTGACTTGTATAATCAAAAAACATCATTCCTGCTTTAATTTCAAAAGCAACATCAACCGGTCGACCTATCTTCCATGTCCACTACTATAGGCTGGCATGGAGCTATGCAATGCGCAGATGATAACTTAAAATCGGTCCTATTAGCCTTACGTCTTCGATTGGACGGGAAAAATGAACCGCGAAATAGCAGGGAGTGCTTCGGCCCCAAACCAGATGGCATGGATTAAAACAAACATTGTTGGTTCATAATTTAATCTTTAAATTTATTTAAATCTTTTAATTCTTTGTCGCTTTTGTAAATGCTTAACTTTTCAACATCATTGCAAAAATTGAGAAGCTTCCATTGAAGCGGCCACTACCGGTACAGAGATTTCCACGAAATTTCGCAAGGATCCCCCAATTAATGGAAACAGTTAAAGTATGTTTATTTCAGAATAGTCAATTCACCTGGACTGTAGAGATGTCGAATTTTGGTGAAATAAAGTTTTTTTTATGAAAATTCGTAATTTCCGGTAAAATTTTAAAATGATCTGAACTAATTTTGTTTGAAATTTAATTTACAATCTTTTAGTTGTTTTTCTCGTATATGATATAGGTAATGTTCAAAATGATTCTTCTCGCTCAACTCGAAGCTTCTAAAACATTTCTAAGTGAATCAAAATTGATTTCAAGTTTTTAGAGTAACCTCACATTTCTAACTAATTACGTAACATGTTCCAATATGGATGTGTGTTTTGTTCCTCAGTAGTATTAATAAAAAGTAGGAATGAATTGCACGTCCGGTTGTAATTTTCCGTTCAACCTATTTTCAATAACAATTTAATGATTTTGACGTTTCCAAACCCAAAACGACCAAAAGCCCCGCCCTTATAGCACGTTCTGTAATATCCCAGTCATATTAGAAATTGAAACCATCTCGCAATAGCGTAGCTAGTAATACCATATTAGTATCAATCATTAAGAATTGATAATTCTGATAAATTTCGATCTTTCTGAGAAAAAAATTATATGAGGTTGGAGGAGCCAATTTTAAAAAAATCCATATATTTTCTAAATTTAATTTTTTGTTTCCGAACCAAATTTATTTCATAATTTATTTTACGTTACGTAAGAAGCTCGCCCCTTTGGGTGGGATTCTGATGCAATCAAATTTTGTAAGATTCTGAACAATTTTAATAAGCCCCAATATCAGGATTCAGCTTTTGCATCTGAAAGTATGGCATTGGCACGATTCGCTTGTTCGAATTCAATTCAAATATGTACATACTAAATTTTATCAGACAAATGTATCAGTGGCATGTGCTTCGAAACTAAAGGACTAAATTCGAATTCCACGAAAGGCACGCAAAACACAAAAGCAAATTCTCTTCTAATCTAATTGCGATCGCTGATTGGAATATCATTTAAACAAATAAATAATGCTTCTTTACCCTTATTATTCATTGACCGATCGGCTACATTGACAGCTCTCGATACTATTTTTATTAGTAATCCTGATGTAACGGCACGCAACAGTCGAATTGGTACGTATGTTGCTCGGCCATATTAAAGGAGAAATGTGCCGAATACGATTGAATCACAGCTCATAAAATACGAAATCGTGAATTCTATCCGCCGCGAATATTCCTATTATGAAACTTTTTTTTGTCGTAAAATTAAATACCATGAAATATGCTAGTTTTGCTGGTTTTAGTTAAATAATAAAAAAGTTTCAAATTAATTGTAATAAATTAATTGTAATAAATTAAACTAATTAATTATTATAAAATAATTCAGTAACTTACATTTTAAAAAGTAATTAAAGTATTTTATTTTAATAAAATAATAATAAGTATACATTATTGTTTTCGTAAATACGATATTCGTCACCTATTTGAACAATCGAATTTTGACATTTGATTTTTTCGATTTTTTTTTTGGTTCATATAGGGCCGGATTTTACGATTTTCGAATTTTACGAAAACAAAAAAAAAATTCATAATACAAATTTTCGCGGCGGATCGAATTTTACGAAATCGAAAAACTTTCATAGAAGATTACTTCCAGAAATAATCTCGGTAACATCGATATAATTGAAACAATTACATCATGAAGCATGCATATGACGAAGACAGGACCTCGCGGGTTTTCTATTCTATGGAAGGACAACGTTGAATAGAACATTCACAAACTTAATTATAGTGTCTAGTCTATCACCCTTTTATTACTGAGTTTGGGGGCCTATTGATTTTATTTTCGACAGTATCGAAAATGAGCGATTATGAAATTTTCCGATAGTTTTTTTCCTTGATAATATCGTCAGTTTCAACGTGATGAAGACCGTGTTTCATGTTTAGGAAATGTGAGTTACAATTAAAATTTAATTTAAACAATATTATTATTAAATTCGTGTTATTAACAGTTAGAGTCCCAAGCAGCGCGATCGCGCTTTTGAAATTTTATCTCGAGAAAATAAAATAAATAAATGTGACGAGAAAAAGACGAGAATCGCGTTACCTAACAAATACAAGAAGCATTTATTATCTGCGTTGAAGTTTATTTTTGTTATTTGCGTTTGCACTACAAATGGTTATACGTTTTTTGTAATGCGTTTGCATTACCTCCTGGGACTCAAATGGTTAAAATAATTATTTGATTATTTTTTAATTTTCCTAATAGGACGACAACAAATTATGATCAATCCGAATGAATGGAGGAGTTATCAGTGTGCTTAAATTGTTCTCCAGAGAAAACTGTGGATGGTTGGGAAGATTGTGATGTGAGGTTATGTTAAAAAATTTGTAAATTAAATATATATTAAATATATAATTTATATGTCAATTATAAATTATCGTAATTTCGAAATTGAATTTGAAGACCTGTGCTCTTGAAAGTATTTGATCAATTTGCTGAAAATTTAATTAACTTTATCACATTTTCTTTTTCTCACAAGTTGGAATCAATTAATTGATTAGCAACGCAAGGCGATCTATTTTTTATGATTTAGAAAAGATATTCTGGATAGGAATAAAATATTCTGGATTTTTCGTATTTCATATCGTTGTGACTTTTTGATATTTCTCACCATAGACCTTTTGATTAGAGTTAAATTTGACTGAGCTTTCAGAAAGATGTTGAGATTTACGGGGATTTCATTTTTTCTTAGATAATTCCGTATTTAATGCGAAATTAAACTAAATTTTTAAAGAATATTACAACTAAACATCAAAATACATAAATTTGTTTCGAAATTCAAACATTTCTCGCATGTGATTTCTGAGCAAACATGCCGTCAAGTGAAATCAATTACAACTACTCATAAAATTAAAAATATCGTCATAGCAGTTGTAGAATTGCGTTTTGAAAATTGAATTTATAAGCCACCAAGCTCTTTTGTTTCCAATAAACTTAGTTCCACCAACTTTTGCTATGAAATTATTTCCTTATGTTATCCAAAATATAAATTAAATAATCCGGAGTGTACGTAATTTACAGTGCGCACTTAAATTAACCTATATATGTATCTCTAGACAAATATCCACCAACATAAAAAAATGTAATACAAGTTATAAAAATCCCGTAAGCAAAACAAACATTATTATTATTATTTTAGTATTATTTACACAAAATAAACACAAACATTTTATTCCACAAGACAAAAATAGTAGCGATTATGTAGTAAGTAAGTAGCTATTAAATTGTTGCGCATATAAAATCACAAAGCAAGAACTCAGACTGTGATGCGGTATTAAATATGTACGCGGGTCACAATCAGAGCTCCCGCTATGGAATTTTATGTCGTTTGAGATATTTATAAAACGAAAGCAAAATATTTTTTTTATTTACATAAAATTAGTACATAACATATTATATAGAATAGTAAATGCAATGATATATGTACCTGTATCGGTTGCGATCCAATTGGACAAACAAAAATCGTTGATTCCGTCCTTTTTATGTAACGAATTATTAGGGCTAAATGTTAACACGGAATGATTGCTCAATTTCACATCATTCTTTAGTCGAACTGAACCGATTATATCATTATCTAAATTATTATCACTACTATTTCCGCCACTACCACCACACGATATATTATCATTACTCGTACTGTTACTATTATTATTATTTGTTGTTGTATTATTAATTTGGTGCTGATGTTGCTCTTGATGATGATTTGAATATTTATTATCCTGATCACAATTATATTGATTACTAACAATACTATTACTATTATTACTACTATTGTTTAAATTTTGATTATTAATATTAGTATTAGTGTTATTATGATGCGGATGGTGGTGATGTTGTTGCTGTTGCTGCGGTCTATTTGACGACAACGACGAGGAGGATGGTTGCGATGATGATTGTTGGAATATTAAATCGGATGATATGATATTTGATGATGATGATGATGACGATGAAGCGGCTGATGAAGACGACCATGCCGATGTGGACGATGATGTTGATTGTATTTGATTTTGATTTGTTGCATTGTTGCTACCAGCGGCCAATGATTTATTTAAGTTGCGCTGAGCTGAGCCAAGTGGTCGAGTTGCTAAACCTAGAACAAAGATATGTTTGATTTTTTGTTTTAAAGGCCTACAAATAATTAGAAACCTACCTATTCTATTGCTAGGACTTAACAAGCTTCCTGCGGCCGCCTGTATTGGTTTGATACATTCGAGAAGCGGGTCGCAAGATGCCGTTGTTGTAGTACTATCGATTGCAGCGTCCGGACAAAGATACACGTCTATAATTTCACCTTTCTCCGATTTTAAGTGAATTTCCCGTGGATCCTCAATATCGGGCAACTGCAATGACATACGATATTAATACAAAACCTGCTAGATCCAGTGGAAGAACACCAATTAAACCTACCACTAGTTTAGCTTCTGGTGGCGCCTTTATAACAATAACCGTTTGATCTTTAAACAAATCAATTTTTTTCAAATCCTGATGTGTCACATAGGCATGTTGGGTATCCTCGGTTTGTGCTTTAAAATAATTCTTAATCTCTCCTATTAGATTATCGAGCATATTCTCTTTTTGCTCAAGCCGATCGGCCTCTTTCTGAATATCATAATTCAAAATCGAATTACCACATTTCCATTGAATATTGTTTTTCGATTTTTTCTCTAAAATTCCAATACCTTCTAAAACGTTTGTTATGTCGTAGATACGACGTTTTTGTACATTTAATTTTTCCGATGCTATATTTAAATCAACCACCCCGTTATCTGACTCTTTGAGCAAATCAACAAATTTTTTTGTTAGTAAACCTAATGATGTATCATATCTGTGAAATAGAATTGTATCGGTTTTACTTATCAAATAAATTTCTAATTATTACTGTTGGGTGCGCCCGATTGCTTTTTTACCTCGTGCCTTCTGAATAACGCTTTTTTGCGGATGCTGTTGTTGTTGCTGCTTTAGATTGTTTCATTTGTTTAGGTGGTGTGGGTGACATATTGCTTGTTGGAGATGTCATACGACGTTTTACAGCCTGAAAAATAAAATTATAAAGTTACCATCAAAATCAAAAACATCAAAATGCGTGGATTTTCAGAATTGTTATGTAAGGAACTAAGTAATAAAATAAATAAACTCGATATATTTTTTGGTTTAAATCGAAGCTGAATTAAACCGCACGAAATGAATTTCAACTCTATTGTAAAATGTATGAGGAAGCTCTAGTGCCAATTTAATTTTTTAAGATTTGGGCTGCAAATGATATCTTAGCTTGGGAGATGTACATCCTAACTTTTCTCTGGACCATTAACAACTTAACAAGTAAATATGTAAATTGTTTTGTCAGAGTTGAAATTTGCATTCTCAGGTTGGCGCTACTTATGTTTCGTTCGTGAACGGCATTACCGAGTATAAATCCGAATAGAACAACGATGCTTCTTCAGATCATTTACAAACCAGAAAGATGTAAGAAAATTACAAGAAAGATTATGACACCTTCGATTCGCTTTTACTGATTTCGATACCGTAAGTGACGCGTAAACCGGATTAACAACACTTTATAACAATTTAATTATCCCAAACATATACTTCCAGTGTTGAAATAATGGGTCTGTGCCGATGGTTCAACGATGAATTTTGCTAGCCCTATGCCATTTGATCATTTAATTCACCCAAAAATATGTTTACATTAAGCTGCGGTAGTTTGCACAGAACACTTCCAAGATGGAAAACAATGTTATTTTATAGAAATTTTGTATAGTAAGCACCTTTTGTTTTGTCAAACCTGAGCAAACTGAACTATAGAAGGGTATGAAAACACTCACGAAATTAATATTGGTTATTCGTATGGTGATTATAATCAACGATATTATTGTCGATTGGTCGTGTTTATTGTAGTTTTACAATACAAACATAAACAAAATACAAGTATTGCTTCAACGAACCTGGATGGAGTAATGATGCGGAGGGTCAATGGAATATGCGTTAACGAAAACATCATCATTAAAAACTGGTCAAACGTCACTCAGGAATAAAAATAAATAATTAGACGAAGGTTCCTTGATAGCCCCTTTAGCGCCCCGCAAGGCAGAAAGATATAATGTAACAACACCTTCACCATCAACATCAAGAAATCGTTGCTTGGGGTAGTACAAATTAGGGAGACCGCTTGTGGACAGCATAGAGGAAACTGTAAAATGGAAGGAAATTAGATCATCCCTCGGCAATGCCGCATCCAGCAGCTCTGGACTAGGCTCGGATTCAATGGATCATTAATCCGAAAATAACATAATTAAGTAATCCGAATATAATCTAATTAAGTAACCTTAAAAGTTAGTGGCAAAACCCCTAAATGAGGTGGCGCCAAAAATCGAGAAAAGGATCGAGTAGCTAAATAAATTCAAAATAGAAGATGGACACGAAGACATGGCCGTGAGTACATTTTCTTGGCTCTGAAGACGGAAATAACGAAAAATGCACACATAGATATTTCATCGTGAAATCATTTTTCTTAACGCTTTCAAAATTTATTTGCCTTTTCATCTGCTGATTGGCCAATTATCTTCCTTCGACATCAATATTAAAATTATTCGCCTCAACTTCTCAAGCAAAATGCTTAAAACATTGCGACTACCGGATGCGTTATCCAGTTTCCTTAGTTATATATCTCATATTGGAAAAACTAGTGAAGAGAGGGTAGCAATCATCTAGCGTTTTAAAATGGGTAAAAATGCCAAAATGAAGAAAGGTATTCACGATTTTGTCGTCTTTGTTGCCAGGCCATTCATTTCCTTTCATTACACCACGCATATTTATACCCATATGCCAATTGCGAACTTAAAACAGAACCTAGCAAAAATAAACAAATTTAACGTTGAACATTATAGACATTCTAAATAAAATCCATTTGACAGAGTCAAGTAAATTTTTCGGGAGCTCAATTTGGCATAGAAACTCATCTCCTTGGGGGCTGGACCATTTTCAAAAATATATCTATAGAAAATTGAATTCTAAGAACTTTTCTAGTATGACACTTTTCTCTAGTTTCCGCAGACACTGCATTACCGTCTCACAGAAGCCGAAATTATATGTCAGAGCTACCAAGAAACCACTAATCTCCGGGAAAAATCAAAATCTAAATCGACAAAGACTCAACGATACAACAGTCGAAATACGTTTTATGGTTCGATGAAAGCAAATTTGGCCTTAAGGGTTCAGAAGGGGGCTAAACCTGCAAGTAAACCAGTTGGAAATCGGCTAAGTCCTCGCTATACAGTAGGTATGTTGAAACTTGTTGGACCGCGACCACAAAATCGTATTAATGGTACTACGGATCACCTTTATATATACCTAGATATTTTAGAGCGAAAGCTGCCTTACTCCAAAAATATTTTGTCAATGCTGGTTTCAGAAATACGACAATTCAAACAAAGTCAAATCTTAATTCCTTGGCAACAAAATTTAAGTTTTGACTCTTTCACGGAAATGTGTATTTCTGGAAATAGGTCGACGAACAAATCAGGTTGCATGGTAATTTTATAAACGCTTATAATCTTTAAAGAAACAAGCAATTTCTGGTTTGTGTGAAATTTTTAAAAGTTAGCAAGCATGTCGAGGCAATGCTGAGATGTCGGGAAGTTATTAAAAATAGTGACTACGCCATTGTTTACTAATTTTACTTAATTCCGAGTTAGAAAATTCATTCTAAATTTGATGCTCACTTTTTTGAATTTTAGTTCCTCTTGTTTTGCTGTCTACCTATAGTGAATTTATTTTCTATGAAAGTGAATATGTTTTCATTTTTTAGAATAGTTAGTGTTAAACTGAAGAAGGAGCAATCCAGAATTGATCTTTAAAAATTAATTTTACAAAATTTTCACTATAAGGAAGTTAAATAAATATTTAAAATTCAGAAAAATAAAACTAGTTTTTACTAATAATTAAATCATAAGTTGCTTATAAATTGAAAATCAATAAAACACCGTACAAAAAATATGTTGTATTTCATTAAATATTGCATTGAAGTTTCCATTGTTTTGGTGCACCACTTTAATGCAAACTTTAATGCAAATTATATATCATACGTTCTGCAACGGCTACTAGTAACCGAAACAGCCATTTCAGGCTGGGCATTTTAATACATATTATCTTTCTCGTTATGAGAAGCTTGCTATATTGTCAATTACAACATATAGGAATACGCCCGTACACAAGAATGTCTTTATCCAAACATTTTCAAAAAAAAAATTGACACAACAGCTGGAAAATGTCCTAAACAGCTAGTCTCCATATTTGATGTAAAAAAACCATCATAAGCAACTAAGCAAAAAAAAACTTGGTAGACGGTTTATAAACAGAGTAGCCTCTACTAATAAGTGGTACGGCTGGCTCTAACGGAACAAATGTATCAGTAACGCTTTATTTTGGATATTTAGTATCGAATTTTATTGAATTTGTTTGCAGGATTCATAATAATTTCGAAAAATGGGTTTAATTTTAAAATTTAAATTATCAATCTTGCCAATTCATATACATTTTTAGATTTCTAGATTTCTTCCGAATATACAAATGCCGTTTTAAACTAAACCTTAAGTGCGAATTAGCAAAATTTTTCCGCTGTAAAATGAATGCTATTGATTTCAGAGGAAATTTCTTTAAAAAATAACCTTTCATTGGGCATTCTCTTGTGCTGCTAATTTTCTTTCGGGGAAAATATATGTAAAATATAAATAATACAAGCTGTCGCCTTCCGATGCTAAGGAAAAGCTTCTTATAACAATAATGGTTTCCCATTTAAACTTCGATTAACTTAAAACAAATGATACGGTCGAGGTTTATTATTCCACTGTTTCAGGGCTAATTATTTTTTAAATTGAGATTCTTTACCGTCAATGAAAATCTTTCGTTTACAAACCCTTAACGACCTGTAACATTTATTCCCGGTCAGCTTGATCATGTCAGTTGATATTATCATTTGTTGATATTTGATCAGGACACATTTCTCATTCATAACACTTGTATCTTTGCACGAGCTGGGTGGTGTGAGACCATCCAGTTGTGGAATCGCGTAGTGTAGGTTCAAATTTGACACAGGAATTTGCTCAAACATATCACGATAGCGATCATCGATAAAAATATCAGCATGCAATTTTTGTCTTTAATTGAATCAGTTGAATTTCATTATTTTGAAAGAAAAATAATTTTTTCAAGAACCAAAAGGCATTGAATCACGATTTTAAAATTAAAATTTCCGGATTAGACGTATTTTTGTGATTTACGATAAATCGGAAAAATAAATAATAGATCTCCGCCAGATGACATTTAACCGCTATTAGTATTAAAACATAACTTTAAATTTTACTCCGTATCCGATAGAACAAAAATATCGAAAAATTGCTTCTAGTAAATTTATGGTTTTAATGAAAATCTAGCTTGGTTTAAGATTTTCTGATTAATTTGGGGAAAACATATTGAATCGGGCTTAAAATATAAATCAAAACAATCGATCAATCTATTACAAACGTCGCTAAAAATATTATTTAGATTTACAAAACCAATGACGATTTTTTTTGTTTGCGGTAACCCATTACCGAGCGAGTAAGGTAAATAATTTTGTGTGTTAATTTTGTTATATCTTTGTCAATTTTATTTTGGTCCAGAAAAATTATTAACCTTATAAATAGTTTTTATATAAAAATATTACCTAGATTAATATTATTTTAATAAATATTTTTCAAAAAATTTTGTCGATATGTGAAAATGTACGCTATTTTGATTTTTTGCTAGAAGCACTGAGATTGCCATCTTCCGACAAAACATGATCTAAGTTGGTGGAAATGTTTTGAATTTGTGTTAAAAGTATGCCGAAGCATCTACAGACAACTGCGCCAAAATAGACGATCAATAGGTAATAAACAATTAATAGTAAATACAGTATGAGTATTAAACGCGTACCGACTTAGCTCCTATATACTATACTTGCATTTCGAGAAAAAAAAAATGTACTCATCTGGGTCAACGTCTGATGACAATATATAGTTTCCTTTTCTACACTAAAATGATCTTTGTCACATAAAGTAGAATACACACTGCCAAATAAAACCTTAGAAGCTTGTATCTTACTAAGATTATTTAAATTGTGTAATTCTTTAATGATACATTTTAATTTAACAAATTGAAAGAAACAAGTGAAACTTTAAAGGGTTCCGATAAAAATTTTGAAGGTATACATTTTTAAATATCAAAACTAGATCAACCAGATTTACACGTAAACTGTTCGAAATAATTCAGTGATGGCACTATGAAATCAATTTTGATTTTAATACGATTGAACGATGGAAAAGTATGTGATATGCCACCACACTCTGATCGTGATAAGCATAATATAGAGCTAATCAATTTATCTGTAACGTGATATTGGACTCAATTTAATTCCTGATACGTACATAAGCAAATACAGTCAGACAAGGAATATTCACGCAATAGTAATCAAATTGTCTTGATTATTTATTAACCTCTAATCTCGAAAGTATTTAAGATAATTTTGTACACAAAAAAACACGCAAAATTTGCGTTGACCTTTTTCTATATTAAATGCAACAAAGCAATGGATTTCAAATTTTATCACAAATCAAACAATCCTAATAACAATTATTACCAAAAACTGCAACATATGCAAATCGTTTTTTTTTTTTAGTGGGGTAAGTTATTCATGCAAATTAAACCGTTTACAATTCAACTTCCGTAAACTAAGCTCGATAATTAAATATTTTTACATGCAATTGCAGTTATGTATCGCTCGGATTGGTTCGTTATATTGCACCCAAATTTTAGTCAACCTTGAAAATATATATGCTTAAACTGAAGAGTGTAGTATGTGTAGGGAAGTCACATATGGCGGTGACAAAATATAACATTATCACAGCATGATGTCATTACCATCTATCAAGTGTTGTAGTTTTAGAGTAATCCGCTGACATTTCATTCATATTATACATTAAAATTTTGAGAGCGGCAATTTTTAATATTGCTATGATCCAAATTTAACTAACGTCACACTCAAAACAACAACAATTTATCCCAACAATATTCATTATAAAAAAACAACAAATTAGTTGAACAATTATGGGGCTTTGTGTTTCAAGAATGTATGCAGGAGTTTATAAGAAAAATTATGCGAATAAATTATGAGCTAGTTACAAAAACAAATTTTTTCTATACACGTACTATGTCGGCGGCGCCATGACTCTCTATAAATCATTATTTAGTTAAAATAATTGCCACTCATTAAATATGTGATTTGAGATTGAACAATTCAAGTGAAAAAAACCTCACGTATACATATTATTTATTTTTTCAAAATCGAAATTTTTCTACCATCCCTCCCTTTTGTCGAGAAGGAATTCTAATATGTTTATCTCAAATTTCCAATCGTCTACATACTATGTAAATTTGAGTATAACGTGAGTAGAGAATTTTAAATTTTATTGGAAGTATTCTGCCTCCAAGGCTTATTATTGTAGATTCTCTGATTTTAAGTATTACTGGTAGTCGCGAAAAGCGAATTGGCAACGTGATCACTTAGCAAGTGCATGTTCTCTTACATTTAAATGTTTTGTTGCCAAGAGTTTATCACATTACAGTTTAATCATTTAAGAAGGGAATAATCGAAGAAAAGTAACGTGGCATAAACGCCAGTAATGGTCAGCTACTCTAGAAAGAAGAACGACCTTCTTGGAAGCCAAAGATAGACGTGTTGAAATATTTTACGAATTTTCATTATTCGGAATTTATAAGAGGATTCTAACAAATCAAAAGCCAAACCGATGGTCTTAGTTCGTTACTTCTCAATACATCAAATAGCGATTCAAGGAACTAGCATTTAAGGGCTTTGGAATTGTTAGTGATTTTACAAGAACGCGCTTCTGACCAATATGAGTACTGGACATTTATAAACACCCAAAAGTTGTTTAGTTTAGTTTTGAGTCCTTTAGTTCATCACATATTTCACGAATATGTAATACGTAATTATATTTAGTAGCTTGAAATGTAGCTTTTGAACAAGATTCCTTAAATATATTTGTACAAAAAATTAAATCAAAAGTAAAAAATTGATAAAACACTTACCTTATAGTAATTTGTTATACAGCCCTCCGACGACGTTTTCGGTAACATTTTCGTGTCCTTATTCGTCGTAAAGAAATTTTGTGGCGTTGCCCCATATCCATGGTCCAACAAATGAGAACTAATTTTCGTCTGTATCGAAGGTATCTTAGACGTATTATCATACTCGTAATTTTTTTTACAATTTACATTAATTGCATCCATTTTATTACCACTAACACTATTAATATTACTACTATTACTATGATTATTAGAATTCGGCGTTGCTGTTGTATTTGCTACACCACCACCAATCGACGACATCATCGATGATGATGGTGCACATCCGCCACCCGACATCATTGTCATAGATCGCTGGGAACCACCAGATGATGCATTTGAAGATGACGAGGATGATGTGGATTGATCATGGTGTAAATCACTCGACATATAATGATGTCCATCAAGGATTATCGATTTGCCATTAACACCATCACTTGTATTATGACTGTTGCTGGTATTGATGTGTGACTGTTGATGATGCCGAATTGGTGTCGTATAGCAAACATTTTGTGCATTATGATATTTTGGCATTTTTAATTTATATCTAACAATTTAAAATGCCTTAGTTCGGGTTTCCAGCAAATCCGTTTGTTTAGCTTATTATTAACGATTTATAATTTTTGTGTATTTTAAGGAAAAAATTTAAACATAAATAAATAAATAAAAAGTTATTAGCACCAAATTTTTTTATGCCTGCAATGAAAAAAAAAAGTAATTATTAGAAAAGTATTTCATTTAGGGGTTTTAAGCATAAACTTCCCTTTCGGATAAAAAAGGGTCGTTCTGTTCATTGTGTGTGATTACGATTTGCTTCTTTTATGTATTTCGAACGTACTACTTACTAGTTTTGTGTATATAGTTTTGTTACGTTCGAGACGACGAGTTCACAGCAGGGTGACTTTTTTTTATGTATATGCATTTTATGTATATTTACCGCTTATATACTCTCATTATATAGAGGGGCACGTTTGCAATTGTACTACGTCTATAAGTTTTTCTGGTGAATTACAACATGGGTTGTTTTCGGCATTTTTATTTTTTTATTCAGCCAGAATCTAAAAACAAACTAGTTATCTATCTAGTGAAGAATCTACCATAGTAGTCTTGAATGCAATTTTGTATTTTAAATGGGTTGGTTCAATAAATTAACTTTAAATATAATTTTTGGTCGATAAACCTGATTGTAATTTATTGCGCAGGGGAAAAACCCGACTGAGTCGATAATATTTCCAAATGATGGGGGAATGAAAAAGTAATTTTCCAGCTAAATACAATAAATCCCGCTGACCAGAACGTTTGTCTCCTTTACGAATCATGTTTCAGTTTCTATGCGACTATGCAACGCAAGTTAGGAAACCCCCTAAAAGGATGGCTACATCATTCTAAACTAAATCTTAAAAACCTTTGTTGAGAATAAAAACAATAAATGTTAAATTTAACGCTTTCATTTCGGCTTTCTTTATGTGTAGTGTCATGAACATAAAAACGAGATGAAATCCTTTTCTCTGTACCACGTTTAAAACCGCTGATCAAGAAATGTTATGCTAATTATAAATAATACTTCAAACGTTACCAAATTCAAAACCCTGTTCATACAAAATGTCGCCAAATTTCGCAATTCAATTCAGAATGTCAAATCTTTGAACATTGGATTGGAATCAAATACAAGTGCAAAGTATCATCTACATTCAATAGACAATCACAAAAGACCGTCCGCTCGGATGTCGATGCTTTAAAAGTCCAAATATTACAACAAAGCTACCAAACAGCTATCACCGACTATCTAGAGCGGCACGGTATTAGCGAAGAAACTACACCCAACATCTAAGAGCAGCGGCTCGCTATACAGTCAGCCATAACTACCGCGTCACATATGGCACCCAGTCTCGACGGAAACACCGCTTCAAAGCTATGATTTCATTGTTGCTGTTTAGGACCAATAAGAACCACCGGAAAATTGGAGTCGAATTGGAGTCGAAATTGTAGTCGATAAATATTAGGCCTTAGTGCTTCGCATAAGACGGTGGCCATAACCTTACCAACTGATGCAACAACTTTTGCTTTTTTTGGAACACTTGAACCAGCTTCTAACCATTGTTTTGACTGTTGTTTTGATTTTGGCGTATAGTGATGGATGAATATTTCATCAAACATTATGAATCGACGCAAAAATTCAGGTGGATTACGCTGAAACATCTCACATCGCTTAGAAATTGTGATTCGATTCATTTTTTGAACATTTGCTAACAATCACACAAACCAGCATGCTGTCAGCCTTTACATATGGAATTCTTCGTGTATGATGTTGTGTACACGTTCATATGAGATGTTTACAATATCGGAAATCTCGCGGCGCAACTTTAAACCCCGGTCATTCATAATGAGACTTTTTCGAAATTTCTGGCGTTGTTACCTCTTTGGCCTCCCTGAACATTGAGCAGCACTTGTGGTTGTGCAGCCACGTTTAAATTTATTTACCCAATTATAAACGGTTGCATTTGAAGGTGCATGTATCTAACACTGTTTTCATCTCCTCGATGATTTCGATTGATCCCTTTTAAATGAAAGTATTTAATCAATGCACGGCATTCATTTTTTTATATTTAAAAAAAATGCCTTTATAAAAACGACTCTTACAACCTATTCAATGTAATTTCATGAAAATTTGACAGCTTTCATTTAAAAGAACATGCTTCACGACAAACAAAATTTTTGATTAGAATTTTATAAAATTATATTCATTTGAGAGCCTAATAAAATTACCCTCAAAGTGTGTCCAACAAATATTATATTTATGAGCATCTAAATTTGAAAATTTTGCGTTGAGAAAAAGTAATTAAATTCTGCTATCTAGTCCTCACTTGAACGACGTTCAAATTAGTGGAAAATTGAAAGTTAAACGCTTGGAAAATCAAAAACTTTTGTTGGAAAAAAATAAAATTTCCAAATTATTATTAGGATCTAAATATTCTAAAATATTTGTTGAAGGGCAATTTTATATGCTTTCAAATGAAAATAATATCAAAAAATTCAATACATGGTACTCGGTGGAAGGCCTTTTTTAAAACGCTTATACCTTGAAAAGGGGAAGGAGGAATTCATTTGCAAAGTGACACAAGTCACTTCGCTTCGTTTCGAGGAATCAAACCATACCATGTCTGCCAGTTGCCGGACACTGTATAAACCGACTTTAACTGTTATAGTGTAGATATTTAAGCAATTTCGGCCCAAAAGGAATTTCTCGATTATCAGATGAAAATAAACCTAAATAGGATTAAAATTTCTAGTCCACGCTCGGAACCATTGGTATCGATCTAATTTGATTTTTATCTATTTTCAAATTGGATTGAGTTTAGTGTTGCTTGTTGCCTGATTCAAACTGAAAATCTAATTTCATTGGTTAGAAAATTGTATGATAGATCTGCTCTTATATACATATATAGTTTTCTTCTAAACAAATCCTCGTTATGTACTGTAAAATTTAAACTAATCTTATTTTAGTAGGTAAAGAGACATATGGCAAAAAAGTGAACCATCCGAAACCCACATACCAATCAAAAATGCAAAATGTTAACAAAATTATTTATAATTTATAAATTTCATTTCTTTCAAGATTTTTATGTTATTTTTCCGATAATTGGAAAAATTAACTGTGAAATATTTGTGAAAAGATTCGACAAAAAGGCTGTTAAATAAGGGTATGGAGGTTATCTCGGCTAATTCCTTAACCACGATAATTTTTTATTCTATTCATTTATTCATTGAAAAGATTAAAAAGTTTTTTTCTGTTTATATCTAATTTCTAAAATCAATTGTGAATTGAGCTTAGGGTTTTTCTTAGATCCATTGACCACCAACTGGTTTGCGCAGGTTACTTTTTCAAGGAATTTTTATAAATTGGAATGAAATTACAAAACGGATTTTTATGGTTTTGGTTTCAATCTACCTGTTTTGATACAGTTGAATAAAAATCTTGTATACAAGGATCATATAAAAGGAATATTTTCAGAGTTCGTAAAATAATTAAAAAAAAAATATGCGTACTTGCTATTAAATTTTTACGACAGCCAATTGAATAAATTATAATTTCTAATTTCTTCGATTGTTTGCCTTTAACAAGTTTATTGTGTATTTTGGCGCCATACCTTTACGATAGTTGTCGGTCGATTGTCGACCTTATTATATATATTACATATCTTCTTTAGAGAAAAAAATTTATATATATTTATTATCATTTACGGTTGTATGTGAATATAGTGTATCTCTTTATCAAAAATAATAAAATTCTTAGTGTTTGGGGTTATACACATCTTACATTACAAATCGTGTGTGCTTACACATAAATCTCATTTTCATTTCCTAGAATGAAAGTCAACATACAGTATAACTAAAAAAAATCTATATATTTTATCTTGTAAACAAATAGAAAATATTTAGGTTAGAAATGTACTTTAATCTCAAATATCTAACTAGACAAAATATAATATGGGTGGGTTTGTTCTTACGGTCGCACACCTACATTCATTAGAATATTACACATCAATGATTTAATTTCATTGAATCAATACGCGCCCAAGTGAAATATTACAAATAATGCAAATATTTTCGAGGGCAAAGGTTTAAGCACGAGAATTTGATTTCCTTTTGGCAAACTATATACAAAATACAAGTAATATTTAGTTTTTTAATCAGACGGAAATCATAAATAATCCACCAAAACATAAAAAAACGTACACACACACACAGCACACAAACTGGTTGAATAGAATTTCATTTTCTTTTTCAATCGTCTGGTGTATTTTTCAAGAGCTTAAAAATACAAGAATTTTTTCTCTTTTATCAAATCTCATGATCAGGGCTTTGTATTTGTTCTGATAATTTATAAACAAAAACCTTTAAACGAGAAACAATATGCCGGCACTTGCCTGTGATGTAATTCTCATTCACTGACAATATCCGATCAAATTGTTCTACGTATATACCACAAAATATCAATGTTGCCAGTATCGATAAACTTGCATGAGAAGCCCTTGTCTTTTAAACGGCCATGAAATTGTGTGTGTTAAATTGATAACGAAAGTAATTTTTTGTTTCGTTTTTATATTGTGGTTTATTTCTGATTAGAGAATCGGGTTTTGAAAATGAAAATTATAACTTTAGAACAATATCAAATTTCTAAGGATCCTACCACATTAAAAGTATGCAAACAAATTAAAACCGCATTCACCAAAACGGCGCAGTTGCTAAACAACGAAATGAAATGAAATATTTGATATTTAAATTCAACCATCGCCTTTAGATTTAGGGTTCAGTACCATAATGGTTCTGAAAATTCATTTAATTCAAATTGGTGGCATTTATGCTGATTTCCAGTGATAGAATCTAACGCATAGATTTTATTCAATTGATTTTCATTTTGTGGCTCAGCCTTGCGCTAATTTAAAATTAGAAACGTCATCAATTTGGCTAGTTACTGTTCCGTATTGCTCAACTAAAATCAAAACAAGGTTTAGTTAAGAAATTCATAATATTGCATAAGACTGTAGTTTACTATATCAAATCTTAACTGTATAGCTAACGTACATTTAACGAATTATTAAATTAAGCCAAAATTAGAGCACGTCCCAAAACTAAACTTGCTAAAACGGAAAACGTAGTTTTCATGCAATCGTAATTGGGAGTGTTACGACCACTGATATACATGGATACGACTTGACAAAAACTATATGGTAGTGAACAAAATAGTTCTACATTTGTGACAGAGACAGAAAAATTTTCTTTCTTTTGTTGAATTCCGAATTATCGAAAATCAAATAATGTAAACAGAAAACTGGTTTCTATGAGTTTTTGAAATTTGACATTTTGACGACACGAACTCTTTTTTATTCGAAATATTTGCAGGTGTGCATTTGAAATATCAAGGGAAATCGCAAGAAGAAATTGGCATACAAAAACGGTACCACATGAATTAAATGTGATTTATAATTTAAATCATTTGAATATTATTATTTGTTCATTGACTATAATAATAAAAAATCAATTTCAGAAATTTTCGAAATTAAATCTAAATAAAATAAAATTCATTCATTTCCTTGTCTCTGGACACAAACGGAAAAATAACCTCCATGGTATGATAAACAACTTATCAATCATAAAAACAAAAAAGACCAGGCTGAAATAAAATCTCAATTTCTGTTTCTCGTGGCACTATTCTGTAAAATTCCTTTGAATAGGGAATTGTAGAAAGAATTTACAATCATTTTTATTCAGCCTTAGTGAGGAAAACAGTTGCATGTAAATTTTCATAAGTTAGGAATAATTTTTCTATATTAAATGGAAAAAGTAGGGATTATTAGTCCCAATTTAATTTTGTTTACTTTTTAGCTTAATATGATAGAAAAAAATTATTTATTCAGTCTATTCAAAACAACGTGTTCAGCCTCAGAAAAATCCAAATAAAGTGAGCAAAATAATATTAATAATTACAGAAAACTGCCACACAATTTTTGAATCTTAAATTGAGTTGAAGTATAGGGTTTTTTTAGAGGTTCAGACGACGGTAAAAAGAACGTGCATTACGTCCATTTTACGGTCGTTATAATCATCCATCAGAGCACGTAATTCGATTAATTATGGATCTTTTTTACGTATACTCTAAATGATAATACACATCCAGTAACATGTCGAACAGTGCGTACCGAACCACCGATAGACGCTGTACAGCGTTGCATTGAGGAAGACCCAAATCAATCAATTCGACGTAATTCTTGGGAAATGGAGATGTGTCCCTCCACTTTATGGAAGATTTTATCTAAGGATCTTGGTTTACGTGCTTCCAAAATTCAACTTGTACATTAAATAAAGCCATCCGACCATCGCACACGCCATAAATTCGGCCAACTGGCTGAAGTATAAATTAATGTTGATGTTGATTTTCCAAACAAAATTTTGTTTAGCGATGAAGTTCACTTTTGATTGAATGGGTACGCTCATAAAGAGAATTGTCGGATTTGGAGTAATAGATACGATAATCCACAAGCCTTTGCCGAAACACCATTACATCCAGAGAAAATCATTGTTTGGTGCGCTTTATTTGAGTCGGCGGAATCATTGGTCCATATGTCTTCAAAAACGGTGATGGGCGGAATATTACAGTCAACGGTGAACGGTATAGACATGATTTCTAATTTTTTTTTTTGGCTAGCATAAATCTTGCTGATATGTGGTCCAACAAGAATTTGCCACATTGACTAATTTCACGTAATGATCCTGTTAATTGGCCACCGTAATCGTGTGATCTAACTCCATTAGGTTAGTTTCTTTGGGCATATGTTAAATCACTTGTCTACGCCGATAAACCAGAGACGAGTGAACACTTGGAACATTCGGCGAATTGTTAGCGAGATACGGCCGCAATTGCTACTAAGTGTGTGAGAATTGGACATCCAGATTGCGGCATCTAATTATAAAAAAAAAAATTATCGGCGGCATAAAATTATCTATCCAATAAAGCTAGTTTCACTGATATCCAAAATGTTTTTCTTTGTTATATTTTAATTTAAAATTGTGAAGCTCTAAAAAAACACTAAATATAAACGCAACTTAAAAAATAAAGGAGATCTCAAATTCTGGTGAACGGCTGTGAAATTTTACCCGCACTCAGCACTTTTTGCTCCATAAAATCTGTCCACATTTTTTTTGCTTCCTTTACGTGATTCAGATTTTCGCCATTGTGTTTTAATTATCAGTTCCCACCTGAGCTACAAGTTCATCAAAATGTTCTCCGACAAGTCACATTTTAAAAACTTTGTAAACATCAAAAAATTTATTTATGAAACTATTTTCGAGTTTCGGGACTCCATTAACCCTTATGTTTACAACCGCTTACCCGGGTAAGTTTTCGTGTTTTATTACCCAAAATTTTATGGATTTAGGTGACTTATCAGCTTGAAATCTTTAGTAATTATTATTTGTTAACAGGGCATGTTTGATTTAAATCATTTGATTTAAATCGTTGATTAAAATCAGATTAATATCAATTGATTTTTTTGCTAAAAATCATTGATTTAAATCATGTTGGTAAAAAATATAAAAATTCTCAAAAATAAACGAACGCACTCTAAAACTTAACGAAAAAACTTAATTTCGCAAATATGGTAACCCTAAAAAACTAAAAAATACGATAACAATAAAAACGTAATTCCATATTATTTGGTGAATCACATAGTTAGTAAAATACTATCTGTCAAATCGTCAATTATTTTATTTTTTATTTTTCACGTTTTAAAAAGCTAAAGAAAGTTGAAGGAAAATAATAATAAAGTGTTAAAGTTTGTTTTAAATGAAGGTATGGTTTTTTAATGTTTAACATATAACCAATCGAACAATATATAACATTTATTTTTAATATTTTTATGTTTTTTTGCAATAGCCACTGGTCGGAACTTGCAATAGCCACTAGTCTGGTCATATTATGAAGAATTGCCGAAAGTTCCAAATAAAACGGGAGTAGGTGTTAAGTGTAAGAAATGTCAACATGAATTACAAGGTTTGCTTGCTCGTATGCACAATCAAATTTGTTTATCAAAATCTAATGATGATGTTAAAATTATCGATGACTTCATAGAAACGGGGGATGATTTAACTTCTTTTTCACGTACAACTACTTCTACGGCAACGTATGAATTGAACCGTAAATCATTTCAGAAACAGCATACAGCTTCAATTGACAAATACGTGGTAAAAACTAGTAAAAATGACAATAATAAGTTTGATAAGCAGCTAGCTAGATTTTTTTATGCGGAAAATGTTGCTTTCAGAAAAGTTAATAATAAAGAATTTATTAAATTTTGCAACATGGTCCGACCTGGATATAACCCTCCTTCTGAGAGACATTTATCTGGAAAATTATTAGATTTAGTGTATGAAGAAGAGCAAATGAATTCTGTCGAATGTTTAAAAGATCAAATAGTTTGTCTTACTCTTGATGGATGGTCGAATGTTAAAAACCAACCCATATTGTGTGAGTGTGTAATAAAAGAAGACGGAGAAGTAATTTTAGTTGAAACAATAGACAGTTCTGGGCAGAAACATGATATTCAATATTTACGAAATTTAACGGATGAAATTATTAAAAATACTGAAGCAAAGTATTTATGTAAGGTATCAAGTATTGTAACCGACAATGCCCCTAACATGGCTGGTATGAGAAGTAATATTGGAGACATAAATGAAAAGTTAATCACTTATGGATGTTCGGCCCATATATTAAATTTACTCGCACGTGATTTGGGGAAAAGAAGTGAAGAAATAACGCAGCATGTAGTGCAGATTATTAAATATTTCCGGAACCATCATCAACCGAAAGCTTGGTTTACAGCTGCTAATGGAAGTGCATTGATAAACTCATATCGTGACACTCTTGAATCATATTTAAAGAACTAGCCAATATTGGTAAAAGTTTGTGAAGAGCAAAGACAATATATAAATAATCATATTTCGTCGAAAATGCTGAATATGGGTATAAAAAGAAGTTGTGAGGATTTAGTTAAAATTTTAAAGCCGATTTCAATTGCTCTGGACAAAATGCAAAAAAATACTTGTAATTGCGGATTCTGTCGAAATATGGAAAGAGTTAGAAGCCATATTGAAAAACGAACTTGATCTATCACAAATGAAATTATTTACTGATCGCTATTTATTTGCAATGCAACCTTCTCATATTGCAGCTTTTGCACTTACACCGTTAATGCAATTTCGAAATATTAAATTAACAGAAGCTGAAAAATAAATGGCTATGGAATATATGGAAGATAATTTCTCGCTCAGTTTCATGACAGTGTACCTGAAGTTTCAAGCAAACATTCCTTCATTTGCAGGACCAGTTATGCAAGAAGAAGTCATAGCAAATATGACGTCCTTTGAATGGTGGAAATCGATGTTTGCTTTGCACAAAGGATTCATAGCGACGTTAGACGAATATAAAATCCAACAATTAACAACAGCTACGGCTTCATCAGCTGGAGTCGAACGTGTTTTTTCGACCTTTGGGCTAGTTCATTCAAAATTAAGAAATAGCCTAGGGATAGATAAAGCGGCAAAATTAACATTTTTGGCAAAGCAGCTGAATAAATAAAAGGTTTTATTTTTTATTGTTTTATATCATTATGAAATACTTGATTTTAAGTTTTAAATTACTTATAATTTATTTTAAATCAATATTATTACTGAAGCACCACAACCAATAAAATTTACTTAATATGATAATTCCTTGATATTTAAATTATTTGATTTAGGTAATCTATGTTTAAATGAATTTGTTTCTGTATATTATATTTTATTCCATTTACTATTTTAAGGAAATAATGAAATAAACTGATTGATATAAAAAAAGTATTTAATTGTTTGTTACAATTTAAGATCAACATTAAAAAATTTTATTCAAGAAAACCTAATTTAAATCAAAAAAATCTGATTTTAATCAAAAAAATCTGATTCTTTGATTTTTTTTAAAAAAATCAACAAAATTACATGCCCTGTTTGTTAATAACAATTATTTGTTTTAGATTACATTTTCCAAAATGTATTTATCAATTTAAAATGAAATTAAAAATTATCATTCAATACTAAATGTATGGAATTATCGACATACCCGGGTCTGGTTGTAATCAAGATAATAGCGACCGAGTGAAAAATCGATTCTAATGCTGGCAAATGCTACAAATACTTTTTACAGGTGATGTATAGCATACCTTCGGCGTAATTTTCGACAATATACTGGATTGCACATTCAATCTGTTTCTCATTTAATTTCAGTCCTTGAAAACGTGGATCGGTTAGGTTTGCAACATAGTGGGCAGGTGTAACTGTTTCATTTGAGCGTTTCTAGCATGCTTGCAAATCTGCTGGCAATGAATCTGTATTATTCCCGAAGTTCTCCATTATATGTATCCAAACTTGAGTCACCTCACCGATTGTGCAAGTATGCCTTTGCGCTTTATCCAACGCAATCGCAACCAATTTAAGGTTTTTTTAATTAATACGTTTATTTTTATTGCCACATTAGCAGAAATCGCAGCATCGGATTCTGTTCAGTTCTCAGAGCACACTTTTACTAAAATTGGCCAATTTTCCAAATATGTTTCTATTTTTGAGAATTTTTTGAGATAATGTGAAAGAAATCAGTGCCTATGTATGTATACGGCCATAAGATATTGAGTGTATATGTAAAAAGGGCCTAATAACGTAAACATGAGAAAAAGTTGCATAATGCTATGAAATCTTTTTTTTTGTAAATTTTTTTTTGACGTGGTAGATGTGGCAGAAAACTAATTTTTCATTCTCCTGAGTGCAAACTTTCTTTATTTACCTTTCTTTTTGGTCCGTGTGCATACACGCAGTGATGAAACGAAACGAAAAAGGTGTTTCAAAACCGAAGAAATTTTAAACATGTTTTAAACACTTCATTAAAAACATAAAAATTAAAAAAATCGTTTAAAACAATAAAAAACGTTTTTTTCTGTTGGATTTAAAAAAACATGTTTTTTGCCAACCCTGAGGGGTATATTTTACTGTTTTATTCTTATTTTTCTACACGACGGAAACCGAAATCATTAACCAAAATGTCTTGGACGGATCCATAGGCAATGTTCAAGTCTTCCGCTATCTCTCTTATGGTTAATTTGCCGTTATTGACCAACATTTCTTTTACTTTATCAATGTTTTCGTCGGTTTTAGATATCGATGGTCTGCCACTGCGTTCATCATCTTCGATTAACTCACGACCACTTTTGAACCGCTCGTGCCACTGGTAAACGGCCGTTTTCTTTAGAGAATCGTTGCCGAAACACTTTTCCAACATTTCCAATGTTCGCGCACCATTAAATCCGTTTTTTTACGCAAAATTTAATACAAGTTCGTTGTTGCAAATTTAAATCCATTTCTAAAATTGTAAATAATCGCCAACACACACAGAGATAGATGTACTCTTGGCTACGTAACTCTTGCAAATGACAAGCTATAACGCTAAGATTTAGAGGGAATATCAACAACAGATGTACCAACTTAACAAAAAAACAGAACTCAAATCGGATCGATGGGAGCGCCACTCGGTGGTTATTCCGGGAACTTTTTGATCAAGGTGGTATGAAACACCATTAAGTGAACCGCCTCAACTTACTTTCCCAAATGACGAAATCACCACTATTGCTCAGAAATGTGGGAACAAATTGAAGCAAGAAGCTTGAAGTCAAGACTGCTAGCTAAAGCGTTTTGCTACTAAGACTACACTAGGAAACATCCATAGTTTACTAGGGTAGACTGTCTTCAACAGATTTGAAATATTGATGAAAAATAAGTATCGATGACATTCTCGAGGTTACAGCGTAGCAGTAGCAGCAAGTAAGAACTTGCTTAAATGTGTAAAAATCACCGCAAAATGGTTGTACATACCAGATTCGACAATTCAAGGCGTAAGCACAAAAAATCAACTGTTAAGTAGATGAAACGAGTTCGAAGACATCTCCACAAGGAGCGAACAAGGTAATGGGCACTTTTACGGCAACTTTATCGAAAGAATCAATACCAACAAGTTAAAAATTCTAAACGGAAGCAGAAACACAATAAAGCGACCCATTGGCTTCCATTATATTCCAGCAGGACTACTCAAATGTAATTAAACAAAATAATAAAGTATAAGATGATGATACCATGAATATTCTGGAATAACCATCGGTCCAAGTTGGCTCCAAAATAAGAAGATGTACAGACGACATTAAATCAATTCGAATCATCATCGCATAAACCGCTAAACCAAATCTTTGTGGTCTTCGAATGCATTTACGATCACATTAATAGAAGAGCTATTACAGGAGGCAATCTGCATTTCACACTGCACTCCGAAGAAAATGATCGAACTTACCAACAAATGCACAGCGATACAGCAAACAATACAAGAGGAGCGCCTAGCAAATTTCCGCAGAGATAAAGAAAATTAGGAAGACAAGTATAACATAAGAAAGAACAGTGCTGCCCGAAACGATTCGTTTCATTCTAGGCGTTAATAATTTTTTGTTAAACTCTATCCTTCTTTTAAAGTTATTTATATATTTATAAGATGTAATTTAAATTAAAGTACTTCATTTTACTTTTTAAAATTTTAGAAGAACTGCTTTTAATTTTTTCGCTAAAATTTTCCCCTCTTTTCAGTGATTGTTAAATTTTCCTGTATATTTTTGTGAATTGTTGTATTAGTTAACCACGTATTAATCGAGTGATGTGCTATCAATTGAAAGATTTTTTTCTTGTTTTAAATAAAGCGGATCGAGGGTCAAAAACTTAAGCGCTTAATATTTAAAGTGCTAGATTTATTTTAATATAGGTAATATTTATTACTCATTTCTACCCATTTATATATGACATCGCTTTTTTTCATTCTAACGTATCTAAGTTAAATCATGAGCTTTTATGTTTCACATTATGCTTTCCATACCGCTAAACATAACAGAAACTAGAAATTAGTTTCAATGTTTATGTAAAATGCGCGTGACATGATAACTTCAGACAAGAAATTTAATTTACACCATTTCTTACATACTGCGGCTAATGTACTGGCTACTTTATAAATTATATAAAATAATACTTAAGACACAACCAAACCAGCGTTAAAACTCGTTTTATCAGTAATTAAAGATAGTTTATCAACATCAAAATAAACGACATTTTTTGAGGTTTCAATAATAAATAATTAGTACTCAACAATAAACATATAGCAAGTACAACACAACACAAACCTGAATCATTCCAAAATATTAATATTTTATCGTACACCATTAAAATGTATATAGTATTACTATTTAGACACAATTCCCCACAATTGATAATGATGTAACCCAGGTCTATCAATGAAACCATTTTGTTATATAATTAGAACACTACTAGTATTAAATACATAATACACGAGGTTTTATATAAATATAAAATTTTATGTACATCGGAACAAGGTTGTAAAGGAATTTATGTCGTTACACTATTGGTTGTGCTTGGTTGAACATAACCGCGGGTTAAACACAACAGATAGATAGGTTCAATATAATATGCAAACAACTAATAATTTAATCACCTTTATATATTTTATTATATACATCGTACAATAAAATCAATAAGAAAGGAATTTATGTGCCCGTATTTCTAACAAAACGTTTTAAAGCGACACCACCACAGTACGTGTATGATATTCCATCGATGGCGTCTCTCTTTTCATGTACAAAACTATATACAGTATGTGTAGTGTATGTAATAAATTGTATATTATTTGCCTTTTCAGACCAACAACAAATGTAATATTATATTAAAAATATATATAAGACCTAAATAACTAAAAAAAAAAAACTGAAAAATACCACATTAAAAAACTAAATAGTTACAGGAAAGGCAAATACACAATAAAACGAGTTTAAATTAAAATACACAAAACTACTCAAAATACAAGAAAGGGATATTTAATCATAAGGGTTTATCATCATTATCATCGGGTATATATACATACATGCATACATACATTCGCCACACTATGTATATCATACTCAGATGTCAACGAACTTTTAATTATTTTAATTAATAGTTTTCTGTTACACAACTAACCAACATACATCATAATTATATCAAGAATATAAATTTTTCCCGCCAAAAAAATTGAATAAACTATAAATTTTATTACAGTGTTTACGATAGTACACAACAGATGTCAGGTAACGAATGAGAGGAAATGAGATAATCGTTTTTATAGACTTGTGTACTGAAAATAAAACTAACAACAACAAAAAAAAGTGAAAACAAATCAAAGATGTTTGAATTTATATTGAAATTGTAAGAGGGTAGTTTGAAAAGTTAACGATATATTGATTGCGATGTAAAATTATTAAATGATTTCGATTA
The DNA here is from genome assembly GCA_947310385.1 of Nephrotoma appendiculata. Lineage (NCBI taxonomy): Eukaryota > Metazoa > Arthropoda > Insecta > Diptera > Tipulidae > Nephrotoma > Nephrotoma appendiculata. The sequence continues at coordinate 363,725,011 of OX371223.1, read as the reverse complement.
AATTATTCCATGAAAAATTAGTTTGTGGATGTTCGTAAAATCTAGAGATATCTATATTCTAATACGGAAAATACATATTTCACTAGGTTTCAGTGGTTTGACACTTGGCCATTTTTGGCCCATTGTGATACCACGCATTCACGCCACATCATTAACCCATTCACCTACTCACACAACTACAGTATACCACCTGCACATTGCAAGCTCCATGTCAACCTGTACATTGACATGGACGGTGGGTCGGCGCTGAATTCTGCACTCCATCAGAGGGTCTTAGTTGTGTTTATTAACATATATCCTTCAGCAGTTCCAAATAATACATGCACTTCAGTAATAGTGGCCCTTCTCAGAAGTTAGTTATACAACCCAAACCAATTCATTTCTCGCCATGGCGTTGTGTTACAGAAACACGTTTGTTTACATTTTCTGGATCCGAATAGTAAAATTTGATGAAATAATTATAAAATTGGAAAATGTTTCGCCAACGTTGCAATCTATTGAAAAATCCTGCACAAATGTTTATAAATGCCATTAGGACATTAAATTGGTATGAATTAGGACTTTTCGCGCATCATTTTAGTATGAGGAATTTGAATTCATAGAAAAGACAAACAAACCACTAAATGATAAAAATTCGTATAGGGCGATTTACTGAAACAAAATCTGTCCATAGATTTTGGACAGATTTTGTTAAGACGTTGAGCTCCATAAAGACCTGAAGAACTTATGCAACGTATTAGTTGAAGTCAAACGACAACAAAAATTATGCAAGATAAATAACTGAGTGATTTCTGAAAAACTAGGTACAGTTCGAGCTAATCTATATTTTAACCCGGTCTTCATTAGCTCACAAAGAAATCACTAAGCTAAGTATCAGTACGCCAAAATTTACTTTTCATTTTACAGACATAACACTGCCACCGTCTTTATGAAAGTTCGTAAGCTGAATTTTTAGTAGTAGTGCAGCATAGCGATAAGCATAATCCATTCTTATTTTGCTAAATTTTATGACAAATTTGAATTTAAAAATTAACCTCGAAATCGAGCAGCGTATCAACCTTTAAAACGTTGAGTTTATTCCACAGCTAAATTAGCCACATACATAAATATATAGTATATAAAAAGGGCATACGGAAAGCTCAGTCGCCTAAAAAATTAAATGACATTTGTATACGGTACTGGTACTGCTACTTTATGCTAAATTCTTTTGAGCCCAAACATAAAAATAGAATGCAAAATTAAAAATTGTCTCATTGTGCCCCCGATCTATCAGAATAAATAATCTATGTGCCAAACGTCATCAATAGAAAAACTTAATAAAAGTTTTAATACGAAAATAATAGAGAATGAAACTTCTTTACTACTATCATTATTCTATAATACATTCTGTAACAACAACATCACAAACTTTTCAAACTACCATCTTACATTTCAACATGTGTGTAAATAAGTATATACATTGTCTATACATATTATATACAAAGTGGTGTTAAAGAAGATGATGGATCAATCTCCCCCACAAAGCTACATACGTGTACACAACATACATGCGTTTTCATGTAGTACATTATCCAAATAATAAATTGTCTATCTTATTAAAATAGTACACCGCGCTCGCGATAAAAGCGCGCGCGCTTTTAATTTAAAACTCTCAACAAAACAAAAACAATAAAAGGTCATTGTACCGCGCAACCATCAAAATTCTACATTTTTTTCGTTCACACAAGACATACACGCGGAATAAATACCATATTAGAATAAAAATTGTGGCACGCTGTTAAATTGCAAGTATTTTTTTCAGACATGTGGTCCCTTTTCCATTTACATACATACCAGTTTTATATTACATACTTATCTTGGTGATATGATTAGATTATGCATGCACCATACCACCAGCATAAGTTGATTCATGATTTTCTTATTAAGACGAAAAAAATTTACATATTTATACGGAAAGGAAATAAAAGTTGATAAGGTTATGTGAGGAGATTACATGCACACACTAAAAACTGAAAAATTATCTGGTATTCTGGTATGCGCCTCATATTTCTTAGAAAAGGATTGAATTACACCCAGAATTTTTTTGTTCTCAACGATTTGCAATATATAAAAAAACCACAGTAATCATAGAGACAGCAGAAATTGCATTTACTCACTCATTAATCATACACCGGTACTGTCTAGAAAACAAGCAACTAACTACTATGTTTATGAAGTGAGGCCATTTTATAAATGGCTATAAACTTACCATTTTACACTGTGGATTTTGTGTATGTACTTTGTTTTGTGGCTCAATTTAAAGATCAAGATAATGCTAAATTACCTATTTGATAAAAAATTTAATCTAAATATGGGGGTTGCCAAATAATTGTCAACTGATAATTCCTTTTTAACTATTGGAGGTTCAAATAAGTTTTGAGGGATTTACAAAAGATGGCGTAACTAGTATTAAATCGCATCGGGCCATCTTGTAACTATAGTCACGTTAAAGCGTCATCATTTCCCTCTAAAAATCAGTGTGTATCATTTCGCTGAAGTGTAAACAACATATTTTTTGTGCTCTACATCGATTGCTGTGCGAAGCATATGCGGAACATGATCCATCAATAAAAACATGTTAGTACCGATTTTACCGTTTTAAAAATGCGGTGATTTTGACACCAGTAACAAAGAACGCGAAGGAAGACCAGTAAAGTGGAAGACGCTGAGTTGGAGGCGTTATTGAACCATGATTCATGCCAAAATCAAGAGCAGATCGCTGGAACTTTGGCAATGACTCAACAAGCGATTCAAGACCGTTTCAAGACCATGGGTATGGTGCAAAAACTAGGATATTTGATTCCGTATGAACTCAAGCCAAGAGACGTTGAACACCATTTTTCACGTGCCAACAACTGCTCCAAAAACAAAATCGGAAGTTTTTTGCATCGAATTGTGACGAGGGACGAAAACTGGATCTAAGCGCAGAAAATCGTGGGGTAAGCCCGATCATGCATCAACTTCAAATATATAATCATGGCAAGAAGCTAATGCTATGCATCCAGTGTGATCACTTCGGAGTGATCTTCCATGAACTACTCGAACGATACACGAAGAATTTTTCGACACGGAATCTGTATGCTGTCCGAAAGATGGGAAAATGTCGTAGCTAACGATGGACAATACTTCGAATAAAATACATTGTACCAATTTCTCTGAATAATCGAAATTATAAAAAGGAACTTCAAAACTTTTTTATACCCGCCATATTAACTGTTATTCTTCTATCAACCTGCTACACTTCAAACGAACTGTCTTACTGTTTTGTGATTGTTTACTAAATTATTCTAATTGAAATCGTAATGTATTTTTTGGTAATTATAAAATTAGTAACTATCGCAACTAGATGTTAGTTGGACAAACATACCTGACATTTCCAGGCTCGTTACAGATGTGGTTACGATTCTCTCTGATATATTAAAATAATTAACTTACCAATAGCTTTAACTACCATGTTAAATATATTGACTAAAGCAAAACGAGAGGAGAGGAAAACGAAATCCCTCTCATCTGAAGAAGGAACAGCTGGATAAGCTCTTACTTCTCCTTTTGTTTTAAAAGGTTTTAGCGAATTGTAACATTGAAAGAAAATCAGTCACGCTCGACCACCACGCTGCCAACTTTGATGTTTTTGGCTTTTGGGTCGAAGTCTTTTGATACAACTTTGTTTCTGGTCAGATTCTCATGAATTCGCGCTTGATTATTAAGAGGATTTTGAACATGTGCGATGTGTTCGGAAATTTTCGGTCCTTCCGATATGGTTATCGGCTTTCTAATCTTGAAAATTAAAAAAATCGAAATTAGTTCGAAATCGAAAGATTTACATAGTTAATCTCCAGCATCAGCAACCATCAAACTTTAGAATTCTTATTTTAAACGGCATAGAATTAGCACCAATCAAGAAGCAGGAGGGACGTTGAAAACAGTAATCACTACAGAAATCATCCTAAAAATTGTACTAGTACCATCAAATGATAAGTGCGCAAATTAGCTCACATCATACATAGACCTATCGAATAAGTGTTCATAAAATCTTAGCTGAAGAACATTACGACAAACATGTTTGCAAAGTGGGTTATGTTTACTCATACCAAAACTTCACCGAATGGACATTTAGTTTTGATTAGAGAAGTTTCCGCGTTATTCGAATTTTATCGTAGTTTTATAATGCTGTTCTGGTAATTTCGGGTGAAAAGAGTGCTTATTTTAACATATGTACAATTCCAAAGATTTGTCGCAATACTAGTTTTATTTAAAAAAAAAATGCAAGATCACTTAAGCTCGTCTCAGAGATGTTATAAAGGATTAACGTTCAGAGATTGGAATAGGCAATCCAACATTACAAACCCTTTATCCCTCAGCCATTTTCTCGTAATGTTGGCGGTATACTTAGGGTCGCTGTCTTCTAAAAATACCGTCCATGTTCTGAACTCTCTTAAAAACTCAGCAAAAATTAGAACAGCATTATTAACCATTAATTAAACCGAAACATCAGCAGAAACTACCTGACGTAAAGTAAAGGAATTTGGAATATAGAGCTTTTAACAACGGTCCCGGAAAATTGCACAATATTGAAAAACAGAAGAAAAATATACAACAAATAGCGGGTTTCAAGCGCACTAAAGTAATATGGCCAGATGAATCCAAAATTAACAATGGCTCTGATGGATCTGTTGTAAATCAAATATAAAAATTTGGCGGTGTTTTTATAATTGCATTGAGTTTATGATCGCTCATGGTACTGGCCAGATAAAAAATATCGATGGTAGAATGACATTGATCTCCTAAATACAAATTTTGATAGAAAAAAACTAGAGAGCGTGATAATTTCGCAGTATAACAGTTTTCCAAGCGAAGGGAATGGGTTCTTAATATTGGTTCTACAGCAATCTCCTGACCTGAACCTTATAGATCATCTCTGCGGTTAGCTTAAGAGATCTTGCAAATCTGTCAGACGATCTTTGAGAATAGAGCTCAGTTTCATTTTTTATATTACTTGCCAGTCTACTAGATCATAATGTTTCTACTCCATTTCTATCACGAAAAAATTTATGTTCGATACTTGATCAAAATTAGGGAAAAGGTGATGGTTCAAATTTATCCTAGTAGGTTGTGTTAGTAATAGAAAAGAAATAATTGATAAACGAAACAATCATTTTTATTCTAAAAAGACACATAAACTTCAATAAAATATCGAAAAAATGATAGTGGTAGTCTTTCCCACATCATGTTTCGTTGTAAATTTTACTTCACTAGTGCCGTGTTCGATAATACAGAATAATCCAAATTAATTGAATCAACTGAATTGAATAGTGTGTTCGAGTTATATTCTTTAATCCAGGCAAAATTTTAAACAACTATATTATCATCACAATGAAATTGTAGATGTCTATGGTCCCGATACTGTCACAGCCAATCATGCGCAATTTTGGTTCCGTCGATTCCATTCCGGTAATTTTGATATCAAAGATGCACCACGCACTGGAAGGCCTTTCGCCGAAAATGTCGATAAAATCCTGGAAATTATCAAAGTAGACCGGCATGCGAACTGTTGTAGCACCGCCTAGGAGCTAAAGATCGACCACAAAATAGGTTTAAACCATTTGCATAAGGCTGGCTTCAAAAAGAACCTCGATGTTTAGGTGCCGCACTAGTTGACGCAAAAAAAAATTATGGACAGTGTTTCCATCTGTAAATCCTTGTCCAAACGGAACGAAATTGAGTCATTTCTGAAGCAGACTGGCGACGAGAAATGGGTTACACACGACAATGTCAAGCGGAAACGATCATGGTCGAAGGCTGGCGATGCGGCCCAAACAGTGGCCAAATCAGGATTGACGGCCATGAAGGTTTTGCTGTGTTTGGTGGGATTGGAAGGAGATAATCTACTATGAGCTACTGCCCAGCAATTAGACTGATTGAAGGCAGCAATCGACGAGAAGCGGGCAGAATTAGCCAATAGGAGGAGCCGCATATTTGATCATAAACGACGCATATTTGATCAGAAACGAACGAGCCATGTTAAATAAAACACCGAAATAAACATAAAAATAAAGGATTTCTTTTTCCCCAACCTTATAATTATTCGAAGAGAATAATAAATATTAAAAAGATTCTGTGAATTTAAAAACCGAGCGGAGTGTGGCAAGTCTCATGACAAAAGCGGTGTATCGTTAGCATCATATAAGTTCTTAGGAATCGTCATTCCGAGCGCTAACAGGGATTTTCGGATTATTTTACTAAACAAATATATTAAGAAGAGAACAAAAACAAACTATTGTGAAAAGAAAAGAAATCTTTTAAAACTAGAACATTTTTTTATTATTAACAAAACAGCTTTTAAAATTATAGAGAAATTTGTTTTGGAAAATTAAAATTTTTTTTTTAATTTTACAGGCTAAAAAATATATTTTAAAAATGAAAATTTTATTTTTAATTTTAGAATCGGCCCAGTTTGCCGAAAAAATAAATATATGTATGTTTGTATATTTTTATGATTTTATTAGGTGAATTTTATTTTGGTATAATAAAATGTTAGTTATAAAATCGTGATCAGGGGCCCTATTATGAAACCGTTCGCATTCCGCATTTTTTGCGATTTTGCGGATGCGATCCGCCTGTTGCGTTTGTATTATGAAATGCGATTATCGCATATCGTATTTCCCAAAGGGAAATTTTTATTGGGAATTTTTTTAATGTCATTACAACATCTGTCAATTCTTATAACCTATATAACGATTCGCAGTGTTTTTGCATTTATTTATTCTATCAATAAATAAAAATATTAAATGGATTCTGTTGCCTTATATTTAAATATAAACTGTGAAGATGATGAAGAAGGTGATACAACGTCAATATCAAAAAGAATTGTTTAACGAAGCACGTCCAAACCCAATTGAATTATGAGATAATAAAACTTTAAATTTTACTATTATCACTTTTATAATAGCTTTTTATTATTTAGTTAAAAAAATTCTATTAATAATTAATTATTTAAAAAAATAGAAATTTAACGTGAATGAACGATAAATATGCGATATTCGACTGCTTATAAGCATTCGCATTTGTCAAATATAGTTTCGCAAAAATCCGCCATGGCATTTTGTAATATGGCGTTCGCATCCGACTTCGGGCGCATTTTTGCGAAAATATTGTACTGTAATACGAAAATGCGATATCGTATGAAAATGCGAAATCGCATTTTTTTCATAATAGGGCCCCAGTTATGTCATTGGGCGCTCGCAGAACACTAAAATGGCGTCCAAATTTATGAAAATGTTTAGCACTATGAAATTTTCAAATCAAATTGGTGATGATTTCCCAAATCATGATAGAGGACCCGAAAGCACCCATTGTATATGAAAATAATTGATTAATAGAAGCAACGTTACAAAAAATAGCTATGCAATCATAGCTCCATGTCAGCATATACTGGCATGAAAGATGGGTCGGCCCATGAGTTTTGCACTCCGACAGGGGGTCATAGATGTGTATTTCAGCACAGATCGTAATCTGTAGATGTAAATTCCCTTTGCAATCCTGCCCCTATCGGGATTCGAGCCCGGTACATCTCGATCCAAACGCCAAAGCTTTAACCACTGTGCCATTTGTTCGGCCAAAATAAATTTGATTTTTTTTTTTCTTAGCAATTGCTGTGCGCATTAATGATCCGCAGCAATTTTGAAATGATCCCCACAAATTTTGTTGAACATTGAGCAATTTGATTGGATGTACCGGCGGAGTAATAATAAGCGGCGTATGATCGAAACTTTAGAACAACTTTAGTTCCAACATTAAAACTTTATCGTGAACCCTTAGAGGTTTCGTCACTCGACGAACCTCGATGGTATTAGCATAGTTTGTTTTAATTCAACCCAGTTTAAATCATTTAATCATTAACTGTAAACAAATAAAATTATAATTTCAAATTCAACCAGTCAATTAATTCATTCATCCAATAAAAACTACAAACTACAATTATTCGTAGGAATTTCTTTCGAAAATACAAGAACGAGAAGTCCATCACCTAGCTGAATAACAATGGAAAGAGATACAACTAATATCCGGGTACTGATTTGGTAACTTATGATTTCTAAACCTCGCACGGCAAAGCGAGGGGGTTTGTGGGAGGAGTGGTTCACACCACATTATAGACCTGTGTAAAATCATACTTTATCAAATTTTTGTCATACTAACACAACAAATCCACCCATCGGGATGTATTTACAAAAAAAAACAACACTTATAACACAATCATAAAACATTCAATCCACACAAAATCGATCTTAAATCGTTCGTCAAACACAATTCCTTCTATAACACGAAATTATCGATCATTAACATATCCATTTTCCTCAACATTATCATCGGCTAATTATTCATAAACACAATCAGAGCAATACAAATTCATATACAACATAATTATAATTACAACAAAGTCTTAAATGGTTTTTAAACTTTTATATTGATAAATCTGAAAAGAAAGATTCCCACCATTCAAAAGTATTTAAAAAAAAAAATGATAATCAGTTTGTTTGGTTTTATGTGGTTGATCCTGAGATTTATCAACAATTTTCTCTTATTTCAGTTTTGGAAGCTATGACCTGAAAACCTATCTCGAATCGGTCAAAAATCTTAGCTCAAGTGTTTAATGGGTGTGATGCCAGAACTAAAAGTTGACAATGTGAACAAAGATTAAATTTTGCTAGTTTCTCCATTAAATGTTTTAACATGTAGGTTGGGGTCAAATTGAGCTAAAGAAGAGGCAGTAAATTTGGATTGTCGTACACCATGGTTTAACAAAAGAAGTATAGGAAATAGTAACCGATATATCGGCCGAACCATAGAAATCTTGGGATATTACTAATGTCCTTCAAATTTTAATTAGTAAAAAAAATTTAATGAGACAGAAACCAGTCAAATAATTCCATTTTAAAAATATGTTGAGAAACCGGAAAATGCTTCGACTGGTTTTTATTGTTAATTATAATTTGACACCATGAGTTGCTCGTAGTAAAGTCATTGACACAGAATATTACAATAAAGTGATTCGCAAGGTTCTTGAATCGGAGTTGCAAAAATTAAAATTTTCCGCCCTATGTAGTCAAACAAAATTATTTGAGAAGATTTCGTAACAAGCCATTTTGTGTAATCTGAAGCTTTCATATTTTTACCCACATGAACAAATCACATTTTTTGTTGTATATACATATCGCAAAAACCGGACTATGCATTCCTAAGCATTTTGTTAACGAAAATAATTTGACACGAGTAGCACAATAATCAACACAAAAAAAAGGCAATGACGATAAATTCTATGTTCCGCATGACTCATCCGCCGTAAAACTGATAACCGCCATTAACGGTTGCGATTCATATCATCTTAGGACATCAGAAATTTATGATAAGATAATTTTATGAAAAAATGTTATATGCACACAAATTTTTGACTAACGAGACGTAATCATAAAAATGTGAAAAAAAACTGCATTTTCACTATTATCTCATCAAAACAATTAACACAACGCGATAATTCACAGATAAAATAACTTTAAAAAACCGGGTAGAGCTAGCAAAAAATCCCTCTGCGTATATTTAAAAATGTGACCACTATTTTTAGGTATCTGACTGTAGTTGAATTGCACATAAAAAAAAGAAATTCCTAATCACTTGACAGGTGTCAATGAGAGATACGTTACCGAGAGCAAAATTATTACTCGGCGTCCCCCTAAAACAAACCCAGAACATACATACATACACAAAAACACCTCCAACATAAAAATTGGAGCGTAATTTATTTTTATCTTCTTCTTTTTCGCTCGTAATACACCAACAACAATAAAATGCTCCTCGATGGAATTATATAAAAAACATAAAATACCAAACTCTTAACACTCCCCTTTTCCATACACAACATACTCGAAAAGTATTGACTGGTTTGTCTCACATCATATCCACATTACATCGTAATACCAACAACAATAATACACAAATAAAAAATTTGCGTGTGCGTGCGTCACTTTTTAGTTTGGTACGAAAAATAAATTTCTGACACATAAAACAACAACACCATATACAGTGGGGCTACTCTTTATATAGAATTATTAAAGGGGCACACATATATTTTTGTTTTTGTAATCAATTTATAATCATAATCACACACTTCTGAGCTAATTAGAAATGGAAATCTAATATAAAATATGTTATCTACTCACATTTTTTCCTATATATTAATGTTGTATATATAAAATATATATAAGAAACATAAAAACGACGAATTTTATATAAATCTTTGATTTATATAGTACTATATTTTCTAGGTTAGAATTTCTTTTAACCTATCTTTCTGCAATACACACAATTTTATTATTTACTTCAGACATTTTGGATTTTCCCGTATTTTTTTTAATAAATTAAGCGCAAAAATTCTCCATCAAATAGAAATTTAAATGTCCTTTTACAGTGGCGAGAATTAAATCCGTGCGATTTGCTTTTTAAATTTTTTTTTTTTACTTTACGATGACACTTTTTGTTGTTGTATTTTTTATATTTTTTAAATATTAAATAGATAAATTAATCTTAAACTATGTACAAATATTATATACAAAATATAAATAAATAACAGAATATATAATTTAAAGTATAAAACAGGAAAAAATAATTAAATAAATCCGCGGTTTAGTGATTTATTTAATTTTTCTTCTCGCGCGCGGTGCGTCGAATAAATTTTTTTTGGGGAAAAATGTCCGCCGCTATCTTTTATTTATATTAAACACACACAAGAGGGCAGACTAGAGTGAGAAATAAAATAATTAAACGAAAAAAAAGAGCACACAACAGCTGCTGATGGTGCTGCTGTTTTTTTATAGTAAAAAAAGGCGACGCGTCAAATTGGAAATTTTTTATTTTTATAACAAATTTTGTAATTTAATTTCACTTTAATAAAACACTTTTTCCTTTATTATATAAATTATTATTTTTTTAATTAATTTACTAACTATAAAATTATAAACTAAAAAAAAATAATAAAAAAATAAAAAAAATATTCAGTCTGTGTTAAAAACGGTTTTTACTCTGGTTGCGCGCAAATGGCCATGGGAAGAAAAAATAAATAATCAACATAACATTTTTGTTTCGCTAGATGAAAACAAAAATGTAATAGAGCTCTAGTATGTTTTTATTTCGGTTTTCATGGGATTTTCTTTGTTTTGACTATTGTAGTAGAGAAAGGGAAATTTAAATATTTTTTTGCTGAAGGGGTCGTACAGGTATATCGGGAAATATTTTAAATTAAAATTTTGAAATTTTTTATAGAATGATGTTTAATTTAAATACATATTTGTGGTTTAGTTTTATACAATTTCTTGCTTACAATTTATCAAAAAATATTTGTTGCTACATATTTAGAATACAATAAAAAAAAAAAATTGAAAAAATCTAGTCCCTGCGTGCAAGTTTTTTCTGTTAAGGTCGATACACATAGAGGACGAGTAGCGAGATCATATCGAAAAGAAGTAATCAATTAGTTTTAAATTAACGATGTCTGATAAATCGTAAAAACTTATATAAACAACATTTAGAATTTAAAAAAATCTCTTACAGAATTTTATTTTATCGCCTTTAATTTATTTTTCTGACAGAATTTAATTTACACACTTAGTTCAATTGGTTAAAAACCGCATGAAAAGTTAAAAGTTAAGATGAATAAAAATGTCAAACTTTTTATCTGCTTCATCAGCTGATAACATTTTTATATGAGAAACTTTTGGCTGACACAAAATATTTGTTTTGTCATGTAAAAAATTTGTCATGTAGTTTGAGAAAATCGCAATGAAATAGATCTAAACTGATCGTAATTGAAAATATATTTTTAAATAATACTAATTTCGCATATTTTCTATATTTAATTATGCTGCAATTTCACAATTACATAAAATAAACAACCACAAGTTATTGTCAAAAATTTTATCCAATTGAAACAGATAATAATTTAAAAATGTTTACAGAAAATAAATTTTCAACTTTAAAACTTTTTATTAACCAGTTGAAACTTAGACGAACGTAAATTATCGACGATAAATAAAAATTGTGTATGAAGACTATAAAAATGATATCTTTCGATAAATCGTTCAGTTAAAATTTACTGTTTAAATTTGCAAATTTTATGTTAATTTATCGTCCCCAATGTGTATCGCCCTTTAATGCGTACTGAAATTTGGTTTATAGGTCAACAACTTAGAAAGATTTCGATTTAATTTTGAACGTCATCGAATCTTTGGTAAAATGGAAAGTGTGCTACGTACAATTAGCATTCGTAGCATATTGCAATCAGTCTACTTGTGACGCTAACTTCTTTGTGCCCTACATGTCTATATAGAATGCCGCTACAATTCTGCTAGCACCAAAAGTGTCCGCAAATTTAATTTTATATACAAAATTTAGTGATCGCTGAGCGATACCAAAGGATTTCTAAATAGTGTCTCTAACACTGCATCCCCAATGCAAAATAATTTTTCCTTTAACTTTTTCGTTTAACTTTTTCCTTATGAAGAGCATACCCAATGAATAGGGAAAAAACAAAGTAAAGCTAACTTCATTTTACAAAATTATTTTTTGTTTACCTGTTATTTTATATTATTATATTATATATTATTTATTACTTTTTCACAGGACACAAAATACAACACTAATTGTTAAAAGACAAATATGCATTGAATATTTTTTAATTTGTGACAAGCAGAAAAACAACAACAACAACCAATTTTGCAAATGCGGTTTACTTCATTGTATTTCTCATAAGGAAAAAGATAAAAGTTTAATAACATTTTTCATGAGGAAATCATCAACCTAACGAAAAAAAAAAAAAATTTTTCTCAAAATTTTTTTCATACTTTTCTGCAAGGAAAAAGTTAAAGTAATTTCATTGGGGATGCTATGTAACTTATTTTAAAATTACGATTATGGTTATTGGTAATTCCGCCGTTTCAAACGGTGGGTGAAGTTATCGGACTCACTCTTCGTTTGTTTCCGCTTTATTTGCACAACCGGATTTGTCGCGGATTAATTTTGAACTAAAATGGATTTAAACTAGAATATTATTGATATCTCTCTGTAATTCCGGGAAACTAGTAACTATTAGTTACCCAGTGTGGAACAGCTTGTTATAACTTCGTATTTTGCTCCTGAATATTATTTAATTTAGTAATTTTCTTTACAAAATCGTAACACTTCTCTGGCTGATAAACCTACCATTAATTTAATATTTAAAAATCATTTGTGTTTTAATTTTCGAATTATATGTTTATTTGATATCTTAGCAAGTTAATAGAAAATATCATTTTAACTTAAAATATAAATAGCACCGGCAGGTCGCATTTTGGCTAATTCTTTTGTATCTCCACAGCTTGGTTGGGTTTGGAGAATGGGTGTATATTGATCTTGGCACATGCTCAAACGTCGAAACTGTTAAGTTTTACATACTCATTCATTCTACAATTATTTTGTTGGAAACTACACCGGTACCGTTATTTTAGATGTGACTAATTTAGGTTAGTGATTGATTGATGTGTGATTGATTGAAGTGCATTGATTATTGAGATTGTTTATAGCAAAACCAAAATTTTGGTGTCATCAAAATTTAGTTTTTGTAGCCCAATTTTACAATGAGATTTATTATTTTATTTAAAAACATGACGTTTGTTTGAAAATTATACAACTACTGCTCAATTTAATTTCTAATGAAAGAAATTTTTCTTGCTTTCTCTTAGCAACTCGTAAAATATAAAATAAAACTTAAAATTACAGTGAACAAAATGAGAATCATCTCAAACAAATTCGTTCCAGAAACTAGCCAATATTTATTGATTTTAATTCTATTAAAATACAAGTTTGGTTTATAAAATTGAATCAAATGAAATTTCACTGATGCATTTACCCTGAACCTAGTTGGTTTGAAAACTTTGAATTAATTTAAAAACAACTCCATACAAACCACTTAATAAAAGACTGAAACCTGGTTAGCTTGGGTGGCATAAACTGTAGTTTGATCCGCTGATACTATGAGGAAAAACACAAACTTCAAAATTTTAAAAGTTTAGTTTGAAAAGCTTTCTAAAAGAATTAAAACTACTTGAAAATAGCTTTACAGAATTAAAGCTATTTGAAAAATTTGATAACCAAGAAGGCGAATAATATTGATAGCACGAGAAATTAAAATTATGATTGCTTTGTGGTATTATCACAGAATAGACAGAATAGACATAACGCTATTTTTGTATGGAAAAATTTCGACTCATTTTTTTGACCTCGCTTCGCGAAAAGGTAGGAAAACTTGTTTGAAGGGTAACCAAAATTCATTATTTTTGAGTTTTAAATTTGAAATAAAAAAAATTTGTAACTCATAACAGTGTACAACTGTTAAAATAATTAATATAAATAATAAATATTAATAATAATGATTCCATTAAAATAATTACATTTCAGAGTCTTAAAAAAGGTAGGAAATGGTCGGTAGGTCATTTTTCTTGGTCTACCTAATGACGCTTCTGGATAATATCTATATTCTGTGGTATTATTACAGAATATATATATAGGCAGAATAGACATAACACGATTTTACTATGGAAAAATTTGGACTCATTTTTTTTGGCCTCGGTTCGCGATAAGGTAGGACAAATTCGTTATTTTTGACTATTTTTATTTCAAATAAACAATTATGGACTTACAATGAAGCTTTGACGGCATATTTCAACAAAAAACAGTTAGTTAACATAAAATCATTACTGTAATTATTAATATTCATATTTAAAAGTTATGTATCCTATAAAAAATTTAAGGTAAGAAAAAAAATTTTTGGTCTACGCAATGTCTGTTCTGGTTATATTTGTATTCTGTGGTATTATTACAGAATAGGCAGAAACGTCATAACACTATTTTTGTATGAAAAAATATCGACTCTTTTTTCACCTTGCTTCGCGAAAAGGCAGGAAAAATTGTTTGGAAGGTACCCAATAGACGGAAAAATTCGTTATGTTTGAGTTTTAAATTTGAAATATATACATATTAATAAATATTAAATATTAAATAAATTATTAAAATTTAAATATATTAATATAGATATTAATAAATATATAAATATTTATAATAAAATCATGTAATAAATAATTACAGTTCAGAGACGTAAAAAAGGTAGGAAAATGGTCGATAGGTAATTTTTTCTTGTCCTACTCAATGGCATTTCTGGATAATTTCTATTCTGTGGTATTATGCTATAGGCTATTATCAAACAGTGTCGGCGTCTCTAAAATGGCTGCGACCCCAGAAGAACTTTCAAAGACACATTAGAAATTTTATAAAGACAAAATTCCACGGTACATAGGGCATGTACATAGGGTACCAGGAGCTTCAGAAGAACATTTTTGTAAATTAAAACTTAGTTTCGTTATGGGAGAATTTATTTATTAATATGAGATGGTGGATATGGTTGCAACAAATATTTGATTTCGCCTTATAGAACAAAAACAACAATTGGTTTACAACAAAGCATTGTGATCTACTCGTGCATACTTCGAGAGAACGTTTGTGATCAGGAAACGATGGTTTTCAGTTGTAGCTAAATCTATGAACATAATAAAAATGTAATTGCGGGTATGGTTAGCCAAAATTTATTTTATAGGATCACAAATTCTCTTGGATAATTTAATGTTCGTAATCGTTACCACAGCAGTTCTCCATAACATTGCAATTGAACTAAACGAATTTTTTTTTCAGACAAAATTCAGACAAAAAAGCTGTTTAATTTTTGTTAATTTTTTTACTATTGCTTGAATTTGCGTTTCTTTTGGTTATCAAGTGATCTTGCTTTCTGGTTTCTTGTTCTTGGAACATATGCTGTCGAATATTCGTTATCTTTAATAATATTATGGGGCGGTGTTCTATTGTTTATTATTGCTTGCGCACTTCCTAGATCTAGTATCGAAACATTAATTGTTCTCTCTCTTATTGCAGACTTATTGACGTGTTTGACGCCATTTTGAATAAGTCGGTCAAGTCGTTCCAATTCATAGTACCGACTTATTTGGGACGTAATAATAAAAAAAAGAGAATTTTTATTATATTAAAGACAAAAAAAATTCTTGACATGTTGGTCGTTGCAATGCCTTCTAAACTACAGGCCTTTTACTACACTCATTTTTCGCACATGACGTAAATTTATGTCTAAACCGAGACTGCGCAGTAATAATGTTAAGATATTTACACTAACAAAACAACTAGAGCAAGCAACAAAACCGTCGACTGAGCGTGTCGTCATCATTTGGTGTAAGCGGCCTATAGTTTAGAAGGCATTGGCCGTTGCCACTAGAATTGAAAATAAACACTGCATGTTTAACATTTAGTCAAGATACAATTTTGGGGACATTTTTGCGAGGTGACTTATTTCAGTAAGTTGGTGTCCACAAATAAGTCAGTTTCGCGTTGGTGTCTAATTATATTCAAGGACGTTAAGTGTTGTTTCTGCTTGGAATATTATCGTAGTTAATCGCGTTAAGTTGAGTTTATAAATGTTATCATTGATATCGTGCCGGCCGTCTATTTCGTAATGACGTTAATGTAATCGTTTCTGTTGGTACTCTGCTTTCTCTTCATTTTTAGTAAACTTTTCCACAAAAAATATGGCTTCTGGTTTTCATCATTTGAAAGAGCGTCTCATACTCTATCCAAATTGGCAAAAAAGTGGAAAATGATTTGTTGATCTCTTTTCGTAGACCTGGGCAAGAATTTCGGTTCAATGACTAATGAGAATGACTATGACTTTGTACTTTTTGACATTCATTTAGTTTGAATTTTTAAAGTATTTATATTTCCGATCATTTAAGACAGCTTCATTAGCCTGTGGCCTTATTCTTGTAATCGCCCGGAAATAGGGAATAATTTCTTTTTGCAGCAGCTATTCCCCAGGCATTATCCCCAATTCTCCGTTTTCCAAAAGTTAATTTTGGCGATTGGGGAATAAATTTACGGGAAAATAATTTAATTATTCGCAGTCGACACACGATCTCAATAAAACAAAAAAACAAATGTCCAAAAATAGTTTACTACGCTTAATTGGTTTTTGTTGATATTTTAATCGAATTTCACGTAAAAAATAAATTTTGTTTACTAAGGTAAAAAATTGGTTATTGATATTATCAGTTTTCAGAATAAATTTACAGCCATAATATTGCGATAAGTAAATACAATAAATGTCCGTTAAATGCTATTCCCAGTTAATTCTCTCCTAAAATAGGTATGAAATAATAAACGTCAAAACTGCTATAATGGGGAATAATTTTTTCCCAAAAGCCAGAATACACTTTTGGGGAAAAGGGAATAAAATAAATTTTAAAAACTAACAAAAATTCCATTCCCCGGGATTTACAAGAATAGGGCCACTGCCATTCCCCGGGATTTACAAGAATAGGGCCATTATTACTCATTGTCATTTATCATTAAACCGGAATTTGTGCCCAGAGACCCTATTCTGGTTTTCCCCGAGAATAGGGAATTGGAAATTAGTGACATTTTTCTAGCCGTTGGAATTTTTTATTCCCGAAAGCGTATAGTACCGTTTGGGAATTTTTTTATTGGGGACAAAAATTTCCATTTTATAGCAGTTTTGATGTTAATTTTTCCCCATTATTTTTTTGGGAAAATTGTGATTCGTTCATTTTTTAATTTTTAAAAATTATTTTTGCTGTAATACGGTCGCAATACGTGTTTTAGTTTATAAATATCTATGTACATAAAAAAGTTTCCCAAAAATTATTCCTTTTGTGCCAGAATATACATTTGGGAACGGGAAATATATATTTGAGAATTAGTGCAATTTGTAATTACAGCAAAATACTTTCCCAATTCCAAATTTCCCGGGAAAATCAGAATAGGGCCACTGGTCACATATAGGAAATTGGCCCACGACTAAAGGCGTCGTCCTAATAGTTTTTTTTTTAATTTAACGAATATTTTATACGTAAGCGACAATTCCTATATAATGTATAATAAAATATTTGAAGGCGGATGAAAGTTGTAAAAAAATTGAATTTGAATTCACTGAAAATTATTGTAATTTCAAACCCTACATGAAATTATTCCCTGTATACCTCGAAATATTATGCGAAAACAAATTCAAACCGCACACAAAAATTTCCCTTATTAGAAATTGTAATAGAGCGTACCATCGCACACAGGAAAAATTGTGTAATACAAGTTTTTGTTGTTTTCGCATTTTTTACATGTATTGAACGATGATTGGATAAGAACATCTGCCCTTAAAATCATATGTGCGTATCTCTGGCGGTAAAATTTCTAACCCCTCGCCCGGATTTTTTTTTTTTTTATAAATGAATGAATGGAAACCTAATTTACTTTTTGTTATCTGTTCAATAATTTCAATGACTAGGTTTTAATTTAGATCTAAATGCATATATAATTAAATAGAAACGATCAGAGACCAATCGAAATCTCAAGGAAATTAAAATCCACGCAATTTTTTATGGCATTTAAATTTATTCTGTTTACAGTAGTATACGTACGTATGCACATCAGCAAACTGATCATTATGGGATTAAAATGTGTCATATAATTTGTTTGCATATTACATATTATTTAATTGAAATTCTGTTATGTACTTACCTTTTTTTACTATGAGCAGATCACACAACAAACTTTATACGAGTTTTGATTTTAGTATAAAACCTTGCAGTTTTTGACGTTTGATTATTACTTCCGTTCTATCTATGTCATAAATCACAGCTCTCGCACATACAGCAATAAAAATGTCGACTGACGAAATTCAAGAGAAAACTGTTTAGATTTAATTCAGGGTACCGGAAACTATACATAGCAAAAACAAAATGCTTCCTCTATTGGCACCCTAATCTCAACATCAACCAAATACGCACCCTCCAATCTCAGACAGCCTAAGCAACAACAACAAAAAATTAAAAATTCCTGTGTTATCAAACAAGTTTTACATTTTTTTTTGAAAAATATAAAAAAATCTATCTTGTTTCGTCCAAATTGTGCAGAAATCAATGACCTGTTTGTGGTGTGCTGCTGCTACAGATTGAAATTCCAATGACAATCGCTTATGTTTTAATGCTGTTCTGTCGCGTCTCGTCTGTCACTCGATACATATGAGTAGTGGTCTGGTGTTGCAGTATACTTGTTCCTACCTTATCGGGATCGTCGCAAGCGGCTGGCATTTTAAGTTAAAGTATTTTTTTTGTCCCTCTACATGTGGGAAAACAATCTTGCGATTTATTATAGCTTATTAACTATGTGGTAGAACCAGAACTAATTAAGTTAAATTTCCAGTTTCTTTTGTATCTATACATCGTATAACAGTAATTATAGGGTGTGATACGGAGTTTAATGTCCAAGACGGTGGTCCAATAACACATGACTTGTTGTACCTTGTACGTAATTTTGAGATGTTCTAGTGAAAATAGTGCAGATATGGTGTAATTAATTTAAATATTTTATTGATAAGAAACATTTGCTTATCGACCTATAAATGTTCCGGACCCCACTCAAACTACACTGCACTAACCTATGCTTGAATCTACCAAAAAAATCACTTTCTATGAACGTGCCTTAAACCAACTTCATAAGTGCTCACCTCAAAGTCATCCCAACTACCCCTAGTTCCCAGCACTTTTGTACGTCATTTGAATCATCAAACCGGATATAATAACTCCTAGAAACGAACAACAGGTCTGTGATTGAATATCACTGGTACATTCATGTGTGTAGACCTCTCTAAGAGAATTTCCACTTAAAATACGGTTTGGGAATTGTTGCTTCTGATCTGTCAGGGTACCATATAGGTACGTGACGGGGAAGCAAGGATATAGTGTTCTCAACTGGGTTCGGGAATTCTGATCTAGAAATTTCTCTGAAAACACCTTTTTACTATCAAGTCTGAAATACAGAAGATTTTGTTTGGGTTGATATACTGATATCAATTTCTCTACACCAGTTTTGCATACTCTCCAATATTGTACTCTCAAATTTAAATTTAACCCTCTAATGAGGGTATTTTTTAATCTGCTGAGTTATTCGGCCATCACTACAGCCACAAAAGAGATGAGATTTTCCCTTAAGGACAGCCTCTATTCGCTGCGACAGTGATGTTTTCGACACAGAATGAGGTCTGAATCCACTTATTAACACGCAGATCACTACGATTAGTCTATCCAAGGATGGAGGAGTAAAGACATTTGGTTAAAAGTGTTTATATTCAATAAAGGCAAACAGCAACATTTCTTTATTCCGAAGTGTATCTTCGTTTTCTATCGTTACCTCTCATGGATCTGTCTCGATTGACTTTCCAGTCTAATACGCATATTGACCGAGGTTCAAGGGATATCGATGAAGTCATTTGAGCTAATAGTCTCTTCCTTTGAGTTCGCCAGTTCATTATTTGGCTTCTTAACTAATCCTTCTTACGAATGACGATTGCATTAATGTTGGTTTGGATACCGATTGATGTACCGTCTTTGGTGGATATCGAGAATATATTGAGATAATATGGGCAAATAATTATTGACTTGGCTCGTTCCCTCTACTATATATTAACTTTCCTGTATTGGAATTCCAAGAATCCTTCGATTTTTGGTCCAACGGTCTTTTATAAGTGCCATGTCTCAGTTCTTTGATGTAATTTGTTGGAAGAGGTGAGTAGTCGCTACCTTTAACCTATACAAGTTAGGAGGGCCTGGTCTTGATAGGTAATGGGGATGGTGCTTAGTGGCTGCTTTCATGTTCAATTGGAGGTTATGCACAGATCTATTTTTGAGACTTAAAGGACCTTGTAGAAACAGAGTAATGATGGTTCGCTATTGCTTCTTCGGTGTCCGTTTTGATTTGGTTTTCCCTGTTCTTTCTTCAATCAGAAGTATACCGACAACAAAAAGCCAAGTTACTTTGTAGTTGGAACCTTCAGGATTCTCCGGTATTTTAATTGAGGTAGAGATTGATAAGCTAGGGCAGCTTTTCTCAACCGCGTTTTGTAGTTCCTTGTTTTGTAGAAGCAGGCGTGGCAGATGATCGAGAAACATTTGAGGGCGTAAGATTCGGCCATTTTCCATAGAGATCTAGATTTTAAGTTTGCAGCATGTCGCGGTATCTTCTCTGCGCAGTTTACGGCCAACCTACAATTATCATTCCTCAGTACAGAAAGTTTTAGTTTATACCTTCCGGGGCGATCTTCGCTACCGCACCCATAATGAGAAGATCTCATGAGATCCTCAGGACTGCTAGTAAAAACAATTTACGGATTATATAGAGCTTTCTTGAATGAATCTCTCGACAAGTGATAATCAAAAGCTCCATAGACCTTGTTAAACACTCGCGATGCCCTCGGAGAATCAGAGAGACCGTAGTTCATTACCGCTCGGTTGATGAATAAGTTTCAATTGCGTTGACGCATTTCACGTTCGGGAGCATACAAGTTGACACGTGCTAGTAACTCAATATCCAGAATCATAATAGATTGCCAGCGATTGAGATATAAGAACGCAACCGCAGTCGATGGGAATGAAATGACAATCGAGACTCTCCAACTTGCGATAGAATCGGTGGAAGACCGTCATAACCCGCTCTCTTACTAACGTAGAGAAGGAGCAGTTGATCCAGAACATCCTGTTCAGTAAATTTGAAATGATCAAATACAATGGAGGTGGAAGTAGTAGGGGACCCGGTTTCTGTCGACCGAAGTGACTTTTAAACGGATATAAAGAATTCGGCAAACAAATTGCAAATATCGGATGGCTGACTGGCGGTTGAGGTCTGGTAAGAGTTAAGACATATTCGACAGAAAACCAGATACATTTTCCTTACTGTAAATAAAGTTCCAAAATTTTTTGGAATTAAATTTCAAAACTTGCTCAATTGTCACTACGTAATTATTGTAAAGGAACCAATTAAGGGTTTCAAATTCATTGCTGTCGATGTGTAAATCCCTATAACAACAAGCGTTTACTTGTCACCAATCACGTAAATACGCTATTGAATCTCCCAAAGCACAATTCCGAGTCAGCAAATGCAATAAAGGCTCTGCACGACACAAGAAATGAAAATTGTCATGCCATAACAAACTTGGACATAGAGGCGTCAATGTGGAATGCAATACTAATTCCGTTAGTGTTAAGGAAGCTGGACAGAGAGACACATCGTCTATATGAAGTTACTTTGGTGAATCCTCGGGAAATTCAATCGTTAGTTGAGTTCTTAAATTTTCTAGAATGTAGTTTCCAATCTCTAAGCATCGCAAACAACAAAGAGTGCACAGTAAGGCAGAACAATAAACACACCACCAATTGCTGTAAACGTACCACCGTCTAGAAGAACTTTCGCTGCGCCTGAAAAAAGATGCATTTTCTGCAGTGCATCTCACGAAATAACAAATTGCCCAGTTTTTAAGAAGATGCAAGTTCTGGAAAGGTTCAAAATAATAGCAGCAAACATTTTATGTAGTATTTGTCTAATCTCCACGCATAACAAATATTCATGTCAAAGTAAGGAAACATGTGTGGTATGTCAAAGAAGGCATAACACATTGCTGCACACAAGAGAGGTGACAACATCCACAATACTCCATTCCGCGAAAAACAACAACGAAAAATGCACTGTACAGAATAAGGTACCCTTGTTAGCTACCGCATTGATCAACGCTGCAAGTCGCATCGGATATCCAGTAAAATTACGTGCACTAATAGATCCAGGCTCTCAGTCATCATTCATCACGCAGGCAGGTGCCGAACAACTCAACCTATGTAAATTACGAGCAGATTTACAAGTTACTGGAATTGGAGGAATGAAAACTAATAAAATAAATTATAAGGTACACATAACTAGTTCACCTCATTACCCTTCGAAATACCTGAGCAACTACCAACAACGCCAGTAAAGGGTCTTAACAAAACAACTTGGAGAGAGCTTATACTTTCTGTTCCAAATTTTGACTTATCTGGTCCAATCGATATGATTTTAGTAACAGAGGTATACGCCAACAGAGGTATACGACAGAGGTATACGCCAACATTTTGTTTGACAGTGTAATAAAGAAATCGTCGTGCTGACCAATAGCCCAGAAAACTGAGTTAGGATGGATCAGACCCACGACGACAAATCAGGATTAACGTCAAATTCACTATCTCTGGTAGTACAAAACAACCTATACGTGCAGCTGTGTCCATTCTGGGAAATTGAAGAGCTACCCAAGGGAAAGTCATACTCAGAAGAAGAAGAGATGAGTGAGCAACTCACCAACTTACAAAGGGTACTATGGAGACTCTAAAACAACTTGCCATACACGAGCAGAAAAACTATCCAAATGCTGCTGAAATTCTGTTGAAGGATTTCTATGTCGACGATGTTCTGTCTGGTACAGAAACCATAGAACATGCGGTAAAATGTCAGCAACAGTAAAGAAAAACGCTTAATAATGGAGGTTTTAAGCTGAGAATATGGGCATCGAACAACATAGCTATATAATGGAGGGTATTCCTGAAGAACAAAGGGAGTCAAAAACCACACTCATAAAAAAGGATCATGAATCCATAAAAACATTAGGAATGCTGTGGAATCCCCAACGAGATGAATTTGAATTCCATCTCAACATGAACCCATGACTATAGTTCCAACAAAACGATCCCTTATCTCGTAGGTATCTAAAATATTCGATCCGCTAGGATAGTTTTCCCCAACAATTATTATAGGAAAACTATTGTTTCAGCAGTCATGGATAAGGGGACTATCAAAAAATGGATTCAATATAAAACTACGTTCAGCGAGCTACAAAAAATTAGGATTCCTCGGTGGGCTCATACCAAGGACAAGTGCGAAAATTTAGAGCTACATGCGGGTTTTGTGATGCATCGGAATTAGTTTACGCTGCAGTAGTTTACTGCTAGGTGACAGATGCAGGAGAATCAACAATTACACTTAACTAAGTCTTCCAAGATTAGAACTTTGTGGAGCAGTACTGTTAGCGAAACTACTGAGACAAGTTTCAGAGGCCATGGGAATCCCAAACGTTAAAATGCAAGCCTGGACTGACTCAACCCTAGTAAGTGGAAAACTTTCGTAGCAAATAGAACATCGCAGATTCATGCTATCCTCAGCCCTGGACAATGGAAATATGTAAAATTAAAAGAAAATCCCGCGGATTGTGCAACTCGTGGCGTAGATCCTGATAAGCTGGTTGATAATAAATTATGGTGGTCCGGCCCGGATTGGCTTAGGAGTAGTATCGAGCCATCATCGAGTAACGTAATAACGGAGACCGAACGGCAAAATACTCCCTGCAGCATAAGCACAACTACAACAGAACCGCAAATATTAGAAAGGTTTTCTTCTCTTACAAAAACAATTCGAGTACTCGCATATATTTGGCGTTTCTATTGGAATAGCCACTTTAAGGTGAAAAACGGAAGGAGCGCTTACAGTTAAAGAGTTAGAAGAAACTAAATTAAAGATTGTAAAGATGTCACAAGCTTCTCCATAGGCTCCAAGAGTAAGATTCTCTCCTTATATCCATTTCTAGACACGAACGGAGTACTTCGAATAGAAGGACGATTGCAAGTTCAATTTTGAATTTTCAATTTTGAATTATAACGAAAAACATCTGATCATCGAGGTTGAACTTAACGCTCGCATTTATAAGGAAGCAATTTTGGATCCTTCAAGGCAAAAGAGCAAAAAACAACACAATCGCCAATGCAAGACGCATTCACCCATACGGGAATAGACTATGTTGGGCCCATCAATTTTCGAATATCCAAGGGCCGCGGAACTACGAGTCGGAAGGTGTACATCGCCATTTTCATCTGTTTAACAACGAAAGCGATGCATATAGAATTGGGTAGTGATTTAACAACACAAGCATTTCTCGCTGCCCTTAAACATTTCATAACCCAAAGGGGTAACGTTGCAAATATGTATAGTGACAACGCCACGAATTTTGTGGCTGCAAATAAATATTTGTAATCCATTCATCATTCATCTGATTTTTTAAACGTAATAACAAACCAAGGGATCCAATGGCATTTCATTCAGCCAAGCTCACCACATTTCGGTGGCATATAGGAAGCTGGTGTCAAATCAGTAAAACAGCATTTGAAGAAATCCGCAGCACCTGTACTAGTAGTACAGATACCCGGTTGAAGCAACATTAAATTCTAGACCGCTATGTCCATTATCAGAGGATCCTAATGAACTCGAATGTTTAACACACGGGTATTTTTTAATTAGCGATTCCATGCTCGCCCCGCCTGATGATGAAACCATTTACCCGAACCAAATTCTATTGACAAGATGGCAGCAAATCGAGAGAATGCACGGAGACTTCTGGAAAATGAGCACCGAATGAAATGGACAAAACAACAAACATGGTAGTTGCAAATATAAAGGAAAACCAATTAGTTCTTATAAGAGACGAAAATTTACCACCCACCAAGTGACTAATAGGAAGAGTATTAGAAACTCACCCAGGACATGACAAATCAACCAGAGTCGTTACCTTGAAAACTCAGAAGGGTATACTCAAAAGGTCCATAGCTAAGTTCAGGCCTTTATCAACACACAACACCATTGAGTCAGAAGCCGAACCAATTATTGAAGATTCCGAAGTGCAACAGTTTATAACAAACAACGATAAGCCGACGGAAGGTTCATCTCGAGAGAAAGTTCCTGAACCAACTGAAAGCCGCAAAACTATCTTGTGCCAATCTTATCCTTTATTCGGTATGCATTATGGGCCTATTATTCTGCGCATCATGTGCAGAGACTGCAAATGAAACAAAATATAGCATTGAATATCTTAACCACCCAACCAGGATTATATTTTGAAAAACATGCTGAAATGAACCCACTTGCCTCCAACTGGAACATAATCATCTACTATGATCTCAGAGAATTTGAAGAGGAACTGAATCGCAGAACAGAATAATGAACATGTCAATCCCGCAGTTTTAATTATAATCATAGCATTAATTATTATATTGTGGCAAAGAAAAAACCAACGAAATCAACGTCCAGCGGTCTTCCTGCACCAAGAATACATAGACGTGCTGACATAGTAGTTTGACAACAGCTCTTGTCAATGTGGGGGAGAATGTTGACGCAAGACGTTTCTAGAATAATCTTGAGAAAGTTTTTGTTGGTTGTTGGTAACGGGACTGTTGCTGTCATTTGGTTCCGCTATTTGTGTTATTTTTTGAGCCTGATTCTTTCATAACAGCCTTCCCTTAGCCAAAACTAATTAGTTCATTCCAGTGGAGGTTGTACTTTTTATGGGTGTGTTGTTTTCGCGTAAAGGTACAAATTATTCGGAGTTCCCTGAACCTATTTGATTTATTGCTAATGTAAACGTCCTTGAAACGAGAAAGACTGACTTCATTGGGGCAGAATTACGTCAGCTGGTCTTCATACGCTCATCGTATTTATAAAACGCAAACCAGCAACTCCACTAGAATCATGTCACTTTCACGTTGAGGAAGGAATTCCTAAAATTTCTATGATACCCGTATGTTTGAACTGCCGCAACTAGGATGACGGCTCAGTTTACATTTTTTAATGTCGCCAAGTGTTTAAGTGTAGTCAGTTGCCTTTTCTGCAATGGTTGAAGTTCATTCAATTTTTTAAAGATCACGTTCAAAGATTGGGATATACTCTTCGGTTTGTTTTAGGGTTCCCGAACTTGATTCCACGTGATGGTCAGAAAAAAAATTGATATTTTCCCATGCATATCAGGGTTTTTAAAGAAGTTTCATCGGATATCATTTAAATAGTCAAAGCCCTGAGAATAAGCTTCATTACATGATATTTATATAAAGAGGGTTGGAATACATACCACATAATATTTCTGCGTTTCGGGGTCAATTTTAGTGATGAATTACAATTTATAAGTCATTGACCTTTCATCGAGTTTCAATTTAATTAAGTTTAAACGAAGCGGTGTTGTGTTATTTCGTAAGTCATACCGACAAAAAATAAGATAATGAACCCCAAATTTAATTATTTAAGGCACTAACAGCATCGAACTTATTTTGATTTGCTTATAATTTGATTTAGCATAACGTGTGACGTACGATACACATACAAAAAATCAAGCAAATAATTTATCAATTCATTCATGTACAAAATAAACCACGTGGTAAATATCCGCTCAATAACCGGATCAACTACAAATCGTGAATAATTGAATATCGCGCCGTACAGCTGTCAATCAATCGTTTATTGAATTTCTAAACGCGCAACCCACCCAGTACAGAAATTTATTTCTAACACATATTCCTACCACGGTAATATACAGATACTCGCACACACGTAATTCATCATAACCATAAGATTGTTCGCGGTGTTCTTTCTAACAACAGCCATCCGCCACGAAATTCTTATTATAAATTTTTATTTTTGGTTTGCTTTATATTCAAAATACATATATACGTCGTCTGCTGATGGTAGATCCAAGAACATACTTATATACATATGTAATTACCACTAAGACGTAAAAATACCAAACAGAAGAAAATCCAGAGATTCGTACAAATCACAACCAATATTTACATATTGGATCGACTCCCATTTCAATCATCAGTTCACATCACTTGTTGTGTACAAAAAAAAAACTTTTCTTTCGGGAATCCGTTTGTTGGCGCAGAAAAGATATTAACACAGAACGCAAAGTACATAAGATAATTTTTTTATATGGTCGTCTCTGGTTAATTTTTTATATGTAATTTGATCTTACGAGTTGAATACTGAACAAAATTTGTGTACCTACATATATACACATTATGTGTTGATAAACTGCAGCCAAAATTAAAAAGATTGGAAATGAAGATGCCCTCATGTATATGCGGTACAGTAGAAATATGCATTATTGGTGTCCATTCATTCGTGTAAAACGCACACTACCACATATATACAAGACTACATTATAATAAATTTGTATGCCCACCCAATCCTGGGAAAATTATAATCTCGCATATCTTACTTTGATGTGAAGATGCGTCGTCGTCTTCATCAATTTGTGTGTACAGAAATTCGTAATATTTAGGGTGAACATTTTTTTTTTGTTCCCCTTAAACCTTTCACTACATATATCGGTATATTAGGCCATGTACTCCGGTATTATATCTCACGATACTTACTTTCATTAGCATTTTCCATTTCGGTATTTTTGTTATGTGCAAAACTTATTGATTGACGGTTGATTTGAAAAGTTGTTTTGTGTGCAGTGTCGGGATTTTCCCATGTACATAAATAATTTGAATTTTTAATTTTCAGGTAATGAATTGATGAAATAAAATTTCTACGTACAATCATTGTGCAATTTTCAATTTTCAAACTCAGAGATAGCGAACCTTAACTACTTGATAATAAAATAACCGACCTATACGAAAATCGCGATCTTATCTTCGTGCTTATTATGACGTAAACTAGAACCAATATAAAATAAAAATTTTCACTTACCCAAAGGTGATGATTTGATTCTAATTTACTTATAACTTACTAATTTTCTTATTAATGAACTCAAGAATAACGTTTATCTCTAAGACCAAGCCTAACGATTAAGCCGCTCAAATCAATAGATATTTTGATTTTTGATCAATTGGAAAATGAAAGGTTAATTTTAGGCTAATTAAATGCCCTATTTAATTTTTTTTTTATTCTGTTCGTTCTAGGAACAGCATAAGGCTTTATCACTTCAAAGCTAGAAGAACCCAAATCGAAACTCGAACCAAAAATGAAATTAAAAGATTAATTGATAAACAAATAATTTCAGGTTCATTATGGCCTAATCAAATGCCTCATTGAAAAATTTTGGGCTCTACTCGTTCTTGATCAATCTTCAGGTCATTTAATCTAAAACTAGCACAACCCAAATCGAAAATCGGACCAAAACCGAAATTAGAACGCAAAACAAGATCAATTGATAAACAAATAATTTTAGGCTCATTATGGCTTAATCAAATGATCTTGCTAGCTTTGAAGTGATAAAGCCTTATGCTTTTACCAGAACGGACAGAATAAACAAAATTAAATAAGGCATATAATTAGCCTAAAATTAACCTTTAATTTTCGAATTGTTTTTAAATCGATTTTTATTTTGGGTTCTGCTAAATTTTTCTAATGCTAGCAGAACCCCCGTTTTAGTTGGAGTCCATACTATCTTGTAATGTTCTGCTAGTTTAAAAGAGGTGTTGATAAAGATAATAAAGCGTTTATAATCCTTGACCACCTTGGGAGTGTTCAGAGGACATTTTTCAACAAACTGAGCAACTATGAGCATTTAACTAAGCCCAAAACAAGGCAAGAAACTACCAGAAGTTTTGAGAGCGAAAATACAAGTGATCTTCAGATCAGAAGTTTTTTTTTTTTTTTTTTTTTTTTTTTTTTTTTTTTTTATTGGTAACTATGCGATCTGTTTTGGGGCTCAAGGCTCACCCTGCTCTTCCGCGGTTATGCTTTTTACGTCCTTACTTTACGCCTTCCGGCCAACTCGAGGACGTACGGCTATAGGACCGATTTAAGACCATCTGCACATTGCAAGCTCCATGCCAGCCTATACCGGCATGGAAGATATGGGTCGGCCCATGGGTTTTTGAACACCGACAGGGGGTCATAGATGTGTTACATTTCATCACAGATCGAAATCTGTTGTTGAAATTTCACTTTGCATCCTGCCCCTATCGGGATTCGAACCCGGTACCTCCCGCTCCAAACGCCAAAGCTTTAACCACTGTGCCATTTGGTCGATCAGAAGTTAATCTAAGAAAAAATTTGTTTAGGACTTACAATTGAAACTGCAGATCAAGTGGTGCATAAAATGAAGAATTTTAGTAGAGGCGAGTTAAATCTTAAAACAGAAATTAAATACAGGACACCAATTATAAGCATAGCAATATAAGCTCACCTTCGTAGCTCCACACGAAACACGACTATTCGGAAATAACATCGTTTATAATAATCGCCTTGGATACACGATTTGCCAAAGCAACAATACTAGCAAACACGAGTTCAATGTTGCTTTTCTGATCAACAAACGATATCGCCAATTCACGACTGATTTCCAATCTGCCAATTATCGGATCTGTTTACTCAGGTTTAGTGGACGACATTTTAACATTTTGTTCGTGAACTTTCACGGTCCTACTGAAGGTAGGTTCTCGAACAAACAGAAGATAGTTTCTCCGATCATCTTGAATATCTGAGCAAAATACTTCAACATGACGTCAAAATCAATCACGCGTACTACCGAATTACCCTTGCAGCACATACTTCTCCAGTATCATATAGATATCAAAACAAAACGCGGAGCGAAAATCGACTCGGATCACTTCCTTCCAGTTGCAAAAATCTGTTTTGTTTATCAACAATTAGCCATCACGTTCAAACCTTTCGACCCCATTTGAACAATGTAGCTTTCAACATCCACGAATAGCCAACAGTAACCGAATTATTTTACCGCTCTTTAAAATCAAGCTGAACCATCATCGACTAGGCCAGCGAACAAATATCTCCCTTGTACCAGTCCAATATGAACACAGAAACAACTCCACCACCTTCATCAAAATCAGCAAGGCTCCAGCTGGAGATGGAACTTGCTAAAAAACGGCGGCGATTAAATGTTCTACTGGACGCATAAACTTGTATTAACTGTATGGTCTGTATATACCTACTTAGGAAATCCCAGAGGAATAGAAAACATCTCTGATCTGCTCAAAATATGAAAAGAGAGATCGATTAAATTGCAATAACTACCGTTGAATAGCTTTGTTAGGTAGGCCAACGTAGTGGCATATTGGGGATCCAGGAGTGTGGATTTGTAGACTTTACAATAAGTTGTGGGACGCTTGTCCTACCATATCGCTTATTTGATGAGCGATCCAAATTACAAGGTAAACATTGAAGGCAAAATTTCTGAAGCCTTTGAAATTACATTAGAAGCGAATACATCAAGGTGATATAATTGTCCAAATAAATTCTACTAATATTTAGATTCCCTAAAAGAAGTCCTACTGTCAATAGAATCAACAGCTCAACAAATTGGCCTTCAAATCAACGCTGCGAAACTGAAATAAATGGTTACCACAAGAAGGCAAATATATGGAGAATTTATTTCGGGAGGTGCGCAGTGTTAGAAAATGATTATATTGCGTTTATATTGACATCGGTAGTAAAGGAGCAAAATTCAATTTCTGTACATTACCATGTTTCCATGAACCAGGTTGGAGTTAGGTTGAGTTGAAATTAGGTTTTCGTTAATTCCAAAATGGCGTTGATCGTTTCCATAGGGTAGAGTTAGGTTGAGTTGAAATTTTGATAACCGCTTGATAAAGTTAATTTAATTTATGCCTAATAATACTCTAGGTATACTAATACTAGTAGTTATATGCCCTGAAAATTATTTTAAAATACTTTTTTGTTTTAAATATACATGTTTGTGGCTTAAAATGTTTAATATAAATTCCCTTGACATTAAAAATGACAATTTTTCCTTGCCGCCATTTTGATTTTGAACTCTACTCTATCCCACGACGTTTCGTCGAGTTCACAATAATTTAACGAAAACTCAACTCTACTCTGTTTCCATGAACGCTAACTCCAACTCAAGCCACTTTCAACTCTGCATGGAAACAGGATTTATAATATTGGAGGGCTGGTTTCAAGTGATCAACGGATTACGCTAAACTATGACTGATGAAAGATGGCAAAAGAGTGCAGAACAATAAGGGAGTTCAGCGTCCGGCACATCACGTAAATGGACAGCTAAGACGTCTCAGTTATATATTGAACGCTTTGATTATTATACTTTCTCAACGACGTGACGAACGCGAGCCAGAGCCTGCAGCTGGGAAAATTGTTACTTATAGTCACTTTTCGACCTCAGTTATGGACTGGTGGGTTTCTGTGTCAATGGAGAGACATCTGTGGTTTCATTGACAAAAACGTCAAACCTGGCGCCGTCTGCTACCAGCGGTTGATTCTTCAGGCGTAATGGAACTGTGGGCGACACATTCCACCAAAATCACTATCGTAACCTACCCAAATAATCGTTTTCGGGTTTTAGGGCAATGACGTTTGGTCGTCAAACCCAAAAATTAATCGGGAAATTAATTACTTTTAACATATTCAAAGAAGCGTGCGTCGGTTTGTCATTCATCACGACAACAGGTTTGCAAACAGAAGATACTTTTAGCCTGCTTGTGACATAGGGGTTCGGTTGTGGACCAACTTTAACGGATTGTCTATCTGAAATTATTGAATTATTATTCCAACTATTTTTGGATAACGGGTGCGCCATTTTTTATGTCGTTATGTAAACATTGAATAACTGTGACATTTGCCAACCGATTGACTTGATTAAACATGTTTTTGAAAAGTCAATTCAGTACAATTTTAACTAGAAATCGCTTCACACCGAAACAACGCGCCAAAATTTATTTATTTATTTATTTAACCAACAGTATTAATTTACATCTGGTATTTAAAAAATAGGTTTATTAATATTAATCAAATTTGAGTAAAAAAAAATTTTTAAAACTCTTTTAAATTCATCTCTGGACAAATTAAATTCGAACACGGTAGATGCAATATTAAATACACGGCTAGAATTACAAACCGGGCCCGACATACCAAAATTAGACCCATGGAAGTGCAGATCAATCGCTAAGCCTCGGTGTCTGAGTAATCTCACTGGGGCACGTATTGAAAACAATGACAGTAGATGTGAACAATCAATTCGGCCCATTATAACGTCGCGCACAAACATTGCGCAAGAAATTTGTCTTCGGACGAACAATGGTTCAATATTCAGTAACAAACAACGGCCTAGATACGGCGGAAGCACATACCTAGGAGCGTTTACCTCTCGAGGAAGTCGCCTTAAGGCAAACAACATAAATCGCTTCTGAATTGATTCTATCCGGTTAGAGGAATTGTTATAGTACGGATTCCAGACAATTGACGCATACTCCAAGTGCGATCGAACAAATGAAGCGAAGAGGACTTTTAGAGTATATGGATCATAAAAATCTTTGTAGAAACGGATTAAAAACCCTAACATTGAATTAGCCTTATTAATACATCTGTCAATATGGTCCTTAAACGATAAATCTCGTGAAAACAAAACTCCTAAGTCTAGAAAAGAATGAACTCGCTCTATCATAACGCCGTTTAAGAATAAACTATTATCATTTCCATAACGTCCATAACGTCTTCTAGAAAAATTCATAACTTTACATTTAGAAACGTTCAGGCAAAGCTTACTCAAGCTACACCAGTCGCAGAAAACGTTTAATTCCTGTTGTAGATTTAGCAGATCGCGATCATTTATAATCTTACAAAAGATTTTTACATCATCAGCGTAAATCAGAAACTTACAATGTTTGAAGCACCGCTTCACATCATCTATGAATGCAATAAATAATAGAGGTCCAATGTGGCTACCTTGTGGGACGCCAGACAAAACATTTATGTCTCTAGATAAAATATTATTTAAAAAAACTTTTTGAGTTCTGTTCGTCAAATATGAAAAGATCCACTTTAAAGGAAGAGCATCACAATTGTTGAGCTGCTCCAGTTTCTTTACCAATAAAACATGATCAATTTTATCGGAAGCTTTGCTAAAATCAGTAAACACTACCTCAACACTATCACCACCTTCTAATGCTAACGTCAAAAAATTTGTAAACAAAGCAAGATTTGTGACAGTTGACCGTCCGGGGTAAAACCCATGCTGGTTTGCTGAGATGGAATTTTTAGTTAAGAAAAAGATGCGGTCCTTGACCATCGATTCAAATAATTTAGGAATAGCGGATAAAATAGAAATACCGCGGTAATTTTCGATATCCGTTCTCCGTCCACTCTTGAAAATTGGTTTAATGAAACTGGATTTCCAAATTGAAGGAAAAACTCCACTCTTCAAACTCAAATTGAAGATGTCCGTCAGCGGCCGAGCCAAGACCGAAGCACACTTGTTCAACACAAGCGGGTGAATTTTGAGCCACAACTCATATTCACATTTACATTCAACAGAGCGTGCAGAACGTCATCTGTAGTAAACTGAAATAAAATGTTTGGATTATTATTAAAAACAAGTTCGTCATTACCCTCTCGAAGACGGGACATACACATTTTCAAAAAATGCTGCAAACATGTCAGTGATACTTTGTGGATCACTAGCAGTCAAAGAATTGAAAGACATTTGCGAGGGTATACCTCTACAATTCCGTTTCGAATCAACATAACTCCAGAAACATTTAGGGTTGTTTCTAATATTCGATTCAATCTCGACAATATATAAATTATACAAGAAACGATTTAAAATTTTAAATTAAGATCTGAGAGCGCTAAATATTTCATAATTTACGACGGATGGGTTTAATTTATATTTTTTATGAGCTTTAGATTTCCGATTTTTTAATCCCGAGAGGCGACTATTAAACCATGGCTCGCGCATCGACGAAACTACAGGTGAACGGGGAATAAATTGTTCAATTGCCAAGTTCATTATTTTATAAAACTGATCAATATAAGCGTCTAAGTTACCCGTTATATATTGATCCCAATTAATATTGTCCAGAAACTCATTTAAAGCATTATAATTTCCCTTTTGAAAGTTGAAAGACTCACTAGAATTAAAATTTACATTAACATTAACACAATTTTCAAATATTAATTGGATATGTAGTGGTATGTGAAAAATACTTGAAGAACCGCCGAGATCATTACAAGCAATGATTGTGCCGTGCACTTCTACTGGAATGAACACCAGATCGAGGATATTGTTACACTGGTTCACGATGTTATTAATCTGTCTTAGCCCGAGTGAACAGATTGAGTCCATCACCAGATCTGAAGTTAGATCACCAAATAGTGTCACTGTACATTGAAAATAGTCGTTCAGTTGTGTTAACTTAACGTGCATATCGTTGAAAATATCGTGGCAAACAGGGACTGTCTGACAACACTGTTCATCGTTTGGTGTCGAATTTTGTTGAGCCCGGGTCAGTGAGAGATTGTCAACATGCCGTTCATCAATCCAGAGCGTTATCCAGAACCCATAAAAGTCATACATTTTGGAGTCAGTGGAACCACTCTGCGGCGCATTTTGAAGGATGATTTGCATTTGTTTCCTCATAAAGTGCAATTAACACAAAGAATATTGCCGACAGACCATCCACCTCGCTTGGAATACGGCCAAACAGTCGCTCGAATGGTTAACACTGAACCTGATTTTTGGAGGCAAATTTTCATGATCGATGAGGCCTATTTCACATTCTCTGTGGTCCATGAAACGCACTTGCATGACCAAATACTGATTGTTTGGGCGGCGTTTAAGCCAAAACCATCATTGGGCGATATTTTTTCAGAGAAAACGAAATAGTCAATTAAAATCGATATCGGAGGATGATGACCCATTATATCTGCCCACAAATGCGTGAAATGGTCTTGACGGTTACTGGTTTAAACAAGACGGTGAAACATGCGACACTGCAAATCGAATAATTTAGTTTCTACAACGGATAATCCCTGGACGTCTGATGTCAAAAAGAAGCATCATTGATTAGTCATCCAGATCTCCAGATTTGATCCCTCCGATCTTGTTTTTGTGGGGTTATCTGAAAAGCAAAGTGTATACGGCAGCAATCTTCAGACCATTGACGAGTTCTAGGCAAAGACTCGTGCCGAAATCATCGCTATACCGCCCAAGATGCTTGAAAAAGTAATGGAAAATGCAGCAAAAGGGCACATTTTGCTTTGGCCCATAAAGGCGGCCACTTAATTGGTGTTGTATTCCAAAACTAGTCCAAATAAATTGCAAAGGACCAAATTGAATAAAAATACCGTCATAAACGATGGTGCACCCGTTATTGATTGCATTTTGACAATGGCCTGAAGTTAGGAGTTAGTTTCATCACAATTTCACTTTAGAACTAATTATGCAATTGCATACTTCCAGGCGTTCCCGTTCGTTCATCTTCAATATATTATGAAAAAAAAGAAATTGTACTGGACTGGACTACCATCAGACTAGATGGCGTTATCTACCTTCATTCAGATTATCAAGATCCCTCTCTTACTGTATATCAGTCAATGTACATATTTACCAGTATAAAACAGCTTATCAATATGGACTCAGTACCGTGCGATGTGGCGGATTCAACAATTAAATGGGTATTTAAGAACAACGGTGCCAACACTCTTGTTGGGGTTGATTATTTTAAAAAGTGAATGTGATTTACCCTCAGGTGAGGGCAATCTCGTGTCGCTTAGAGAATAGTAATTTCAATGGGTATTTGTTTCACACAGCATGATGCTAAGAAATTCAACGGTCTCAACCTGAGAAAGAATTTGTATGACTTGGCAATGGGGGCCGGACAAGTCGTCAGATGTTAAAGCTTCGACACTTGGACCGAGAGGTACTGTGTTCGAATTACACCAGAGAGAGGCTGATGGTAATAAACACAACTAAGCCTCTCTGTTGGAGTGCAGAATTCAACGCTGACTCACCGACCTGAGGCAGTGTGCAGGTTGACATGGGGCTTGAAATATGCAGGTGGTATTCTGTAATTGTGTGAGTAGGTGAACGGGTGATGTGTGTACGTGAATGAAAAGTGAAGTATTAATTGACTTTCAAAGGACGTTAAATCCACTGGATAAATTATACTTTCTTGTATGCATTTTGCATGTAGATCCGCCCATGGTGTTTAGTTTCTTGAATTTCGTTGTCTCTCAACGCGTTGAGAACGAATGACACACAGTTAGAATTCTGAGAACTAATTTGATAACAACTGACCATTTATAAGGTGGTGGGGAATTTCCGTTAATGTACTTGGCCTACTATTTGCTAATCGCATACTATGGTAAACCCTGTAATGCAGCAGGTTGTGTAATGTCAATCCATAATTTATTCTCGTAAGAGCGTTCTTGGAATATGATTCAGAAAGTAAATTCCAGTTGTAGAGTTATATTTCTTCGTCAGTTGCTGTCAAGCAGCACAGCATTCCGAGTCTTGCCCGAACGAGTAAACTTTTCAATTTAAACAGTCGTGCATTAAGAAACGTCCTTGCAAAAAGAACTTCATTTTAAAGAACTCGTTACCACTAGAACGGGCACATTACTAGAATGCTGGGTGAATTAGACACACAAAAAGTTCAGGAGTGGGAACCAAACTGTAGCAGTTAGATATTGATAACCTTTCAATCAGACAGGTTAGCTGTGGGACAACATCTAGAACCAGTTGTATGCTGTGTCCAGAGGAAAATACACCATGACCGGAAGCCAATTATTTCAGTTACAGTGCGTGCAGTAAAGTTTTAATATTCGCATATATCGAAATTTTTTATTTAATTGTTCTTGCGTAGGTAGGAAATGTCCGAGATTAATTTAGGGCCATAATAAAAATTTCCGGCTTAAAAAAACGACACAGTTATATACGAGTATATCAATCGAATTAAATCAATCAAAATTGTTTAATCACTGCACTGTTAAAGGGTGTCAGTTCTACAAACACGTCATTAATTTTAATGATACATTGCGCCCCTAAAATGTATATAAGTTTACATAAAACTGTGCCGAACCAGTTTTTATGTAAGTTATATACCTAGGTACATACCAAATAGCCAGACCAATCCATTTTCTAACTAATGACGGTCTCATTAGCCTATACACATCTCCCGTTAATATCTTAAGCAACATCTCAAGCAAGACCATCACCAGACATTAAATTTAATGATAAATAAAGGATTTTTTTGTTATATTCGAAACGCGATCGTTTTTATAAAATAAATAAAAATTTAAGTACAACAACATCGGTGCGGATAAAAGAAATTCTTAGGAATTGAATACATAATAAATATAAGACGGACGCTCATAAAAAAAAACACAACCAAGATTGCAGGTATCAAAAATTACACAATCAATTCATGAAATTATTGCCCATTCATTTTCATTTTTATCGAATATGTACACAACATTTTTTTTTGGTTTTGGATAAAATAAATTCCTTTAGATATATCGTAGCACCGTCATCAATAAATTTTCAATTAATCATTTTTTACTGATGCGATCATCGATGCTCACGATCAATCCGTACAGCATCTAACCATTTTCTTATTATTTTACAGTGTTGTTCATGTATCAATTTAATATTTAATTTATTTACTAAATCTTTCTATTTACCTGTAAATAATAAATAAGGGATTTATATTCTAAAATTTTATATACAGGGGGAATACAGGATAGGATGGAACCAGACGTGCTTACTAAATATTTAACTACATTTTTTACATTTAGACGGCATAGAACGGGAATATATGTTTTTGTCAAGGTATGCCACGTATATAACTGTACTCTACCCAAAACTGACGTTCCATTATAAAATAGAGATTAGTTAACACCAATGTTGGCACTCTACCTACCGATTTTTTCCCAAATTCTTTAAAAAGTTATGGAAATCTTGATGAAATTTTTTTTTCAGTTTTTTTTTTATTTAATAAATTTATTTATTTATTTATACAATATTACAACTGATTCAGAGATCATCTAGTAATTTATCTATATCTTAAATTAGTTTCGCGGATTAAGATGAGTAACGTATTGGTTACTCATTTTATAATGCTTTCTTATTCTAATTCAAACTGCATAGCTCCAGCGGTTTTTGCCTTTGGAGTCTCCTCATTCCGTTAGTGGTGTCCAACATACGACGGATATCTGCATTTGGAGGTATAGATAAGCGCTGGACGTGTTTCCTTGCTTGGTTCTTTATTTCGTCGGTGACGTATTCCATCTTCAAGTCTCTATGAAGGTTGTCATTCTTAATGTACCATGAGGCATTCACAATCCCTCCTTCTTGGCTCAACCCCAAAGTTGGATACCATAGGTCCATACTGGTTTTAGCATTTGCCTCTATAGAAGCAATTTTTTGTGTATTGAGATCTCAGAATTTCTACCCATGAGCCAGTGAATTTTTCTATATTTGATGTTTAACTCTTGATGTGTTCTTTCCATCTTAGCTTAGCATCGAGGGTCATGCCTAGGTATTTAGCTGTATTTGCATATGGAATTTGGTTTGAGTTGAGAACCACGGGAATACAGTTTATATTTTGATTTGTAAAATTGATGTGTACTGTTTTGGCTTCATTTAATAAGTGCTCACTGCATTTTGAAGTTTGTTTGTTGCTTCCGAAATATTTTTTCCAACTGTCGATCAGCTATGTAGGATTTAAGAATTTGATAAAATTGCTTTCGCAGGTCTCGATGCAGTTAAAGTTCAAGCCCTTGGTGCCAAACTTTGTCAAAGCCTGAGCTACATCTAAGAAAATACTGGAGCATATTTTCTTATTCTCAAGTGCATCCTCAATGACATCCGTTATTCTGTGAACTTATTCAACTGTAGAGTGATTTTCTCTAAACCCAAATTGGTGTGGTGGAATTAAGCATCTCTCTTCTATTATAGGTTTGAGTCTCTTCAGCAACAGTTTTTCAAATATTTTTGATATGACTGGAAGTAGTGATATCGGTCTATATGATTTTTTATCGTTTCCTGATTTACCTCGTTTAGGAATCATTATTACTTCGGCCTCCTTCCATTGTCCTGGAACATATTTCAATCTGAAGGCTGCATTAATTATTTGATGTAATTTACCCAAACCTTTCTCGGGAATGGCTTTCACAATTTGCCCAGTAATTAAGTCATAACCTGGAGCTTTTCTGATACTTAAGTTATACATGCGTTATGTTAAGATCATCTACTTTATTTACAACTGTTGTATTTTCATTTACTGATTGTCTCGGCAACGATTGAAAAGTCTCTTCTAAATAAGCCGGAAATAGAGAAACTTTCTGTTTGCCACTTTTAGTAGAGGATCCATAATCGTTTTTGATTATAGGCGGTACATGTATTTTGGATCTCTTTAGTCCCTGTATTGCTTTCCAAAGCGAGTAATCGTCATCCTTTAGTTCAGAAAGACCTCGAAGTCTCTTAGTTATGCTTTCGTTCTTTATTTCCTTTATTAGTTGTTTTATTAAATAGCTTTCTGACTTCAAGAGAATAGTTATATGTTTCATAGTAGTGTTGGTATGAGCAATAGGTGAACTTTCCCAAGCCGCTTGTTGGTAATTGTTATTAAATCTTTCTAGTTCATCTTCCAGCTGCGCCTTCGTTCTAATTGGTTCGCCGAGATTTATTCGATCTTCCACTAATTTCTTGAATAGATCCCAATTGGTTTTATTGTTTTTAACTTAGATGAACTATTTGTTTTTATTATCATTGTACTCAGAGTCATGATTTACAGGTGAGTGGTCAGATGATAGTCCTTTACTATTTTCAATACACGTGTAGTCCTCTAAAACTCCCTTTGTTACAAAGAAGTCAAGAAGATCTGGAATTTTATGTATGTCTGCACGCCAATATGTTGGTTTATTGCCAGAGAAGAATTCACAGTTGTTCGCGCGAGGTTCTTTTTTTAATTGATGGCGTGGGGGACAGTAAATAAAGGAGATGCTGAGTTCTCTATTATTGATTGATTCAACTTTTATGGTTTAAACTTGCATAATTTATTCTTCAATGGCGAGCACTTCATAATGTTTAATATTATTTTTAATAATTACGGTAGACTCACCTCTAGCGTTTTCTCCTGGATGAATAGCATGGTAGCATTCATAGTCACGTATTTTAATAAATGAAGTTTCTGTTAAATGAGTTTCCGAGACAAGACATATGTCTTTTTTTTTTCCTAAGTTTAGAAAAATTTCTAGCTCTGGAATATGGTGTGGTAATCCATTCGCGTTCCAAATCACAATTTTAAGTGATCTATTCTAGACCACGTTCTTGTTTAGCTAGGCATGCATTTATCGTTTCTATACTTCAAAATCTCCTTTACAGTGGATTTTCTTTAGTAGTATTCTGCTGTGCCATCTGCGAGTAGAATCTCCTCTCTGTCCCTATGGGCTCTGGTTGAGTCGGCACTCTAGTTGTAGTTGGAATCCTTTCTCTTCTAACATTACTGTTTTGAGTCGATTGGGTATTGTCCTTTACAGTTTATACACCTTGCAGGTTCGGTTCGTCTATGAGAACAGTCTTTCGCGTTGTGTCTGCTGGCACATTTTACGCCCCTTACATCTCTTCCGCAATATCTTTGGGTGTGTTTATAACCTTGGCATTTCTTGCATTGAGGTATTAATCTCGTGTTCTTTTTCCGTGGTTCTATTTTAACCCTCATATTAAGTATTGCTTTGATATTAAATATATTTTCAATTTTTTCTTTTTGTTGAATGTGAGCATGAATAAATAGCTGGAGCCCTCTTTTAACGATCTTCTTTCCTTGACTATTTTCACCTTTCTCTCGTTTATAAGGATATCTACTGCGTCTTCAATTTGCA
The DNA here is from genome assembly GCA_947310385.1 of Nephrotoma appendiculata. NCBI lineage: Eukaryota > Metazoa > Arthropoda > Insecta > Diptera > Tipulidae > Nephrotoma > Nephrotoma appendiculata. The sequence continues at coordinate 363,683,536 of OX371223.1, read as the reverse complement.
GTTCTTTCATTTTTAGATCTTCTATTATATCTTCCTTCTTGCAGGTGGGATGGAGACCTCTGGCCATAACCTTAATTTCTCGGTTATTTTTGTCTTCATAGGTATACCTTTACCTTCTTCAGTGAGCTTTGTGGCTAAATCTCTGTATGCATCGGTATCTCTTATGTTTATCTTCCAAACATTATTGTTTAGTGCAGCTACTCTATAGTCGTTTGTGGACACTGATTTCATTAGACTTGGATATTCGCAAACTCAATTATGCCTATCACATTAATTGGCGGAGGTGCCTTAGTCTTCATTGCAACCTTGCGTTGTTCTTGTTGCTGGTGATGTTCGGGTACAGGTACTGGTTCGACAGTTTCATTAACTTTAGCTTGCAAGAGCTCCTCAACTACTGGCGAGAATTCTGCTCTTCGTTTTTTCCTTGGTCTTCTCTTCTGTTTGTGTATCCAATCAGTTTCTCTTGCAAATTCCTTCTCATTTGTTTGAACCTCAGCGTCAGTACAGGCAATTGTGCTATTTTCGTTATAGCAAGTAAGAAGAGTTTCCACAACCTCTGTCAGTTTGGTCTTCTTCAGTTCTTCATTTTCTTTCTTTAACTTAGCGATTTCATTGCTCAGTTGCGCGATGCGACTTTTTCTATTTCACTCAGTCTTCTACGTAGTTCAACATTGTCGATTTCCTGCTGAGTTGCGAACTGTATTTGTCTAGGTGGTGTTCTAGCTATTTTTGCACTTCGACCGAATGCTCGATCGAATGCGAAACGATCGAATGCGAACGTCCGCTAGAAATGTGCCGCATACTGATAACTTGCCTGTGATTGCATGGAACCCAATTCATTCATTCGTTATTCAGCAAAGTAGAACGTTCCGTGCATTTCGGTATGTGTAAACTTGAGTCAGGTAAAGTCCCATACATGAAAGACCTTTAAATTATATTGATAAATCAAATCAACAAGAGTTCATTGTTTTTGTGTCAACACCAAAAATGCATGTCATAAATACTTTGCTCCTCCTGCTCGGGTGTACCATTGGACATGGAATCCTTGATCAGTATAAATTGTATCTAATTATCAACATGGTAGGTAGGTACCTGATCAAATTCATCGACCCAGATAAAATTCTACAAATTACTTAATTTACATAACGACTCAAGAAAACCTCAACATCTGTATCAAACTCATTAAGATGAAACTCCCATAGACACCGATCACACACATTAACATTTTATAATTCATTCAGCCTTTTTTATGTTTCAACATTTTTTAAACATAATTTATAGCAAAGACAACACATTTATTGAGATCTACCGAAATTCTGCTAAATTTCATTCATACATTTTTCAAGAATATGTTTGCTGTTTACATCATGAGTAGTACAAGAGGCTTAATCATAAATTAATTTTGAAATTTTATTATTACTTTGTTTATTAAGACACAGGACGAGAACACATTTTCTTCATTTGCATATAAACTAAAAATAAACCAAAAAAAATGTTTGTTTACGTTTTTGAACGAAAACGAAAAATTTGGGTACATTAAAAGGACATATAAAGTTCTTGATGTAATGGGCATTTTATAAAATCGTCTATACGTAATATCCTTTCTCACACTCATCTCTCGAGAAACCAAATTACCCAAAAAATCAATTTCAAGAAATAACACACACACATATCAACAACAAAAAATTTCTAGTATCCCTTAATTTTTTATTTTGTGTAGAATTTTAGGGCATCAATTTAAGAAAAGAATAACAAAATTTTAAAAGAAATATAAAAGGAGCTAAAAAAAACTTTTTGTTTCCTCCAGACTTTTTTTGATTTTTAATTTTTCATTGGTATGTTATTTGTGTAACAGATATATCCAAAACATAAAAAACAAAATGCAAGGGACCAAACATGTTTTCCACTCCTTACATACACAAAATATCCTCATCGACGTTATTATAGTTTCTGACTGCAATTTTTAACATCTTGCACTCATCTTCTTGATTCCTTTCAAAAATATATAAACAATTGTATAATAAAAATGAAATGTATGAAATTCAATAAACGCAGACTTCCTTCCATTCATCAGTCAAATCGAATACAATTATTACGCGACAGGGGCGGCTGCATATCCTTGATTTATATCCAATACATAACACAACATTTAGTTTATGACCGGCACTGTGCGAGTGCAAGTTCCATAAATTTTATTCGAATTGTTAACGAATTTTTTTTTTGGACAATTTTAGGGTAGAAAGTAAATTTTTATACGAAAAGGTGTAAGGACAGACCCTCACAGCAATATTCTCCCTTCTTTTTTTAAATTTTTAAATTACATTTTATTGTTATGATTATTGCATTGCTCTAAATAGTGTTCATACAAAATTGGTAATTTATGCACGGGAATCAACTAAAAATATGGAAATTGGTTTAATGTCGGAAGCTTTGATTTGTTGAAATTTAGTGCAGGAAAAAAATTGTTTTTGTGGATTTAAAAGAAGGTTTAAGTTGATTTCAGGGTTTTCGACCTTGAACACGGATCCCATAGGTGGCAAGGCTGTACTGAGTTTCTGAAGAACGACGATGGATTGTAATCAACTACGGCGCAAGTAACACGATGAATTGGGCATCATTGTGCTATATGACTTTTATTCGAAGCCATATAAAGCCATCCGGAACCATACCAGCTGAAACTACCCAACAACAAAATGCCTGTAGTAGGAGGCAGACTACAAAATTCCAATAGCTCGTTTGAAGAAAAACATCCTGCAATAATACCTCTAGAACATCAAGTAATAAAACTGATAATAAAAGAAGCACAAAACTCAACACTGCACGGAGGAACACAACTAACATTAGCGTATATCCGTAATAGGTTTTAGATAACAAATGGAGGCAGATGCATTCAACAACAAATCAAATCATGTGTTAGATGTCATCGGTTTTACAATGTAGCAAAACATCAACTAATGGGAAATTTACCCGGAGCTAGAGTCATACCAGCGAGACCATTTTCAAAAACTGGTGTAGATTATGCAGGTCCCTTCCAAATTCGAACAACAAAAGGAAGGGGTCACAAATCATATAAAGGTTATCTAGCGATATTTATATGCATGGTAACAAAGGCAATACATATCGAAGTAGCATCAGATTTAACAAAACAGGCATTTATGGCAGCTTATAAGCGATTCACTGCCAGGCGAGGACTATGTACAGATATTTACAGTGGTAACGGAACCACCTTCGTAGGCGCAAATCATGAGCTGCAAACAGAAAAAACTAACAGGGCCCTAAACGAAGCAAGCTAGCTAATTAAGGAACAATTAGCTAGACAGGGAACAACCTGGCACGTATTCCCACCAGCAGCATCAGACTTTGGCGATCTCTGGGAAGCTCGACAAAAAATCATTTAAAAACGATAGTAGGAGAACAAATTCTTACATTTGAAGAATTATCAACTGTAGTTGCACAAATTGAAGCATGTCTAAATTCCCGGCCATTAAGCGCAATCACAAACGATCCAACAGACTTAGCTGTATTAACACCAGTTCATTTTTTGATAGTAGATACCCTGATTGCTCCTCCACAACAACCTATGGAAATGGAAAATACAGTGTTATCCAATTCGAGGTTGATAAAGTAGAAATCTGTATACCGACATCTGTCAAAGATAAACGTCAAGTACGCTGTCATTTATTTAGTTGACATTCTGCCATTTAAGAATATGGAGCATTTAACAATCGACCAACGCGTTAAAATTATTAAATCTTATTATAAAAATAGTGATTCTGTCGTATCCACATTTCGCGCTTTACGAGCAGATTATGGTCGTCATAATCGTCCTACAAAGCAAACCATATTGAATACAGTGAATAAATTTGAACAAACTGGATCTGTTACTGATATTGTAAGGTCTGTGCATCATCAAAACATTCGCAATGCTGAAAATATCGCTTCTGTAGAGAACAACCATGGACGAACCGTTACCGTCAATTCTGAGCGCTATGGCCGCATGTTAACCGATTATTTTTTTACGAAAATCGAAGATTATGATCTTGACGATATGTGGTTCCAGCAGGATGGAGCAACCAGTCACGTAACACGAGCAAATCGAGATCTTTTGCAAGAGAAATTTCCTGGACGTTTGATTTCGCGATTGGCTGATGTCAATTGGCCTCCAAGATCCTGTGATTTAACGCCTTTGGATTTCTTTTTGTGGGGCTACGCGAGAGATCGTGTTTACGCAAACAATCCTCAAACTCTTGACGAATTGAAAACTAATATTCGTAAGGTAATGGCCGAGATACCGCCCGAAATGTGCCGAAAAGTCATTGAAAATTACCTCAAAAGAATCAAGGCCTGTAAGAAGTCCCGTGGAGGACATTTGAATGATATCTTGTTTAACTAAAAATGGCAAGGATCAATCTGTAAAATGAAATAAAAATTACAATACATTCCGAATATTTTGTGTGTTTTTTTTAAGTTTACTTTATCAACCTCGAATTGGAAAACCCTATATTAACCTTAACCAGATGGAAACCAGATGGCTAATGACACGGATTACTAGAGTACATGGGCGAATCTCTTTTTAAGAAACCAATATCCAAATTATCTCCTTTGCCAATCCATACGGAAGCAAATGACCCACAAACAAGTTCATCAACACCTATGCAAAACCAATCATAATAAAACCAAAATCATCCTCAACATTATCAATTAATTTTAATACGATTACACCTCCATCAAGAATTTTATGAAAATGTGAAAATAATATTCAAACAGAAGAAAGAAGTGCAAAAACACCAACTCACGACTGAATGAGAGGGATGGTCAATCCCATAGTGACCCAAAAGTCTGAAGAAAAACCGCCAACATCAAAAGACCAAAATTACACCCTGGATAAAAGCCATGCTATATACAACTACTATACTTTGTTTCGTTCCCTCAACATCAACTACAGCGTTCAACGTCACTCATTTTCAATTTCCAACCCAGGGATCTTTTTTGACGAAATTGCACAGTTAGAAATTTTGCTGCAATTTTTAATGCAACCCTTGCATTAAAGCATATACGATGCAATCATGTATTACATTCTAATGTAAAGCTTGCATTAAAAATAATTATGATGCAGTTGCGTCAAAAATTACTGCAGTACTGCATTGAAAGAAAATTTCTATATAATCTGGGGTTAACTAATTTTTAGCGAATTTATAATAATTCGCTAAGTCATTGTGTATACTGTTAATATAACCTTAAAACGTTTTTCATATATTTGCTGTGTAAGGACGCCAATTGATTAACGTCAATCGAGTTGGAAGTAAAAAACCGCAATCTGTGGAATTTGCCTTATACTTTTAGTTTTAATACAAAATAATATAAGTGTTAATACAATTATTTGGGAATTTTTAATGTAGTGTGCTTTACTGTTAAAAGTACTGAACTATAAAATTTAATACCACTTACTACAAAAAATGATGCTTCCAAATGGATATTTTGATTATTTTTTAATGCAATGTGCCAGCTATAAATTTTAATATAACTTGTATCAATTTTAACAAAATATTCCATTAAAATTTAATGTAAACTATACAATAAAAATTAATACAATTAGCATTAAAATTTGATATAATGCAACGTTTGCATTAGTTTGTAATACAAGCTTGCTCCGGACCTATTTGTAATGCAAATTGCATTACATACGGCATATTTTTTCAACTGTGTGGAAGAGCCAATATACTATAAGAAGCGAATGGAAGCTAATCGTATATTATGATTTAGCGGACTATTGGGTGGAGTTCAATGAATTACAAGAAGCAAAAAATCAACTGTCGGCCAAGTTCACAAACAAAATTCGACGTTTCTGAAAAATAACGACGTCTGCTTCATAATCTTCAACCAATTGAATCATCTGTTAAATTTACTGTAGATTACTACTCATTATAAAGTAGTTCAAGATGAACTAGACTCAATCATGTTTCGTGAATTCATAGATGTCACAATACGAATCATTTTAGCAGTTAAGCAGTTATATCCTTTAAGGATATATGAGAAGCTTTAATCGATTTAAACTCAGATGTGCACCACGGGCTCATCAGTACCTTACTATTTACACCCAACCAACTAAGTGAGTAACTACAGTATATCAAACGTGCATTACCTGGCCATTTGGATCTACCAACGCGCGAAGTAATCCAACTATACAAGCTCTTAAGCATTAAAGCAAGTATTCTGCAAGAAAAGGCCAGTTTCGAAATAAAAATCCCACTGATCGATAGAGAGGAATTTCAAATTCTGCATGCAATATCGGTACCAACACTTGATAATGAACAATATATTACAACGGCAGGGCAGGCATATTATTTTACACCACAATTTGACTTCCAAACATGTCAAATTATTCAAAACGCTCACTTCATGTGTGATCTAAATAAACCATTACAAAATGATAAGTCTAGGAGCGGTCGCTGCGAAATAGTATTATTACATCATGAACCTCTGATTCCAAAAAGCTGTGCCATCCATTCAACACCACCAAGTATAGTCTGGTTACAACTTCATACGTAGCCAATTGAAATTGCCGGCAACGAGCTTCCATATCCACTGTTTATGCAAGATATTATGAGTAATCCAAAAATCTTTACTATTGCTGATATTGTGGATGCTCTCGGTCACGGTCCACACATTTTCAAAGTTCATGGTCAGATATACCACAAGACAAACACTACAAGCCACTTTCATTCTGCAGCTAATCAAACCCGAAAATACGCACAACTGTACGTCATTAATAGCACGGAGGCTCTAAGAATACAGATACAGAATTATGCAGAAAACGTTAACTGTCCTTAAATCATTCTCGATCATATTGACCGGGAGGAATGTGAGAATATTGCAGTAACTGCACCAAATCTCCTTGCGCCTCAAGTCAATTTAGTCTTCACACGCGGTCACTGCAATCCGACAGCCATCATCACAATGATCTGGCTGTCCACGAAATCGACATGGTGCTTGTCAATGAGGACAGCTAACCCGCATTCGAGTGTGACATTCGCATTTATCTGCAAAATCTTTAAGACTCTCAGCAGCAGTTCGTCCAAATCAACATCCACAGTCGTAACCCCACCGCAATATTCGTATGGTGAACCAGGCTGGTAACCCAACCGGCAATGTGAGTCTTATCCAGGTGTGCAAACCAATAAATGTGTGTAGATACTACAGTACAAAGTTGCACAAACTGCCATCGGCGATGTTTTTAATGCATCATTCATACCGGAAAGTTAATTTAACAGTGGTTAGTCGACCACTACCTATAAGTCGAGGCTAAGAACTTGAACAAACCACCTGATTTAATTATAAATCATAAGGCACGAAATCATTCGAAACCTATGGCCTGCCGAAATTTAATCAGATAGACCGAGACTTGGGTTTCGTCTTTACCTGGCTTAGGAATCATGATAATTTGAGATATTTTCCATTTTTGGAAAAGTATCCACATCTCATAATCGCGTTAAAAATATCGCTCAATATATAAAAATCACGTGACACGATGTTCGTACACGCTAATCTCCGAATTGTTAGATATTGTTACCGGTGCGTTGCTTTTAACATGACATTGACGTGCATGCACACAATGGAAAATGTACAACGCATTTCTCAAAGCAAAGTATTAATCGAATCATTACTGATTTGGATGGTTATCTATTGTATCGACGCAGTAGCGCAAAGAAAATGGAGGCCACACATTCACAATGCGAATGTCGAACACAACAAATCATAAAGAAATTGATAATCAGTGGATGGTACTATACTCAGCAATACTTTCAAAGACGTACAAGGCTTATATTAATATTGAGTTTTGCAGTTCTGCACAGTTACAGTGCATCAAGTAGATTTGCAAATACGTTAATAAAGGCAGTGATTTGGCAGTATTTGAAGTACAATATATAAATGAAAACGACGAAATATCACAATACCAAATGAGCAGATACAATAGCAGCAACGAAGCGTCTTGGCGTATTCTTAGTTTTCCCATACACACTAACGAAACCCAAGTGTCGAGCACTTTGAGATCTAGAAAACGGTCAACGTGTATATTTCACTGAAAAAATGCTCTTCAACGAGCATTCGAGCCATCAAAAACAAAAATGATGTTTTCGGACAATTCGCAAAAACATTATTGTGTATACCAGCGTTCCACGCTATTTTCCATAAAATAAGTCAGGTAAAAAATGGGATCCACGTAGACAAAGCGAACCACATCCAACAATTGCAGACGTATTCAAAACCAATACATTAGATTGGGACGAATTATTACACAGTACATCCAAAACAACGTGAATGTTTCTTTTTGCGTTTGTTGTTGGCGAATGTTCCAGGACAAACGTCTTTCTAATTTTTGCGACCAGTCAATGGACAAGTGTTCAATATATATCAAGATGCATGTCGCGAGATGTAATTGCTGGAAGACGACAATCATTCGGATCTGACACTTGCAGATGCAGCATTTACAGATCCACGCCGAATAACATTCGTCAACTTTACGCAATTTTATTAACGACATGTTATCCAACTCAATCATCGGCTTTGTGGGAAAAATACAAGAATTACATGGCTGAAGACATACTACACCGAGTTAGATACACAAACCAAGATCCAAACATTGATTACACGCCAGAAATGTATAACGAACCTTTAGTGTTGATCGAGGATTTGTGTATTTTAATTTCAAATTGGCCAATAAATCATTATGGTATGCCAATGCCCGATCGTCCGGCGGCTGACTTAGTTAACAGTGATGTGCAGCGAGAAGAACAGTATAACAATGTTGATTTGGCTACATTTATTGCGAACAATGGGCTATTAATGACTGCTGAACAAAAAAGTATTTATGATCGAGTTATGCTGACTGTTGCTGCTAAACAAGGTGGCTTTTTCTTTATGGATGCACCAGACGGAACTGGTAAGACGTGTTTAATATCACTTATGCAAAGATATACGTTCGCAGCACAAAATTGCTTGGCAATTGCATTGTCGCAGGCATTGCTGAAACTTTGTTAAATGGGGGACGAACTGCCTCAAACTGCCATTAGACGTTCATTACAAACCGAGCGCAATATGTATAGTATTAAAAAAACAGCGGAATGGCTGCAGTATAGCAAAAAAGTTCGATCATTATCTGGGATGAATGAACTGCTCATAAAAATTCACTCGAAGCATTGCAACAGCAAACTATTCGGTGGTGCTACCTTATTACTAACGGATAATTTTCGACAGACATTGCCAGTCATTCCACGTTCTACTTATGTCTACTTATGACGAGATTAACGGATGTTTAAAACAATCATTTCTATGGCGAAGCGTAGAGACCGTTCGATTGACCATCAACATGCGAGTACAATTGCAAAATGACCCGACGGTGCCAATATTTTCTGAACAATTGCTGGATATTGGCAACGGTAGAATATCGAACTGCATCTAAACTCACAATGCATCAAATTGCCAGATAATCTATGCACTATCGTTAATTCAAAAAATGAATTAGTTAAGAATGTCTTCCCGGACTGCGGACACTCGGAATAATTAATTGAACCAAAATTGTCTTAGTGAACATGCTCTTTTGGCAACGGAAAATGATATGATGTTGACGAAATTAATTTTCAGAAACAAGAGTCGTTGCGAGGCGAACTGATGTCTCTCAAATCAATCAACATATCGTCGTTGATGAAAATAACGCAGTAAATAGTCCAATTGAATTTTTAAATTCAATAGATATGCCATGAATGCCACCACACAAATTGGTTCGCCGATAATTCTGCTTCGTAATTTAAACCCACCCAGATTATGCAACGGCACACGTTTGGCATCAAGCGGCTCACCGGAAATGTTTTTTGAAGAAGAAGACAGTTTGTGGCAGGACAACGTCTGTCGGGTCAGCTACTATGTTATATATTTTAAGCATCTATCTGGTAATTCTTTGATCATTTTCCAGTTTTTAGATCATGATCTGGCGCTTTCTTAAGATTTATACTGTTTTTGATAACCGTTTTGACGCATTTCCATTTAAATTTTACTGGATTTGGGTTTGACTCATCCCTCGTAAACTGTGGTAGTACGCAATCATTATTTTGTTCGTTTGGGGTGAACACTTTTTGTAGATGGTTAAAGAAAGCGATAGTCTTTTCTAAGTCACTTCAGGCCCAGTGACCATCTGGTTTCTTTATCGGTGGGTTCGATAGCTCTGGCCTTTTTCAATTTCTTGCTACCTTCCACAGTGAGTAATCTGTTTTTTCTGTTGCTGTGAGCTGACTTTTCTCAAGGAGATTGGTGAAGCTGCCATAGCCGCCGGATTGCCCGCTTCTCTGCCAATAACTTATGAATGTTACTTGAAAGCCTTATATTTTTTTGGGAATTTTTGTTCTCCGGAGTAGCTTTTTTGCAGCCATTTCCATTATTTGTCTTAAGTTTTCTATCGCGGCAGGAATGTCTTCTGGCGTGCGAAGTGGAACATTAAGATGACGATTTACTATTACTATGTTTCTATAGAAAACCCATTTCGTTAGTTTGTTTGTTAAACGTTGGGTGTTTCAGTTTTTAATGCTTGGGTACTTAGTGTTACTATTATTGGTGAGTGATCTGATGATAAATCATAACAGTCAACGACTTGAGCATTGCGTGCTATTCCTCGTATTACACAGAAATCTATTAAATCAGGAATTTTCTTTCTATCTGTAGGCCAATATGTGGGATGTCCAGATGATAAATAATCTAGATTTTTCTCGTTTATTGCTTCGTAGAGTTGTTTGTCTTTGGGTTACGTGAACCTTGAACCCCATTGCACATGTTTAGCGTTGTAATCACCCCCTGCTAGAAATTTGATTCCCAACTGATTGAAGTAATCGATAAATTGCTGTTTTTAATTGCGTGTTTCAGTGGGCAGTAGGCAGCCAATATTAAAAATTTCCCAGACCATTCTTCCAAAGTGATAGTTGTAGCTTAAATGTGATCTTTAGTATATTTCTGGAGCTCGTAGTACTTTAATCTCCACTTTTATTAAGACTGCAGTGCCGCCGTGTGCTTTTCCATCCGGATGTTTAGTGTCATAAACGGAATAGCCGGTAATATTAAAAAAATTGTGTTTTGTGAAGTGTGTTTCAGATATGAACATGATGTCTATATTTTGTTCGATAAGAAAGGTTTGTACCTCAGCTTTATGTTGCGAGAGCCCGTTCGCATTCCAAATAGCTATTTTTAGAACTGTCAATTTTGATTTTTGACTATAGTTTGCATAAGCGTATTCATATTTTGCATCATCATGCTCATTTGTCTTTCCATCATCATCATCATCATCATCATGAAACTTTGGACGTTCTCGGTTAATTTATTTACCATGGTATGAATGTTTAGGTCCTCCTCATTAGAATGAACTTTGGGTTTCGGTTTGTTACCTTTTAGGATATTGTATTTGCGTAAGAAACACCTGGCTGTGCAAAACTGCTGGTAAACGTCTCCAAGTTATCATTTTGTGTGTTTGTACTCGTTGGTTTAGTGACTATTGTATTTTTTGGTATAACATGGCCCTTTGATTAAATTTGCATATTGAGCATTCGTTGCTCAGCTCTCATTTTAGGATTTTTTTTTTCGTTTTAAGTCCAGATACACTACGCAACCCCTGATACCAGACGAAACATTGGTTGGAGTACCTCTTCACGGTTTACTATATTACCAATAGATTTGGGATGGACACCTTCCGCAGGAAAGGCAGCTTGTATGTCGCTAACATCTACGCAGCTTTCAATTCCTCTTAGCACAACAGTCAGCCCTTTTTGATTTTTTAGCTGGTATGTGTAATATTTTTTACCATCTTCGTCAAAATGTTTAACTAGGGCTTTGAATCCATCGATTTCGAATGTTTGAATCTTTGTTGCGTTTATATTACCTCTTTTTAGCGGGGCAATATAAAATTTAGAATCTTTTAGTGTTGCGATGTTATTAGCCAGTTGATTATTAGATGCTTTCCTTAAATAAATTGGAGGCGGTTTCTCACTTTTCAAATTCGGCGCTGCGTTGGGGTTAACGACCTCTAGACTAGAGAATCGGTTATCAAGAGTTATTTGGTTAACACCTCGTAGCACCTGCCAGCAAACTGCGCAGATCTCGGGATACGTTTTATTTTAGATTGAACAGTAATACACCTATCCAATCCCGTTTGCACTAGATTATTTTCACACTGACCACGGTCACTAGAGTTCGTCGCACTGAGTAATTTGCTGATACATTAACTTTTTCTTCGCGGTTTTGATTTTTATTTTTAAACTGCGGTATAATTAATTCTGTCGAAGAAGCACTTTTAATCATTGACATAGGTGCTTTCTTTGGACTGTGTTGAACTTTGCCCGCACTTGGTTTACACTTGCACTTGCAATATTTATATTTTCTACATGAAAATGGTTCAAGTTTGTTGTAGATTGTGTTCGGCGTTCGAAGTTCGAAGAAGTCTTTTTGGGGGAAAAACCCCATCATGTTTACATCATCACTTAATCACCATCATCATTAAGTTACAATTTGATATTAATTTTTTGCACCGTGTGTATTTAATTGTAAAACCATTCACACAATTGAAAAAAAAAAGATATAACAAAATAAAAAGCACTAACACTGCACTTTTCGTTTGTTTAATTTTATGTCCGAACCTCACGACAGTACATATACTGCGTATATTCTATACTGTTTATATTGGAGGTTGAACCTAGGTTCAACCTAGGTTGAACCTTCAATATAAACACCAAAAGATAACTTGGAGTTAACTCGACTCAATCCAAAAAATTTCTTAGGTCGAGTCGAAAAACAACAACAAAAATAAAACTACAGGTACCGTTGCGACTGTTGATCGACTTCTCGAATGCGTATTTGGTGCATCATTTTCCTTATGTCGCCACAGATGGCCACTCTTCTCTCCCTAAATTTTTGCATTACTCCTGGCAACGTTGCAAAATGATCTGGGCCCTTCAGAAGAACTGAATTCAACGATATTCCGTTGTTTTAGCAGGCTGTGTCCATACAATGCGAAGTTTATTCGGGTTAGTCATCGCAAATATGGGTAGGTAGCATATTCTTGGAGATGGCTCGATCAATTCATGTGGTAACAACAAACGCGCATGACCCTTGGCGAGATACTGACAAATTCTCTTCTTTAGGATTTCAGGCAAATCATGGTTTCGTTGCAACTTCTTTTCGAGACACGCTAATGTTTTTTGCACCATAGATAAACTATTTGGGAGCCATAATTCATCATATTTCCAGAGTAGTCCTGTTTCAAACCAGCGCTCGTGGCGCATCGGGGTTGACTCTAGTACTCGCGCGCACGTCTATTCATTCCAGTTTCCAAAATAATATCCGGTTTCTTCGTGCCGATGCTTTCTTATGAGAAAAATTCCTTAACCAAGTCTGCATCCGCTGATCAGTGTTGCAATCACACATATGGAAACTATAATGGTAATGCAGCGACGACATAGTAGAATCGACTGCTTTGTTTTGGTCGTAACAGAAGTGAACAACCCACCCTAATCTTTTGTTTCCCTAGTTTCCAATTATCAATCCCAATGATAATGCGAAGGATTGCTTGTTTGTATTCCTGGATCGCAACTCCCTGTAGATGATGGAACTTATCGGACATCTCGGACATCAGTACTTTGGATTCCCTTGATAGTTCCCTGATATTTGCAGCGAAACTATCTCAGAATCCATGAAACTAGGGAGATGTAGGTTGGAAGGTCAACAAGTATTTCTTAACCATCGGACCTCTAAACCAGTGGTTCTTAACCTTTTTTTACTCGCGACCCCAAATAATTCTAATTTTTTTGTTACCCCCAAACGTTCGCGTGGTTTTCAATTGAAAGCTATAATAGCTGTATTTCTTGACGCTTAATCTGATCCAATTCAGTTCATGTTTCATGAAACAACACAAAGACGCTTGCTAGATTTAAAATCAAAATTTGTGATCTAAAATAAAAATTGCATCTTGTTTTCCTTATAAAATTTGAACTGATCCGGATCAATGAGCCTTAAGAAACACGGCAAATATATTAAGTACAAATCCCGGCATTCATTGCAATGCCACACAATGAAAGAAAGTATTTATTTATAATTCTGTTTATTGAAGTCCTTTTGGATACAAAATATTTTTTGTTTTTCCGTCAGGTATGTACACATAAATCAGACGGTTTTCCGGCCCGTGAGCATGCCACATACAATTGTCCATATGAGAAGAATAGATATACCAAATTTAGTTCACACATTTGTAGTGATTGTGCTTTATTGATGGTTGCAAATCCGAGTCGTACTGGAAACTACAAATGTTTTAATTCTAATGGCATATCTGTCTGAATCATTGCGATTCGTGGCAACAGTATTTCTTCTGGCTTAAATATTCCACTTAGAATTGTAGCTTTGACGATATTGTCCATCATCTTTTTAACTAAAAACCTGGTACGGTAGCAGCCGTGGAGCAGTCGTGGTAGATAGATAAGAGAAGAATAATAGACACGTCAATTTTCAGGCTGCTAACTTAGTGCGATATTTAGGAAAATTTTGTGAATCAATTGTATGGATTCGTAAATTGCCGCCGTAAATACCGCTGAAAATTTCCTCTCAAATATTTTAGTGTTCCATGAAGCGCTTCCAATGCTTTTTTGTGTGCCGATGGCAGTTTCAGTACTGAATGTGCTATTCGACCACCATTCAAAAAAGTAAATTCTAAATTATGTGATTGAGAGTGCAATATCTTTTTGCTCCGAAAACTGCTTGTGACTCCGGGCGCATCTAGAAAATTCAATCCGTAACTTTGGCTTGTAATAACATGCATAATTCTAAAATACGCTAAGCGTTGTTCTGAAACCAAGTACTGTAGATCAGTTTGAACAAACATACCCAATTCTCTGACATGAAAATATCTTTCTTATTGCAAGATCACCATCGAAAATATCGTTTGCAGATCCACTCGGCCCAGTCTGAAATTGAAGTCTTAATTGAAGCAGTGCTTTGATAGTGATTGCGTCATTTTACAAGTTTGACACGATTAGGTGGGTCTAGCTTCACGATAAGTGGCACTTGATCGTTAAGAGTTCTAAATTCTTGGATGTTTATTACAGTGTGGGTAGTGTACGCACGACCTAATACGTCGGTTGAATATAAATTGGGATGTCAATAAACTGCTTTACCGTGTTTGTGACGTTAGAACATTTTCGCTAATACATTCCATGTGTTTACTACACTTGGCACTTTAGAGTAAAAAAAGCTCTCTAACTACAGCTTTCTAGTCATCAGCTGGTATTTGTTCAAAGGCAGATATTTGGAAAGAGAAGTGTTTAGACTATAACATACTTAGATTTCAAGTTGATTGCCCATTTCTATGGTTCTCAACCCTTTTCGGATTTTCGAAATTTTTGGATTTTTTGATGCTTTCCCATAGTAAAATGGTTCAAAAAGGCAAAATCGTTAATAATGGTCGTAGCGTAAAACCAGTTACATATTCGGATTCAACGTCGAATTTTACATGGGAATTGCTTATCAAAAGAGTTTTTGAGCTTTGGTTCGGATTTTTTCCAATTGCATATTTGGAAAGTAAAATGGTTCAAAAAGGCAAAATCGTTAATAATCTAACAAATCGAATTAATTCTTTGTGTTGATCCAATAAAGTAATTTCTTTCGATAATTTCTAGTTTAAAATAGATTTGAACAAATTTGTAATTTTCGTTCGGCAATGGTTTAGTTTCGGGTACTGAATGTAATTATACAACAGACCTTTTTATCCGTCGTATATAAACTGGCAGTGAAGTTCGTGATGCACTTTTATTTCGTACTTGAGGTGTATAGCGACCAATTGCTTGTCGTTTGGCTAAAATAATTGATTTTACAGCGACAGCAATGCTTTGGGCGACTTGGCATTATAAATCGAAAAACACATTTCAGGCTATTCAGGTATACCTGGATTCAGGGGCCATGAAAAGTTTGGATCAGGTTAGATAAATGGTGTGGACACTTAGGAGGGTTCTTTGATCTAGGGGACAGACCCCCCGGATTCAAGCCTGTCACTAATTTCATATAATTTCTTTCCCCATCCTGTACATGCAACTTTTACCTGGTAAATATTTAATGACGATATGGTGAGCGGCTCAAACACCCTTTAAAAGTTTTAGGACAACCCCTTTAAAAATAATACGAAAACGTGCTCATTTTGATACAAAATACCTATGATATATCCCTTTAGTGATTTACTAACACAATTGTGCGAGTTGGGCAAAAGTACCATGTCAAAAATTTAGTTTTGTATGTTTTTTGAACCAACTTACACATTTGTGAATTCCTTTTTGACTTATTTTCGTCCGAAAAAAACATTATATCTATACACACAATTGTGTTGGTTTTACTTCAAATCAAGCGAAATTTTTTATCAACAACGCCATGACATACTACGGTTTTTTACTCACTCATTTGTGTGGGTTGGACTTATACTGAGCCAATTTTTTTGTTTTCTTGGTTGAAAAAGGGATATTAGAATTCGATTGGTTGAATGGCGTAGAGACTTATAAAAAGGGATCCATGGGATGGACCTCTTAAATTCAATCATGCCATTAATTTTATATAAACCCATTTCTAAACTTACTCCTGTGGAAAAACTAATAACACACAAATGATCAACTGATTGGTATCAATCAATTGATTTGTATGCCGAAAATGACATGTTTATCCACATTATAGGCGCAATTAGTATAATTAGGTATCAAAATTCATCATCTTGACTTGCGAAAAAAGTCATGTCAGCATGTATATCATTTTCAGGGTGCTAATTACATAGCTCAGGTAGGTACCAAAATTGACAACACCTCCTCCACCACACTTTGCGAAAAACAAGTCAGTAATGTAAGCAGTACCCGGAAACCACGAAAATAAGACCCATGTCAGCATTATAGGCGTAGATATTAGGTGGATAGGCGTAGATAGTAGGTGGTACTAAAAATGACACCTCGCACAAACAACACCTCTCCATCTCGGATCTTAAAACGGTTGCCATATTCCTAATTAGCATTCCCGAAAACCACGAAAAAGACATAATTGGCGAAAACCTAAACCACGGGCCGAATTTTTGTTAAAACACTTTTTCTTGTCAAAAATCGTCATTTCCGAGCTGCCACTTCCGGTGGACCGTTTTCTTCCAAAAAATACAGAATCACTCCTACACTATATTCTGAAGGAAATTTTGCAAACTTTGGCGGCCCCGGCAAACTTCTTACGGACCCCTAGGGGGCCGCGGATTAAGAATCACTGCTCTAGACAACCAGTTTTTAATCGTGTAAACGAATTTAAAAAATTTAAATTTAGGACATTTACCGATTTCGGACTTTAACCGTAACATTTATAAAGTGTTGCGATCACAATATATAAAGAACTGAAGTGAAACAAAATACAATTTAGTTTTAGAAAAACAGAAGCTTAAGTTTTGATTCGATTCGAAAAAAGTGCAGTTACGACATCCCAGCCCAGGACCACAGCCCCATAGACATAGTTTTGGAGAAAGTTGAAGCACAGATAAGAATACACTGATGACTTGGTAACACATTTTCTGACCAAAATAAAAATCTAGGAAAGGGACAACCATAGAAGACAGAAAAGACCGATCAAACGGCACAATAGTTATTCTTTGGCGTTTGAATCGGGAAATACCGGGTTCGAATATAGGGGCAGGATGCAAAAGAGATTTTTCATCATCAGATTACCATCTGTGATGAAAATGAACACGACTATGACCTCCTTTCGAAGAGCAGAACTTCTACGAAAATCGATAGCGGTTCTACGAAAATCGATAGCCGTACGTCCTCGAATTGGCTGTGAAACAGCGAAAAAGTAAGGACGGGAAAAGCGAACCACGAAACAGTTGGGAGCGCATAGGCGCCAGAGCAGATTAAAGATAATTAAAAATAAAAAAAAGCAGGAATAAATGTATTAATGAAATTACGCTAAACCGGTGTCAGAATATAAATTTTTGTTGGATATTACGATTGTTTAGTAGACTTGTTATGATGGACTTCCTCGAATTTCGGACAAATACTTATTTACAATGAATCAACTATTTATCTTATCTGTATTTGAAATGTGTAGAATACATACTTTTATAATGATCAAGGTAGATTAGAAATAATTTTTGGGTTCTAGAAAAGTTTTTTGGAGACGTTTTACTGGAAGATTGAGTTTTAGTTTGGCTGGGAGTGGTGAAATATAAAATTGGTGAAGTTGAAATCACGAGGGGTATATTTAAAGGGCGATTCTGCTTGGGTTCTCTACTAAAATTAAATTGGAATTTTTAGTAAGTTGGAACGTAATATATATATAACATATGTCTCAGCATATAGCTTGAATTTCACATACGAGTTCTAATAAAATTTTCCCGCACCAACCGGTAAATAAACAATTATCTCCCCAGTACTTCAAAGGCATGACACGAGCAGTAGCTATGTTGGTCCCTAAATGAGTATGCGCATATTTGAACCCACCGTAGTTAATGGTTTTTTATAATTATTGTATGATACAAGATTGGTATGAGGTAACAAGGAAATGCTACATGGTAGAGACTAGAGGAGAATGCACTTTCCCGAAACGATTCATTCGACCGATTTAAGGGATAACGCGTTTATATGTTCTTAAGATATTATTATTCTGGAGATTATATCGTCGCAGTGGATTATCCCAAACAATGCAGGAGGGCACCCATAAAAAATGTTTCCATCATACAGACACACAATACGATGAATGAATGACAAGTTCAATGTCAAATACGATATTCATTACTATTTTCTGCGTAAATTTAGAGATTTTGGCTGAAAATCTGAAAATCGAACAGATTCCGATTAAAAATGTTACAGACTTGACGAATGCGCTAAATTTTTTTAACAATTTAGGCTGGTTATATACAAATCCGGCATAAAAGTTCATTAAAAATTTCCATGATGCTGCCAAAATGTCATTGTACAAATTTTACCGGGAATTGTACAAATCATAGTAATTTTACATAACTACTAGTTTGAAACAAAATTAAGTATTTATTAAGGATTCTGGGTGTTCAGTATGTCTCAGATGGTAGTTATTAGTGGGTTCCAGTACATTTTAAGGGGTAAACTACATCAAAACTTTGCTATAAATATTTTAAGGTTAGGAATTCCGTTTATGTTAATTTTAAGGCATTTTAACTATTTTAGACCGTTATTTTTGGATTAATTCGATAGAATTTGAAACAGTTTATATATATTGGGATTATACTAGGCCGAAATGGGGATAATAACATCGGAAAACAGGTTAAACGCGGTGATTATGGCATGCCTTTCTGAAATGCAGTATTTCACAATTTCAACACTTTAAACAGAAATTTCACGGATACGGTGTATATTTTGGGGCAACCACTAGACTAATAATGTAATTATGAAGTTCATAATCTTAATTTTATCACAACCATAATCCAAAATTATGGTAACTTCAGGAAGTTCGCGTTTGACATTTAGCATCACCACAATTTTCACAAGTCACATACCATTATACCAAGCACATAAATATTTGATTAAAATAAACTTTATTATATTATATACATACTTAAAAAAAAGAAATATGTAAAGCTAAGTAGACACTATCACTTTTATATATCAATTATAACATAAATATCGAAACGTTTCACCTCGGGCTGTTGCACAATCTGCATCGCTGAATATGTAATCGCTTTTACCTCGGTTCCTTGTGGATGTTTGCCTAGTTTGAATTCCTCCCCGTAACATTCACACTCAATCTTAAAATTATCTAAATCAAATTTTGTAATGATGAGCTTTTTGCAAATAAGGAATGGCTCGGCCGAGAAGAGATACAGTAACTCATCTAGGTATCGATAGAGAAGTCCATCAAGATCCTCGCTTTCTGCTTCGATTTTATAACAAGTCGTTATATCCACCGTATCGATTTCGGTCATGTAGGCAAACATAGCAATACCACATTGCTCGAAGGCCTCGACTAGAGTGCTTCCCCATGCATGTAACCTAAAAATTAACAAAATTTACTGGATTAGGCTAAACCGTCCACCAAAATATAACTTTACTTACTGTACATCGGCTGTATGATCCAGATCTATCCGAAATAATTCAATAATAAGAAAATCGTAAATAAATTACAATCTTTAATTTTAACATAACCTCAAAAATAAACTTACATTCATACTGTACCGGGACCTCATCTAATTTCGTCTTATCTAATTCAATTTCCATTTCGTCAGTAAATAAAATAGATCTACGCTACACGAGGAATTTTATTTCGCGATTATACCAAAAAATTAATTCACGGAACACACGAAATTTTCGCGTTGAATTTCACAATATTTTACTACTAGTGTCATCGTCTGTTGATTTGTTTACAAAATATTTAATCATCTGTCAAAATTTACTAACACACATGATTGAAAATTATGAATGAATTCTACTACGTTTTTATTTATTTTGGAATAGAAGGGCAAGGGAAATTATTTTTATTAACAATTTTGGCGCGATGAAGAGTTCGAACAGCAGACGTCGGTTAATTTGTGCTTATTGGGCACGAAATTTTAATTCGAGTAATATACAGTCGGTGAAATATTTATTCGATTACCCGAGCATATTAAAATACGAATTTTAAGTAGTTTAATGAGATTTTATTCTTTTATAAATTTATCAATTGGAAAATGTCGAAATGATTCGGTAAATATATCTGTAAACGCTGTGCTTATTAAATCGTTAATAATCGGCTTCATTAACGGAAATCCGGTTTGCCACATTGAATTAATAAAAAAATCTGCGATGTTTTCTGTGAAATGAAATAGAATTGCTAATAAAAATGATAAAATATTCTGAATTCTGAATTACCTAAAAAACTACGCCCGCCAAATAAATTATTAATGTGCAGCTTTAAATCCCCAATGTGATCTATCTCGATCCGCACTTTAATTAGGCCACCGACTTTTGTTACGCTCGTTGTTTGACTATAATCGTACAGTGCCAAATTCCATTTACCGCGATTGGTAATATGATTTCCAAATAGTTTCCCGCTAAAATCGAACATTCCATCGAGGCTTTTCTCCGGAAAAAACTGCGAATACACAATACGATTATTAGGCCAGTCGGTTCGATATTTTGTTACATTCGATTTTATCCATCCGTGCTCCTCAACATTTCTCAGGATTAATTTAAAACCACCCACACCATTTCCATCGCCTCGACGCACTTCTATGTATGGTGATCGATGAGGATCAAATGGTGCGACACCATATTGCGGCAAACCATATCGAAAATATCGTCGTAATTCATTAAACGCTATAAGCATACATGGATCAAATGTGCTGCTGGCAGATTTATGACAATGTTGAAATATTTCCATTAGCTCATAGTTTGATGATTGTGATGTAATCGGGTTGATTGTGCATATGAAGGCTAATAATACGGTTGCTAATTTATTCATATTTGTTGTTGTTTGCATCGCTGGAATAGAGAGAAGAATGGCGCGTAATGAATTACAGCTTGGAATATTAAAATGACCAAAAATAGCAAAACAATGTCAACCATAAAGTGTATGCTAAAGTATGCACTTTTATTGAATTTAAATTGAAAATTATGTATTTCCGATTGATTCGAGATGCTAGTTCCATTTTAAACCAATATTAAGTATACCATAGAACTAGAAAATTAAATTTCTTACAATAATCGTTATGCGTTTTTATAAGAGGACGGTTAAGTTAGTTTGTCGTGAAGAAATTTACTTACCTTAAATGAGGTACATACTCTGATTAGTTACAGAAAGAAAGCGATAAAGTACTTCTTTTACTGTGTTTCTTTATATTTCGTTATGTAAAATTGGTTATAGCTAACTAATACCTATAACGCAAAATACATAAATCAACATAAGTGTTTATGAATTTTTTATTGTGCGGTTGAATAATTTAAGAAATCTCCGATTACTGTTTGTTACATTAAGCAAATACAATAAATACGTGAACTTAGTTAGCACTTTTTAACCGTTTAAGGAAGAGTCTTCGATCTTTCATATTCAGTGAGGTACAGTGTATTTAAAAAGTTCGGCTCATGCAACTTTTTAACGGAATTCGTTCACCTTTTAGTAAGGTGACGAAACAATTATAATGGAATAAAACCGTTAAAATTGCATTTGTTTCCCAAATAAAATTTCACTACAATCAGGACTGTTCTATTCAAGAGGCAGAGGTCTCAAGGAGATCGCTGAAGGTGGCAAAAAGAGTTTAGTGTTAAAGATTATTTGCAACTAAGCCTTTAATTGAGGTGCTCAAGAAACCCCTAATGATAGCTGTAATTGATAAAACTCACAAGCTCTACAGTTTAATGGCCACATATTGATTGAGTTATGTTGGAAAGGCTCTTATCATCATCCTCCTGTAATCCATGATGAATTACTTTGGAGTTGGTTGTAAATAGTTTAGGCGAAGTTTGGTCTGAAGCCAAACTGAATGTCATCGTCAGGGAGGATATAGCCTGTAACCTACGTGATCAGTTATGGGCTTTGTGAAGTCACGCTTTATGACAACGATTGATAGTTGTGGTGTCTAATCTATGCTGTATAATAACAGCAAGTCCAATATTTATATCGATAAGGGAGGATGAAGTTCGCATTACAATCCCAATGACATAAGGCCTACAAGCTTAACACTTTTCATCATTAATTTTGTGAAAATCCTACATTGGAAATCGTTGATCGTGAATAAGGAGTCACTATGATACCCTTTTCGAATACACAGGAGATGTTAGAAATGTCGGACTTAGAGTGACCACTTACAAATCTAGGAGGTGAACATACTCGTTAAGGGCAGGATATGGATCAGAAATTTTTTGGGCAGAGGAGCATCACACGGTAAGGCGTTACTCCCCCTCCTTTGAAACTTCGTTATTACAGAACTGTTACTGTACCTGGATGGACCTGGATGTTGTGGTTTTCGGGAGGATGTATATGTGGATGAAGGTGCTTTTGGCGTGTTTGATAAACATACTAGCACTCTGAGTGAGGCCATACGTTCGTTTATTGACTCAACACCCGTATTTAGTGATGTTTTTTGTTTTGTAATACGGCGTTTTTTGCCGCTGGAGTTTGTGATCGTTGAGGTTTATACGCAGCGAAATTGTGAAAATCCACTAAATAAATGGTGAGATTTTAGCAAAGTTGTTTCGAAAATGTCATACGTTTTTTGATCACCATACCGCACCTTCTAACCGTATATTTGAGAAAATTGGGTCAGTTTAAACCAAGAGGAGGCCTGTCCGTATTTGTACAGCTCTGTCAATTGAAAACATTGCAGCAGTAAGTGAGCGTGCTCACAAGATTTCTTATACTTCTATTTGCCATCGTTCTCAGAAATTGAGACTTTCACGAAGCAGTTTTCAGCAAATTTTGATTAAAGATCTGCATTTGCGCTTTTAAAATTCAGTCGACACAACTGTTGAAGCCGGCAGACCATGTTAAATGAACCTTAAAGCAGCAACAAGTGAATGGTGATTTTTCAACGAAAATTACCTTCGCCGATGAGGTGCATTTCGAACTTGATGGCTATGTCAACAAACCGAATTGTCGAATTTTGATAGCTGTGAATCCAAGGGTGATCTTTCAACGTCCCATGCATCTACTACGAGCCAATGTTTGCCAATGCGGCAATGTGGTCATCGTCAACCGCGTTCGTTACTATGAGATGACAAACAACTTCTTCTGGCCTCACATTACTGTAATGAATCTCGATGACATATGGCTCAATAGGGCGACACAACCTGTCACACAGCGAACGACGCAATGAAATTGTTGAAGAGGAAACTTGAAGCGCGAGAATCATGTGATTTGACACCGTTTGATACTTTTGGGTTTTCTTTTTAAACAAAAGGTGTATCCTAATAACCCAAGAACAATACCTAAATTGAAAGATGAGATTCGACGCGCTTTTTATTAATTTGAGCCGGCGTTATATCAAAAAGTGGTCGAAAATTTTATCAAAAGAACCAACGAGTGCCATTAATCACGAGGCGGCCATTAATCGGATATTGTATTCCATACATAACCTCGTTGTCCACACTTTTTAGGCGGTCTCAATGGGACACCCTATATAAGGCACTCTCAAATCTTCATTTAGAGTGCAAATCAAGTTGTATTTTCCTTGACCTCATCCTTTTGTAAGACAAATATTCAAATGGGTTCGGCGTAATCTAAACCAAATCTAATGCGTGACCGAATCATTTCCACTCGAGCATTAGGCAGATTGCTCATCATTTCATGTTCATATTTCGCTCGCTTTGCTATACATTTGACACAAACATGTACTATTCACCGGATTGTATTTCTTGCGCACGGTATCTAATACCGCTGTCTGGAAATTACTTAGCAAGACTGCACAACACAATTCCAATCGCAGCAAGCGCTGCTGTTTAATAGGAGCAACCTTTGTTTTTGACGATACAGTATTAGACACGACTTCCCATGAATCCATGTAATTCGTGCTTGAAGCGGTTGGTCGTCTGTAACGATCGTGATATTTGAATCGTTTGGATGACATTAGGTGGAAGTACTCTCTCGCTCTCTCACTCTTTCTCTGTCTCTGGCTGTCACATCCCATGAAGAGATTTCGCCGCCTGCACTATTGTGCTCCATCCATCTCGATCCATCACATTCGTCCTCCAGTTTCGACGTCCTAATGCTCATAGATCTTGTTCGATGTCGTCACGCCAGCGTAGTCGGGGTCTTCCTCTACGACGCAGTCCGGCTGGTTGTTGGTGGAACACTATCTATCATCCGTTGTTGTAGAGATCTTGTAACGTAACAGAACCATCTCACTCGATTGGATTTGATTAAATCGATGATATCACTGCCTCCGAGGAGTTGCTTTATTTCGTGATTCATACGAATCCGATATTCGTTGTTCGCAAGCAGATTACCTTCCTTTCGAAGGTAGATAATAATCTACAATCGTTAGAGGTCATGGTTCAGTTCCCGCTTCCGAAAGTCAGCACAGGTCTTATGAGTGCTTTCTAAAGTACTGTCGAGGACGTTCAATTCTTAGAAACGCCAATAAAAATAACTCTATCCTATACTATGGCTTTACATTAAGAGAGTGAGTTTCAAATGCAGCCGAAATATTAGATGACATTCTTACTGAAGACCGAGACCACCATGTTAATATAATCGACGACTCAATTGGGGATTTAGCCTTAAAAATGTTATAGTTACAATACGACCCAAATGAAGGTACATTTCACTTCCGCGTCGATTTTTCCTTAAAATATTCGATCCGCTAGGATAGCTTACACCGATTAAAATTAAAATTAAAAAAATTATACAACAGTTGGGTGGGTTGTGTCCGTTTTGTCTTGACTGCGGGATGATACGCTCCAGAACAAAAAGAAAACGATTGGGAATTGATCCGAACTAGCAAGCACACCCCAATTACGCTAGTCGCGTCGTTTGTCGTTTCAAGTGACTCTTTTAATATGAAACCCTAGTCACCGTCAAAGTATCTGATATGTTTATTATCGTAGTCACTTCAAACGACAATCGGCGTATTTTATGTTTTTTCTAGTCACTTTAAAATTTCACACGACTCGAAATGACAGTTTTTAATTATTTTTTTCGTGTCAAGTCACTGATTGGCATAGCAACTAGCTATTTTTTTCATACAAATAGCAAATTTTTATAGTCACTTGAAACAACAATCGACTCGACTAGCGTAATCGGGGTGCAAAACTTTCGACTATGCTGTCTCGTTATCACCTTTTGAGAAGAGATTTAAACCTAACATTTTCACCAGAAAGGATTAGATTAGGGAAGCAGTTCTGAACCCTGGAGGTGTTGACTTTTTCACGGATGGTTCTTAATTGAACGGAATGGTATAGGTTGTGGGTTCTGTGATAAATTAAGCTTAAACCATTTTTGTTGTCTCCCCGACTATTGCTGCATATTTAAAACTGAATTAATTGTTATGGTATAACAGAGGCCATAGGGCTTAGGTATAATGTAATATCTGAAAGGGATATTTATACATCTTTATGGACAGCTATAATAGACTTCGATTAATGTGCTAAACATTTTTTACTTACATCGAAAGTAGCCCAGAATTGTCTTTCAAATATTATCAAGACGACAAAGCAGTTAACATCCACTTGAAGTGAGTGTCAGCGCATTTCTATATTATGGGAAATTTAAATGTATAGAATGTCATTTGCTACTGGCAAACTAACTTCAGGAGGAATTTGTGAGACAAACAAATTCCAGATGGGCGCATCATGTTTAATAACTTATAAGAACAATAATTTTCTGGCTTAGATGAAAATATACGCATCTGACGTATCAACCGACTGTTACATCATTCATATGTTGTGTCATGTTGTTAAATTATTTCCTCCGATTAATCTACAAGGCTTCGAAAGATATTGTTGATTTTCATTGAATGCAGATAGCGTTACTGTCCACGTCTACTAGGGTGACGAGAATTATCAAATTCATTGTTATGATAGTTTTGGTTCCCTTTCTTCATAGGAAACTGCGATTCACGTTTTGTTCGCCAGATGTCAGCCACTCTATTGCAAATTGCGAATAGTAAAATTTTATACCAAATGCTTAGGTATTCAAATCGATCTTCAAACACTGTATGTTATTTGATTTTATATAAAGGGTTTTTCAATAAGAGTGAGTCTATGTTGAATTGGATTGGAATAAAACGAGCTGTGTGTGAGTTTGTAACGATTTTTTTTAAGAACCGTGTGTGGCATTTTATATGGAATATAACATCATTCAAATGTCCGACGCGGCTTCTCACAGTGGCACGGATCCGAGTGGTCTAATTTTCAATAACTCTGCCGCATAGATCCGGCTGAATTTGAGCGATGGTATTGGTTATGTTGGCTTCAGAGGCATCGGTCGCATTCATGCAGAATGTCCATCAGTGCGTCTGCTGTGTGCCCGTTAACCAACGTCATTTTCAAAAAAGTACGGACCAATGACGCCGCCGGCCGGACGTGCTGCTCAATTGTGTAACTTGTCATGGTGATTTGGCATCAGTGACTGAAAAAAAAGATTATACAGATGCCACCAAAACAACATGGCCGCCTCAGGTTGCCAAC
This sequence comes from Nephrotoma appendiculata, assembly GCA_947310385.1. Taxonomy (NCBI): domain Eukaryota; kingdom Metazoa; phylum Arthropoda; class Insecta; order Diptera; family Tipulidae; genus Nephrotoma; species Nephrotoma appendiculata. Next base: position 363,656,378 of record OX371223.1, on the reverse strand, counting down.
ATCGACACGGTCTTATTGAAAAACCCTTTAGTTGTGGGTTCAAAGGTCATAGATTTTAAAATTATTTATCGTAGAATTTCACAATAAAGGAATCGAATTTCGAAGTATGGAATACTTAACAGTATACAATGTAGTATAAAATTTCGCAAGGTAATCAAATTGATTTACTGTAGTAATCATTCGCGTAATCATCAAAGCCTAACCAATTATCACTTAAATATGATTACGTTGGTTGCTCTGTGTTAATTATTTTCGAAGTGATAATTTAATTATTGTGTGAATTTTTTTTGTTAAGCAATCATCAGATTAGCATCCCAAATCCGAGTGCGATGATCACATTTATCGATCCTTGTGCCAAAGATAGAAGTTAAACTTACCGTCTATTCAGAAAATTAGACTATTTTTACTACTATTTACATAACCAACCCGCAGAGTTAATTTTTCATCAAAATTAATAATCGGTCTGATTGGACCTGCGGAATATTTCTTAATCGTTCACAATGAAATTCGTTTTGTTACATGGAATTTCGAGCTAAAACGAATTTTGGCTCAATCTCTGAAATGTGGATATTTTCTATTGAAAAGGGAAATTTTCTAGAGTGCGTCCAATAGATGTGAAATATAGCAATTTACAACAGAACTTAGCTATTTCTGTTGAAATTCGATTGTTTGAATGGAATTGGGAGTTTACAGCGAATTTTAATTTAAGTTATTGAATAAGGCAATATATGGCAGAATGGAATATTCAGTCTGTTAACCAGGACAGGGATTATTAAAAATATTTTCCGTTTCATTATCGACCAATGTAAAATCCGATTGTAGGTTGAAATTGAAAATTTAAATTTTATTTTCAACAAAGACCCCTTACTTGTGTTCTAGTTTTGGTTCGAGCGGGCCACTTGCACACACCATTTAAAATTTCAAGTATAGTCAAAATGTAATATAGTTCAAAGGTCGCTGCTACTAATCGTTGTTGTCATATAAGCAGAGGTCAGAGCATGAGGTACAAGTGCAATAAAATTAGCATCAAAGTTTCCTTGGAACGAAGACGGACGAACTCCTTCCAGAAATGGCACTCAGCTTCATTAATTCCATCTGCTGCCCCACTTAAACAAGAAATTCATCATTCTTTAAGGAAGCAACAGCGTCAACTGAATGATTTGTTGAATATTATCTAATAGATCTCCAGTTACCGAATTGTGTACCTTTGGTAAGTTCGATCTCGTATTATGATTTTTAATATGGCCAAGTGTACAATAACTTTTGACGATTGCATAAATCACTTTAAAACATTAAAACATCGTTAACTAATATTTACACTTTCACGCTGATCTTATCAGTATTGGGAGAAGTCTGTGTTTTATCGCACAGGTTTGGAGTGTTATCAGCTCTCCTCTTCTAATTAGATGATATAGGGGTAAGTGACGTTAGGCATAAACCATAAATTTCCGCCACGGTTTTGTATAAGTTTATACACCAGAAATTAGAGACACAAATTTTAATCAATTGACATCTATCGCAACATGATGTTGCCCCAGATCAACTAATCACGAAGAATTAAAAAATAGTTCTAGTTCGAGAACATAATTGCAGTGCATGCAAAATTAGTAACGGATTAGTATACAATGAGGTTAGTTTTAGTGGCAACTTTGAACGGGAGCACCTTCCGAAAAGTAACTGAAGTAAAATGTCTTGGAGTTGTATTTGATTTAAGATTAACACATTGAACTTCCATAATACAGTCATCAAAATTAAGGCGAATAAATCTATTATAGTTGCCAACCTATAATTAGCAAAATGTTTACTTGTAGAACTAATAAATTTTTTATAATTTTAATTGGCAGCTTCGGAATCCTCTATTGGTCGGTTTAAAAAATAGGAAAGTTTCAAACATCCTATTGTATATGCCGCAATTTATAAAAGCAACCGATCAAATACTCATCACGTTTGACGGCATTGTCCTATGAAAATTTAAAATGTTTAAAGAACACAAACTCGGGCTGGAATTGTTCTAGTTAGATTGAAGATGGCATATTTCCTATAACTTACTTAAAATGAATAAATTCTAACAATCCAAATTACACGTGATGATTTTCATATTCCGGAACTTACACCAAAATTCGTGACGATCGGTTAAGAAATAGGCGATGCAATTCGGGATCACCATATTCTAGAACTTCAACCAAAATGTCTATAGCTTAGTTCTATTTAGGGTCGTCCTTTTCCAGAACTTAAAAGTTCAAAGGCCATACGCGGTAACTAATCAAAACAGACACGAAGTATTAAACTAATTAGCCGAGTGAGTGCGATCGATACGACCAAATATCTAGTTTTAAGAAATACGGAGTGGGTTGGAGAAAACCAAGAGAAAAATAATTTAATTGCGGGAAGATATTAAAGCGGAAGACGGAAGGTTGATTATCACAATGCCATAATGTCGAAGCCAAAAGAGATTTAGTAAAACACTTATTTTGCCCGTTGTAATATTGGCACTTAAACGGCAAAGAATTCGGTTTTCAAAATTCCCTATTTCAGGAACTATGTGAAATTCTTAACCTCAATAAACGCACAGAGAGAAAAGACGTAAACGACATGAAATCTCGTGAAACAACCATCGTAACAGTTGAAACAAATTTAGGTGACTGAAAAAGTACAAGGATGCGGCCTTGTGGCTTCGGCCAACCTGTACAGTTAGTCCGCTTAACATCACATTCTACTCAAATCTTATACAGCGGCACTTGAGGTTTGAAAACTGTCACGGCAGCCTTTCCCTTGATGTTTAGATAAGTGGAGGATGTTGAAACGGTTGATTGCCCCTGTTTTGAATCTCATTGCAGATACCATTTTCTCCGCCATGTTACGTTTTATCCCTGTATGACTAGGTGTCATTTCAGAGTAAGTTCTCATTTAGTACACTGTGACTGTTTGTTTGTTCGTTCGTCAAGTCAGCAAAAATTATTTTACCAATATTCTGAATAAAAATTGACGAATGTTCGAATATCCACCTAAATTTTTTTTTTTATATGTGTGAATAAACGTCAACAAAAATCCAACAATTTTTTTGGATTTTATAATTGATGCGGGATCAAAAAATAAAAAGACAAAAAATGTAAACAAAGTCATGTTGGATCAAAATCTGATCCGGGATCAAGATTTTTGTGCCACAGAAAACGCTATTAATTTGAATTAAGTTGTAGTAAGGCATTGATGTGATGTAATTGACGCTTATTCAAGGTTAATGCATATCTATAGTGTACTCCAAATCTGACTTACTAATGAAATGTTTATCTTTAGGGCAAGTCGAAGTATCAATCCACTTCTGAATCAAAGCAGGCAAAGGGCAGCTCTTGATAGCTTCTCTATACATTTGCTTAAGGATAGAGCTTTATAGGGCGAGGACTAGGGTTTGCAAAAAATCGTGTTTCTTGTACAACCGGGGTTACGGTTTTTTTAATGTAAAACCCGGTTTTAAACGGTTAGCCGGGTTTTAGATTGAAAAAATTAAATCTATAATAAAATCGCCCTTATTGTGTAACTTTGCTAAAAAACGCCATTAAATAAATTTTTTTTCATAATTGTTTTGTTATTTCCAATTCAGACCTATTAAAATATAGTAAAAAAAAATTACTCTTTTTTCGAAAGAAAATAGTATTTTAGAAATACTAGAGCATCTACCGACTCATCACCAAGACGACTTCTAATTTTATTGCAAAAATTTCCCATTTCAGAAAAGGTTCTATCTGAGTCCGTTGAAGTTGATTTAACTGTAAGTAAGGCATTGAAAGCAATTCTAAGTGGTTAATTGTTTCACGTGTTGCGTCGAAAATATGACATTCTTTTTCAATGGCCATGTTAAGTTCATCATTAAGCGATATTTCAACATCATTATTCAATCTTTCCAATAACCGCTTGTCAAAATTAAGCATTTCCGTTTTTGACGAATATGGCAGAGAAACTCCTGGTTGAGTGATTTAGTTTTTTTATTTGGATCTTTGATCTACTTCGCCAAAGATACTAAATTAGTATTTCTACGTTCTAGCACCCTCTCTCTTTTAATGAGATGAATAAACTTTTGCTGATTTCCGTATATAGCTGATCAATTTTATTCAGCATGTATGTGATTATGGTTTCGGCCGTAATTATTGTAGAGTTTTTCGTCCCAAAGCTTCCACTGCTACTTGTACGGGTGACAATGCATCACAAAACAAATATCTTTAAGTATTATTTCAGAAATATTTTCGAGCATATTTAATTTTTGTAGATCATCTAGTGCTTTTTTTTACACTGACTGCTGTAAATGAGCTGTAAAAATCGTTGGACCATAAGTATAGTAAAGTATTCCAGCGATTTTTAGATCTAAGGTTAGTCCAATCTCAACTAATAAAGATGGTTCTAGTAATTTGTCATATAGACAAATCATCTAAACCAGATAATTAAACTAATTTTTTTGAAGGTCCGTCCCTACGTTTTCATTCAACTTTTGGTTGAGGTTATGCTGGCTCTTTAAATGACTTAACAAAGTCGATGTTGTGCCATCTTTGCATACCACATTTTTTTTTTACAAATATTGCAATTTGTTTCTTCATTTTGAACTTTTGTCAATGAATTTCCAATACAAATTATAAATTTGAGAATTAGTAGTTTGTCTTTTTGTGTAAAATTTATGTTAAATCGTTTCAAATGCAGTTTAAATAACTACCCGGTTATTTTTAGTAATAATGTTTTTATTAACTCAAGACTTTTAAAGCTTCAAACGAACACGAATATGTGTAATAATTTCCGCTCGAAAGCTTTTGTAAAATCAAACAAAGCTGCCTGATAATCGAAGAATGAAGGCAGGATAGATAACAAACCTTACACCAAACCTTACACTGACATAACAAAAAGTTTGCACGTTCCGTCTAACATAACGTTTGCTAATTCCGAAAATATCTTTCATGTTATTCATAATTGTGCGGATAACGACTTGGTGCTAGATAGCACTTATCTAAAACCCTAAGTTTCTGTTATTGGTTGGGAAGTCCTTTCATTGGTGAAAAACAACATCTCAACGGTGGTCTCGATGATCTAGCCTATTGGCTAATATTTAGTGAAGTTGGGGGGTTTAGATTTTTTCGAATCTAAACCCCTCAACCTCACTAGTGGAATCGGGCGGAATCATGAACATACTAAAAAGTGTTCCATCTGTTATTTTTTTTATTGAAAATGAAACTTGATTTATGAACCACGGTTCCTGTTACAGTTCAATGGCCTCAATTTCAGTTCGAATTTTATTCTTAAGATCTTGAAATGTTTGTGGATTATTGCTATACACTTTATTTTATAAGAAACCCCAAAGAAAATAATTTAACGGTGTCAAATAGCATGATCTTGGTGGCCAATTGACATCAGAATGTCTTGAAATGCAATGATCGAACTTGGTTGCCAATAAGTCGAGTGCTATACGATTTGTGTGACATGTGGCACCGTTTTGTTGAAACCAAAGATCATCTAAATCAATTCCATCCAATATAGACAACAACAATTCAGCTAACATGCCACGATAGCGCTCACTATTCACTGTTACTGCATCTTCACTATCATCTTTACTGTTTTACGAGTACAAACTGAACGATGGTGTTCATATGCGGCACGACCTGCAACTGATCCAATTTCATCAAAACGTTCTACAATTTTGCGGATTCCACTCTCTTTAGGACGTCCACGGTGACCAAAATCATCACGTAATTTACGAAATGTTTTTACAGAATGACCGTTTTCGTAATAAACTAAAGCGCGTTGATGTGTTGTAAACGAATAAATGACGAAAAATGGCATAGTTTTGACTTTTCATCTGTCAAAAAAATTTTCGGGCTGCCACAGTACAAACAATATTTTTTTGCGCTTAAAAAAACCAACAAATGGAACGCCCCGTATAAAGTTAAATTAATTTGAACTTTTATGGCTTGCTATTTGTATTTTTTGTGAAACCATGGTTAAAATTTTTGTTTCGCCGCAAATTACTAAGTGTGGACGTGTGCTGTGCATGCAAACGACACAAAAATGTTTTTTTTTTGTCAAATGAGCCAAATGCGTTCGGCACAAATTTTTGTAAATGTGGACCCACCTTAATATTTCCGTCGTGTTTCTAAATTCTAAACAACAGCACTGCCGATCCATATATTTTGACTTGTTTATAGAGAGATTAGGTGGCTCTCTTTAAGACCTAGAATTTTTTATTTTAATAACATCCGCAAATTTGATATCGTCCGAAATCTAGTTGATTGTATGAGATAGTTATTATAGTACGAGTGTCAGGAGAGGTAGAGAGAGGTTTTAATTGGTATTACCGTCAAAAGCTGATTTTCAAAATCTCGAAGATCAAAATCCCGCAAACTTTAACAACGGTTTTCTGTTTTAAAAAGGACCGATTTCTGATTTTCAAATTCTTAATTGATCAAAATTTTGTTAACATTTGTAATAAATTATGGTCAAACTTAGTTTTGTAGCAAGGGAGTGTTATTCCATTAAGGTTTTTGAATGTGCTTTTGGAATTTGATGATGATTTAAATGTACTATCTCTTAACTGACTACGGTATTACGGTCAAATTCGGTGCATGTATAGTGCAGGATCGATTTTTTGGTTGTATTACTCATATACAGCATAAAGGAACTTAGCCATACCTAGGATTAGATTGCGGAATTTGTACTAAATTTGAACAAGATTTTGGAATTTTGCCAAGCTGAGTGAAGTTTTATTATTTCCTCGCCAACATTATAGTTAAAACTGGTAATTAGCGCAGGGCGTCGAGATTAAAGCCTTTTTTTACCTGAAGCTCAACTAAAAAAAAAAGATGGTAGAGGCCATTTGTCTCTTGCGCAACGTGATAGTGAATATAGTTGTGTGGAATTTAGCAGTCTCTTAGCCGGTTTATTTTTTGATTTGGGACTCTTACGTGAGAGTGTTATGTATGTTTAGGAATATGGCCATTTTCTAACAAATTAAATTCAAATCCTAAACGATAAATTTTAAATGAAGTTCTGGAATATGCATGCCAGTTTAACTTATGGACATTTCTTAATTACTTTTGGTGAAATTTAGTGTCCAGGATGCGATTCGGAATTTTAACTGATCTTTGGACAAAGGTCTAAACAAACTAAGGTCAAACTTACATTTTAACATGTCTTTTGAATCTGATTGAAACTCGGTGTTTCTGAGCCGATTACGGATGAACTCGTTTTTAGGATGGGTTTAGTATTCTAACATACATTTTGGAGGAAGTTCTTGTCTCAGGCTATGCTGAATAAAACTCGACCTAGAATATGCAGTCTAACAAGAACATTTAATCAATTCTGGAATTTGACATGCAATGAAACTTCGTTAGTTATTAACCAACTACATATTATCAAATTCAGTTACAGGGATGGTATTAGTATCCCGAATTGTTTAAAAAGCCCTGAATTCTGATCATACTAAATGGGACTCGGCCATTTATAACCGTTTATTGTCATAAAAGTTTTGAACATGAAGTTTAAGCAAAATCCAAATTGCTTGTTGAAAGAATATTGTATTTTATTCAGTGGTGGACTAAGTTTTTCATGGGATATAGAGTGCTAATGAAAAGATCGGTGCAGCCGGCGCTTGTAGAGTCTATAATTGAAAAATAAATTTTTAATTTTATCTACTTGAGACTTGGGATTCAAATTTATTAAGGCTTATTTTTAAGGCTCTTACCGTCGCCTTCGCAGGGAATTTAACGTATTAATTTGCCCCAAGTTTAGCTTGCAGAAACCAGGATTAAGTGGTTTTGCAATATTAAACATGATGAAAGGTGTTTGTGAACCTTCCATTTGGCTATGCTTTCAAATTTTGCCGAATTACAAGTTTTAGTCCCGTGATACAGCTTCCCACCCTAGCCCTTTCTTGTTGCAGGTTGCTGATGGGAAGTCTCGTGTTTCGATCTTTTCTGACTATCAAGATTTGTCCTATGCTATAATCTTGACATTAAACCTGCTACTAAATAGTTCCATGTAAATCATACTAGGTCAACTGGGGCTTATTAATTGTAGAAATTGATGCCTGCTTATCTTCTCCTGACGTCATACTATCAATGACAATGGAGGATGATAGTGCAAATGTGGAGTTTTGGTAAACAAACTTGAGTATGGGATGTAGAGCTTTGAACAAAGTCTTATTTAGAAAACGGTCAAAAAAGGTACATAAATTTGAGGTCTTGTCACTCTGACGCGTTAAACAACAAAAGAGCAAACGTATGTGATTTCGTTGTTAACGCGTCAGAGTGACAAGACCTCAAATTTATGTAGCTTCTTTGACCGTTTTTCTAAATGAGACTGTGTGCAAAGCTCTACATCCCACACTCAAGTTTGTTTTCCAAAACTCCACATTTGCATTTTTTTCCTCCATGGTCTGGTCATTGATCGAGAACTACAACAAGAATTTCTCAGTTATTTCTCGTAAAAAATTTAGATTCTTGCTCAATGTAACAAGATAAGAGGTCAGACTTTATTCAGTTTTCAAAAATGGTTTACAAATTTTTCAATCCGAGTATGTTTCACAAAGGCGTGTCAAATATTTTTTGTCAACTTCCAATGTTTAAAATTTCTGGCGTTTCCAAGCCGGGCCAGTATGTGATTGTTTATCCACATACACATCAAAAGTTTATATTTTTAATTTTTTTAAGTATAGCATTATGTGAGTTACATAAAGTTTTGGAATTTTGTGACGTAATTGAAATTCGTATTAACAAAATTCCTAGTAGAAAAATTCAATGTCTGAAAGCGACAATTCTTTTACCAAATGGTTTTCATCGTCACCAATAAATGGTTCAAACCGACGACGACGGGGCATTTTCGAGGAGCTCGATTCCTTTGACGAACTGAATAGTATACGAGAGGAAAGCAGTGTTTGTGAACCGCCACTAAAACGAATTAAAAGTGATTTACTCGAGCCAGCAAACGACCAGCCGAGCAGTACAAACGATTTATCTATTCGGAAAGCATTTCATCGAAATCTAACCAGACATTCCCAATCGAAAACGTTATTTGCGAGAAAAAATTCAAAATCATTAAATGATCGTTTACGAAATATTAAATCACCATTTTACGATGGCCAAACTACTTACGGTGGTGCTGCCAATTATTCAAACAACAGTACACGAATTGGTATTCCAGTTAAATTGAGACACGCGTCCCCTTTATTAATCTCGTCTGCATCGAACACTTTAAAGCACCACCAATTTAATGAGGTAAACCAGAGAAGCGCTCCTCCGTTATCCGTAGCCCGCCATGCTCGAAGAATCCGTTTACATAGATTGAGGAGTCCTTATACTAGACCGGATAATTTGCAAATTGAGTCCGTATCACAATTACTTCGAACTGAGAGGTTGCAATTTCAAAATAAAACCGAGAAATTGCGACAATTAGCCATCACAAGTAAGAGCGCTTTGAATATACCTAGAAAGGTGATCGGATATAAAATTCAGAAAGATGACGACCTTCTAACACCCGTAAATCTGCCAAATATTCCTTTTCCCGTAATGAAATCGATTCCGCAGTTTGATGTTTTTAGACCGGCGCCTGTACGCCCTTCGAGCCATACTAAGCCGATGTTTAATTCCAGTAAACATCTCGATAAATTTTAACAAAGCATTTAATTAACGATAATAAACTAAAGTATGATACAACAGAAATAATTTTATGTTTTATGTTTTACTCTAACACATTTCCAATTTATAAATCACTGTTGCAAATTTTATCACGAACCCTTTTTCGAAATTTTGATCAACTTTTAGAATTACATAACACATTAAACTACTTAGGTTTGTAAACACCAGTAACTCACATGCACTTGTAAATCTACGTAAAATACTCGTTAATTATATTTTCTATTGTTTCGCTGTCGTCTCAACTCGATTAGAGAAATTTATCTACTGAAGATATAACACATTAGGTTTATTGTTTTCTTTAGTCAGTGCAAAGAAATTTGTCTTATAGTTTAACATTTTTGGATTAACATTTCCCAATGCTATACGGTAAAGTGAATGTGATTTTTATAAATGATCGCACACCCATAAATTATTAGATAACCGTTTTTGCTTGACCAAAAGATTTTGGTTATCTAATTTCAACACTACTGTTATCTAATTTTTGGAATTAGATTAGTTTTGCGGACAAAATTTATTGATTCGTGGGGGTGCAATTTAATAATTTATGTAATAAATAATTTCTCCAAAAAATTTTACCCCGTAAAGACGGCTTTTGGAGAGTTTTAATTACATACATGTTCCTTAGTTTGGCTAATGTATAGTAGGTGTCACTGGTATGTTCAAAAGTGAAAATCGTTAATTTTTTATATTTTTGTTGAACAGCTGTTATTTTAATATGCAAGATATAACTATCAATGAATTATTAATTAACATATAAATGTTATCGACTCAATAGAGTCGTCAACCTTGAAAATGATTCGGTAATTTTTGTGATTTATTTATGTGTTCTATATGTTCGTTGTAGGACAGTTATACATCGATTAAAATATGAACTGGACTATAATTATTTGCGATGTAAAGTGCGAATCGTTTTAAAAATTTTAGGTTGGGTCAAATTTTGGTACATTCATTACAAATAATAAATGTAGCTTAAAGGTTAATCGTGTTATCGTTTGGTGAATGACGGAAAGTACACGAATTAAATATGAACATCTTATCTCCCGCACCAAAGTTAAATCACAATCTACTGTCAGTTAGAATTCGACGATTCTGGTTTTGTTTAAGATTTAATCATGCTAGAAATGCTATTTTGGCAACCTCATCTCTTGTCTAACGGTAAAGTTTGTACATATCATGTATTTCGATATAATGTGAAATTTCTAACCGTCACACAAAAGTCTCATAAATTCCGATGCCTTGGTCAGGTTGTGGCATATTTGAATTCCAAATGCAATTTAGTACTTCTCCTGAATTGGACTATGTTAGAAATCTTCCAGTTTTTCAATAAAATGATTTAAGTTATAATTACTTAACCTAATGGGTCTAAACTCACTGTGCATACTCCAGGTCAGCCACATACGGCAACAGAAAACTTCTAATTCAACCCTATGAGCGACTTCTGGAAATACGTGAAAGTCGAGTAATTGAACTTTTATTCGTAATACTGAACTTTAAATTAAAGTGCAGTAATAAAGTGTTTTTTTTCCTTTATCTCCATTTAGGAGCATAGGGCGTCTACTAGACTAGACCATCGAACTCTATCTGGGGCTATTCTCTTTAGTTCCCCCATGTCTTCTCGAGATGTTTTGCTTCAGTTAGCACCGTTCTTTTCCAGGTCACTGCTGGCCTTCCAACTTTCCTCTTTCCTTGCGGATTCCATTCTAATGCCATACTGGTTATGTCATTTGGTGGCTTTCTCAGCGTGTGTCCTATCCATCTCCATTTCCGCTTCCTAATTTCCTTCTCAATGTCTATTTGGTTTGTTTGTCGCAGTAGTGCTTCATTTGTGATCTTGCTCGGCCAGTAGCATTTGATCAATCGCCTAAGGCATTTATTCACAAACACTTGGATCCTTTTTGTTATTTCCTGGGGATGTTTCCACGTTTCACAGCCATACAACAGTACTGATTTTACACAGGCATTGAACAATCGTATCTTGGTATTTCTTGGCAGGACGGATGCATTCTAGATCTTATGGAGGATGTTAAACGTGTTTCTCGCCTTGTTGATGCGTTGATTAATATCCACCTGTTCTTGATACAGTACAGCCAAGGTATATGAATTTTTCGACATCTTATATTGTATCTTCGATGATGCGAAGTGGTGTACTAATGCTTGTGTTCAGTCTCAGGGCCTTTGTCTTTCTTATGTTTATCTTGAGCCCGACATCTTGTGCTATTTCTGATAACTTGAGATAGTACACACCCTTGTCTAACTCCTCGTGTATTGTAGTATGTGCCACTCTGCTCTCTTTTGTGTTGAACTTTGTTTCCAGTATCCCGGTACATTTCTCGGATAAGTTCGGTTATTTTCCTCGGGATGCGCATTTCACAGAGTGCTTTCCAGATTGCGCTTCTATTGATGGAATCGAATGCGCGTTCAAAGTCGACGAAGAGCAGATATACTGGTGAGTTCCATTCGTTGGATTGTTCGATGATAATTCGGACTGTGTTGATGTGGTCTGTACAGCTTTTTCCTCGTCTGAACCCAGCTTGTTCGTTTCTTATGTATTGTTTCACAGTTGGTGAGATTCGTTCCAGGATGATCATTGCTAATACTTTCATTGTACTGTTGAGCAGGGAGATGCCTCGCCAGTTTTTGCATTATCTTAAGTCGCCTTTCTTTGGAATCGTTATAGTTAAGCCCTCTTTCCATTTTCGCGGAATTCTCCCAGTATTCCACACTTCTATTAATAGTGGTGTTAGTGCTCCTGCAGTTGCAAATGCGTCATCATTGAGTAAATCAGCTGGTATGTTGTCGATTCTAGCGGCTTTGGTATTTTTCAGCTTCATAATGGCACTTGTAACTTTCGGCTCCGTTGGTGGATGGGTGTTTCTGGCTTCGTTATAGTTGCCATCTGGAAGCTCCTCAATTGGTTCGCTATCTGTGCAGTTGTTCTCGAAGAACTCTTTCCATCTATTTAGTTGTTGGTCGTCTGTAGTTAGTGTCCATGTGAATCCTTTATTGGTGGTGCATTTGTAAATTGTGTGCCGTATTTTGATTGCCTAGTTGTATTTTAAGTTGGCGGCGTTCCTCGATTTTCTTCCACGTTTCATCTCTAATCCACGGTTTTCTTGTGTTGTCTTGGTAGCGCAGCTCACTTGTAGCAATTTTTACGTAGGCGTCTTCTATTCCTTCCCATTTTTGATCCATAGTGCTAGTTCTGTTATTCGTTAGATTGATTAGGAGCGTTTCATTGAAGATATATCTCGTGTCTGTATTTCTCAATCTATCTATGTTGAGTTTCCTCCGATTGGTCCTTGTAGTTTTCACAGCGGCTGGTTTGATTTTGTAGGTTGCTATTACTAGTTGATGGTTGCTGTGTACATCTGCTCCTCTCATTGCTCTAACATCTTGTAGGGAGGATAGAAACTTCTTATTTACCAGCACATTTTCAATTTGATTTCACGTTCTGCCATCTGGCGATGTCCAAGTGTATTTATGGATATTCTTGTGTGGGAATTGGCTGCCGCCTATGAATAGCTGATTTGTGACACAATAGTCGATGAGTCTATCTCCGTTGTTGTTCCTTGCAGAATCTAGTGCATGTTTACCCATGATTGTCGCGATGTCATTACGGTGTGTACTTGATATGGCGGCTTGTAGCTGCTCGTAGAATTCATCTTTGATTGTGTCATCTGCTTCTTCTGTGGGCGCATATAGCATTGTATGATTGTTGTATTTCTGATTTTTGACTGGAATCGTGCTGTTATTATTTTGCTACTTATTGGTTTCCATTCGAGTAGTAATTTCTTTCCTTAAGCCGTTGTTAGTATACCTACGCCTTGTTCGTGTGTATCTGCTCTGGCAGAGAACATCATATAGTTTTCTGCACTGGTTGTTATGTCTCCACTATCCTTCCATCGTACTTCGCTGAGGCCGAGAATTTCTATATTGTATCGCTTCATTTCCTTCTCCACTTGTGCTAACCTTGATGTTTCCGTTAGAGTTCTTATGTTCCAGTTTCCAATTTGTATCCGGGTACGATAGCCAATGGTCGATATTTGTGTTATTTGTCGATTTGAATTATTTCTTCTAGTGTTCGTTTCTGTACTCATTTGATTGAAAAGTGTGATAAAGTGCTTTTATTTCTTGTGAAATTACAAGAGATAATTGCAGACACTAACATCGAAGACATTAAAGGTCGGCTTGATATTTTGGAGGTTAGATATCAAACTTTTAATGAATATAAGATGATATATACGAAAAAGTGGATCAATAGCTCTACAAAGCACGGGCATTATTAACTACATCTAATAACAGTCAAGGTCAAGCAAGGTCGAGATAATGATAATGTCACACATGGTTTAAACACAACCTTGGAGCAGTTTATCGACCAGCAACGGACATTTTATGAAGGTTTGAATACATCACAACAAGTACGATTACCAAAAATTCCACCGTTTAATTCGACCGTCATAACAACAAAACTATCAGTGATGTGTACAAACTACAAATGTTGAAAGGGCTGCTATTGGGTGATGCTGCCTCTCTTATACAGCATATTATCATCCCTGAACACAATTATTTAGAAGCATGTGACAAATTTTGTAGTCGTTACAATAAAATGACTCCGATTGTGAGATCGCTCAGTCAAACATTTTTCGACTGAAAACGATGTGTGGTTCCAATGACTCGAACGAATCGAACGGCAAAGACGTAAGGCGCATTACTGAAATAGCTGACGAGGTGATACGTGGACTTTGCGTGATTGAAATTAGTCGATCAAATGGATTCATGTCGAAACTGTTTGAAAAAGGGTCACACAATGAGAATATGTTTCAGCAAAATATCATGCCTGATTTGCAATAAACGTCACCATACTCTGCTTCATCCAGGTGAAAGTGAAACACAATCAGAGAACAAATCTGCACCCTCGAGTCATGATGTGTCAATTAATGATTCTTACGGTAAAAAATCAATACTTGATTTTTCTAAAACTCAATCGACAAATAAAAATGTCTATCCTGCTAAACCGCACCACCTTCGTCCAATAAGCAACCAGATGTTCAAGTTTTACATACGCTGTATTCATCGCTGTATTAGATCACATACCAGGGTCGCAAGCTTCATTCGTAACCGAACATTGCGCTCAACGCCTAGGCCTTAAGGGAAGTCTAGTTTCTATGCCCGTATCATTGGTATAACATAACCAGTTTATTACCGACCAAACCCAATAAAATTAAATAAAGTCATTCCGGAATTACAATTAGCCGATCCGGAGTTTTACAAACCAAACAAAATAGACGTTTTGCTTGGAGCCAAGTTATTTTTTGATGTGTTAAACCAAAAAAAAAAAAAAACAAAACGTACTGTTGACGGCTTACCAACCATATACTCATCTAAGTTTGGGTGGTTAGTCGCATATAAACTTACATAAACTTACTTGTAAACGCCGAGCCAGCCATTCAAATGTTAAATGAGGATCCACACCAACTGTTGAGAAAATTCTGGGAAATCGGTGAAGTTTAATTTCAAGCAGAAGTGCCAGTCAACATATGCGAAGAATACTATAACCAAACGAAATCGAGAGATACTAGCGGCAAATTTATTGTGAGACTGCCGTTTAAGGAACCAAGGCCGATATTGGGCACATCATGCGAGGCTGCACCGAGGCTGAATATGTTACGCTAGGCCATATGAATTATTTACTATGAAATGAAATCCCAGTTCGAGATGATGACAAAATATTTTCTGCCACATCACGCTGTTTTCAAAACCAGTAGCATTGCTACCAAATTGAGGGTGGTCTTTGACCGTTCTTGAAAGATCAGCATGCAAACATCGCTCAATAATATTCTTCTGAAAGACCAACTAAACGCGATACTCAGTAAAAGTGTATGCCACCTTCGTAAATGGAAATTAAACTCACCAGAATTTACAAAATTGCCTCCAAAGTATATGATCCGCTAGGTTGGCTTGCACTAATAATAATATTATTTAAAATATTGCTATAGAAGATCGTAACTTAAAATTGAGTGGGATGCTTGTTTACCCGATGCCATAAGAAACGCGTGAGATGATCTGAAGCCGCTTACAGCTGTGTTATATATCTACTGTCAATGAGAAGGATGAATAAGCGTGAATATCGTGAAGCGGTACTTTTATGTAACTCAGTCAAATATTGCATTAAGTCCCTATAGCATACAACGACATACGGTTTTCGCTTGGACCGACTCGATGATAGTCTTACACTGGTTATCTGATTTTCCTCGGAGATGGAATCTTTGTAGCTAACCGAACATCCCTGATCCTTGAAATTATTCCGTGTAGAGATTCAAAATCGAAGGCATTAGCAAAATCACACATTTGGTGGCACTTACCATGTTGGCTATAGTCATAATAACGAACAAAATTGGCCAAAATCAACTAAGGAAAGAGAATTCTTTGATAACGTAACTTCAAAGGAAAGACACAAGTTGTTCTAGTTGTATCCGTTACCGGTGCCATAAACCTGAGCAGAAAATGGCTGATTTACCAGCAGAAAGGTATACACAAAGTCATGTATTTTCAAAAATCGGATTAGATTGCGCCGGACCACTTTATATTAATACGAGTAAACGAAGTAATTATCCTATCGAGAAGGCATATTAAGTCGCTGTCTTTGTCTGTCTAGCTGTTAAAGAGGTGCTTTTGGAAGTGGCCAGTAGTTTAGATACTGAGTAGTTCCTGGCTACACTTAAACGTTTTGTTGTCTGCAACAACTAAAATATCAATTTCTATTACAGAAAAGTATCAAATTCAATTTTAATCCTTTTTTTTTTAAAAGTGTAACCAATGTAAATCTTGTGTTTGAGGATATGAAAATATTGATAACTCAAATTGAAGCTCTTCTGACGCCTCTTTGTAAAATAAACGATGATCCAGCTGATTGGGAAATTCTCACTCCTGCACATTTTCTGATTGGAATGTCCTTGACTGCTATTCCAGCACCGGCTTTAGATGAAGTGAAAATAACCAAATTATCTAAATCTTACTGCTCTACAACAAAGAAATAAATGGAAAATGAAAACCGACGTATTTCCTAGTCCAGTCTGATCCAATGTTATCTAAAATGGAATTAAATTAAACTTTAGTATTATGTAAATGGGCCACATAAAATCCAATACTTATCTATTAATTAAATAAGTTCTCGAATAGATACTGTTAGTGCAACAAATACATCCTCTGTTGTTGAAAACGTAACTTACTTCTGCTTTCTGCTGCTCAATCCTTTAGTATTGCTGACCCAAATAGAAATACGCCCTTACTACGTCACCTTATTTGAGTTCGAAGTATTTCGCAGCACTTAAATATCTGAACACGCGTTTTGCTTCAACCCAATCACCCAATCTTTCTTATATCCAGGAATATCCTGTGTGGTGTTTGTTTACAGATTTTTACCTATTGCAATTCTCTAAATTTTTTGTGATTCAAAAAATTAAAAATTTGCTGCTTACAACATCCGGCACGTATTGCTGTTGTTGATACTTTGGCTTCTCTCTATTGAAGCTCCAGTAACACGTAATTATAAAGTAATATAATTCGCTCGTGGAGGGAAAGCGTCATCAATGGAAAACCTTTGCGCAAAATTATGAGCCACCGACTTTGATTAACATTTCGTAATATTTTCCTGTTCTTCCTGGAGGTAACTGAGTTAACTTCCATGCACCAAATAACCGGAAATATTTCATAACATTCGCGGATAAAGAGGTCAGCACAGAAAATCAAATTCAAGCGTATGGTTTATTAACGTATCCAAGGAAAATTCATCGATTCGAGGTTAAAATTGAGGAGTTAGTAATTTTAGGTTTAGAATTAAGAATTTAAAATTTAAATAGATAATCCGGTTCAAGCCAGAAACTTGTAAAACCGTGTTGAATTAACCAATGCCTTCTAAACTACTGGCCTTTTACTACTCTCAGTTTTCGCACATGATGTCAATTTAAGTCTAAACCGAGACTGCGCAATAATACTTTTAAGATATTTACACTAACAAAGCAACTAGAGAAAACAACAACAACGTCGACTTAGCGTGTCGTCATCATTTGGTGTAAGCGGCCAGTAGTTTAGAAGGCATTGAATTAACCTTAGTTCTGTTAATTTTCCAACCGTCAGAATACGCAATGGAATGAATAAAATGGTGGCCTGTGTATAAAATAAAATTTTTTTTCTAATAAAAAAAATTATTTCAACGCCTTTCTTGTTCGCTGTCAAAAATAAAACGAGGCTCCTCCAATTGAGTACACCAACCGAGTCTAAAACTACGGTTGTTACATAATCCAAATTGTAAGTTAAATCCTCATATCTCTGTCTCATCCAATGATATCACACGTCATGTGCTTGGTCCTCTTAAGAAATTCCAGATTTTTCGGTGCCTTCATCGTATACCCGACACTTACTTATATACGACACTTACTTTTGGCGTTCTGAGTCCCAACTTATAATTCCATTACCAAACATATACCCGGAGTCTGCGTTACAATAGCCACACAGATTCAAATTGATGCCACTTTCAATTCGAATTAGCCCAAATGCGCTGCCGATGGCTTCTCCAAGTGTCGACTTGCATTGCCAACAGCATGTTTGATAACTGGTTGCGTTGCGATATATTGACCTACCGAATATTTTAATGAATGGCGTAAACTTTTAGTAGCAGAAGCGCCAGGGTTATTTCAATCGGCCCAAACTCTTGTATATCAAGCATACTCGACTGCTGCCATCATCATATCCACGACCGGCTGACTCATATAAACGTTCTCGACGTTTCTGAATTGCCCGAATCGATGTAAACTTAACTGTCGATGTAAACTGTCATGTTCGCGTTGACGTCGGCCTTTTTATTAATGTCACTAATATCCACTGCAGTTATTGATTCTTTCAGAAGAAAAATCACGTCACGTGTAATCTTAATTTTGTTCGTCTCCGGTTTCCACAATCGATACGATTTTGAATAATTATCATATCCGACGAACACACACTAAATTGCTTTTGGGTTTATTCCATTTTTTCTTTGGAATGGACATAATCACCCCTGGACCCGAAAATCCGTAAATGATCGATTATCGCCTTTTTACTGCACAATAATTCATACGGTGATTTCCCAGACACTGCGTGTTCGTTCCCGTTCACTACAATACACGCACTGCCAAATCGACAGCCTCCGTCCAGAACTTGTTGATACATTGAGGACATGCCACAATTGTGCGATTGTCTCGTTCCACACAACCATTCTTTTTCGGCGTATACGGTATAGTTCGATGATGCTTAATCCCAATCTCATTGAAAAATATTTCCAATTCCGCATTGACGAACTCTGTTTTTCCCGTTGTCTGATCGACACAAACGCATCAAAATTTGTTCCATATTCCTTTGACTTCTCTTTACGAAGTTTATAACTTCTACGATGGTGCTTTCCGTAGGCACACGTTTTCCACGCAACATTCTCATCCACGAAATCGATTCTATTATTTTATAAAAAATTTTTCACGTGCGCGACGTTCTGATGGCTGAGTCGTTCATGCCATGCGTGGAATGAAATTTCCTTGATCGCCACATTTGCGATGGCTTCATCGACCTCCGATAATTCCTCAACTGTGAAGAGCAGTCAAAAACACAACAGCCTGCGATTGTCGTCCCGTCCATAGCTGTTCATTTGTTGTTCTGTTCCGATGAATAACCCTGTTTGCAATTGGAATTCTTTCTCGGAAAATTCACTTTGATCATTAACGAACGAGATTTATCTGAGAAGTTTCTAACCTCAACATGAAGATGGCAGCACTCGTCAACAAAAATGGAGGGAGTAGATGCGCAGTTGCTGTTTAACAATCGTTTGAGTGAGTCGATGTGAGCATTTTCGTGAAAATGGGAAAAATCAAGTATCGAGCTGTGATTAAATATTTATTTTTGAAAGGCAATACGCTTACGCAAATCAAAGACGAGTTGGACGCTGTGAACGGAGACTCTACACATTTACCATTGTGAAATTTTAGGTAGCGAAATTTAAACGTAGCCGTACCAGCTTTGGTGATGATGAAGAAACGGTACAAGACAACCGTCGAATTAAAGTTAGAGAGATAGAAGTCGTACGAGTATGGCCAAAGAACGTGTTTATCACATATTGAATCAAGATTTAGGTATATGAAGCTGTCCGTGTGCTCGAATACACATTTCCAACGCTCTGTTAGCGCAACTTGGCACAATAATTTAGAGTTTTGGCGCCGACTAATTACTGTTAATCATAATAACTTGGATACACTTGCTGTGTTTTTTTATTAGCGCCCGATAGCTGTATCCAGAGCAGCCAATTTTCTATGTGAAAACTTATATTTAGCGCGCTATTATTGCATTTAATTAATTTATTTAAATCTAAACTAAGATTTTTCATTCAACTTTTTAATTAAAAATCGATAAAAAAATATCTCGGCTCACTTATTTATCGGGAGCCGCTATCGGGAGCGCTATCCATTTCAATGGGAAATTTGAAAAGGCTTTTAATTTTGTAAACCCCTGAAACCATTAGAAACTAAATCTTACAATAAAAAATTAAAACGCAGCAAAATGAATTTTTGTTTATAACGTCATGTCAAAATAAATGTCAATTAATATATTTCAGGTGATAAATGTTTGTTTTATTGATGAATTTAGTTTTAATTTTTATAGTACAGCGACACCAGTGAATAATAGCTGCAGTTTCAATAGAAAATTGCCATTTGGCTCCGGATAGTGCTCCAATATTAAAACACAGCAACTATTACATTCCAGAATTGAAAAACTGTTCCTTCGGCTCGGACATTCATTGATTTATTTTATTCGATTGTCTTCAAAAAGAGAAAACTGTTACAGGAGTATACTATGCATCATTACTTTGTTACGACCCTATATGGTCATAACATTGGGTTCTTATAGATTTTATTTTAAAATTTTGAATCCCCGTATACTCTTTTGATTAATGCTGATGGCATTGCCATCTGTAGTGTGACATAGATGTTAAACTTCTTTGTGCAGTGTGCATGGGTTGCAATATTCTGTTCTATGTTTACTTAGAAGAGTAGAGTAATTTTGGAGCTCGAGACCAGTGTGCAACTGGTGTCAGTGCGTGTGTGCGACAAATAAGATATAGAGGAATCTTTTTTGTTGTATGTTTCTCGCTTTTATATATGAAATTGAGGCGCGGTGTGAAAGAGTGTGCAAGTGATGCGTACGAAAACAAAAATAAATATTCTTCTACAACTTTTGGTGCGAGAAAATTTTGTTTAGTCTTGATTTGGTTTTATTTAAAAAGAATTAAAATTAAAGTCAAGTAGGTATTTAAAAAAAAGACAGTCGAGTTTTTTGATGTTTTGTCATTGTGTGCCTTTGAGTAAAAAAGAGCATTTTTTTTTATTTTTATAGAACATTCCGAACGCATTCCGTTCGTGCTATACCAAAAGGTAGAATAAATATAATATTAGAACATCATCATTCTTCATTGTTTCAAACGTCGAACTCATTTTCGTGTTTTGATGTCTATCTTTTCATAAAAAGTGGAACGACACGTTTATTGTTTAACTATCTGTCAAAACTCAAAAAATCTAAGGTATCGTCAAAAAAGTAGTCCATATACATATTACATTACCCGCAGAATACTTTAAAGCCCCGTGACCGCTATTCTATTCCTTCTATTCTTTCTGCAGAATGAATAAAAGAAAACACGGGTGTAAATTCGCAACACAAATTTAATCGAGAATACTGGACTTACAAGTTTTTGGTGTAATCAGCATCAGAGTGATTATATCGAGGCGAAGTACCAAATTTTGACGGCCTATCGAGGCGAAATACGGTTAACGGCGGGCCAACGTTCAACATTTTTTACGGCAGTCAGAGGCTAAATATATTGTTACGGTGACACCTAGAATAGAATAGAATAAGTTAATTTCATTAATTGTTCAAATACATTTATAATTTATAAACAACATTTAGGCGTATTCTTTACTAACATATTTGCTGCGCATTTAGGATTATTCTAGAAACAAATATTTTGGTATATAAAGGCGCGCGTTGACGTGGAATGCTAAGTATTATTTTAAACGTGATACAGTGAAGGTTAAATAGAAAGATTATTAAAGTGATTATTAAAGCGATTATTAAAGTGATAATTAAAAAGTGTGTTATAATTGTAATAATTAATTGTGAATTTTGTGTTGTATAATAAATTGTGTTGTGTAAATAAAATTGTGTGAGTTAAAATTGAAGCAGTGTATTTATTCACAATCCAGTGATTCGAACCTTGATTAACAAGGCAAAATCATAACAATTGGTGACAGCGGTGGGATTGTGAATAATAAGGAAAATGATTCTCTACGGATTAAAGCTTGCGCAATTAAAGGAGCAACTGACACGGCGAGGTTTGACCAGTGAAGGCACAAAAGCTAGTTTGGTGGAGCGACTACGTGAGGCCATGGAGAAGGAAGGTTTAGATCCAGACGTGTATGATTTCGAGGAGGAAAAAACGGATGAGATCAGTATGGATAAGGAACAAAAGGACGTACACATGGTGGTCGAAACAACGCAAAACCCATCTGGAAGTTTCAATTTTTCGCAGTTGATGGCTGCTATGAATCAAATGATGGGACAACAGTTGGAGGGAATTAAACAATCGAACCAGGATATGAAACAACAGATGTTTCAAGTGGAGCAACAAGGAGTGGACATTAAACAGAAGATGGTACAAATGGAGCAACAAGGAGCGGACATTAAAAACCAAATAGAAGTTGGTCAAAAGAAAATGGACGAGAAGTTTCTGGAGTTATCTTCTACACTACACGGTAAAGTGGAAAAACTGCAAACAGAAGTACACGCAGAAATTCAAAATGTTAAAGGGACGGTTCAACAAAAATTTGAATCGGTTAAACAAGATTTTCAAACGGAAGTTAAACGTCTCGAGAAGGAGCTCCAAGATGTAAAAGTGAATGGAACGACACATCAAGTGATTCAAACGGTTAACGCAGTTAAGATAAAACCACCAACATTTGATGGAACAACATCCTTCAGTATTTTTAAGTTCCAATTCGAAACGGCGATTAAACAAAATCAGTGGACTGAAGAACAATGTGTTGCAGCATTAATTGTGGCTCTTAAAGGCGAAGCGGCAGAAACACTACAAATCATTCCCGAGCAGGAACGGAACGTTTACATGGGAATTATGAAGGCGTTAGATCGAAAATACGGAAGTGACCACAAACGAGAAATCTATCGCATGGAATTGAAGGGTCGATACCAAAAAGGAGGAGAATCGCTACAGGAATTTTCATCGGCAATTGAGCGGCTCGCGCATTTAGCCCATTCAAATATGTCGGCCGATTACATGGAGCGAATTAAAATAGATGCGTTTATTGACGGTATTCGAGATCCTGAGACGCGCAGAGCGGTGATGTTGTCACCTAAGGCAACTTTCACGGAAACCATCGCTTGTGCGTTAACAAACGAAACTGCGCAAACCATCATCAAACCAGCAATGAAAATTCATCGAGTGGAGATTGATTCCAGAATAGACACCGAGCGGGCTACGCCAAGGTTCAGATATGGAAGTAGCAGGATTAAATGCTGGGTATGTAATAGAATGGGTCACATCTCACGGGACTGTTGGGAAATTAAGAAGAAACGAGGAAGATCGCCATCTCCTATGAAGCGTACACCAAACGAACAGCAGAGGGAGGCCAGAAAGGAGGGTCAGACGACATTGGAGTCGTTAAAAAGAGACACCTTGAATGAGCAAAAGCTGACTCCCATAATCGATTGCCCCATAACGTCCATCCAAGTTTCGAGATTAGAAGGAGGCGGTGAGAGCTTGACAAAAGAAGCCGATATTGAACATCGGAAGGGAAGTGCACATAAAAATGCCGACGCGTTATCGAGAAGACCATGTCCCGTGGAAAGCAAGAATTGTGGGCATGTGGAGGTCAAGGAAAACATCGTCGATATTCGGCTTATGCAAGTGCTACCTGATGAGAAATGGACTGATGAAATGATCAAGAAGGAGCAATTACGGGATGCTGATTTGTCATTCATCATGGAACATGAGGAAAAGGAACACCGGCCCACATGGAGTGAGATAGCTGACAAAACTCCCATTGTAAAAGCATATTGGGCTCAATGGGATAGCCTCCACATAGAAAATGGTTGTTTAAAACGAAAGTGGGAAAGCACGGATGGTAAAGTAAAACAATTGTTGGTAGTGGTGCCAAAAGATCGGATAGCGGAAATCCTCAAGGAGTAGCATGGAGGAGCAAGTGGAGGTCACCTAGGGATTAATAAAACATTAGCCAAAATTCGACAACGTTTCTACTGGTCCGGATGTAGACAGTCAGTAGTAGAATGGTGTCGAAGATGTGACCAATGTGCGGCAGTAAAGGGACCAGCACGAAAAAGCCGTGGAACCATGAAACAATATAATGTCGGGGCACCATTTGAGAGAATTGCAATGGACGTGGCGGGGCCATTTCCGACCACCGAGAGCGGAAATAAATATGTGCTAGTAATAATGGATTATTTCAGCAAATGGCCGGAAGTGTACCCCATACCCAATCAGGAGGTACATGACACAACAGGAGTGACACCAGCTAAAACCATATTTGGGAACAATCTGCGATTACCGGGAGATTTAAAATTTGGGGCTGTTCCATCAGCAGCTCTATGCGGACAGGATTATGTCGACCGAATGAAAGAGGAACTCAATGAAATACATCAATTTGTACGGGAGAAAATTCGGATAACAAGTGATCGAATGAAAGCTCGATATGACATACGAGCAAACAATCAAGGCTTCGAGGAAGGGCAATTGGTATGGCTTCACAACCGCAACGGCAGAAGGGATTATCACCGAAGTTGCAACCAACATGGGAAGGCCCTTACACTGTCATTAAAAGGTTGAACGACGTGGTTTATCGCATACAGAAAGGACGGAAAGGTAAACCAAAGGTGGTGCATTTGGAGCGTTTGGCGCTCTACAGAGGAGGTGATCTGGATCCTGTTCGGGACGAACAGGCTTAGGTGGGGGGTAGTGTTACGGTGACACCTAGAATAGAATAGAATAAGTTAATTTCATTAATTGTTCAATTACATTTATAATTTATAAACAACATTTAGGCGTATTTCTATACTAACATATTTGCTGTGCATTTAGGATTATTCTAGAAACAAATATTTTGGTATATAAAGGCGCGCGTTGACGTGGAATGCTGAGTATTATTTTAAACGTGATACAGTGAAGGTTAAATAGAAAGATTATTAAAGTGATTATTAAAGCGATTATTAAAGTGATAATTAAAAAGTGTGTTATAATTGTAATAATTAATTGTGAATTTTGTGTTGTATAATAAATTGTGTTGTGTAAATAAAATTGTGTGAGTTCAAATTTGAAGCAGTGTATTTATTCACAATCCAGTGATTCGAACCTTGATTGACAAGGCAAAATCGTAACAATATTTACAGGCGGACGTGCCACGTTGGATTCGATTTATAACCCAAAGGCGGAAGACCCCCAACCTTACAAAGGGTTATTTTTTGATTTTTATTTTTCTACCTAAAATCTAAAATTCAATTTTTTTTTATTTTTCTGTTTTATTAACTTTTTATACCCCTTTCGAGTTTAGAAAAAAATGTTTTGCTTCAATTTAAGTTCACCCTACACAAATGTGTATGTAAATAATCACAGCTTGTAATGTCTTCCGTATTTAAACGGATCTTAGTTAAATCGGAATTCATATTGAAAAAAGCATAATAATTTGATAACAAATTAATTATACCGGGTGAGGTTTTTAAGTTGAAACTTTCAAATATCTCGGAAAATAAAATCTACGATAAAAATGACCAGAATCAAAATTAAATCATTCTGGAGGGGAAATACATTAGTGCTAAAATTAGGACCCCCGCTCCTGTTTGTAAGGGGGTGGGGGGCAACTTGGAAACTAAGATAGGAACCTCTATTTTTATTGCAGATTCGGATTCTTCGGCTAAAAGTACGTAGGATTTCCTTGAAACATTTTTTCCGATTCATGATAGATGGCGCTGTAATAGGCGATATTAAATTTTTTTCGATTTCTCCTACTGAGAACATTATGCATACGATTCTGCAATATGTTTGCATTAAAATTAACACATTTTCAATGTAAATACTTGAAAATAGTTTTAAACAAATTGTATTTCTTAAATTAAAAAAAAAACTACTTTTAGCGTAATTGATAATGATCATTTTTATCGTCGAGGGCTTATTTTCCGAGATATTTAACAGTTTCATCTTAAAAAACTCACCCGGTAAAACAGATTAATTATTTGTTTTTGATAACATATTAATTATTTTATCATTATTAGAGTTACTGTTATTTTTCGGACGAAAACAAAATTAAGTGGTATACACAAATGTGTATGCTGATCTTCAATTACCACCTAATTATATGTTAGACATCTTCGTTTGTCATAATCGAAATTTACATACACAATTGTGCGGGTGAGGAAAGGGATATTGTAATCGAGTGCCATAACTATTGTTTTGCACGCGTGTTGGATGCTTTGGTTTCGCCCTTAAAATTACTTGCTGTCTTCGTTTCTATTTTGGCAAGTTTTCTCTTCATCTTTTTTCTGTCGGACAAAATTCATTTTCTAATAAAAACTCGAACGGCGTTTAATTCTTTTCTGCATTCGGGTTTATTTTTTTTCCATTCATCGACTAATTCTGATCCGTTACATTCTCGTTTGTATTTTTGTTTCGTTTTCTTTATTATTTTTGTAATAAAATAAATTACTACATTTTCGATATGTTGAGAGGGGGATTCACATTTCGTGTCGGTGCCATATTTACAGGCTGGGATTGTTTCTCCCCTTCATCTCCAGCATATTGGTCTCTCCGTGGCATTCCGATAGTTTCGATCTGTCGAAGTGTGCATTGTGGGGGAATCGGTGGAGTGAAGAGAGGCTTGGTCTGCTGAAAAGACGTCCCTAGCCTATTATGCTGCTTCGTTGTGGTTGGGCATCGGTCTTCCGGGGTCAATGGGTCATTCTGAGGGAGGGGGGTTCTTCAGCAGACTGGCTACTTGTCACTTGGGGAGATGCGGTCGTCACTGGATGGATACACTCGGTTATTATTAAATTTATCTGACCTTCCTCAAATTTCGTCCAACGAATTCTGGGGTCTCTAATTTAATCTCAGTTTTTCTTTAATTGGCTTTTTAATTTTGATTCTGTACCACGGTGTAGGCCAGGAGCACGCATCAATCACCGTGAGTGAGACCCCTGCGTGCTTAATTAAATCTGCGGGTTTACTGCAAGCCATCCGTAACAGCTAAGAAAGATTTTCTTCAAATGAGGAGGCCATCAGCTTAGTAAACAACGATTTTGCAGAGAAAGATGCCGATTGCCGAGTACTGTTGATGGGTTGAAGAGATGCGACCATCGCTGGGAGACGTGTATCAACTTACAAGGAAACTATGTAGAGAAATGTTAGGTGTATGACTTAATTTTTACAGATTTTTTTCTTCGAGCTTAAAATTGCATTTAAAATAGAAATATTTTCACAGTATTAAATAGTATCGACAAGTTTCGCAAGGTTTCAGAACACCGAACGACCAGTCTACGTGAGTCACGTAGCCTCTCAGGATAGTAGAGTTTACGATGGCAACTGTTTATCAGTTTATTTAACACATTCGAAACGTCAATTGGTTCTATAAACGAATTCCAACAAGGAAAAAATGCTTTTATAGCATGGGAATAGATTTGTATAGTGTTGTGGGTGCCGACGTTTTGTCTTATGAAACGTGTAATTATTGGTACACACATTTTAGAAGTGGTGATTTCGATCTAAGTGAACAGCCACATCATGGGCATCTTCGAAAATTTGAAGATGCGGAATTGCAAGCTCTACTAGATGAAGACTCAACGCAAACGCAACAAGAGCTTGCAGCTCAGATGGAGACACCCAAACAGTTATTTTCAAGTATTTGCACCAAATGGGAAAAAATCGATAACTTAGAAGATGGCCACATGTATTGACCGAACACAGGTCCTTTCACTGCTTGCCCAGCAACAAAAAAACGGATTTCTTGTGAAGAATTGTGACGGGTGATGAAAAGCATATTTTTTACGAGGATCCCATATGTAAAAAGTCATAAAGAGGCGATAAACAGTTCAAAACGCTGGACGATGTGCTTTAATTCGTCAATGGCTTTACCGCGACGAAGCCTGCAAGTTTCTTTTGCGACGGTGTTTGTATGTTACCTGAGAGATGGCACGAGGTCATAAAAATGATGAACAATATTTCCAAGATTAAATTCGTCATTGTCTATTTTTTCATATACAGGAAACCCTCCAAGAACACGATTAAATCGTTTCTCGTTATACTTTTTCTTTGAAATCACGTTGTTCGAGACTACAAAAAACAAAATAAAAGAGAATAACGAAAATCGTTTTTTTTTAAACCGTGTAATTTGAGGGAATGGGTATCTGTGTTCTTCGAATACCGTGTAGAGGGTTACCTGTAAAATAAATTTGCTGAAAAATCTGTAAAAATTAAGTCATACACGTAATAAAAATAAATTTAAACTTTTAAACATCTCTCGTAAGTTGGTGGTTCGCACTCGCTGATTCCCATGATATCTTCCAGCTCAGAAAGGAATAAATCTTTGATGTATCTGATTTGTCTTCGATGGGCGCTTCAGCATTGACAATCGTGATATTGAATTTCTTTGTGTGGAGACTAACCGTGCATATCAGCATGTTGATCGAGCAAATTCTTTCTCGTTCTGATGGCTTAGCCCGCGTTATTATCAAGTAATTCAAGAGTAAATCATATAGTGAATTCTAAGACGGTCGGTTTGGTAAAAATATGATCACGGTATCTGTTAAGGTCATACAATTACCGTTCCCAAAGACCGAGCTCGACATATTCCTGATTTTAAATAAAACGATCGATTTTAAATAATTTTTCAAAAAAAAACAAATTTCCATTGTTCTTTTTTTAAACTTATAATTTTATAAATTCTTGATTCTATACAACTAAAATCTAAATTTTGTATTTAAAACTATGTACTTTCTTAAACCAAATAAATTTGTTCCTTAAAATTATTGTTTTATAAAATCAATTTAGTTAATTATCTTAATTATACACAAGTAACACATTCTTTTATTTATTCTTATATAATTTAATGTTGGGCGACTGTCCAACGTCTTGATTATAATACTTTTTAAGTCATTTAGATGTTTAGTGCTTAGTCAATTAAAAACTTTTCAATTGGAACAT
This sequence comes from Nephrotoma appendiculata, assembly GCA_947310385.1. Taxonomy (NCBI): domain Eukaryota; kingdom Metazoa; phylum Arthropoda; class Insecta; order Diptera; family Tipulidae; genus Nephrotoma; species Nephrotoma appendiculata. The sequence goes on along the minus strand of OX371223.1, from coordinate 363,627,425 downwards.
ATTTTAATAGTTGGTTCCCGATTTTACTAAATTCGATTGCTAATTTTTTCTGTAGTTGGGGCTGCATCGCCTTTAAAACTTCATGGCCATTCTCCTGCAGGAATAAGTTGGTGGCTTGAGCTATTTAATAATAAAAAAAAAGAGTTAATAAATTACACTTTAGATGTCGCACAATTTAAATATGCGCTCACTTAAAATACGATTATTGGCGAACACACGCGATATATGCAGCTTGACTTTCTTGATATTAAGCGCCAATTCTAAACTGTCTACGTGTAAATGAGTACCAGTTGGTTTTTGTGATGTTGAAACAACACCCCGGATATCAGCGTTAACACCTTCGAGTTGGCCACTAAAATCGCCTGATCCACTAGCCGGGATGATTAGGAGCACACCACTGCTTGTGTATTTCGCTTTGATATCTAATTTTGGTAGCGTAATTCGTGCTTCGAATGGTTGATCATTTTCACTTAATTTTAATTTTTTAACGGTAAAATTACTGGCACCGAATACTTCCATGTGCTTTAGCGTCACCCGGTAACCTTGTGGTCCATCTGTTAGTTGTAAAGACAACGAATCCATGACGAATGGTTCAACGGACGGCATCTGCAGATTTACAAAAAAATATTTTTTAGATTAAGAGGTGTATGTCTAGACGTGTAATCGTTTCTTAAGAAGGAGTTTGCATTGAACGTCCTTCAAGATTTATTATTAATAATATTATGTGCTTCGACTGCGTAGACCTTGAAACGTGCAAATGTTGTAGAATAAAATAAAGTTCAATGGTTCGTAGTTACCTTCTGTTTATCTAGTGTGCTGAATAATAAATTTAAATTTTGTAAATCAAAGTAGGTAACCGTACAGTTCAGGCGAAGTTGACTGTCTTTTGTTATTGTTTTATTAGTATTAAACTAGTTTACTGTTGGCGTTGTGTTGTTTGTTTCAGAATCTATAATATTGGACCCTATTCAATAATGATCTTCTATTCTGCTATTATGTCTATGGAAACTCGATGCGGTAATGCGATAATATGATTAAAATGTGAGTAATTGTGATTTTATTAAAGTGTAATAAACAAATTAATTTATGACCAGCTTACTCGCTAATTAGTAAGCCAACAAATTATGTCAAGTTAAGCATTATTTCATTTTTATTTGAAATTCTTCTGGTGCGATTATATATTCCGGCCACGCAGCTTGATTGGGAACACTTGTAAATAAATACTTGATTTGCATTCTCACATATTTTTTCACAGAAATTAAGGTTAAACGTTACCTAATTACAATTAAGTTATAGATGTGTGCTTAAAATAAACGAAAGACTAATTAGTCACGGGGCTTTTGCTAGAAATTGCAATAAAAATTAAGTAATACATAATAGGAAAACAATTTGTATCTGAGTGAAGTGATTGGTGTGCAATAAATTTTATAATTGCTTACATAGTTAAAATAATAATTTATTTAATAACCGGTAATAATAATTTATTTAATAATTATTTAAATATATTGTTTAAGGTTATCGCTATAAGGCGTGTATATGACTAAATGGCAAGTTCAAGATTTATACAGCTGGTTCTCACCTTGATACTGGACTTCGCAAGCAAAATTTTTATTTTTATTTTTATATGTAATTTAATTTATGTGTACAGCATAAATAGTGATATTTTATTATTCAATTAAATAATTGTTTGGCGGTCATTGTCATTCATGAACGATATAATTTGCTTCGCATTGGAAACGCACCGAGTGTGTGCAGATTAGGAATAGTTTGTGAATATATTGAATGAAATTATAATTAATAGTTTTCAACATTAAATATAGTTGTTTTAAATTTCTATCGATAGTTTTTTACCGGGGTTGAATCAGGTTTCTAATAATTCAGTTTAGCGATTCGTCTAGGCTAAATTATTCATGTTCTATATAAACGTTTATGGAACTTTGAATGTTAAAATAATAGCAATTATTCAGTTGTGTGACGTTAATTCTAGTTAAAACTATGGTCATATTAATTATGAATAGAGGTTTGAAATAAAGCCTTGTTGAAATAATACAACGTTCAGCGTGGTTGTTTCCACTATTTAGCTTTAAGTAATGTTCCATATTTCTTTATAAGTTTATCGTGAAAACTTAATTGTTAGTTCCAAAAATTGTCCATTATACTTAAATATTTCGGTGATGAATTTGATTATGGTCCAATGTGGTCTAGGATTTCTATATGGTTAAAAGAATCGGGGCATTTGTGACGTAAGTTATCCCCGGATTCTATCCGCGAAATTAAACAAAAATAGTCAGGCAACACTATCATAATTATATCTGTCTCACTCTTGTATGAAGTTAGCCCGCAACCTACCGAAATTAGGCTCTGACCAAATATTTACATGTAATTAATTTTTGACCCAAAATAATATTTTATTTTGTCATGTAAAAAGTATTATTAGTAACATATTTTGCGAATAGTGACGTTTGAGTCTCCGAAATCATACAGCTCTGATCCGACAAATTAATAATTTTTACATGTCCAACTATAATATTATTTTGCGTCCAAAACTTATTATATGTACATATTTTGCTCGAAGCCTAATTTCGGTAGGTTGCAACGGTACGATTTATAACAAAATTATCAACACAGAAAGAAATCGTAATTTTTCAATTAAAAAAAATCGGGGTTTAAATTAAAAAATAGCCACATTCAAATAAGAACCGCGTTAAAATAAAAGAAATCTCCTTTGGATAAATAAAAAAAAGATTTTTGATTTTTGAAAAAGATTTTTGAATAATTTTTGTTATAAAGAAAAAATGTCAAATTCAACAACAATTTTTTTTATTTCAAACAAGAAATAAAAGATCGGTCAAGATTGTTCGCCAATTGTAATTGTTTTTAATTAATATTAAATTTTCTGTGATTTAATTAATAATTTTCAATACAGGATATCCGGAACATTTTGAATAAGAAAGGAGAAGACATTTTATTTTACTATAATGATCATGGTGTCTTGACCGACAAACACCGATTCAAGCTGGTGAAAATAATAATGGAGACCATTCATTTCAACAAAAAAGATTTAGTCACACGATTTCCAGAATGATTCGGAACAAATAGTTCTACTATTTCAAATGGAGAAAATTGTAATCGTAATAATCGTTTATAATGAGGATCCTACAATTATTCATCAGTTTGGATTTGATGGTGATCACCTAGTCAAATATTGTGAGTCCACAAACTCTTTTCTGATATATCAAAGATATATTTTCTGCTTCGCTGGCACTGAAATTATGCTCGATCTCCTGACATATTCAAATTTACAACACATCTATACACTTGACAATATCATGCGACCTGTCGTTATTGGTTTCCAGGGTGTTCCAGGCTGTGGAAAATCCACATGGATTATAAACAATCACAAACTAGGCTTTGATCTTGTCTTATGTGCCACTAAGGTAGGTTTCGCTGATCTCAATTCTAAAGTCGCCACTCGTTGTATTAAGGAGAAGATGGATTTCAACAAAGTTGAGCTTAACTATAAAACGATTGCTTCATACCTAATTAATGGAACCCAATGTTATGGCTCGGTTTTTATTGATGAAAATATGATGATACATGCAGGTTTTATTGGACTGGTGGCCATGCTCAGTAAATGTTCAAAAATATATCTTCTTTGGGATAAACATCAAATTCCATTCATTGACATATTGCACCATGTTGATATTCAATTTTACGATGTTAATAAATTGATGTAATTGATGTTACATTAGCACTAAAAGAATATTATCCTGATATCAGTACCAAAAACCCTGTAGAGGTGTCAATGGGATTCTTCAAATTACCACCTGATATACTAATATCATCCCTGCCTGTAATTGATAATACATATTATCTAACTTTTACTAAAGCAAATAAGTGCTTATTAATGGACTAGCTTACCTTACTATCTTCTAGTAAAGTCTAACCTATTCATGAGGCACAAGAACTAACGTCACCAAATGTTATCTACGTCAGAATAAACACTCATCCGTTTAAACTATTCACTAGTGTACCACACGCAATAGTTGCAATATCGAGGCACACATGCTCATTTAAATATTTTGCACCTGTAACAGATGATTTACTCCATTCGTTAGTGATGAACTACCCTATATATATAATCGGCGAAAGTAATCTCAACCCAGGTATTCATAGTACAGAATACTTTGGGCAGAATTATATTATTTAGAGATGTGATCGCACTCCTTTAACGAGTACTAAGGAATCAGGCGTGGTGTATTGATAGCCGTACATTCAAATCTAGAGAGTTCTCCTGTTACATTAGTTCCATTCAAACTTGAGCAGATTTGTGCGAAGATAAAATAGGCAATCGATATCTATTTATATATATATAGTGTACATACCACCTCGGTCAAATTTGTCGACCGAGCCGTCGAAATCAACTGCTATGCCAGCTGCGTCGATGCGATTGATAAAGTCCTGAAAACATCTAATTCATCGAATCAAATTCTTATACTGGGACACTTTAACCTTACAAATATCAACTGGAAACATGACATGGAGTTTAACTGCATTCTTCCATGTAATATCAATACCGATGCAGAGTCCCTTTTCGTCGATGCCATACTTGGTTTTAACTACAACCAAATTAATATGATTGCTAATAACATCGATAAGTTTCTTGATCTGGTCTTCACCAATGACGAGGATGCTTTCAAAGTAACAAAATGAATCCATTTGCTGTAAACGGTATCAACCACAAACCTTTGGACATTGTTTTTGACTCAACGTACTGTCACCAGAAGAAATCAGAACACCTTCCAAGAATGAAATACAACTTCAAGAAAGCAAATTACGCCGGTTTTCAAAATTATTTAGAAGCAGCAAATTGGGATCTAATTTTAAATGTTGACAATGTGAACGAGAATGTAGATAAATTTTATAACTTCATTCACCAAGGCTTTGAACTCCATGTGCCTTTTTTCAATAAAGCACCGAAAATTCATCCTTCGTGGTTCGATGACCTGCTAACCAATTTAAAAAACCGAAAATGTAAAGCCTATACTAAAATGATGAAACCTCGATTGGAAACCGACAAGCTAGCGTTTTTAAAGCGCAGTGATGAATTTGATGTCTATTTCAATTTTAAGTACAGGTCTTACCTTGCAAGTATTGAAACAAAAATTAAATTAAATCCTAAAGAATTTTGAAAATACTTTCGATCCAAACGGGAAATTGAGGTGTATCCTTCCAATATGATTTATAATAATACCACCTCCTCGGACGCAAAAGTGATAGCAGACATGTTTGCAGCATTTTTCCAATCAGTCTATAGCCCTTGTGATAATATGGGATACACTGATCAAATAGACAACAAAAATACCTCTATTATTCCTCCTGTCATGATGGATGTGGGCCGGATGATATACCCGCCTTTATATTAAAAAGGTTTGCGAGTAGCTTCATAAATCCACTCTGCAAACTTTTTAACCAATCAATAACCACAGCCGTGTTTCCTGATATATGGAAAATTTCAAAAATAACACCTATCTTTAAATCGGGTAAGAGAGAGGATACCTCATGTTACAGAGGAATTCATCTTTATCAATTCCAAAATTATTTGAGCTGATTGTGTGCAATGCTTTTAAATCTACATTGATACGTCATATCTCTATCTACCAACGCGGGTCCATGCCTGGAAGATCCACATCTACCAATCTGGTCGAATTTACCTATAAAGTGAGATATAAATGAGATAGAAAATCATCATCAAGTAGATGTAGCGTATACAGATTTTAGCAAGGCCTTTGACTCTATTTACCACCTCAAAGCACTTCAAAGTCTGCGCGCACTCGGTTTTTCAACCGGATTTATTAATTGGTTCAAATCTTATCTAACAAACCAACTGCAATATGTTTTAATTGGGAATGAGAAATCTAACGTTATCAAAGCGACCTCCGGTGTTCCTCAAGGATCTCATATTGGATCCTGGATTTTTATTGTGTTCATCGATAGAATAGCCAAGTTAATTAAGCACTCAAATGTTCTAATATTTGCTGATAGCGTAAAATTTTTTCATACAATTAAACATGAGCATGATGTTAATAAACTGCAAGATGACCTCAACCGACTTAGTGAGTGGTGTGTCCAAAATTCGTTACACCTCAATATTAAGAAATGTAAAATTATGTCGTTTCATCGAAAAAAATATCCAATAACTACGGCATATAAAACAAATGGTGTGGAAGTTCCAAGAGTACGTGAGACTATTGATGTGGGAGTTCCATTTGTTGAAAACGTTAGTTTTAACCGGCATATAGATGAATAATTGCTAAAGCTAGCTCCATATTTGGCTTTGTTAAGCGGTGGACTGGGGAATTCACGGATATACATACTCTACGCACATTATATTACGCTTATGTAAGATCTCAAGTGGAGTATGCTGCAACGGTTTGGAGCTCCTTTTACGCTGTGCACATGAATAGAATCGAAAGCATACAAAAAAAATCCTTATTTTCCTGTTGAAAAAACTGGCTGGAATTATGATTATAATATGTATACCATTCTATGAAAATGTGGCTCGTTTATCTCGTTACTCTACAAGGTGCAAAGAATATAACATGTCTACAGGCTTTTATCGGAAATGTCCTTCTCGGCCACATCGATTCATTCTTCATACTGGAAAAAATATCCATAAATGTCCCAAGCAGGACTTTGCATAATCATCAATTTTTGGCGCTCGAACACCATCCAACCAACTATGGCGACAACAATCCCATTAATCGGTCAGCAAAATCATTCAATACCGTAGCTGATCAATTTGATTTTAATTTATCAAAAAACTGTTTTAAAAACAAGTTAAAATCGTATTTTTTAAATTTTTAATTAAGTCCTTTGACAGTTTCATATTTGAAGTACTAACTTTTAATTTAAATAATTGTTTTATTTTTATAATTCTTACTTATTTACAATCTAAGTGTGATTAGATTATTTTTTTATATTTTATTTTTAAAATTTTCTTTTTTTTTTAATATATTTTATATTTTACTTTCTTAAATTTGAAATCATAATTGCAATGTACTAAATCGATTTCCTTTTAAATTAAATAAATAAATAAATAATCTAAGCTTATTTTTCAAAACACTTGTCCCATATAGTTTTCCGAAATAGCTTGCTTCCCCACGGGAGGTCCCTTGTCGAGTTACGATTTTTTCAATAAGTAAAATTTAGTAATTTTAGTATTTTTTCGATAAGTAACCGTTTTACCTCCTTTACCATGCAGTTGCTTTGTTTTTAATCAGACCCTGGTATCAGACCCTGTTTTGTAGTCACTTTTTGTTCAAAAATTGCCTATTTCAAGTGTACCGCTAAATTTGTTGGTTTCAGCCAAAATGCTTCTATCAGTGCTGAATGGCTTACCTTCCAACTCCATTTAGTTTGATCAAAAGTTTTTTAATTTATACTTGCATTAAATAAATTAAATTTTTGGAAAAAAAAAATCTAACTTTGTAACTTTGTCTCATTATTGGGGGCTAAATTTTGGGGGACGGTCTCATTGTTGTGGGATGGTTTCTTGTATTCTAACCAAAACACCCCGAAGTACATTTTCGATATAGAAATCCTAGTAGAGATATAATTTAATTATATGTTGATTTATTGAGTGTTTCTTAATTGTCTCGGCCACTCTTTATCGAATTAAAAAACATAAATCTAGTTATTCATTGTGAGGTTCACTTTAAATCTACGAGTAAATAGATAATTACTATTATTTTAAAGCAAACATAACTCAGTTAAGATCTTGGTATCCCCAAAAGTGTTTTTCGGAGGTGTTTTGGCGAGAAAACAAGGCACTGTCTCTCAACATTAGGTGAAGTTTGGAGTATGGATACCCAAGTTATGCAGGATGTGGAGTTTCCTGAAAATTGGGTTTATCCAAACCCATGTAAGTTTAGTAGTTTTGACCAAATTAAATGGGCTTCCAAAATTTGGAAACTTCATGAACAGGCGAGGAAACGAGCCTGGGTAGAAGAGTTTTGGTTCAAACCAACAATTCAAGTGGGAACTTAAAAAAGATGTTGGTGTTGTATTTAGTCAATATTGAATGTTTATTTTTTATTATTATCGAATGGCTCTTTATTAAATCCGATTATCTAAACTCGTGTTCAATTACCGTTAATACACTTAGGGGTATATCCTCCATCCGGTCGTAAATTAAATATTTGCGATCAGAAATATGGTTACTAGATTTATTTTGCCATGCCAATTGATAATTTTTTTTTTTTAAATTTAAATTTGTTTTGCGATTGTAAAGTTGAAATACACGAAAAGACTGCTACGCATTTTCCGAGGTCGCAATCTTTTCATGTATTTCTACTTTAAAATCGCAAAATAAAATTTAAATTTAAAAAAGATGTATCAATTGGCATGGCAAAATGAATCTAGTAACCATATTTCTGATCGTAAATATTTAATTTGCGACCGGATGGAGGATATATCCCTTAAACTGTTATTGTTTTCATAATATTTGTCAAACGAATACACTTCCATGACATCGTTTTAGTCACTAAAATAAAAACTGTTTTGATACATCTTGATTCAGCCAAACTTAATTTTTACTTAAGAAACCCAACGAATTTTCGTTAAATTTTAGCTGTCAAGCTAATTTTGACGAGATCAATTGTTTCTTTTTTTTGACATTGCAAAAATAATAATTCTTAAGTATTAGCTGTCCGTTTAAAAACAGCTGTTTTTTATTGTTAAATGTTTTAGAGGCATTTCATATTTATTTTCAGTAATTTGACAATATTTTTAAACAAATCCAAACATATAAAACAGTTTGTATTGATAACACAAACACGAAATGATTTTACATGGCACTGGAAAAAGGAAATAAACTAAACAAAATTAAGTCTAATAGTATAAAAATAGAGTATATATTTTTAAGTTTTTTCTATTTTTGAGCGAAAAATAGCGCGCATTAATTTTTTCTTAAGTGACAGCTAAAATTTTTAAGTTAAGTTTTTATTCCTGACTGGTTCCCACTTATTTCTCGCTCGAAAATACGAAAAACTTAAAAATACGACTTGTTGTTTTTTTATGTACAGTAAAAGAAGATACAATTTTGTTGCGGGAGAAAGCCATTTTTATTTTTCTTAAGTTTTTTTGCTTACTACTTTATTTGTTAATTAAAATCATTTAAATATATTTTCAGATTCTACGATAATTTTTAATTATTTATGATAAAACAAACATAGCATTTTAGTGTATTTTGTTAAAAATTAAGTTTGTTAATGGTATGGTATTATAGTCGTGGTGTAAACGCCATTTTTATACTATAATTGTGTCATGTAAAATCATTTCGTGTATGTGTTATCAATAAAAACTGACTGGTTTATTTTAGTTGGATTTGTTTAAAAATATTGTCAAATTACTGAAAATAAATATGAAATGCCTCTTCAAGACATTTCACAATAGAAAACAGCTGTTTGTAAACGAACAGCTGTCACTTAAGAATTATTATTTTTGCGTGGCTGGAATGTCAAAAAAAAGAAAACAATTGATTTCGTTAAAATCCTTATTTTCTTTAAGTTTATAATTCTTGACTGGTTGAGGCTTAAGCTGCGGGCCAATAAAAATCGGATTTAGAATAGATTTTTCGATCAGTTTACCATAGAGTTTTTAAAAAATAAATGAATTTACCAAAAAATTTACTTAAAATTGACTTTTACCCGACTATTGGCTCGCCCCTAAATAATATTTTCCATAAAAATTACCAACTGTGCTATTTCATTGAACAAAACTGTATAAAAGAACTTGCCCCTATGACATTTTATAAAAGGATTTCAAATTCCGACAAAACAAATTCCGCATTATCTGCTCAATGCACACAAAAAAATTCGTTCGTACGTTACACAAAATTATGCAAAAAGTGTAACAATCTGGTCTATCGGCTATCCTAGCATTTCACAAGTAAAGATGTGAATCATTTTCAAAATACACCGTCAATGTCAACGACGCGTAGAGTTCACTTATATGGCCATACTATTATTTACATAAATTAAAACAAATTATTTTGAAGTAAATCCCAAGTACATGATGAATATGTTTGTTTAAAACAAAGTGTATTAAGCTCGCGTACCAGTGTGTAGTACACACTTCACATGTATGTAAATACTGAAGGTTGATGAGAAAAGTACATAAACAAATTAAATTGTATTTACCTAAATAAAATTAAATAAACAAAAGAAAATAAAATTTTTTTTACCTCAATCTCAGGAATGCCCTGTGCTAAATATGGTTTTAGGTGATGTATTGCTCCGGTAAGGCACGAAATTAATTTTGGATCTGACCTCTGGCATTGTTTAATGTATTCGGCTGCAAATAAACAACATAAAGTTATATGTTTAGTGTATAGCATTGATTGCGAATTAACATATCAGATAAATTTTATGATCAACTCGACACAAAGTATTTGCATATTTCGATTTCACGTGATTATTGTGAATCGTCGACCCTGACGATTCCTTAGCAATTTATTGATTTGTATTTCTTTTGTTGGTATTTTAAGAGCCGTAAGACGATTTCATAAAGTATTTATGTAAGCATAATATAAAATATGTACCTGTATGGAAAAGTACATACAATACATACAAATTGTGGTAAACATGACAATAATTTTTTTTTTAAATATGTCTATATGAAATCTGTCATCATCAACATCAACTCGTAAAAGTTATGTTTGATGTTGATTTCGACAGAAAAGTCAAATGAATTTATATTACCGGAAAATGAATAAAGAAAATTGCATCACGACATGTAATCATTAAAACGAGTATGTGGCGCATGGTTTATGTGAAATTCGTGACGTTTAGGTTTTGCAAATAGTTAAATATATATATATATGTAGATGTATATCGAAACCGCAGCCAGACATAATAAATTTGTAATGTGCACTCTAATTCCAGCAAACAACTGTTAAATATGTTTTTGTAAGCACTCTTATCTGCATATATGTAATTAGATTACGTTTATGATATGTCGCGTATGACACATTTACAAAATTGGTTTTGTTACTGTGTAGTGTATAGCACATTCTTTCGTGGAAATTTTAAATTATGCAAACCAGCACACATCAATGTTTATTGTCGGTGGACGCCTATATTGATGGATTTCTGAATGGTAAATATTTAATGTTTGCAGTTTCTGCGAACAAATACATATTGTAAGTGGATACAGCTACCGAAATACTTTGCAAAAATATGTGGTGGCCAGTTAAAAATTTTAGACAAATGTTTGTTGCAAACCTTTGTAATAAAGTTATGTTAAATTAATATTTACTCAATCATTTGCAGAATCTTGTAAATTTAACATATAATAAATATTTATGTTGGTTTGGCTGTTTGGTAAAATTCAGTTAGTAATTGTTAAGTTATGATTATGAGACTACAATTAATGTAATGTGTAATGTAATTTAAAAAAATGTTGGTGTTTTCTTTGAACCAATCGAAATTATGGTGAAAATGGAAAATGGAAAAACAAACCGGTCTGAATACGTCATAAATTCAATTAAACTAAAATGGGACATATATAGTGGTATTTCTTTTGCTGTATAAGATAGTAGATATTTGACAGCAGAAATAAGAGATTACGCTGCTCGCCGTGGCAGCAATATCACTAAAGAGAATTTAATTTGTTATCGGGTTTTTTTTTATTTTCTATCTCTTTTTCACTAAATACTTCTCAGCGGCGTAAAATATTAAAAGTGATTCTTAAAATGAAAAATTGATTGATCTCCATTGACTCGTTCCGCCATTTATAAACGAATTACGATGAAATTTGGATAGTGGTATTGATCAGGGATTTTAAAGTAAGTTTTGGGCAAAATTCTAGGATCTGTTCGTGCTAGACTAAACTTGGCCATTTCATAACCAATCCTTATGAAAAATGTTATCTGTACATTCTACACGATATAAATATATTTTAAACTGGAGAGAATCAGGCTATTTCTTAATTAATTATTGTAAAATTTGCATCGCATACAGAAACAAATCGGAAAAAATGTATGGATTAGAATTTTCACTATAATTTTTTGATTTTCTGCGGCCATATACATAAGTTATTTTCAGTTTTTGACCAATATCTCAAAAACTTCCACTAGTAACCAATACTTTCGTTTATAATAATTTAGTTTAAAGATTTTTTTTTTTTAAATTTTATGTGTTTTATTTCATGAGATATTCACCATATACACAGTCATAACCATGAATATGGGCATGGTGATTTTGTAATAAAAATTTCGTAAAACTAGATTAAATGTGAAAGATATCAGTTTTGAACTACATAATATTGGATTCCACTACCGTAAGTACATCAAAAGTTTCAATAGCTAAGGATGCTTTCCAACACATCCAAATCTTAGGTCTGAGCAAACAATCATCATCGTCAACCTGGAGCCTTACCACCGACTCCGCCAGCGTTCGTTCGTTTTTGCTTTTTTATTTTCGCTTTGTCTAGTAAAATCATACCATGAAAAACGCAACGCTATCGTGCACTGAACTTGTAATTTTTCTGTCAAGTATGTAGTGTTTGTGATTAAATTGTATCACTATAAAGATTTTATTTTCACTTCATGGATACAATCGCTCATTATTTTTTGGAAAACTCCAGTGAAGAAGAATTTGATCAGATAATTAGAGCTAATTCTTCTCTTAATCTTCCAGAAACAAAGCTAGTAAAAAACACATTTACATAATATATTTTACATTTTTCAGATAATTATTTCGAGTGTCAAAAAAAGCGTTTAAATATTTGTTGGAGGAAATATCGTCTTTACACAAAAACTATTTTCGGTCTTTTGTTCGCCATAAAATACTACGCGTTGAAAACATCGCTTGTAATCGAAAATAACCAATTACGAATACCAATTACACGAATTCGTAAATTTTTTATTGGTATTCTTACTCGGGCCCGAGGTCGTTCGTTTCTACTAGTAACCAAATTGTTAAAATTTATGCCTCTAAGTGAGCAAATTTTCGCTTTGCGTTTCTTGTGGTACAAAAAATGTTTAAATGCAGTAACTATACCAGATAGGTATCCGCTACCTCACATCCACGATTTATCAAGACATTTGGATGGATGTAAAATTATTTCTAAAATTGATCTTTACCGTGCTTATCACCAAATTCCAGTAGCAGAAGATCAATTCTGCGACAACAACTCCGTTTGGAATGTTTGATTTTGTCGAATGACTTTTGGTCTCAGAAAACCAGGTCAAACATTTCAACGGAACTAACTAAAGATTTAGACTTTCTTTTTGCTTATGTCGATGCAAGCAAAACACCTGAAGAACATGTCGGATACTTACCCATACTTTTTGAGTGATTATCTGATTATGGTATAAATATTCGCTTGGCTAAATGCGAGTTCGGTGTGACAAATCTAAATTTCTTAAGGCACGAGATTACCAGTAATGGAATTAAACCATCGAGTGACAGGCCACAACTCGTCAAATTGTGTGTGAGAAGAATTAAACGAAAATTAATGGCAATCTTTAGCATTCTTTTCCCCTGCAGAACAAAAATATTCCACTTTTGATCGTGAATTATTAGCAATCATGAAATTTATTGCCCAGTTCACAACGGATATTCGTCACGTGAGTGATGATTTCTCAGTTTTAACCGTTATTGGTTTTGACATCGAGAAATTAATTCAATCACGGGAACAAGATCCAGAACTAAAAGGATACTTAGACGGTTCGAAACCGCTTAATAAAAGATTGAAACTCAAGCAAGTCTCACCGGATAATAATTCGTGATCAATATGGTGTGAAACTTCAACCATTTCACCTCGACCTTGTATCTTAGAACCAATGAGACGTCATATTTTTGACGGTGTTCATAACTTAACACACCCAGGTGTTAGAACTACAAGAAAAAAGTAGCATCGAAATATTTTTGACCTTCAATGAACAAGGATAGTTCCTATTGGGCAAAAACTTGCGTTGATTGTCAAAAAGCCAACATTAGATGGCACACTCGATCGGAATTTCAAAGATTCGATTTACCCTCGGGACGGTTTGACAAAATTCACATCTATTTAGCACCATCAAACGGTATCATCTACATACTTCCTATTATCGATCGTTTCACTATAAGTGGACTGAAGCTATTCCTCTTCAGGATTCTACCACTCAAACTGTCGCGAAAGCTTTATCATCTAACTTCACTGCTATAAATGAAATGAATTCATAAAATTAGAACGACTCCGTATCATCCACAGCTAAAGGGATTATCGAGCGATTCCATCGCAATCTAGAAGAAGTCCTAATCGCTCGTGGTAACACAGTTAATTGGAATGAAGAACTTCCGCTTGTGTTATTGGGAGTTCGGACAGCATTTGTTTAAGATTTGATTTGTTCAGCGGGTGAGTTGGTCTACGGACAAACACTCAGAAGATTTTTCATTCCTTCAAGTTTTAATTCGCAATTAGATCCGACATCATACGTCAAGCAATTACGAAACTGTATGCAAAACAATATCTACATTCCTAAAGATTTGTTAAATTGTGAATATGTTTTTGTTCGAGACGACAAGGTGACAACAACCTTAACACCACCTTACGATGTTCTTTACAAAGTGGCCAAACGATTACGAAAACACTTTGTACAGATTTTACCTTAAAGGCAAAAAAATTTACCTTTAACAAAATTGAGAAATGTTCAATTTAAAATTTTTGCCTATAAGGCGATTCAAGATGGCCGACTTTCAACCAATCAGCGCGCATAATTTTTATGCCTTTAAGGCAAAATCTGTACATGTATCACCGCCTTAATTCGATTTCGATTGACTGTAGGCCGTTGAACGCTCAATTTTGATTGGAATAAAAATAATTTGACGTTTGCATTTTGAGAGAACGCTCATATACATTTGAGTGTACCTTATATCAGCCTCAACGTTTTTCAATGCATAAAAATCGAATATATTTTCAATTACGTGTTAAAATGGATCAATCAGATGATTTATTTGTTGATAACAGCGATGAAGAGTTTATAGAAAATGTCAAGAACAAAAATACACTTTTACCAGATTTGGATTTTATTAAATTTTTACAAATGCATCCTTGTTTAATGGACAAAAGCGAAACACCAATTATGAAGGCGAAAAAATAAGACCAATCTCGTTCGGCATTTCACATTTCATCAGCTGATGCTAGACATTTTATCAACTCTTTTCTCTTTTGCATACAGTAGTTCTATAAATATACCTATGTTTCCACCAACACCAACTTTGAACCCGGGGTCCACATTTGACATTTCGCCACTCTAAAATGTAAATTTCGTATGAATGAATGAAATACGTATAACCATTTTTTTATTTACACCAAAAATAGTGTTCACTCAAACAAGCTCACTCCACTCAAGAGAGTTCACTCAGAGTGAACACTAAGTTTTTATTCACTCTCCCTACTATCAAATTGCAAACGAGCAACTCTCAATTTATAAATAAAACATCCTCGTTAGAATAAAATCATAAATTTGTGTAAAATAAATTCTGGACTTGTAAGACATCGTGCTGTTAGAAACGTAACATCGTTTTATCAATGTTATCTACATTTATTAAAGACCTCGATAAAGCATAAAAACCAATTTAACAAAATTTGAAAATGTAGACAAGGTCAACTTCTTTAGGTGTTTCAAAAAATTCGATCGAGAAAACATCGGTTGGTCAAATTGGTTTCGTTAAAAATTCGTGAATGAATCGTCACGTGTGATTCTATCTGTGTTATTTGAAATACAGTGAAGAACGAAAATCAAAAATCAAATGTTAAGTTGATGATAAATAGTTAAATACTTAAGGGCCAACCATAAAATTATAAAATTAAAAAAAAGTAAATCTGTCGTAAAATTTTTGCGACACTAATTACTAGTCGTAACGAGTATACCGTAAATATTGATCAATATTGAATGACAGCTATTTATTGTTTGTTGATTTTTGTAGATCGCACAATACGCATATTTTAATTTTTTTTAAGTTTGGGCACAAAATTTCGCTCCAATAATTTTTATTAAGTGACAATTCATATTTAACGAAATTTCGTTAAATTTTTAATTTTAAGTACTTTTTTCATGGGCCAAAGCACGGAACGGCATTTATCGCGAACATAATTTTTTTAAAGTTACGTTTCTAATTTTTTTTAATTTGTGTATGGTTACCTCTTTATTCCAATTTAGGTGAAACTATAAAATTAATTTTCATATTTCCATAGAAAGTGATTTTTTTCTGGCAAATCTATAAAAGGCCGAAATCCAATATGACTTGAGTGCCTTTCGACTGATAGTTACGTAGGAATTGAAGAGATTTATGTTTGCTGACTCAAATGCCAGTCGAATGACACACAGGTTTTATTGGTCTTCGGTCATTTATAGATTTGATCCCTTCGATTCCTATGGAGATTTAAAATTGTATAATCTGAAAATTTAATTTCGCAGCTTTCACAAAATTTTTATATCAATATTGAAATTTGTATTTAATTTTTTGAAATAATTTGAACATACGATTTTTTTAACATAAGTAGGTAAATTGTCAAAATTAAATTGTCAACATTTCTAGACTAGAGCAATTTTTTTGCATACACTAACACCCGGAATATAGGCCTAAATATGTCTAATTTAATTCTAAGCTGGGATGACTTTGACATTTTAATAGGCTACATTGATGTTTTTAATTTTTCTGGGATGACCTACTAGGCTTTCTTTACAATGGAAGCTTGAGCAGTTAACCTTTTTTGAAGGCCTTGTTACGTTTGCATATCAGAGTGTGATCTTATTTGTCTTGCGTTTTATTTGTCCTAATTTAAAACGTAGAAAATTGAACCTACCGGATTTGTGATAAAAAGTGTCTTGTATGAAAAAAAGTCTTTGTTCCTGCGCTTAAATT
Organism: Nephrotoma appendiculata; assembly: GCA_947310385.1. Taxonomy (NCBI): domain Eukaryota; kingdom Metazoa; phylum Arthropoda; class Insecta; order Diptera; family Tipulidae; genus Nephrotoma; species Nephrotoma appendiculata. The sequence continues at coordinate 363,610,509 of OX371223.1, read as the reverse complement.
TAAGAAAATCAACAAGGTCAACCCTTGTTAAAAATGTTAATCTTCATTGCAAAAATTAAAAAAGCTATGGAGGGTGCCATGCAAATGCCCATCACATTTCGTATGGATCTCAGAATTTATGGAAAACGCGTTACTATGAAGTTTAATTCCGAATAGTCAATCCGCCTGGTCTGTCAAAACTCGTCATTTCCGGTAAAATTAAAAATATGATCTGAACTAATTTTGTTTGGAATTCAATTTAGAATCTTTCTATTTTAATCGTTTTTCATAAATGCTGCATACTTATAAAAATATTTACAAGAAACGAACAAGCTCCTATAGAACCTGCTACTTCCGGTGGACTGATCTCGGCCAAAAATAACTGTGATCTCCAAATTTATGGAAAAAGCGTAATTATTAAGTTTCATCCCGATCAATCAATCCGTATGGGCTGTACAAGGACCAAATTTTTATTGAAAACCCGTTTTTGATAAAAATCGTCATTTCTATTAAATTTTGGAAAACTGATTTAGAATTTGTTAGTTCATAGCAGTTTTTCTCGTAAACGTCATACTTTTCAAAATACATGCAAAAACCGAAGAAACACGTATTGAAGCTATCACTTCCGGTGTGGACCGATTTCGACCGAGTTCCAATTTGTGAAAAAATCTTAGGTATAAAGTTTCATCCCGATCTGGGCTGTACAGAGGCCGATTTAAAAAAAAACATTTTTTGTCGAAAATCATCATTTCCGCTTAAATTTTGGAAACCCAATTTTTTAATAATCGTTTTTCCCGTAGATTTGGAAAATACGAAGAAGCTCCTATGGATGCTGCCATTTCCGGTGTACCGATTTCGGCCAAAAATCACACTCAATTTATGGAAAAAGCTTAAATATGAAGTTTCACCCGAATCAGTCAATCAGTCTGGCTGTGGAGCGCCAACACATGAAAAATTTCAACGACCACCTCGAAATTGTTTTAAACAAAATTCCCCAACACGATGTAAAGATTGTATTTGGTGATTTCAACTCGCAAATCGGCAATGCAGACAGTATATTCATCGTGGCAGTTTCTCTACACCGTGATGGCTTTCATATAATCGGCTTGTAGCCAGCACAACCTAATGTAAACGAATCCACAAAGGCACATGGAAACCAAACGACGATGTTGTCAATCAAATCGACCATATCCGCGTGTCCACAGGTCATTTTTCTAGCATCAGAAATATTAAGACCAAACGCGGCGCCATCATCGATTGTGGCCATTTTATTCTGTCAAAGAATAGTGGAACATAATAAAATTGGTCATTAAAATTTCTTCAACGGCGAGTAAAAATACATCAAAACCTAGAAACACTTAGTTGGATGAGAATTGCCTAGCTTCAATTCAAGAAAAGTAACGTACAAGAAAACGGAACCTCTCTCAACCAACACGACAATCAAACAACGTGTCGCGAATGGACACAAACACCATCCTGATAGTGTGGCGAAATTATTTCTCGTTGCTCTTGCATCCAACAACATCATTGCATCCATCTGATATGAATGATATAAATCGGATCTTACGATGAAGTGCGAGGAGTCATATCTAAAATGAAGAATAATAAAGCACCTGGTGAGAATGACATCTGTAACGATTACCGCTTCCACCGCCTGTGCATTTTCTATTTATAAATTTTCTACAGGCATATCCAGAGGACCACATTGTGGAGTGTCTTGTCACATTTGAGCATTCGGATGTCGAAACGGATTCAGATTTTCGGCGGAAGCCCAAGGTAAACTCTCGAAGTCTTTCGAAATAACATCAGAAGTACGGCAAGAGGACCCAATAGCCCACATTCTGTTTATATTATATGGCTGTGTTTCTTGACGCTTGATCTGATCCGGCACAGTACATGTTTCGTGAAACAACACAAAGACACTTACTAAATTTCAAATCAAAATGTATGATCTGAAACATAATTTGGATAAAATTTGACCTGATCGGGATCAATGGGTGCCGGCCGATCAGCCTCCATATCAACGAAGCAAAAACCAAGTACACGATTATTGCGAGAAGGTAAACATGTGGAGAATTTTTAATAGGTGATACACAATACGAAAAGATGAATGAGTTTAAATACCTGGGATCGATATAGTAAATGTGCAAAACTTAGCCTCTGCAGATATAACATCACGGATTGCAGATCGTTACCGAGCATTCGGTGCTAACATTACCATTTTTAAGTCTCGAAAAATATCGCGCAAAACCAAATTAAATATCTATAAAGAGCTGATAAGACCACTATAGTCACTTTTGGTGACATGTTTGAGCGCATATTAGTGCATATAATGCTATGCCCTATTAAAGATGAAGAAATGTACAGGATGCGTCTGAATCTCGAGATTAGAAATGATCTAGAAAACTCTGATATAATTGGAACAATTAAATCAGCAAGACTGGGGTGCCTCGAACACATTCTATGCTCGAACCATAAAATCGAACCATAAAACACGCGCCATTGAGTCGGCACCAATAAAAACAGCGTCTCTGGGAGGCCCTTTATTCGGTGGATGGACGATGTAGAACAGCACCGTCAAACTTTTGGTTGTCATGTCTGGCGCGTCTTTGATGTCGGTCGAGTTATACGGGAGGGCATTGTTGGTGCTGCCTAATCTCTTAATGGGATGTAGCGCCAGCGAACAAGAAGAAGTTGTACCTAATTCTGGAATTTATACTGTAATTGGGTATGCTATGTTATATGAACCCTGGATGGATTCTTCAGTTTAAGACGAATTTCTGATATTGACATATTATGCTTAGCAAGGAAAGATAAAACTGTGCAAGTTTAATCAAAATGGGATTCGAAAATGTGCACAAATTTCCAAGCAATTTTGAACCAAATTCGGTTTTATTTGGAAACTGGATTCTAAAATAATTCGATAAACAACGATTTAAATTTTTTTTGGGGCACACCATAACCTAATTGAACAAGAACTTTGCGTAACAAATAAAGTTGATTCGACAACCTCATTTTATTCAAAAGGCATTAGACACAATAATATTTTCTAGTAGTCGCAGAATATATGTCCGCTTATCAACACTTCGCGATTTTAGCTCGACCTGCATTGGAACAACGAAGGTTTAAACAATTAAGTTGCCAACAGGTGATCGGCGACAATACTACGTTCGGAAAGATAATCATAAAGAAAAAGTTCGATAAGTAATGCCAAAAGCACATGAACAGAATTCTGTAAGCACCAAAATTAGAATACGCACGTTTATATGATGTGAAATATATGTATTCTGCTTTGCGATCAGAATTCTAACTCTTGTCTATATTTCTAAATTTTCTTCCTCGCAGTAGGCTGCAGAAAACAAATCTAAGACTCGCAACTATCTTCATACGATTTTTACTTTACTTTTATTTCTATACGTTAAAATTACCATTGATTATTCTGACGGCAGTGCAGCTGGCAGAAAATCTACTCATGTGTCCGCATTATTTGCCGGCAGTACTGCGACCAAAAATTCTGCTCAACTGATTTCAGCATAAATTTTGTGTCAAAACCGTTTATGAAGAACATGAAACATTACAAATTTTTGGTGATAATATTTCTTGAACACCACCGACATTGTAGTAGTAGGGCTATTCACATAAAATTTGCGGATAATCACCTTGAAGTAGGGCTGAATTATTTCTCTATTTATTTACACAATCTTCTATAGATTGAGCAATCTACAAGTTTGCAAACGTCGGACATCAATTTTAGGGTATTTCCCCCACTATCTTTTCTATCGTATACGAGTTGAACAACACAACCTAACTACAACAACTTACGTTTACACGATAAAACGTTCTTGACTGCCGGTTCATACGACGGATAAAAATGTCGGATTTTTCTATCCGATTTTTGTTTAATTTTTTTCAACTTTTTTGTATGAAAAGAGGCGTGTCTGTTGTATAATTTACGTAATGTAATTGGTTTAAACGATGGGATAGAAAAATCCGAGATTTTTATCCTTCGTATGAACTCGCTGTGATGTTACTGTAAAATAATTTTCATTTCGTATTGAACCCAAACATGTTTGTATAGCTTTTATGTTTGTGTTAGTAGGTTCCGATTCGTTCAACACAAAAAATTCGTGTTGAAAAATTACGCAAAATTTTAGTTTATAGGCAGGCGGAAAAGCAAAGAAGAAAATTTTGGTTGAATCACAACTCGTGTAAACTGGCGGAATCATTGGAATATGACATTCGTTATTCCTAGGGGCGGCATATTGTACCATCACTATTTTCGACTTTCGACTTAGTTTTTGTCTCAATTTTCGGGAATCAATTAAAATTCTATTTCGCGTAAACAATTATGTGTTTTATATCGCGATTCCAACTTTTTGATATAATTGTGAGCTTTCCCTCTTTTCTACATTTCGATAAACGTATCACGAAAAAATCGTGGATGAGCAATAGAGTCGATTAATCTAGTAGTCTTAGAAATCGTAGAAAACAAATAGAGTGACGTTTTACTCGAGCAAGCTGAGAACACGGGCCCTATACTTGAAATCGGTGGAAATTTCCTAAATCGGAACACAATTTGCTATGAAATTCTTTAGATAAGGCTTTGTGCCAAACTCAAGGTAAAAGCCAATTTTAAGTAAATTTTTCAGTAAATTCAATTATTTTTCAACAACTCTATGGCAAACTGATCAAAAAATCTGTCCTAAAACCGGTTTTTACCGAAGTAAACGATTTACCTTAAGTTTGGCACACAGCCAATTATACAATTTTTCGCCGGCTACTCTAATCATTTTTTTATATTTGTATGCAAGTTTTCTATTATTTATTTCCCTACTAAGCAAATAATTCCGTGTCGATTTACCCAGTCGGAATTTTTCGATTAGTAGGGGGGCAAAATTATATTTTGTAATTTAAAATAAGAAAATAAATTTAAAAAAATGATTAAAGTAGCCGGCGAAATTTTTTATAATTAATATAAAGAATTTCATAACAAATTGTATTCCGATTAAGGAAATTTCCGCCGATTTCAAGAATAGAGACCGTGCAACTACTTTCGAATGATCAAATTAACGTTGTGAAGATGTAGTTTTGAATCATAAGGTAGGGTAGTTTGAATATCTGGGAACGAGAAAAGTTCAGTTTCAGGATATAACACTCAGGGTTGTAGATGAATATCGAGCATTCGGTGACATTTAAATCTCTATGTCTTGCAATATTTCGCACCAGCTACAATAGAAGATGTTCAAATCGTAAGCCATAGTTTATTTAATTTCGAGCTCTGAATATTAACAGTAGCAAGCAGTCCTTACGATACTCAAGTATAAAAGGAACTGCAAACAGATTGAAATAAATTCAACATTTCATAAAACTATCTGGGGCGCTGCGATATTCCGGTGGATAGTTGTTGTTTAGTATTAGAAACTGTATATTCATTTGGTCGTAATTTCTGATGTACTATTGATGCGGGCTGAATTTTTTGGAGAATATTGTTGAAACGGCCAATTTATTCCATTAAATTTGACCCAAGCGAGAGGAACAATTCATTTTTAACAATATTTTTGTAGAACAGTTTTTAGCCTAATCTAGATTTAAACCTTATTATGGCATGGGCACGAGATTTCAGACTAAAGCCCCTCATTTGAAAATGAATATGGTTAAGATTAGTATGATCTTTTTCAAAAATTTGCTTTGAATTGACTTGAAATTGATTTTTTCCAGAATAATGTGTTATCGTATCATCACTTTGCTCCGTTCGGTTTATAACTTATTGCATTGAAAACTTTGCATCTGCTAAAAACTCTACTCAAGCTTTGCGTGAAAAATGATATCAAAGCACAAAATTTGCAACTTTTATTTTCCACCAAACATTTTTTTGAACATACTTTTTACTCTCAAAAAAGGTCAACCTTTGCAATCCAACATAACAAATTTTTTATATTTTATGTAAAATTTTAAACACGAAACCAACTAAACCACTAAAGCAAATGAATTATTTAACTTTGTGCAGTAATCATTGAAAGAAACCCGTCCAGTCTAAAACTACATGTATTACATATTCTCTTATTGCAATTTCACCAAAAGCATGTAAAAGAAATGATTAAGTAATTTTTTTTTTATAACCTTAAGCGCAAAATTTAAAAACACGTTTGAAATTATTTATCTCATCCCAAAAAATGTCTGATCGAAATTCTCACGATATATTTTATTAATATCGATCCGTAAATTTTGTATTTCGAGATCGTGATCAATAAAATTTCCGCAAATTAACATTATAGAATTTAGAAATTTTACTTACGTTGTTGGCCGGAAACCGTTACAATTACAATCAAAACTACACAAATATATTTCCACATTTTTCTATTTATTTTATTTTAATTTGCAATTTTCACTTTTATTTCGTTATATTGTATTGAATATTTTCACTTTTCTTCTCGTTTCAAATTGTAATTTTTAACACTTTTATTTTATTTTTGTATGAACAATTTACTTCCACTTTTCTTTACACAAATTCGTGGCAGTTAAGACAAATTTATAAATACATACGTTTTATGCTCGTATATTTTGGTAACTATACAAATCGCGATCTTAACTCGACGAATTTTTAAATATTTATGCTACTTTATCCGTGCTGTTGTTTCAATAAAAACTAAATTTTTTCCCAACAAAAGTTAATGAAAAATAATTCTGATTTGATGTGTGATCGTTTCGATGTGTTTGTGCGCTCGGTTTATGGAGGAAAAATTCCCCACCCCATATATCTTATAAGTTGTTTATAGTTTTGTTTGTTTTGTATAAAGACAACAAGCAAGTAGTTTTGCGGTTTTACGTTTCTGTTGTTAAGTTTTTATTTATTAATTCGAGTTTAATTCTAAGATTGTTATGATGGCATGTGTGGACGATATTTTTTCTTACTTCAGTGTCCAACTTTGACGTGGTTGCAACATGCCGTTAAGAGTTTACGTCATGTTGGGTAGCGTCACTTGATAATTGATTTATTGATAAGAAGTTTACATTTAACTTTTTGAACAAAGAGTTGTTTGATAAACGTCATTGCGTGGTTTATGTCACTTAACTCGTGAAACTCGTTTATCGGTGCCGGTTTAATTTTAGTTTATTATTGTCAGTTATTGCATGTAAGATTCCAGGTTATATTTCTTTGGATTTTTGTTATTCGGCTATGCACGTGTCCTTTAACATTTCTCGTCGTGAATTGAATAGTCTGCTATTTAGCACTTAGGTGACCAATAAACTTTTGGGACTAGTTGTTAATCGTTTTACTCTTATACCTATTGAAAAATAGCTCTTTTATAGAACTCTCTGATCCTTTATTTTCTCACTCGAAAACATTCATAAAATGAATGAAATTTGCCGAATAGGGACTACTACTTTTCTGATAGATTCAGGTTTCACTTTGCACGTTAGTTGTAAAATGTAATAACCATTCCGTACATTGGACACTCGAATTCGACGTATCACATAGAGTGGAAGTGTGACCGGTATATCCGTAAATTTTTTTAAACACAAAACATGTGTTGTTGAAGAGTTGGTGTGAAGTAGTTTTGATGGCATCCGAAATGAAAAATATCCTCCCACTCTCAGCAAATTTTAGTTTAGTAATATTTTTATGGTAAGCTCTTAACCAACCTTAACAAAATTAAAAGTACATACTAAATATTTGGGGAACCGATACCTTGTTAAAGTTAGCCGAAAGTTGCCAGCCGAAAGTGAAAAAATCGATAATGCAGATTGTGTCTTAACTAGTTCAGCGAAAACTTAAACAAATTGTATATTAAATTGAAGAATCCAGCCGAAAGTGACTAACCTACAAAATCAGCCAAAAGCATATATTATAATAAACAACAATTAAAATCTTTAGTTTAACCGATATTAATTTATTGTTTCATACATCAATTGTGAAATTGAGTTTTTCCCTTCTCTTGGCAATCGTTTATCATTCGAGATTTTGCCAGAAGGACACCAATGTGACTATGCCGATTCGATAGCCGTATTCTGAGTATAGGTTAGGGGTGGGTCTGATGAGGTTATAGGGGTGAAATTTTGATTTTCCTCATTTTTAAACGATAAAATCGTTCGTCATTCAAGATTTTGGCATAGAGACACCAATCTGACTATGCCGATTCGATAGCCCATGACCATATGTAGATTTTCATTATAAGTTAAGGGTGGGTCTGATGGGGTTGTAGGGGTGTAATTTTGATTTTCGCCATTTTTCATTGATAAAATCGTTCGTCATTCGAGATTTTGGCGTATAGAAACCAATCTGGCTATGCCAGGTCGTTAGTCCTGATCATAGGTAGATTCTGAGTTTAGGTTAGTTGTAGATCTGATGGGGTTATAGGGGTGAAATTTTGATTTTTCCCCTTTTTCATCGATAAAATCGTGCGGCGTTTGAGTTTTTGGCATATAGACACCAATCTTACTATGCCAATTCTATAGTCCATGACCATAGGTAGATTCTGAGTATATAGTTTTGGTGGGTCTGATGGGGTTGTAGGGTGAAATTTTGATTTTCGCCATTTTTCATTGATAAAATCGTTTGTCATTCGAAATTTTTGCATATATATACACCAATCTGACTACGCCGATTCGATAGCCCGTGACCGTAGGTAGCTATTCTGAAGATAGATTAGGCGTGGGTCTGATGGGGTTATAAGGGTGAAATTTTGATTTTTCCCATTATCATCGATTAAATCTTTCGTCATTCGGGAATTTGGCTCTTATGAATATGCCAAAACCACGAATAACCAACGTTTTTATCGACGGAAAAAGGGGAAAATAAAAATTTCACCCCTATAACCCCATCAGACTTATCCCTAACCTACAATCAAAATCTACCTAAGGTCATGGGCTATCGAATCGTCATAGTCAGATTGGTGTCTATATGCCAATATCTCGAATGACGAACGATTTCTGACGATTCTTGAGAATTTTCAATCATTTTTATGAATTTCTTTCAGCTGTATGAGGCAAATATGCCGTTTCATCCGTATAACTAAATCAGACCCACCCCTAACCTATACTCAGAATCTACCTATGGTAATGATGGTCATAAACGTGACTGCGTCGCATGGCTATTGTATAGATGCGTGTTATTGACGTTTTCTTTTAGAACATTGATGATAATAAATATCTACATAACCGTCCTTCGGCTGGGATAGCAAATACACTATCTGTATTACCATCGTTCGGCTGGAAACTTTCGGCTTACTTTAACAGTACAGAACCGAGAACAAAATGTGACTCGAAAATGTTTTTTTTGCATCTTTACCGACCACATCAATAATTCAATCGATAATTATGCAAATTCAAGGCCAACACAATTCAGTCTGATTAAAGTCATATCAAAATACTGTTTTCCAGAGATAACAATTTGAAATTCCATGTACCTTGCTAAAATTTGATTAGCTGTTGACCTAAACACCATTGACCAATGGAAAATTCAGAAGAACAAAATAATCTATACATGGATAACTATAAGGTGGTCGTGACTATGCCAGTTTCTGAACAGTCTCCCTTATACATTTTAGGCGAAATGTGTCATTTTATTTTGCTTTCTTTATTTTCCAATCATAATTTATCTTGAAACTGTAAATCATATCATCTCAGCATTGTGTCTGTGTTTACACACATAAATGTGTGCACCATACTTTGTGTGATATTTTCTCGATTTTGTCTTTGTTCTTCTCTATCCAAACTTCCGTAAGGTTGCAACCGACAGTTGGCGGCTTGTGTTTTGTCATAACAAGATGCAACGGTGAACCGTTTTGTTACTTATAGATATCTTACCCAAGTTAAGAACGGCTATGTTGCCGTTGTTGTATGCACCAAACAATTTAGCACACGTCCGTCCATTGAATCGTTTTTTAGGAGGCCAATAAATTTACATATTCTAGTTCGATTGAGCTAATTTGCCTTTCGTTCTTTTCGCTTCTACTTCACTTATACTATGATTTCACTACTATGCGTTTTCTTTTTGACTTCACTTTGTCTCGATCCTTTTCGTTGTTTCGTTTCAAATTATACTACAGCGTGGGCCACCTGTTAGTCCTTTTTAATTTGTAAATAAAACACACATTTTGGGATGAAAAGTCAACATTTTTTATTGATAAGGAAAAGTGGTTCTATGATACTGTTAAAGTTAGCCGAAAGTTTCCAGCCGAAAGATGGTATTGCAGATAGTGTTTTTGCCACCACCGCCGAAAGACGATATTACATTTATTAATTTTGTTTTCTCAACCGAAAATATTTTAAAATGTCGATAATTCAGATTGCATCGATAAAGAAGATTAACTTCAATATTCAAACCGAAAAATGCCAGCAATACAGATTTTAAAGTTACAAATGAATCAATAATTTTCTAAAAGAAAATGTCAACAACAGGCATCTATACAATAGCCATGAGACGCAGTCACGTTTAGCTGATGAATGGTTTGTATATCAAGATTTTGACAGATGAACTATTTGACTGTACCAAATGGATGAACCATGACATAGGGTTGGGTGGGTCTGATGGGGTTATAGGGGTGAAATTTTGATTTTCCCCTTTTTCATGGATAAAATCGTTGGTCGTTCGTGATTTTGGCATATAGACACCAATCTGACTATGCCGATTCGATAGCCCATAACCAAAGGTAGATTTTGATCATAGGTTAGGGGTGAGGGTGATCATAGGTTAGGGGTGAGGGGTAAAATTTTGATTTTCCCCATTTTTCATCGATAAAATCGTTCGTCATTTGTGATTTTACCATAAGTAAACTACACCAATCTGGCCAGGCTTAATCAATAGTCCATGACCATAGGTAGATTTTGATTATAGGTTAGGGGTGAATCTGGTAGGGGTATACACAGAAAAAAAATATTCTCTAATATACAAATTTGATATATTTTAAAACAAAATTTTTCTAATTTCTTTGATATTAATCAAATATTCTTAAATACAAATTTTTAATCTCTTCTTTAATCAAAATAAAACTTAAATTATAGGTTTGTAATGTTTTATATTAACATTGAAAATTTTGATAATAAGTGTAACTTGAAAGCTATAATTAAAACAATTCTTCTTCAAATGAAAATTAACTGATTTGCGTTAAACGAGTTTCGTGTAATCCAAACTCATTTAATAAAGTTTATCGCAAACATTAAAGTTTTTTAATATAAATTAAATTTTGAAGTTTAAACTAACTCTTCGTAAGGTTTAAAAAAAATATAAAATTTGATTTTAATACCAGACAAATTATCTCGGCTTAAACCATAATATGTTTGTGTTAACATTATATGATTCCGATTGTCAAATTATAAACGGTTATGGGTGCATTAGTGAGAATTTCAAATAATTCTATTAAAATAAAATATTTTAGAAATGTTTAATTGTTAGGTAAGTAGGTTTCTACAGTGGAAATACGTCCATAATATGTACATGAAAGCAACACTGTTGTTTGTTTTTTTATTAGTTTTCTAATATGAAGAAAAGTAAATTCTAATTATTTTACGACAAATCGAAAAATTATTAGACAGCTCAATTCAAAATTGGAGAGTTTGCATTAACCACATTTTATTTTGATGTAAAATTATTTTTTATTTTCTCTTTTTCTCATTCTGATCTGAGATTATGATTTTTTTTATTGGGAAACCCGCATTTTTGTTCATCATTCCGATCGTGTCTTGTCTTGCTTGTGCTAAATTTCGAGGAACAATTAGGTTTATTTTATTGTTTATAAAAAAAGATCTTAAACATTGGGGCGATAGTGAACATCATAAATTAATTACATATATAAGTGATAAAGTGTTTGTTATTTAAGTGTTAAAGAATATTCAAAATGAGTGATGATACCTTTATAACTATTCAAGATGGAAATGTCCCATTGGCGGAATTATTATATGAGAGGGGCCTTTTGCATTTATATCCTAAATTAATCGGTAATGTAAAAATATTAAGTGTAAAATAGTTTATTATACATATTAATCTAGAGATTACACTATTTTTATTTTTGTTTTAGATGGGGGCCTAGATATTCATTCTTTAACCGATATAACAGAATATGATTTGAACACATTATTTCCCGAATTCAAAGAATTAGGAACAAAAATTAAATTTCGTTCAAAAATTGTGGAGTGGAGAAAGGCGAATGTATACAAAAATAAACAAAAAACATATGGAAAACGTCACACTAATAAATTTGTTGTATTTTTAATAGGGCATTAATGAATTAGCATCTACCGTTAGCATCACGAGTAGTTTTAATCCATATATTGTAGATTGGTTGAAATCTACACAAAACTCATCGATTGGCTCCCCTACATCTTCAACTTCATTGTTCGTACCGCCCATGCTGAAACCAAATGTATTTCAATGAAGGTAATATTTCTAGCTTACCCTTTTAGTTTTAAACTAAGAATATTAATTAACGGAATATTATTTTTTTCTTCAGGTAATTGATAATATGTTCAAAATACCACATATCAGCGATTTATTGAATTCTCTGTGCATCGAATTCTACACGCTATCTTTTATGCAAAAAGATCACAGCACATTTGTTGGAGAAAAAAGCTGAAAATTTAAATTATATGGAATTTAAAATAATAGTAGATAAAATTGTGAAGTACTGCCCGCTTGAAAAACCAGATTTTTATTTTCAAGATGGTAAAATAAAAAAAGGGAAACTGTTTTATAAGTACCGAAACTACAAAACAAATTTGAGGCAAGTCGGTTTGTTAACGAACAAACACCCAAACAAGAAAGCAAAATTAGACGCATCTACTAACGAAACAGATGAACTAACCGAAGGATATAACTCTACAATAAATGAAATAACTGCTTAACATTAAATTTCATTTCTATTTACATAAGATTTAGATGAGAGCGTTGAAAGAGGCAAAGAGTGGCTAAAGTATCACTCAGAACCATGGGAATCAGTGGAACGATATTGGAAAATAACATCTGCAACTAGAATGCACTTCTTCCGCAACTCCATCGAGAAAAACGTAAAAGAATTTTTGAAAGAATGGCCACTTTTAAAATGTCCTCAAGCATATCATTTAGTAAGTTTTGTAAAAATTATGTAAAAATTATATTGAGGACGATTCTGAATTCTGAAATTATATATTATGTGTTTATTTCCCTACGTAATTGTCATACGAAGCAAAATATTACAACGTTTTGTGAATTTCATCGTTCTCAATATTAGCATATGTATATGGTTTTAATTATTACTCCCTTTTAGATTGACATTGATTTCGGTCATTTATATCCGGATAAATCCACAATTTTTTTTTAAAAGTGGACAAATGAATTTTTAACAAAGCTATACACTCACTTGATTCCGAAAGTAAAAGACAAGCTATTACAGGATGCTGGGAAAAAAGGTAATGAAATTATATTAAGGCTGCGGGCCAATAACCAGGTAAAAGTCAATTTTACGTAAATTTTTCGGTAAATTCATTTATTTTTCAAAAACTCTATGGCAAACTGATCAAAAAATCTGTTCTAAATCCGAGTTTTACCATAGTAAACGATTTACCCGACTATTGACCCGCAGCCTAAGTGAACGATTTCAAAATGATGAAATAAACTTGGAACACAAAAGTAAGTTTACTATTTTGAACATTGTAAATTTCTCTATATGCACATATCCATATATTTACGCAAAAATTGGTCTAGCGCTTGCTAGCTTTAGCATTTATGTCACCAATTATAGGTTTTGCACTCCAAATTCAACCTTTTACAAATCAGGATCACCAATCTGTGAAGGGTTCAAACGTCTAATTTAAAGTTCAATTTTATCACCTTCAACAATTTATTACACCAGACCGCCACCAGATATTGAGTCAAATGTTACTCCTGGGACCTTGTGGAGGGCAGATCAACCTTATACAGACGTTTGAACCCTTCACTGTTTGGAGCCAATTCCGCGTGACCTAATGATATAAAGATAATTTATTACACACCTATATAAGGTTGATCTGCCCTCCACAAGATCCCAGGAGTATCATGTGGCTCAATATCTGGTGGCGGTCTGGTGTAATAAATTGTTGAAGGTGACAAAATCGAACTTTAAATTAGACGTTTGAACCCTTCACCGTTTGAAGCCATTTCCGCGTAACCTGATACAAAGATAATTTATTACACACCTGTATAAGGTTGATCTGCCCTCTTCAAGGTTCAAAGAGTAACATTTGACTCAATATCTGGTGGCGGTCTGGTGTAATAAATTGTTGAAGGTGATAAAATCGAACTTTAAATTAGACGTTTGAACCCTTTACCATTTGGAGCCATTTCCGCGTAACCTGATACAAAGATAATTTATTACACACCTGTATAAGGTTGATCTGCCCTCTGCAAGGTCCAAGGAGTAACATTTGACTCAGTATCTGGTGGCGGTCTGGTGTAATAAATTGTTGAAGGTGATAAAATCGAACTTTAAATTAGACGTTTGAACCCTTTACCATTTGGAGCCAATTCCGTGTAACCTGATACAAAGATAATTTATTACACACCTGTATAAGGTTGATCTGCCCTCCACAATGCCTATTTGACTCAATTTCTGGTGGCGGTCTGTTGTAGTAATTTATTAATATTGGTTATATCGATGTTTTTGGCATAAATAATCGTTTGGGGTGAAATTTACCCTTAGTCAAGATTTAGGGTTGATCTTGTACCATTTAATCAATGTAATTAATTTGTAATAAATTCTGGTTCAAGAACCATCCCGATATCACAGCTACATCAAAAGTTACAATTTTGGCGGTGTAGGTTTAATTACAAGCTAAACCGACCACTCGTTCCTCGAAAACGGTAACTGTAATAAAATCGGGAGTTGTTGTAATAAATGTGTAACAAATTATAGTACAGGTTTCTTTGAGGTGGGTTAATTTGGTCGGTGCAGGTTTAGAGCACTCGTCCTCTACCTTCTACGACACTGCTATTATGTCAGTAGACGAATTTCAACCAAGAGCAGTGGAAAATCTTCAACGAGCAATGGACAACGTTACTAAATCCACAATTGACTGGAAAACCGCACTGAATGAGCTCAAATCAACCTATGTGACATTTACGCTCCGACATAAAAATAACACTATTCATATATACCTCAAAGGGGTGCAAGTGCCGCAGGCTGAATCGGCAAAATACCTTGGTCTGCATTTAAGTTCAAGGCTCAACTGGAAAAATCACGTGAGACAAAAAGACTGGTATACCAGACTATCTTCAAACCAATATGGATGTATGGTGCGCAGCTATAGGGTTGTACACATAAATCCAATAGAAACATTATACAACGAAGACAAAATATATTTCTTCGAATGGTCACCAACGCCTACCGATTTGTAACTAACAAGGAAATCCACAATGATTTAGAAAAACAATTGATAGACGACGTTATCCGCGAATGTGCTATAAAACATGAAAAGAGACTTCTTACCCACACCAACTTTGAGGCCGTACAACTAGTGGACAGGACAAACGAAGTAAGGCGTCTCAAACGAATTAAACCACATGAGCTAACCGTATGAAAATTATAAACCAAGGGAACTGGACACTGCGGTTCAGTAGACCCACACAAGTTTATGCTTATGTCATAAGTACTATTGTCAACCTTACCAATGAATTAATAATGTTTAAGATTATAGTCAATAAAGTTGTTAAAAATGAAGAAATTAACTTACAATTTAATAAGGTTGTTTGTTCAAGATGATTGTTGATCAGCTGGCTAATATTCGTAAATCATGAATGATAAACGAACGCAAGTTGTCTGAATATCATTGATAACTTTATATTAGGATATGTAACAAATATCCTTTATTGTTTTATGAACTGTACTCGTATACAGTAGTTGTTTTAACAACGTTAAATTTTAGTTACGAATATTAATAATTTATTTTAAATTAAGTTACTAATTTATTTATTACTATTAAAAATCACAATCACAATAAACTTTTAATTATCGGTTTTATGAAATGGTTAAATTATATAGCACTAGATTTTTTTTCACAAAGGTACTCCCTTTGTACTTATTTTTTTTTAAACGAACATCGTGGTTTTGGTATCTTTTTGCAAACGGTTCGATTGATGCCGAGGAATACATATCCCCGTTTACTTATTTTAAGACAATGCGACACAATGCGATATTTATAATTTTATGTAATTCTAATGTAAACGTTAACTCCACTTTTTTAACACTAATTTTGTTAAACGTTTTAAGTTTTTATTACGCCTCGGTTTATAAATGTATTCTACAAACAAGTTAACTAGATAAATTGGTATTTGTCTATAATAGATTTGTTATACTAAATCAGGGGTTTACAACAAATACCATACTTATCAGCTTAAAAGTGAAAGATGGAGAGTCGTAGTACGATGTTTACCGTCATCTACCGATCGTGAAGAGATCAAAGCGGCAATCGAGGACCATATGGTCATAAAATATAACCAACATTGTTAATGTTCATAAAAAGTCAACAATTAATAATGAGAAACTTATTAGACACTTCCCATTGTTTTATGTAGACCTGTTGCAGGGAGAAAACAATAAGGACGTCTGTGTGTGAACCACCGAAAAAGGTAATAGATATACCTCAGGGTACAAATTGCTAACAGTTAGGACATACGAATAACTTCTGCAATAGTCAAGCCAAATGTGTCAAATGTGCAGAGAGTTATCAAACAAAACAATGTCAAAAGCCGCGAAATGTCAAACCAACTTGTGCACTGTACGGAAAAATAGGTCATCCGGCTAGCTATAAGGGATGTATCAGAAAAAGCTAAAACCTGTGCCCAACGAGCCAACCATTAGTAATATAATGAAAATGCTCATAGAATTTCAGGCAGAAATGAGACAAAATTTCAGCCAGCTTACTAACAGGATGGATAAACTGGAAGATAATTCCAAGGAACCAAACAAACCGCTAAAACATAAAATGTAAATGACTGTAACGTTCCTACGTATAATTGCCTGGAATGCTAATAATTAATACAAGAGCTCAAGAACTAGAAGTATTTCTAAGAACCAATACATCGTGCTCGAGGAGGGACAGCAATCTTAATCAAACAAAATATCCTACATTTCTAAGAAGAAGAAATTAAAAAGCTAGTTATGCAAGCTAGCTATAAAGTAATAACGATTTACCATGGTGGTGCTGAACTAAGTTTAGGGGCGAAAGCCCACTAAGACATAATATCGTAAGAAATCAATATGTCAACATTTTTAATTAACTTGGACCAAGGATTATTATAGGAGGTGACTACAACGTAAAACATACTGCGTGAGGATCTCGACTCATAACACCAGGAAAAGGAAAAGAACTCCCAACCTACCTATTGGCCTATTCACTCTGAGTACATTAGTCATAAAAAAACCAAACTTAACCTTACTAATAAATTTACTGATTGGGAATTATTTAGAACTGGAAAACTGGAAAATCTAATTGAGTTAAAAGTTAGTCTTAAAACTAAACAAGCACTTGAATTACAAACTAAATATTTTATTAACTCCATGCGTGAAGCAGCTAAAGAGGCTACAGCCGTATTAGGTGAGAAAGTCGTACAAGAGTTCAACTACGACGTAACGAAAAAAAAGCAGAACTGTTTGCTCAACATCTGGCATCAGTATTTCAACCACACGACATACAATCTAGGATTGATCCTAAACCAGTCTATAGATCTCCATCAAATATCAGAAGTATCACCCCATTAGAAATTGCACAATGAATAGACATGAATTTGAATCCCAAAAAGTCACCTGAATTTGATGACATTTCGACAAGGATGTTTAAGGAGCTAGCAAAGAGAGCAGTCACTATGATTACATATATGTATGTTGCTTTCGACTTACATATATGCCTGAATGTTTCAAGGTTGCACAAAAAACATGATAAAAAAAACCAGACAAATCAGCCGAGCAATTGGGATCATACATACCGATCTCTTTGTTACCTACTATTTCAAAGGTGTTTAACTTGAAGAGAAGAAATATTGCCCTGCCGTATTTCTAGATGTATCACAGGCTTTCGATAGAGTGTGGCATGAGGGTCTTATCTACAAGATAAGTAAATTAGTGCCAGAAAATTACTGCCAATTGCTTTAGAGTATCATCATAGCCATAGCAGGGGGGCTCAGGGTAGTGTATTAGGTAAGAAATCAGTACATGTAATATACACGTTGCGGCACAAAAATAGCGACATCCATAAATTTCACAATGGAGTACTAATTTCCCAAGCTGAATCTGCTAAATATCTCGGACTGCATTCAAGATATCACGTTAGTCAAAAAGCAGAGCAAATGAAAATAAAAAAAAACGTGAGATGTACTGGCTAATAGGAAGACATTCTAAGCTTAGCCTGTACTGTAATCGCCTGATCAACGTTGTCAAAACAAATTTCTACGAGCAATAACGAATGCTTATACCGCTATGTAACCAACGAGGAATTACACAAAGACCTAAATGTTAAATGGATTGATGAAGTGATCCAGGAATTTGCCTGACATAGCAGAGCAGAATATTGATTGCTTGTAAGCCCACACTCGCTCCACTTATTAGTTTCAAATAAGTGCGTTATCATCATTAGTAATAAATTATCATGTAATAATTGCACATTGAATTGCTTCCGCATCCACCAGTGATGATTACTTGTTTGCAGACCTCAAAAAAAGCTCCAGCGAAAGAGTTTTGGTTCCAATAAAGAAGGAATTGCCGAAATTGAAGCTTATTTTGAAGTTCAAAGATAAATCGTTCAAAGTAAAGGAATTTTTTTCCCATTTTTTTTGTCGGACGGGAAACTTTTCAGGCGATGTGTTATATACCTCCATAGCGTCTATACGTAGCAACGTACCACCAAAATCCGATTTTTTTACATAAAAATATAGGGAAATATGAGGCGTAAATGCGACTCTCCAAACATGTGCCTATAAGGAAGGTTAACGCATGTATGTACGTACATGCCATAGGCGAATTTCTTGCAATCCATCGTAATTGTGAGTAATTTGGATTCTAATGGTTTAATTTAATGTAAAAATAGGTTTAACAAGTTTATATGCTTTATATTTAAAATGGTTACCTGTTTTAAAAAGTAAGACCTGTTAAAAGTAGCTGTTGGTCTGCTTGAACACTCTATTCTTTTTTTTCTATTCAATTGTCGCGCTTTATCGTAATGGTGCATAAGCCTTGAGCGGTCAACATTGGAGTGCTTATTTTAATATCATAAATTAGCTCGAAATTTACATTACGACTTCTCGTACTCAGAAATCGTCCCTCGTAAAATTTTTTGCAGTTTTCCGAGAAATTGTAATTTTACGCACTGCCTTTAAAAAATATTAGGAATTTCGTTTTTATTTAGGGACATATATTTGGTGATTTTTCTGTGTATCTGCGAGCGTGTTCCTGCTGGGCTAGGAGCCAAAATAATTAGCCGCACATAAACCAGGAAAAAAAAATTGTTTAATTTTATCTGTAGGTATCGAGCGTAGAATGTATCCCAACAAGAGCAATTTTTAATGGAAAGTCACTAAATTTTGGATGGCTTTGTGCTCGTATAATAAATAAAACGTATTTTTCCGTTACTCGCATTGTTTCGTTGCTTCTTGTTTGTTTACATTTGTAAAAATGTTTGTTTATCAAGAATTGTGGTAAACAACATGGGTGGCGGTTTGAAAATGAGCCACGTTTTATGTTGTTTAACAGTTGCACGTGGAAAAACAACTGGTGGCGATTTAGAGTTATGCCACTAATTTACATGAGATTGCGAGATGTAACATTTGCGATAAGTACGATTAGAATATTTGGTTGTAGTATTCAAACCACTGTACAGTGCCTACTGTAATGGTTTGAATATTACAATCATCGACCGACCCCACAAATGGAAAAGCTGGAATAACGCGTTCATATTTTCTCACTACTCTAGGAATCATGAAAACCTACATTATAATGTTAACGAGTTAGGCTGCCCTGATACTAAAATTAGTTTATCAATAAGAATTGACTAGCATTTTGGCCAAAACTTTATAACTAAATCAAAGCCGTCTTCCAGTCTTTTGAGATTTCACATACTCGGTTTTTTCACACTTCACGTTAAGTAATTCATCGTAGAATGAAGTAATTAAGCGCCAAAAGCTGGTGGTACTGGTCGATTTAAAAGGGAGATAAAATAATTCCGCCACACTTGATGGCCATTGTTGGGTCCCGTACTAACTCTCCGGATCCGTTGCGAATAGTGCTGCTACTATGTATGAAAACTATTTTATATTGCTATATCTATCTCTAAGATTAGAATTTTCAATAACAAGTTGATTTTTAGTTTGATTAAATAAAACCACGAGTTCTGATTTTATTTTTTATTTCTCAATACTTATCGACAACTTGGATGTCGGTTTGCTGGTTGATGACAGAGAGAATTTTTTTTTCTTTTATAAAATATTAGTTACAAATATTTAAAAGTGCGTGAAGTTATCCCAGTATTTCATCCCAGAAAAATAAAAAATGTGCATCAGGCAATACTAGGTATATCCCATCCCAGGATTTTTAAATTCATCCCAGAAAATTTTAAAATGGCACAAAATATGATAATTGATGATTTAAAGCGTCCATTCTTCAAAAATGTTTCATAAAATTATGAAAGCCAGCCGTATGTTGAGATTGGCGCGAAAGCCAATCTTTATTTAAATAATTATTCTGTACGTTTGTTTGAAATTGAATTACTCCTAAATAGTTGAACCGATTTAAATGAAATTTTGTGTGTGTTTGTTTGGGTAGGTTCCTGGATTGTTTAGATTTACAATTGGACCTGGTAGGTGGCACTGCGATCGGACTCTAGGATTTATTTTTTTCGTGTTTTAACGAAAACTTTATTTTTTTTAGGATTTCTTGCATATCAGAGCTGCTTACCCAAAAATTTCGTTACCCCCTCCCCCCACCCAATCTTTATATATATAATTCTTCTGTACATTTGTTTGAAATTGAATTGCTCCTAACCGGCTGAACCGATTTTGATGAAATTTTATGTGTGTGTTTGGGTAGGTCCCTGGATGGTTTAGATTCACAATTGGACCCGGTAGGTGGTACTGCGATTGGGCTCTAGAAATTTTTTATTTTATTTTTTAACGGAATTTTTTTTTTAGTTTTCTCGTATATCAGAACATATAACCCCAAAATTTCACCGCCCCCAAATTTTTGGTATATATTATTTTTCTTTACGAGTGTATGTAATTAAACTCCTCCTAAACGGCTGGACCGATTTTAAAGAAATTTTAATTTTGTGTGTATGTTTGCGTGGGTTTTTGGATAGTTTAGATTCACAATTGAACCAGGTAGGTGGCACTGCGATCAGACACTAGGAAATTTATTTTTTGTTTTTAACGAAATTTTTATTTTTTACTTTTTTAAGATTTCTTGCGTATCAGAACATAAAACCTCAACATATGGTCCCCAGAAACCTGAAATGTCATCATCGATCTCTTGTCATTTAAATACAACATGATGACCTCTGACTATAATAAAAATCCCAAGGCCAACCGTATGTTGAGATTGGCAGAATACGTCCATATGTGAATGACCCATTCAGTTCATGTATGAATTATTGATTTAAATTAATGGTTCCCGGGAACCACGAGTGTCGTGACCGATCTCTTCTGTTTTCAACACGGCATCATGTCCGCTATAAAAAATAAAATTCACATGACGATCCGTATGTTGAGATTGGCGCTAAAGCATCCTGGGATGGCCCCTTTAAATAAATTATACATCTTAGATTTAAACGAATGGTTCCCCGGAACCTAAAGTGTCGTAACCGATCTCATTTGATATCAATCGTACATAATGTGAACTACCTCCGCAAAAAAGTTCAAGACCATCCGTATATTAGGATTGGCGCTATGGGGTCTTAACTATCTCTCTTATATTTAACTATTTAATTTACCACAGAGGGTTGCCAATCGCTTCGTAAATTATTGCCAATAGATGGCATAACATGTCACTGTAATAAAACGCACCTCTATAGTAATTATGGGTTGCATTAATATTGCATTGATGTTAGTATAATTTAAGTTAATGTAAGTTTTGTCTGCAAAAAAGCACCGTTGAGTTCTAACCTGTATGCTCAGCTAATTGATCGGTTCTACCTTCGTTTTGGCTGATATATGGTGCATAAACTGCAGCTGCATACGCACATTGGCTGGCATCACAGAATCCATGTAGCTTGATTGATTCGTGCGGACCCAATCCATCTGGGAACTCGTACTCGTTGCAGACTCTCCAAATCTTTACGTAATCCTATCCATTGACTTCTGGTTGGTTCTGGAAGTTCATCATTCCATTTGATAGCTTTTAACCAGGTAATTTGAAGTAATATTTTTACCCGGACAATCGTATTAAATAACCAACTCAGTGGGTTGAAGGAATATTCGACTCGATTCTGACAACATCGATCTCTTGGTATAACTTAATCTGCTCTCAAAATTTGTCGCAAAACTGAATTCGTCGGTTTTTGCACTCCATTTTAAGCCCGATAATTTGATTGCCGCGGGATGCTCCATAATTTTCAGAGTGGCCATTATATCGGGTATATTGCCACATGTTCGCCTAATTATCCCATTATTCGAGGATCACTTATGCATATCGAATTTTGCACACTGTAGAATCGCAGAAATACTCTTTTTTAACTTCACTACATCCTGGATCGAGCTGGCCCCTCTCATTAAGTCGTCGACGTAGATATCTCTTCTTATCGCTGTTGCTGCTGCTGCATGCTGCTCCTGATTTGTTATCGCTAATTCCTTTAAGCACCTTGTTGCTAAGAATGACGCCGACGCGGTGCCATATGTCAAGGTCTTAAGTCTATAATGCTTGATTGATTGCTCTTGCTTGCTTCGCCAGATAATATGTTGCACCTTCACACTTTCTTCCTCGACCTGGCGGTACATTTTCTCAATGTCTCCGGTGAGAACAAACTGATGTTGACGAAATCGCAGTACTATATCGAATAACGATGATTGAACTGTCGAGCCCACTTGTAAGATATTGTTCAAAGATTTGCCAATATTTGACTTTGCGGACGCATCGAACACCACGCCAGTTTGGTTGACGTGCTGGAATACTTGAGGAGACTGCGTGATGGGGTAGATAATACTGATGCAGATCTACCTGATCGCTTGCTACTTCTTCCTTGTGACCTAAGTCTTTGTCTTCTTGCATAAAGACTATGTAAAAATTTTTTAATACGCTATCTCGGTGAAACCTCCGTTCCATTTCTCTTAATCTGCTGGCTGCCATTCCCAATGATGATCCAATATTTTGCGAAGATTCCGTTAGTGGTAGCTGCACGATAAATCTCCTATGGTTGTTTAGGCGAATAGTTCTCCATACTTTCGTTCTGTTTCGTTCTGTTTCGGAGACATGCGTCTGGAATTGACTCAACTTCCGAAAAGGCTCGTAACGATGTGTCAATGTCAAGTAGCACATTAAAGCATGATGCTGCACTTTGCGGCTCTACCGGCTTGTAGAGGTTCGTTGAAGCCCTAGATTTTGCGCACATTCTTCAGTTATGAAGGATTTTTGGAAGGACGAGTCTAGTAATGATCTGCATTCCCTTTCATACCCATCATTACCCCTTATCTTTATCATCGCCGTATAGGCAGCACAGCTTGGGATGCCATCGTGACCTGATAAACCATGGTTGGTTCGGTTTGACTCGCTGCAGTATCTGCGGGTTCTGATGCCGCGCTAGCTTTAACTTGTTCGTCTATATATGCAACAAGGTATGGTGCTTGCGTCGACAATGACGGCATCTGGCCTTGGATCTACATGCGTGTACGTTATGGCTATAATTCAATCAATTAAAGCATCGCTTTTCCTCCTTTATTGTTTTTTGCCGCTTGGATACTGCCATGGATTGCATATTGGGCACGATAATGCTTTATCATTATGAACGCTCACGGTCGTAGCAAACGAGTTGACCTTACTACTTATCTTCACTGGCATAACTGGATTAGATTTGCTTGTAAATGCTTTCAATGTTTCCAATGAATCAGTTCGGTTCTCCAAAAATTTGAAAAATTCAGCCAAAGTGGGAAAATCGCGATCCTCTATACAGTACTGTGACCATAATGTTTGTATTTCGCCGTCAAGCTTATTTAAAAGAATGTAAATAAGCGATGGGTCGCGCATTTCCGCTTTTGTACCCAAGCATTTTAGCCCACGTAATGCTTCATCTGAAGTGTCCAGTGACGAACGGCTGCTCTAAAACCCGACTCGATATGCGATGTGATGGTATGTCGTTTTTTATCATAACGATTTATGAGTTTTTGAACAACGATACTGCGCAAGAACCGTTCTGCGCAAGAACCGTTCTGCGCAAGAACCGTTCTGCGCAAGAACCCTTCAAGTAGCCTTTCAGGTACTGAAATTTTTGCGCTGAGGCTAAACTCTCCTTTTCATGAATGGTAGATAAAAATAAATCATAAAATGTCTGCCATTCTTTGTAATCGCCCTTGAACTCGGGAATATGTATTTACGGCAATTTTACATCAGGCCCGCTATTATGCGACACATTCCATATTGAGACACTTCTCTTTCCACTCCACTAATTGAGTCCGGATAACACGGTATAATAATTTTCTTGAAAATGACTGAGGTCGGATTGCTCGGTTGGATCGGCCTTAGCTCTCGTTCTCAGTTCTAACAAAATTTAAAAGCTTCGTCATGCTACCCTTTACATTGGACCGCAATTTCTTCAAACTTTCTAGCTCACTCATCGCTTTATTAGTTACACCGGTTTATTTAAATAATGTTACCTTTAGATTGTCGCTGATCGGATCCGGCTCGAAGGACCAATATTTAGTTTGATTAAATAAAACCACGAGTTCAGATTTTATTTTTTATTTATCAATACTTATCGACAACTTGGATGTCGGTTTGCTGGTTGATGACAGAGAGAAATTTTATTTATTTAATAAAATATTAGTTACAAATATTTTATAAAATAAATAAAATTTCTCTCTGTCATCAACCAGTAAACCGACAAGTAGTCGATAAGTATTGATAAATACAAAATAAAATCAGAACTCGTGATTTTATTTAATCAAAATAAACATTGTGGTCCTTCACTGGCGTGCGCGTCACTTTTCTCGAACTACTTTCAAGTAATCTTCTCCAATTAACAAATTTTTAGTCCTTGGTGAAGTCATATTGTTGATGATTATGCTTTCATTACCGGAGTTTTTAATGAAATTCCACTGATCCTCAGCGGAATTGGGCATTGGCTGGTTTTAAAGAACTCTTGATAGTGTTTTCTCATAATTGGTTCTGGTAACGTGGATGCTAAAATGATCATTGTTACAACGTTGGGTTCATTGGAAGCGACGGTTGTAAAGGGTTTTCTAATAAGAGGTTTCATTTTGAATAGCCTGCTATTTGGGCAGTTGTCAATTTTGAAGCTATCATCTTTTGACATTTGACAAGTAAAAACTACGCCATTACTAAAAATGGTACGATAAACGCTTCAACAACGTATTACAATTGTTAAAATTTTGTAGTCACAGCTAGTAAAACTAAAGCACTTTTGGGTTGTCATGAAGTACCTTCTCGCTCAAGAACAACTGAGAATATTGCTGCTGTAGCCCGTAGTGTTGACGAAAACCCAGATTTATCGATTCCTCGTCGATCTTTGGAATTAGACATTCTACAAATGACATTACACCGTATTTTGCATAAAGACTTAGGTCTTAAGCCTTTTAAAGTTCAGTTAACACAAGAACTCAAGCCGGTCGATCACGGGTCCTTCTAATGCATCAAAATGATCCGGCTTTTCATCGAAAACTCATATTCCGTGATGAGGCCCATTTTCACATCGGAGGCTACGTTAATAAGCAGAATTGTCACATTTGGGGCTCACAAAATTCAAGAATGGTTGTTGAAAAGCCTCTCCATCCTCAACGTGTCACTGTTCGGTTTTTGAGCTGGCGGTGTGATTGGACCTTACTTATTCGAAAATGAGACTGTTACGGTGAATGGATTGCGCTACCGAGCTATGATTAATGATTTATTATGGCCGGAATTGGAAGATAGTGATGTGGACGACGTTTATTTTCAGCAAGATGGCGCTACGTGCCACACACGCAACGATACACTCGCAATTTTGCAAGAAAAGTTTCCTGACCGTGTTATTTCTCGAAGAGATGATCACAATTGGCCACCAAGATCTTGTGATTTAGCACCTTCAGAATCTGCAAGCGTAACCGTGGCGGCAAATTGGCTGATATCGTTCTCAAATGTTAATGGCATACCTTCCTCTTTACAATGAAATAAACATTTATGTTCTTGATAACCGAAAAGTGTATTTTGCAAGAACGAAGTGCGGTTGGAGTCGATGTTAGCTTCGCGTGAAGTTTAGATATCTTTGATGCTGGAGAAATGCCGTTTGATATCCATGTGTCTTTATGAATGCGTTTCCGTGCGGGGAGAGGGGGGAGTTGGTTGCGTGTTCCATTATTCTTTGAAATATGATGGTCGATAATGCTACGATATATTTTGTTAGCACTGCAAATTTGAGCTCTAAGTCACATACTACTGGTGGTAGAAATCAACTTTTCATCTTTTGCTTGTTTGAGAGTAGCTTCAGTAGGAGCGTGAACTTTTATGGGGTAGCTACGAGGAGGCAGTGTAAGCACTTGCCGTAGTTGCAGTGTCCCATTTCTTTACTGTACTTTTTATAATCGACTCTATACTCTCTATTTTACTGAAACTAAATTTATACTCTTCAGCTGTAATGAGAGTGGCATAGTTTTTGTCATGAACTACTACTTTTACACGCACGAGAATATCGAAAATTTTTTGGAGTTTGGTACGGTATCCTGTGATTCAAAAAAATTTGCTATTCTTGATTATGTATCAAGATGTTTAATTATCAATTGAGATCAATTATGTTTTTCAATCACAGGGTACTATATTCAGAGATCGAATAAAATACTGATAAACCATCTGATTTATCCGGATTTCTTTATACCTGGATTACGAATAGTAAAAGTAAGGCGAATATATTCGGGTGTCGAATATACGAATATAAATTTTTCATACATTAACTGAGTGATAATTTTTATAATCATCTTATGTGGTGGCTGGAGAACCACTACTCACTCTTCTGGATCTCCACTGTCTGTGTACCATTTAGTTGATTTAACTTCAAAAGCCGGTAGATCATTCGCCGTTTTTTTCGAATATTTTAAAAATGACGAAATTCTTACAACAGTTATTTATGAGTTGATGTTGGAGTAGGACAGCTAACTGATCGCTAGTTAATAGGACCGATATTTATTTCATGTTGTGTCACTAAGAACTGGCAATCGTTCACTATACATATAGTATAAAATGATATATGATCATTTGAGAGATTGTTACCCAGACATCGATTTAGAACGAAACCCCGCGTAAATATTATAACAAAGTGGTGCTCTTCTGTTTCTAATTTGTACGATAGATTTGAGTTCTGGAATCAGTCGGTTCTACTATAAGATTAGAGAAACACACTGCTTCGCCTGCATGTCACACCCATTTGTTTAGCCAAACATGTTATCGGTGAGTCGGACTTTCGCCTCAACCCATATATACCATAATGCTTTACCCACTTTATATCGATTTTAAGAAACCTTCCGGTCTGGTTAAATTAATCGGTCGAACTTTATTTTTTACAATTATTATTTATTTTTTTTATTTGTTTTATTATTTATATTGTAATTATTGTTAACTTTTAAATTATATGAACGTGTTAAATTAAGTGTGTTTGTACTTGTTTTGTCAATTCAATTTACCCCACAATCAGTCAACAAAATTTAATTAGAATTCTTCCTTACTCCGATTCAAGCTCTTTTAGCAGAAGGGAAGCTGAGCTCGGATATAATCATCAGTTTGCATCATGCCAGTGCGAAAATGAATGCGAGAACTTTATAGATTCCAATCAACTTAAACAAGTTACTTCTTGCAAATTAAACCAACTATACTAAAACTACAAAATAACCAAATAAATTATGATGGTCGACGATTTGATAAATTAAAATGTACTTTCTAATTTTTTGGGTACATTTATTGGTAAGAATTCAAAGTCACACACGTGCCAAATTTTTAAAAGATGTAAATAGATAATTTCAAAGCGGCGCTAGTGGAAAATACGAATTTCTGGGAATCTGTTAAAACCAGGCTTATCATGCTTCTTAGGATTTTCCACGAATTAATTACATCACGACAGACTATAAATTTATATTAGTTAATGTTTTAAAATAATTAAGAACCTATTGATAATAAATAAATTATTGTTATACATGAAAGTGTAAGTTGAAGGTGGCCTTGAAGAATCAATTCTCAAACCAAGTATAAAATGCAACATTTGCTGCTTAAGAACAGCAATATTTCAAACTTGCGGTGTCTGTAATACTTTAAATCATTGTTTAGGATTTGTAGTTACAAATGTCAAACCTATATCCATAATTAACTCTTTGAAAGACGACTTTGTATTAAGTAACTGATTTCTTTTAGAATGAAATTACATGATTTCGACTTTCTTAATATTTAGGTATAGCGAGTTTCGATCACACTCGTCACTTAATCTATTTACAGTGCTGGAAAAAAAAAAATTGGGCAAACATGTTTTATTGCAAATTTGAGTTTTGTTTTGCTAAAATTACAAAACTTTTGAGCGCAATTGGCTTATTATTTCATTTTAAGTACATGTATGACGTAATTTTTGAAAAAAAAAAAATTTACCTGTAATTTAGGGGAAAAACCCCGAAAAATGCCAGAATATTCAAAATACGATGATTGGAGTTAAAGTAATGGAATAAATTAAATACTTATTTTTTAATTTTTTTTGGTTTTTTATTGATTTATAGAAGTTCTATCTTTAATATTAATATTTTGGTGGACCGCCATTTGCTTTTATTACAGCGATAAATCTCGATTCATTGAATTTGATAAATTTTTCAAAGTCGTAGGAGGTATGGATTCCCAAATCGTCATCAACAAACTTTTTAAAGCTTGAATTGATCTGGGCGCTTTCTTGCTACTTCTAGCTTCATTATAGACGAACTATTTTCAATGGGATTTAAGTCTGGACTATACGGGGGCCAGCTCAACACATCGATACTTCTTTCTTCGAAGTACTTTTTTACCTTTAAATGAAAACATAAGAAAAACAAACAAGTTTTTAGCAAATTATTTATGTTTATCTGCAAGCCAATTTTTCTATCTACAGTTCAAATTTAATAACTAACAACTTTGGCGGTATGGCACGGAGCGCTGTCCTGTTGAAAAATAAATTTGCAAGTCTCGCCAAAAAGCTTTAACACAGAAGGCTCAAATTCGTTGTGTAGGACCTGCAGATCAACAGATGCTGTAATGTTGGAACTAAAGAAGCACAATCGACAGGTTTCATTTCCAGAAAAGCATATCCAGACCATAACTCCTTCATTTTTTGGTGCAACTCTTAAAAGACATTCGTTGCCATGCCTCTCGCCCGGTTTTCTTCTTACCAGAATTCTTCAAACTCCAATATACAGCTTGAACTTTGATTCATCGGGAAAAATCGCAACATTTCACATCTCTGG
Organism: Nephrotoma appendiculata; assembly: GCA_947310385.1. NCBI lineage: Eukaryota > Metazoa > Arthropoda > Insecta > Diptera > Tipulidae > Nephrotoma > Nephrotoma appendiculata. The sequence continues at coordinate 363,580,937 of OX371223.1, read as the reverse complement.
AGTCCAAGAAACATGCTCCTGGGCCCATAGCAAAAGTTGTTTTTTCACTAGTAATGTGAACTCAGGCTTCTAGAATGGTTTAAGTGCTCTCAAACCAGCTTTAACAAGTCTTTTTCTTACTAAGCTGGCTGAAATTTCTTTTCCTATTGCTCGCTCAGCATCCCGTCTTATGTCCGATGAAGTTTTAAAACGGTTCCGACGATATTGTAATATTATGAAATGATCTTCAACTGGCGTTGTCTTTCTGGGCCTTCCAGAGTCTTTCTTTCTTTGTATACTGCCCATGTCTTGCATTTTTTTGATATTCCACGCGACAATACTTTTAGGAATGTTTAATATTTCTGCTATTTCACGCGTGGTTAAATTTTCTCGAGCTCAAATCGACAAATTGCTTTTATACTGCTCACTATTTTTTCCCATTTTTTTAAACTAAAATTGCACTTTATTCAATATTTGACTAGGATCACTTACAGAATAACTTAATCTTACAAAATATGCACTATTTTGACTCAACAAATAAATTACAGGCAATAAAACATCTACACCCTAATGTCGGCCAAGAACGGTCGGCTTAAAATAAAATAATTGCTTGACCAATTTTTTTGTACATCAGTTGCGGGGTTGTACTTGTACCGGTGTAATAAATACAAAAGGCGGTCCAACAAAATATTAATATTAAAGATAGAACTTCTATAAATCAATAAAAAACAAAAAAAAAAAATTAAAAAATAAGTATTTAATTTATTCCATTACTTTAACTCCAATCATCGTATTTTGAATATTCTGGCATTTTTCGGGGTTTTTCCCCCAAATTGCAGGTAAATTTTTTTTTCAAAAAATTACGTCATACATGTATTTAAAATGAAATAATAAGCCAATTGCGTTCAAGAGTTTTGTAATTTTAGCAAATCAGCAAATATGAGCACGATTGAGTTTTTCATTATCTCGGTTGTTCGATCTATCTAAACAATAAAAATCCATGACGTAACCTTAATAAGAAGAAACGCGACTCTGAAGTTGGTAGCATTAAAATATACTTGAACGCATCCAGCTCACCCTACATTTTGGATATTGTATGTAGCTTAGTCATTGCTGTTTTTGTGACATAACTTTCAGTCATTTACAAGAACCGTTCCGTGTGCATCAATTTTAAGATATGGATGTCGATAAGCAGTATTTACGTCATTGCATTCTCTTTTGTTTTCAAATGGTGCTGAAGCTACGGAATTGAGTAGCTCACCTTTGAGTTTGGACGATCCACGTCCAGGTCCAGTAAAACAATTTGAAGACGAAGAACTTTAAGTTTACTGGATGAAAATCAGTGTTAAACTCAAAAAGAGCTTGCAGAACAGTTAAGAGTGATTCAAAAAGCAATATCACTTCGATTGTATGTATTGGGTTTCTCATAAACTGAAAAAGAAAGAATTTCTTGCACAAAATCATACGGATGATGAAAAGTGGATTTTGCACGCTAATCCTTAACGCAGAAAACCATGGGTTGATCCAGGCCAGCCATCAACATCAGTTACAAAAATGAATATTAATGCCAAGAAAGTGTTACTGTGTCTGGTGGGACCCCTATTCCGCTAGTCGCATAACTTCAAGTAATGTGACTACACATCTTCTTGGTTACTAGATCATTAAATCGAAACGTACAAAATAATAGTTCAATAAAGTCGTTCTGGCTGTTTTTTAAATCTAAGCATGCTGCTTTATAAATATTTCCTTGCGACTGCTATCACTTCAAATGACAATTTCTATCACTTGAAATTTTGATGTGACAAATAAATTAAAAAACAAACAAACTAATGCAGCCAACTAAGATTTAAAAAAATTTCATTGCAAGTTTTGCACACAATTATTTAGTAAATTTGATTTTCGAAATCTAGTAACCAGAAAGATCCATAGATACGTCGCATGAAATGATACGTCTAATATCATAGACACATCGTTAGTTTCGTAATTACGATTAAGTCGAAATCATAATTTCGTACTACCTAGTGTGCCATGTTTAACCATAGTCTCAAACTAAATTTGAACTCAGTTTGGAAATGATATATTTTTTCTCATTTCATTGCATTTTAGTGCTCCCAACGCCGAATACATAAAACATGGATATTCAGGACACTATAATAGTTTACCCATCAAATCTAGTTTTCTTTGAGTTTTTTTTTGTCATTGAGATATTTAGTTGGCGGAAACAAATTTTATTCTGTTCTGTCAATCTAAAAGTCATTTTCGACAATTTAAAAGTCAATTTGGTTAAAAGACCCAACCACGAACTCATCGTCTCCTTTAGGAGCCGAGCCTGCCTCTGATTACCACTTATTCAGATCGATGTCATCATATTTGAAAGACCAGCGGTTCACGAAAGTTGAAGATGAACAGAAATGGTTCGACGCCGTTTAGCGAGTTCCACTTCTTGGATGCTCGATAAATAAATTCGCGCTTTGCTTTATCGGTTTGAAATTTCGGCAGCTTCACCGTAAACCTATATACATATGTGTTGACTGTTTCTCTTGTTAAGTTGTTACCCTTGTGAATATGAATTTCCGTAACGAATGGTGGTATTTTCTCTTTTAGTTCTGTAGGACATCTACTTTGCATTACTCTGTAGCATACGCAGAGTTCTGCAACATCGTAGGCTGTCTTAATCTTTTGTAAGTCTGGGGTTAGTAACTGGCGGCAATACCATACGCTCCACCCCGAACATGGCAGGCCTTATATATCTGGAAAACCTGATGTGATTTTTTACTACAAAAGAGTATTCATTGTGTCTTTTTACAAGAGAATATGCTTATTTGTGTTTTTCGTGTTACACTTGGCCTGATTTCTTTTTCGCCACCCAAATATTGTACTCAAATCGGAATTAAGCGAAGTGACAACTTCTAGCCGTTTGCCGTTTAGTTCTTAGTATGTTAAACCTCGATTCAGCAGAGATATGGATATGCTTAACAGTGCTATCCAGCAAATCATTGATGTATAACAAAAAAAAGTCGGTGATAAAACTGAGCTCTGAGGGATTCCAGCCCTCACCGTTGATGTTTTGGTCTGTGAGATAGCTTTTTATCCACTTGATGGTCATCGGATCAAAGCCAAACGTTGCCAAGAGCATTATATACATATCTAAAGCGATTGCAATGGCCCCTCTATGTTGTTTTAAACTTTAGCAACGGCTGCATAATCGATATTGGCCGGTAGTTTGAGGGGTCAGTTTAATGACAACCACGTTTCAGAACTGGTTGTACCATCGCACTCTTTCAGCCGTTCGGGTGTTTACCTTAATTATAGGAGACAATTTTTAGTTAATATTGTAACCGATGCGACCATCTGTGGCACTTTACCGCCCTTTCCTGGGAATAGGGAAAAGGGAAAAATATTTTCATAGCAACAAAAATAAATTATATTTTTCAGGCCTACTGTTGGAATTAGTTTGGTGTAAATATTTTCGAAACAAAATTGTTTGGGATACTTGTGTTACACAAAATTTTTATAGGAAAAAATAATTCCCAATATGGGGTACATACTCGATCGGCTAGCAAGCAAGCAATTTGCTAGCCGTAATCCTGACTACTCAATCAATTATACCAAGGAAATTTAAATTTCAAAATACATTTTTCATAACATTTTTGTTTATTTTTGCGATGTTACAGTAAAATTTACGGGTTCAAAAATTAAACAGCAAATTTTTGTGTTGTTAACATAAGCTTATTGAAAATATAATATGAAATTTAAATTTTCTTGGTAAAATTGATTGAGTAGTCAGGATTTCGGTTACCGAATTGCTTGCTAGCTAACCAATCGAGTATCTACCCCTATATCTTTGTTTCAAAAATATTTACACGAAACTAAGCCTTGGAAAATTTCTTGTTGTCAAATTTTTCCGCTTCCTCAGCTCATATTGTTTTACGGATACTGTTAAAGTTAGCCGAAAGTTTCCAGCCGAAAAAAAATGCAGATAGTGTCTTGAATACTGCAACAATCAGTCATGAACTCGAATTTAGGATCGGGAAGCCTTGGAAAATTTCTTGTTGTCAGATTTTTCCGCTTCCTCAGCTCATATTGTTTTACGGATACTGTTAAAGTTAGCCGAAAGTTTCCAGCCGAAAAAAAATGCAGATAGTGTCTTGAATACTGCAACAATCAGTCATGAACTCGAATTTAGGATCGGGTTATATCATTCGGGTGAAGCCGAAATTATTTCAGTTTATAGGAATTTAAAAATCGATAGGAGCGAGAGTATAAAGAGAGTTTAACTTTCTGTTGAATCAGTCAAGACACTATCTGCATTATCTTTCGGCTGGCAACTTTCGGCTAACTTTAACAAGGTGTTTTACTGGTGTTTCGTGTCGCCTTATATCTTCAAAAGAAATGTCTTGTGCGTGCAGTTTTATTTTGCCTAGCTGTTCTTTGGAAAATATTTGAAAATTTGGATTGGGAGTGTGAAATGTGTTTCGACTCCCTGGTCATAACATTAATTTTTTACTGTTTCATTTTCAAATTTTTAATTGCTTTGTGACAGTTTGAAAAATACATTTCACTGATGGCATTGCCATCTGTGTTATGTCATTGGAATGACTTTGGGCGCATTAATGTTCTGTATAATTGGGCATTAATATTTTGTATTACGTAAACGTCGAGTGATTTTGAGAGCGAGGCCAATGGGTACCTCTATGTTTGGCGAGTGACTGTGATATAGAGGAGTATTTTTATTGCGTTTTCTTGTTTTGGTGCGTGTAACTGATGCGGGTGAGAGGGAGTATGCAAGTGACGCGCGCGAAAACACAACAAAAATATTCTTCTATTTTTTTTATTTGGTGCGAGAATTTTTTTGTTGAGTCTCGTTTTGGTTGTATAACTGTTGTTTGTTCTGTTATTTATTAATATAAAATAAAAAATTGTTCTTTTATGAAGAAAGAGGAGAATAGAAAAGTGTTCAAGTGCTAATTTTCCGTGGTTCATTTATTTTCTAATGAGAAGAAATTCTTTATATTTTGAGAAAATAATACAAAGATCAGTGAGAACAAATCTCTATTTATATAAATATACGAAAGAAAGGTGAAAATCGCAAAACCAAAAGGAATACATTATCACTGGGCATCCCGCATTTTTCAACGGTTGTCGCATTTTTATAAATCGAGCACCGCAATTTAAAGCGAGCACCGCAAGTTATCCCGAGCGCAGAATTTTTGAACGGTACCGTATATACAGCGGGTGGCCGCCACGCCGCACGCAGCTACTCAACATTTTGGTGCGTATCGGTGAAAACCGCAACATACAGGGTGGCTAGGCAAGGTCATTTGTAATTTTTTTGGAATTTTTCGGCAAGCCAACGCCCAACGACACAAATGACCAACCGGCCAGTTGTAAACATTTTTGGAATTTTTCTACGTTTAGGCGGGAAGACGCCCAATGCTGGACAATATACGGGTGGCCAAACGAGACCAGTCGTTTTCATTTATCAAAGGCGGGAGTACGCTCAAAATTCCAGTGGGAGCCCAACTGGCAGACTCAAGGTACAAATTTTTTTTATTAAAATTTTTTGATTTTCCATTTCTCGATTTTTTTTTTTTTAATTTTCAAATTTTTATGTTCAATTTTTTTCAAATTTTATTATTGGGAGTATAACTTAGTTTTTTGGATTTTTTTGCAAAAAAATCATGTTTATTTCTAAGAAATATTAATAATCAACATGTTTTCTGTTCTTTCTGGCAACTTATGGATTCCACCGAAACAAAATTGTTTGTCTTTTGATGCGATCCATTCGTTGAGCCATTTTTTGATTTCTTCGCGGGTTCTGAAGTACTGGTCTTGAAGATCGCTCTGGGAACAAATGGGAACAAATAGTAATCTGATGGGAGACAATTTGATGAATAGGATGCATGCGGTAGAATTTCCCATTTAAGTACTTCCAGAGTATTTTTTACTTATTTGCATCATGTGGTCGAGTATTGACGTGCAGCAAAATCACTTTACGTTGTTTGTAGGTTGGAATCGAACGTTTTTCGTTCAATGAGGGGTTCAAATCTATAAATTGTTGTTGGCAACGTTCACCAGTAATAGTTTTGTTCGGTTTTAGCAGGTCATAGTACACCATTCCTTTCTGATCCCACCAAATGCACATAACCTTACTTCCATGAATGTTTCGTTTTGCTGTTGATGTGGATGGTTTGGCTGGATGAATCCATGATTTTTTGCGTTTAGGGTTATGGTAGTAAATCCACTTTTCATCGCCAGTCACAATTTGAGACAAAAAATGCCATCTTCGGTTTCTTGTAAGCAAAGAATTGCAAACCAATAAACGATTTTCAATGTTGGTTTAGTCAGTTCATGTGGTACTCATTTTCCTCCTTTTTGAATCATTTTTTATGGCCATGTAAACATTTGCTAATGGCTGCTTGAGTGACATTTAACTGTTCTGCAAGTTTTTTTTCTGTTTGAGCTGAGTTTTCCTTCAATAATGCTTCCAATTCTTCACCTTCGATTTTTTTTGGTTGATCAGAACGTTCTTTGTTACTGACATCAAAATCACCACTTTTGAATAGTTTAAACCAGTTTTTGCAAGTTTGTTGAGTTGGTGCATTTTCACCATAAGTTTTTGAAGTAAACGAAAACTTTCAGCAGCTTTTATCTTTTGATTAAAGCAAAAAAGTAATGCTTCCTGCAAATGCTGTTTTGTTGGTACGGAATTAACATGTTTAAACGGGACAAACTAAACTTTAATGTGGAATGTCAACACTTTAAAACGTCGTAGGTGTCATTGAAAAAGAATGTTAGTACTAAAATTACGCCATCTCTTAGAAAATCTAAAAAAACTAAGCTATACACGCAATATTTTACGATTTTACTTTGTAATGGAGAGCCGATTAACGTTCATTGTATGCGCCACAGTGTCACATTGGGTTTCACTTTTTAAATTATTATACGTTCGGCGGCCATATTGTGTGTTCGATTTATTTCATCTTTGGTTTCCGCGACCATTTTTGTTTTTTTCCCCCTTTGGACGATTGTTGGTTTTGTTTTGATTTTTGAATAAAATTTCGTACGGCGGATATATCTTGGCATTCGGCTACATTTTTATCTTTTTTTTGTATTTCACCTGGTTGTTTTATTTTTTGGGTTTGTTCAATGAATAAGATGAATTACTAAATTTTATACGGGTCGGTATGTTGGGAGGGGATTCGCATTTCGTGTCGGGGCCATGTTCACATGCTGGGCTTGTCACTCCCCGTCATCCCCTTGGCAGAACATTTACAGGGTCAGATTGGCGAGTCCAGCGTATGTGTCGTCCATTCGTGGTACTTCGGCGGTCTCATTTTGTCTAAGTGTGAATTGTGGGAGTTAGTTGAAACTGTGGGTTGGCTGAGAGCCAACCGCAACAAATGTAGATGGGATATATTTATTCATTACATGTGATATGGTCTCAGTTAAATTGGAAACAACGTTGTCCTCGTATCAGAGTTTTTTCAGAAGTTTCAATCCCAGCCTCGACACGGAGTTCCGTGGAATGAGGGATTGATGTGAGATAAAGATCCAGGATATGGGCTCTTGTAGAATTTTGACATTTCAATGTGGAATTTCTACTTACTAGCAATCTGTATGAGACCATGTGAAGAGGCAAACCTCACCGCTTGGTGCCTAGTACATGGGAATTAAAGTCACTAACTAAACTTAATTTGGAGTTGGGATGTTGTTTGTCATCACATTGACTGGGAAACAATCTAAGTAATTTACAGTTTCTGAATCCGTTAAATTTCGTACTTCTGACGTCGAGCGTGCGGTATGTGGTCTTTAACGAACAAACATCCTCCACGTTGCAACACGCTTGTTCAAAATGGTAGCGCTTGAAGTAGAATCCGTTTTCGTAGATGTTATCAGTTACTTTTATTTCCGATGGTATACTATTTCGAGTCTGCGCGATTCGAGATATTGATGTGTGCAATTTTTGTTAGTCACGAGTCCCCGAACATTGACCAAATGGATGTTAAAATGTTAAATGCCTCGCCCCGCGATCCGAATAGGCATATTTTACTAGGTGCTCGGTAGTCTTCATACAAATTTTCATTGAGCTTACAAAACAAATCAGTTGCATTTCCATCTTTTCTTAATTACGGTATAAAAACAGCACTATTAATTGCGTCATAAAAAGGATGAATGCTAATTTCACTGGGTTTTCGATTTTATTAACACAACCCAATGATCGACCGAGCGAGAAAAGTGGTTTTTGATTCTTATTTTTAATTTTTCTTCGAACATTTTCTTATAAAGGGTTTTCTAACATAAATGAATTGCGCATTGGACTAACTGATGGTAACAAAGACACTACTAACAACTTTTTTGGAAGCTAATTTCTTCATTTCTAGTGCTATATACTATGCAGATGAATTAACTCAATTCCGGACAAGTACAAAATTAGCACATCCATTGTAAATTCGTTTACTCTAGAAGAACCATCCACTATCAAGGGGGTGTTTCAGGATGGAGAATTCTTTGTAAAATACTTTGTAAATTTTACTACTTGCGTTTTATAGATCTACCTCAAAATTTTTGTACTAATCGAACACAACTTAATGCGTCTAAAGCATAACCGCAACCAATTGCCGCCCTATTTATAACATTATTGCAATTGCAGTTTTATTATTTCTAAATCTGCTAAAGGTCAAAATTGAAAATGTAATTAGTTTAAAACATAAAATATTGATCACGCCCATTAATAAAAACAAAGAATTATGTCCGCTTCCCATCCGCACGGTTGAAATCACAACTAGGTTCGCAAGTGACGATATATCTGAGGTCAAATATTATAAAACGGATTGCATAATTTCTCTGCAAAAATTGCATGTTTGCAACATTAGATCACCCTATATTAAAAATACAACAACAAAAAAAGATGCATGATCAAAATAAAAACTGTTGGGCAAGCATGTAGACATACATATTCATATCACAACATCCGCCGTGATGAATTTGATTCCGTGCGCATACAAAATTTATGATTTCATGCTAAAATGTAATTTTGACTAATTAGTAATTGTGTGTGTGTAGTCTACCAAAAAGCCATCCCACATAGGTCACTTACCGCAAGTTCGCGAATATATATATTTAAATGCTTTAATTAAATTTGAGCGGTCAAATATTTTTTGTGCGTTGGTTTGAAATTCAACATTTTAAAAATCGCAACCCTGAATTTCAAATCATTTTTTCACTTTCAATTATTGTTGTTTGTGTAATTGATATAATCATGTACGTTTAGTATCACGAATGACAGGTAACATGACCTAATATCGAAATTGAATACGTCATTTTGTATTCTAAAGCGTCCCCTCTTCTTTCTCATAATAATTGTTCTTATGTCTCAAAGTTCAATGAAGGCGCGAGCTTGGAAATATGTATATGAAATTTGTCATGTGCGTAAGATGAATATCACACTTCCAATATAAAAATCATTGTTAAGTTATGAAATATATTTGGTACAAAATGATCACATGGTTTATCGTCTCGCCTTTTTTATGATTATTTGTTGATCTTGAGCTGAAGGTGACACACAATGATATCAATAAATTATCAGTGTTGATTGATTGTTTTACTATACATACTAAAGACGAAAAAAGCGATAAACCTGCATTTTCCCATCATAAATTTTTTAACTATATGATCTAATCACTGTGTGATGATTTATATGGATGGTATAACATCGTTCAGGTGCGTAAGGGCAGATCGAGGGGATCCAAGCCAATTTCAACATTTTAGAGATAAACTTGAAAATTAATTACTAAATTTTTTTAAAGATTTAATAAATCGAAAGTTTTTTGGACTTTCTGTCGGTATCTTGCGATTTCAAAATTTTTGTTTGTTTATTGTTGCTGGAGCATATGTTACACTGTATATAAGTCCAAATAATATTCAAGGTTAATTACATGGATTGTCCAAAATATATTTTCGACCGACTGTTAAAATTATATAATTTAATAACCGTGAATTTATCTAAAGTTGTTAGACTTATATAATTCAGACATATAATCAAACAAAAATATTTTTTTTTTCAATTCGTAATGCTTGAACTTGTATTTTGTATACGAGTAAGCAATTTTTGTTGGTTTTTTGATTTTTGAAAATAGATAATAATATTGAAATGTGCCATGTACAGTATATGTAACTATGTATGTCAGAAAATTAAAAAACAGCTTGATGTTCATCTTAAAACTCGTTATGCCACCAGTAGGCCTGGCCAGTAGACCAGACGTGTTTATGACCGATCGATGATCAGCGTTCACTGCATCGAAGTTTCGGTCGGCAATGCACTTTGGAATGATGATATAGAAATAGTGAACAAGCAAATGATGAAGTCGTTTCGACAATTCTATAGATAATCTTCTGTCGAAATCTCGCTTCTAATTGACCCTTTTCTTCTTAAAATTTAACTGCTAAATTCGGTGGTATCATGGTGTCGGCATCTACATTTAATATTGCAGAGTAAATTTTATAAGTAGCTCTATTTTCTACACAAGTTATGGTAGTGACATCTATTAATGTCTAGCTAAACAAAATAACTTACTATAATTGTAATGGGTTTACAAACCATGGATCTCACTACTATAACTAGGATTTGACATTTTTGTAACGCTATTTATACGTAATTGTGTGTGTACATTGTTTTGGATAGAATGGACAGTTTGGTACATATAATATTTTATATAAATAACTGCTTAAATTCTATGAAACGGTTGATTCATATGATTGAACTGGAAGCCTGCATAATTTGTGTATACAGCTCGCTGAATTATTTTGTTGGTATTGGCTACACGAAGACTTACCACACGTACCTTGCCATCATTTGATTTGTGAACCTCAATTACTCTTGCTAAACCCCAACATGTTGGTGGTAAGTTTGCTTCAGATACTAGCACTACATCTCCAATCGCTATGTTGGTATGCTCCTTAAACCATTTTGTTCTTTTTTGCAGGATGGTGAGGTAATCTCTGTGCCAGCGATTCCAAAAATGTTGTTGCTTTTTTTTGCTAATTGCCATTTGGCCAATGATGAAATATGTTGATGTTGTAAATCCTCATCCGCCATATCGGTAAAGGTACGCCCAATTAAGAAATGAGCGGGCGTAATACAATCAATATCTTCGGCATCTGCTAAAGCTATGGGCCTTGAATTCATAATGGCTTCATAATGAGATTTCTTTCTTGCTATAACCGTGAAGAACTCTTCGAGAGTTAGTATTGTTTCTCCAACCACTCGGTCCAAATGTATCCCGGCCCCAATTTCCAATTTATTTTGTATTGAAGAAGTGTCAATCTTATGTCAGACGCATTCGCTCGAAGAAATTGAAATAATTCCTTCAAATAATTATTTGCGCCAATCAAATTGGTTCCATTATCACTGTATAGCGTATGACAGTTACCCCTTCGTGCAGTGAATCTAGTTAATGTGCAGTGAATCTGGTTACTTCTCGTTGTGAGATCTCCTACTATCTCCATGTGTACCGCTTTCGTGCTTAGGCATACAAATATGCATAAGTGTACCGTCATGGGTACCTGATCTCTCCTTCACGTTGGTTGCACCTTGAATGGTCCGCAATAATCTACATCCACGTTGTGAAATGGATGTAAGATACAGTTTACGCAATCGCGTACTATCGGTCTGGATAACATTTTGCCTTTGACGATGTTTGAGAAGACTTACTCTCGGATGACTGTACAGCATGTGCGCGTCTCTCACTAAGCATTTCACTGCATGATGTTTCATTGGTATAGGATGATAGGATGCCTGGTATTAAATGGCACACAAGAATTTTGGATCCGACCTCTTACCCTAAGAATACCCTTATCATATGAATCGATGCAAACTTATTAGGTTGCTGCGGTTGGGTAGTGTCCCGTGTTTCTGCAATTCGGCTATTTCTGTTGAATACTGCGACTGTTGAATTTCTCTTAGTAATACGCGTTCTATGTGATCGATCTCTTTGCGATTCATTTCACTTTGTCCGTGTTTGCAGATAAATCTTTGTATATGAGTGCTAATATTGTGGTCATTTTGCTGAAGCTGGAGTATCGGTTTACGGAATCGGCTATGAAATTATTCGTTTCTCTATAAAAAGATATCCATTTTTCCAGGCCGAATTCCGGCAGTTGTCATACGTTGTACTCATATACTCTTTGTTTGTATCGCTTTCATCTGATCGGCATCGACTAACCATTCAGGCTCACGCCACTACAGCTTGCTCTTCGATAATTCGATCGTATTTGTATTTCGTGATGCGATGTCAGCCGGATTTTCTTTCGAAGTATCAGGCCACCAATGCTCTCGTTTATATATCTGAATTACCTCGCTAACTCTGTTCGCCACAAAAGTTGTCGTACATTTTTACACTCTTACACGTCGTTTTCCCTTGCATTGCAAAATCCCATCAATTTTACTTGACTGCCTGCCTGTCTCCATCTTTTTTTTTTTTTACTTTTACTAGTAGGGGGAAAATCCACATGGACGTTGTGCCGGACTTCTACCGACTAAAAAACCCCTACCTCACCTCCTCGCAGCGACCGGTACCACAAATTTGTTGCATTTCTTCGACCGCGGGATGTCTATTGTCCTCTAGTTTTGTTCAGAGCGACATGGTCGCTTGTTCCCTCATTTTTATGGTTAGTATTACTTTAATCATCCTACTTATAGCATACTAACTCGTCCGCCAGCATCCTCTAAATGATTGTACCTGGTGTTATGGCTCCTACAACATCTGTACACTGCTTTCGCACTTGATCCCACCTTGTACAGTAGAGTATCGTGTGCTCTGGTGTATCCTGTATGCAAAATTTAAACATTAAGTGTAGAAACGCTAATGTTGTTGTAAAGGGGCTAGGTGAAACTGAAGTGGGAACAACCAAGGGTTTCTTTGATTTGACCATAGGAGTTAATGATAATACAGCAATATTGACGACTCATTCGCATTCATCATACCTAAGGTATCGGGCACATTCAACGAATTTACTTTATCAAGTGCAGATCTACGAATGTTGAGTGGAGTAAATGCTGGCTGATCCAACTTATAACAAGCGCGGCCACATTGATGTTTTTCTGGGCGAAGATATATTCTTTAAGGCAATAGAACAGGAAACGTTAGAGCTACCAAGTGGTCTATGAGCGCTCAAAACAATTTTCGGTTGGATAGTGGTTGGCAAAATAGAATTAGAGGAATGCCGTTTTGATAATCAGGTAAAAACTTTAACATATTAATAGATGTCGATAAATCTCTCCGTAGATAGGAGTATTGAAAGCCAGTAGCAGAACCACGAAGCTTCGTGTGGTATTTGATGCTTCCACGAAGTTATCTTCAGGTCTATCGTTAAACGATATTTTAATGGTGGGCCCCAACGTACAACCCCCACTCATTCATATTCTCATTCGATTTCGACAACATGAGTTTGTGATATGTGGGGATATAGAAAAAATGTGTCGTCAAGTGTGGGTTTCGCCAGAGGATCGAAAATACCAAAACATTTAATGGCGTGCCAGTCCAAATCAGCAGGTAGTGACTTATGAATTGAATACGCTCACTTATGATACTGCATCTGCTGCATTTTTAGCAACCCGTACCATAAAAGCGATTGGTACACAACTACAATCATCTCAGCCAGAAGCAGCAGAAGCCAGACTAAAAGATATGTATGTGAATGATATAATGACCGGAGCGAGTTCAATTCAATCTGCCAAAGGTATAATAGAGGAAATAACCAAATCCTTAGGAAGTAATGGGTTCAAACTACGAAAGTTTCTTGCGAACAATGTCGAACTACGATCGAGAACCATTGGATTCATCAAAGGTGTAAGGCCTGCAATGGAACCCACGTGAAAACGTTTTCCACTTCACAGTTGTATTTCCAGGTCATGAGCTACATACTAAGCGTATTTTATTGTCGGACGCTAGCCGAATATACGATCCGCTTGGCTGGTTATCTCCGATAATAATAAAGGTGAAGATTTTGTTCCAGAAGATCTGGGTACAAAGTCTGAGTTGGGATAGCGAGCTTCCCGCAGATATTTTAAAGGCATGGATGAATATCAAGGTTGATTTATGTGAATCCTGCATTATCGCATTCCATGGTGGATACAGGCATGGGTGGGGGCTGGGATCAATAGGGTAGGCGTCTGACTGTTTATGGTGTCATGCACCATACTCCAGGGTTGCCACTATCTGAAACCAGCAAGTGTTTAATTTACCTCCTCGTGGTACCACCCGGGCGACTACAACGATTACTCGTGGTAGTCTGCAAAACTATTAAATGCGAAGACCTTAAAAAATATGGCGGAAGGTTCGAACAAAAAATTACCCCAAGCGGGTACCGAATCACTTCGGGAATCCCACTCCTCTGCGCTAGAGGATCGTTCCACGGATTCTGGGGGGAACAATCAACCGCAAACACATACACTGAGAGAAATCGTAATCTAATATTATGAATAGTCTATTCTTAAATGCACAAATTTAAAATTTTTAAAATTTCAAGAACATATGGTGAGGATTTATGAATTAAATGCATGAATTTAACCCAAGCAGTAAATTTTCTTCACAATTAAGGCTTTATAAATTGAAAATAATAATCTTTATTTGAAATACTCGTAAAATGCTCAAATTCAACCGATTTGTTCTAGGTTCGGATTTATTACTCTTGAATTAAGAATTGTATGCACCAAATAATATTTCCACGTGTTTTATGAAATTGTGCCTAATTTACGATCAAGTCAAACAGAAACTTAGTGTACGAAATTAAGAAAATGAAATTCTTGAAACATTATTTTTAATTTAAGATTAATTTTTAATGCTTTTAATCTTAAATCCGAGCAAATATACTTAAAAGATCGCGGTATGATGATTTAAAGTTTTATAAATATATCTAAACATTTTTTTGTGTATGTGATACATGATTTGAGTTTAATAATTATGATTTAAGAATTACACAAACACTTATCACGTTTTATAACTAGGAGGCAATTCAGAAAACTGATAACAAAATCGGGGGATGCAGTTTGATACAGCAGCTATATACCTATCATCTACATCCGAAAAATTTCGCCGTATTGACTCCGTATTATCTTAAGCAATTATATGGGATTGGGGATGTTAGATGGAAATGGCATTCTTAAACGATTTTTGGAAGAATCTCTGGAATGGCCACTTGGGACGGAACTCGTTAATTTCATAACTGATTATGATGGGATTGGGTATGTTGGATGGAAATGGGATCCTTAAATGATTTTTGAAATAAGTTCTGGAATATGACAACCTGGGACGGAACCCTGTATTTTCGTTACCGATTAACGTTAGCCAGAACTCTAGATGTATCGCCTAGGTTATTTCCTGCCAGAAACATTGTACGTATGACACTTGGTACAGACACTCTCTTTTTTAATTCCCTTTTCTGTTTCCAATTGTTTTACTTAATTCGGGAATCCCTTATTTTAATTTCCTTTTTTGTTTGCAATAAATTTACTTAAATCGGCGAATCCATTTTGTTCAGGGTTTAAAAATTCACTCGTTAAATTGTATTATTCACTCTTTACTGATCGACCAGCGTTATTTGTAATACTAACTAGTAAGAATAATGAAAAGTAACAAAAAATAAAGTGGGTGTCTGTACCACGTGTACAGACATATGACGTGAATACGTACAATATTTCTGGAAGGAAATAGCCTATTCGATATATCGAGCTTTCTGGCGAACGTTAATCGGTTCAAAAAATACAGAGTACCGCCCCAGGTGGCCATATTCCACAACTTCTTCCAAAAATCATTTAAGAATCCCATTTTCATCAAACTTACACAACCTCATCACAATCGGTTAAGAAAATACAGAGTTCCAGCTCAATTGGTCATATTTCAGAGCGTCTTCCAAAAATCGTTTAAAAATCCCATTTCCATCTAACATCCACATTCCCATCATAATTGCTTAAGATAATACGGAGTCAATACAAACAGCGAAATTTTTCGGATGTAGATATTATACGTTCGATATACGTCAAAAAATCGATCCCCGATTTAAGTAAATTATTGCAGGGACAAAAATAAACAGTTATGTGAGTTAGCGGCTCTGCAATTTTAATTATACATACGTACATTGAATTAAACCCAATCCTCTTTCTATCTCGAAATTCTTTCTATCTCGATTTTTTTTCGGTCCCTTGGAACTCTGAGGCAGACAGAATTGACTGTAAATATGTTACATAAAATTACATTTCATAGTATAACCGAGGACGAAATATATTTAGAACTTTTAGTCACATGAATTTATATTTATGTCTTACATCCTTTGTTTATGTACAATGTACATAATTGTCTTGGGATGTGTTCTAAATCTTGTTGGACCGTTGAAACAGTTTAATAGGGATATATGTAAATATAATATATAATATGTATAATTATAATTATTAGAATTCTGTTTAAATTATAAATTAAATTTAATTTTTAATTTTTTATTATAAATCAAATACAATAATTATATTTTCAAATAATATTTATTCATATAGTTTCAATAAAATAAAGAATTTAATTCATAATCCATGCTTAATAAGCTTAACAACACAACTAACGGTAAATTTTAACATTTGTATTGATTCTCAATTTGTGGATTATATTCTCAATCCTAGTATACATTGTCACAAATTAGATCTATAAATTAAATGTATAATGCTTTATTTTAGATTATAAATCTCAATATCAGAATAAATTCAAGATTTGTTTATATTTTTATTTCTACTTCTCCATTTAAAATTACAATGTTTGATTTCATGTTTTATAATATCACGATTTGAAGAATACTTTTCTAGGTAGTTGTACAATAATACTTAAAAAGGAAGATATCCCAAATTGTATTTTATTTCAATCGTTTTCCTCAGTTCGTGTTGAAACTTTATACGTTAACGATGTGTGTTATAAAATATTATATAAAAGTGAAACTGTATACGTGGCTGTTATAAAATATATATACAAGTGAAATTGTATTTACATAAGGTATTATATTATATATATATATATATATATATATATATATATATATATATATATATATATATATATATATATATATATATATATATATATATATATATATATATATATAACATATATGTTATATTTATGTTATATATGTTATACGAGTACATATATAATAATCTCAGAAGGTGCATTCCGAATAAAACAACATCACAAAATGGATTTGGATGCCAGTATAGAAACTTTCGTTCCTGATGAATTGTATACCATTTTACAAAGTTGGGGGTTGTCTAATTTGCATGAAAAATTACTAAGTATTATTTTTGCTATTATTTAATTCATTAAATTGCTTATATTGATTGAAACCTTATGTTCTTAAAGGATTAAATATTTCGGCCGAAGCATTGCCTTACATGAACGTAGATGATATAAATACAATATTCAGCAGTGTAGAGGAACTTGGTTTTAAAATTTTATTTCGCGGCAAGCTGGACGAATGGCGTAAACAAAATGTATGAAAATATTTCTAACCAAAATCAACCCATATTTTACTTCCATATGTATAAGAAAATCAATTCTACGCGCCCACACGGGATGTCATGAAGTTCATTTCAATCATCGAGTTTTCCCATTTAGAGTAAAGGAGAAAAGAAACGAAGATGAAAACCAGTTCTTGATATTCCGTGTTGACACCTAGATTAACATAATAATACCACCGCACAAAATCATCACATTAACGTATCCATCATACTCAAATCGAATTTTTAACAAAATTTTAAAATATACTCTTAAAAATACATATGTTGTAAATGTAATTTAAATCTTATATTTCAAGAAAGAAATGTTAGTGTATTATTGAAGAAAATTAAATTCGACACCCAGACTTTAGTTTACAAAGCAACTTTACAATTAAATTTCATAGATGAATTTTTATCAATTTAAAAAAAATCTTTCAGTCTGAATACTTAAATACTATTTCAGTAATAAATTTTCAAAATCGTTTGACCCATGTAATTACATATACAGATATTAATTATTAAATATAATATTTGATTGAATACTATATTACGTTGCATCGTAAATATATTACAAATTCAAATATGATCTATAATGTTAATTTATATTTTACAGAATTACTTATCATTACACGAAACCTCATATAAACCGATACCTTCAAGCTCAACCTACGATAATTCACCAAATACTAGCACTTATGCAACCGATGAGTCAAATAGCGGAGAACCATTTGTAAGTGTTGATTATACTAAAAGACATCCAGACTTAATTTCAATAAATAAATTTATTTTTGGAAATGCACCCACTTTTCTTTAAATTAATTATCTTAATAGATAAAAGTAAATTTTTAGGCATTGAATGTTACGGGAATTGCATATTTCTTTTTCTATAATCTTTTATATTTATTATTAATTTATTTCGAGTTACAAATATTGTTTCTATATTACAATCATAAACCTAGATCTTCTCAACATTCCTGAATACTGCAAATGGAAGAAAAATTGTAAATCTGTATAATAGAGAAAATCCTCCCAAACTAACCAATGAGGTGCGTCAATACCTTGTGAATTCAGTAGTCCAGGAGTTTATGTCAAAAGACGTATGCATGGAACCTGCTGATTTTAGAGAAATTACAAGAAACATTACGGAAACGTTTCCATCGGAAGAAGCTGTAAGTTGTTATACTTAACATTTCTGTAAAGCTAAAACTCAAGCGAGTCGATCTTCTGTTTTTAATTCAGTCTTTTAATTTAGAGACTTATCTCGCTTGAAGCTATAAAACTTCGTTATTACTAAGAATAAATGTTTGATTTTCTATATTTCACTAAGGATTACTACTACGTTCCGCCAAGCGAGAGCCAAAAAAACGCAAGTGGGAGTTTATTCACAAAATACAAAAATTGCTTGAGCCACTTGCGAAATAAGGGAATATTTACCAGTCGTAAACGCCGCAAGAGTACAAAAACTTCAGGTAAAATGCTACTTTCTTCAGAACGACTAATATATTTTTTAAATCAATATACATTGTCTTTTCAGACAAAACAACTAGCGCTGTGGATACCACTATTCCGGTTAACCACGAATCTGATAAAAGATGGCTTAGTTGTTTTCATGAACTTTGGGATGCTGTCGAACTTAAACGGCAATCAACTTTTCCAGGCAGAAGAATTGAATTACATAATTTAGCTTCTTCCACAAATAAAATAACAACATTCTTGAACGAGTGGAGCATTTTTAAACCGCCTAATGGGTGCTGATTAGTAAGTTCTAAATGTATCTATAGTATCAGCAAAATGACACTAACAAAATATTATTTTTCTATTTCAGGTTGATATTGATTTTGAATCTGCATATCCAGAAAAAAGTACGTCACTACTAACTAAATGGGAACCATTTGTAAATATAATTGAAAATTTGCTAATGAAGCACATAAAAGATGTGAAGATTAACACTAGAACTACTAACCGGTCAAAATTGCCGGTTGCATCATTTATTTATAACATTTCCTCTTTAATAAAAATCATGACATTATCGTAAAATATTAAAAAAGACAAAGAGGAAATGTTATAAATAAATGATGCAACCGGTCATTTTGACCGGTTCGTAGTTCTAGTGTTAAAAATATTGATAAATAAACAGAATTGACAGGAAATACATATTTTATATAAAAATCATAAATTATTGTAAACCATATTTTTCATTAAATAATAAATAAAAATTTATTTTATAAAATTAATAACGAATTTTATTTACTTAATTGGAAAATTGAATACAAACTCAGAAAATATTAGTTTATTCTTAAAACATAAAACAAGAACTAATTCATTGCCTTATAAAATGAAATTGTGAATTTTAGTCTCATTTTAATATAATTTTCCTTCTAAAATGGAACTTTATCCGCTCAAAGTTTACGAATTTAAATGTTTAAATGTGAATTAAAAGCTCAAAAATCGGAATTGTAATCTCAAATTAATATAGTAATTCTTATATTGCTGCTTGATTAAGCTTAATTCCAACGCTATTAGTTTTATTTTAATCATAATATTCTCGTTTCTACCTCAAGTGCATTCCTATCAGCACAAATTTTGTGAACTATTTGCTTAGAATGCAGTTTGATCCTCTCGAATCACTAAATGTATTCTTATATTGCAATTTGACAATACTTAATTCAGGCAAAACAGGTTATAATTATGATCCCTATATTCTCAATCCTAACAAAAACGTAAAAAAGGTTAACAAATAATAATTATATAATTCTTAATTTTAGAAGATTTTATTCTTAAAATATGCAATACAATCATAAATTTAGATTAACTAAAATAAATATTAACAATTTTTAACTTATATATTTACATTATTAAGAACAATAAACTTATATAAAGAATTGTATATAATGCAAACTATGCTTTTTCTTCACAATTTCGTCGTTTTCTGAAATGGTAAATCATCAATGAAATTTTCAACCCTAAACTGTATTTAAGAATAACTCCGCTTAGCGCACATTTGATCCGGTTTTATTCACGAATTCATACATTTAATGCTTAATACCAGCCATCTTTTCTCTCAGTGTAGAAGGACGCTGTTGGTAAGTGACCAGGCCAAAGCATCCGGAACAACTACTGGAAACATAGATGAAAGTTACAACTCCTACTTTAAACTAACAAAACGTTTAAGTAGATCTCCACCACACCACTCCTCGGTTCCGGAGCTTTTAATGTGGAGTGGCACAAAACGTCGTTGCCACGGAGAAGACGCAAAACATGATGACAATCAAGCCGAGTTAGCAGATTTAATCGCAGTGATCGAACAGATATTGAGAAAGAAACCAGCGGGCTGAGTACATTGGTAAAGGCTAACCCGACAACAAAGAATCAAATAAAGGATGCGGTGTCGAGGGTAAGGACTAAGGATGGCTGCATATAAATTAACAAATTTTAAGCAGACACTACAGACATGAAGTAATAGGCCCTTCGTAACTGAGAAGAAGCGTAGAACTGACAATGATGGTCAATGCGTGGCACAGCACAACATAGCCACCCAAACTGATCTAGACCCGCCACAAAAACAAACTGAACGATTGTCTCATAGGAATGGCCACAAAAAGTGTTTCGGGTAACAAAAATCAGCCGCAGCAGCTTTATGGATTGTGAAACGTTAACGAGGGAAATTTTTATTGACGGAAATAAACCAATCACTCAAGAGTTAATTTGGGAAAACAAGTACCAGGCTTTCAGCAGCTGTTAGACAACCAGTACTTTAAGTATGGTGACGTTGCTGTTATACGAAGCTCAGACAGGATTGAATTAAAGGGCCAGACCCGGCCGGCTAGTGACGGACGAACTTTTCTATTTAGCTACGTTAAGCAAGAGGTAGACGATAATGAGTTAGAAGCACAATTTATCGAGTTAGCAAGAGGAATGAAGACTGCCTCCCAGGAACACACAGAGTTGAGCATCACCTCGACCGTCAGAAATAGGTTAAACTTGCGTAAGATCCTGGAGTGCTGTTATAGTAATAGCGAAGTATGTATCAAAATTTGCGTGGTTGCTGAGAGAGGAACAAGGAATAAATTGAAAGCCGAGACAAAAGTGAAAGGCCGTAAGCAAGTCACGCAGCCTGAGGCGGAGCAAGGTTACACAGAAGTCAGGCGACGTAAGAGAAACCCACGAAACCGGAAAGACACAGTTATAGTTAAGGCAGAAGGATGCACGTAAGCTGATCTACTTAAAGCTGTGAAAGGTTGTGTTGATATCAAGGAATTAGGGGTGGAGATAACCGCCATAAAAAAGACAAAGACAGATGATCTTAGGATCCAACTGAAGGGTGGCAAGAATAAAGCCGAATGTTAAACGGAGAAACCTTGGATTTAACTGCGGTAAAGACAGGCACAAGAGAAGTTAGTGCAGCCAAACGCAAGGTAGGCCATTTAGGAAGAGACGGAATAGTGAGGGAGAGAGCTCACCTGTAGATACAACTAATCGAACAGGAGGGGAAAAACCAAAATGCGAGTGATGCAAATTAATACGCATCGCAGTAGGCCGGCCCAGGACCTCCTTATAGCTACTGCCAAAAAAAATGCAGGTAGACGTGGGCCTGATGAGCGAGCCGAGACGAACACTTAAGACAGGAAACTGGAAGGTTGACTTAAACGAAGATGCCGCGCTAATGGTGCTTTCAAAGGACGTTCCAGTTGCTAGAATCGGTAAAAGAAAGGGAGTGGTCTGGGTAGAACTAGAAGACATTGTAATCATGAGCTGCTATTTCTCTCGTAACAAACTTATGGAAGAATTCATCATAAGGCTGGACGAATTGAGCGTAGTAGTTCTAAACCAAGCCAAAGATGTGATTGTAGCGGGTGACTTTAACGCTAAATCTCCAGAGTGGAGCGGAGATGTATTAGACAATAGAGGTCAACAACTCGCAGGCTGGGCTGCATCCTGCAACCTTAGCAGTGTCAACACGGTGCAATCACCTCCCTAGGAAAGAGGAAACTATACCTTCGTCTCACAAAACACCATAAATCGAATCCAAAACTGGAAAGTTTTGGATGAAGAAAGTCTTAGTGACCACCGATATATTATGTTCGAAATAAACACAGCGACACCAGCTAGACTTCAGGAGACCAGCGTTCCGGTCAACCGAGGCTGGCAGGTTGGGGAATGGAGTCAAGCGCGCTTTCGTAGCGCGATGCAACAGCACCTTTGTGTCCCTAGCATAATAACACCGACACAATTAGTAACAACTGTCAGAAGAGTATGCGAAGAGGCGCTAGAATCTAGAAGTGGAAATAGACGAAAAGCTGTCTACTGGTGGACTTCAGAAAGCGAAGGCTTACAAGAGAGAACGGGCGTACTAGCGGTCAAGCAGACAGAACCTTTCACCATAATTTGTAGAGCGCTCGCATCTGCATGAGAAAGGCGATCGCGCAATCGAAAAAGAACTGCTGGAAACTCCTCTGTAATACAATCGAAGAGGACCCTTGGGGAGATGCATATAAGATCGTGATGAAAAAATTTGGACAAAAAACGCCTACATTACCCGCAGATATCAATAACACCGTCGTGGCTTCACTCTTTCCAACGCACGACCAAGTGCAATATGAAAATATAAGACCCGTAGAGATTCCACCTTTCACAACTGAGGAACTCGAGATGGCATGGCGGAAATTAAACACGAAAAAAAGTTTTGGGCCAGTTGGAATTCCATCAGAGGCCGCGGAAACCCACCCAAAAAAGGTGCTAGACGTGATGAATTCCATTCTAGAGAATGGAGAATTCCCTCGCATCTGGAAAACGGCGCGATTGGTGTTGTTAAAGAAAGATGGAAACCCGGATGGCGTACCGACATCTTACAGACCACTTTGCCTGCTGGACACTTTCGGAAAGCTTTTCGAACATTTGCTATTACGCAGACTGATCGACGAAATTGATAGGCCAGGCGGACTCGCTGATAATCAGTTTGGATTTCGAGCAGGGCACTCCACAATAGATGCTATAGTGGAGGTTACGAAGCTAATAGATTCACCGCTGATGGTACACAATATACGCGGCGTATCTCAGTAGTAATCACTCTGGATATAAGAAACGCCTTTAATAGCGCATCATGGATGTTAATTCTACAAGAACTTAATAATTTCCAAGTAAGCCCATATCTGAGGAAGGTACTTCAAACCTACTTGAGTGAGCGACGAATCATTGTGGAAGCTGGAGGTGTTGCCACTCAGATGGATGTCACGAGCGAGGTTCCCCAAGGATCCATATTGGAACCGATGCTTTGGAATATCTTGTATGATGGCATTCTTCGAATTCCTTTGCCCGAAGAAGCCAAATTAGTGGGCTATGGAGATGGCTTGGCACTCGTTGTCTCCGCTAAACATGAACTACAACTAGTGGAACGAGTGGATGCAGCAATAGAGGTGATTTCTAGGTGGCTTCACAATCACCGAATGCAGTTGACTCCAGAGAAAACTGAAGCAGTGGTATTGGCAGGTCGCAAAATTCTCAACTCGATGGATTTCAACGTGGATGGAATCAAGGTAAACCTTAATACACACATTAAATACCTGGGTATATGGCTAGACTACCGTCGCTGTTTTCAAGAACACGTAAGGCAAATCGTAGTAAAGGCGACTCGGACGACAAAAGGGCTAATCGGAGTGATGACGAATGTTGGTGGACTAAAGCGCTAGTAAAAGAAAATTGCTCTCATCAGTGGTTTTATCCTCAATACTTTATGGGGCACTCATCTGGATACGAGCTTTAGACACTGCTAAGGCACGTGAACAGTTGGAGCGTGTGCAACGGACCCTAGCGCTGTGTGTATGCAGTGCATACAGAACAGTTGGAAAGGAAGCAGTTTTCGTGATAGCTAACATGCCGCGGACCACGGTATTGGCGAAATATAGAGTAGCGGTTCTTCAGGGAAGCTCTAGCGTTGAGGCCAAATCAGAACTTATACAAGAATGGCAGATTCGATGGGAGAGCGCTGATACTGGATCGTGGATCAAGGAGCTCATCCGAGGGCTAAAGGAATGGGTGGAGCGTAAACATGGCGAGGTGAATTTCCATCTCACCCAGTTCTTGTCAAGTCACGGTTGTTTCAACAGCTACCTATTCAGAATACATATCAAGGATACACCTAATTGCTTATACTGTACCTTCGGTGATGTACGATGCTTTGTGATGCCGAGTCCAGTAATGCTCGACAAGTCTGCCACTCACCATTGCCATCCCTTATTTTTATGAGCGCTGTTGGTAGTATTCCTCCTAACGTTGCCGGAATTGTAACGTGCGTCTTAATTAACTTCGGCTTGCTTTGGATCTTCCTCTGACTCCTGCACTTATGCTGTGGTATGAACATTTGTACTAAACATGTTATTCATTTCATTTGGCTCCCGTGATGAGCCATGAAGTGATGCCTTCGATCTGCATTCTTGTACTCTATGAACACCATATAAACAGTTGTAGCATCTATTGCTCCCCTTTACAGCCTCCGATTTTTCAGCTGACGGCATGCTCTGATAAGTATCACATTCCTGAATTCTATGGCCAGTTTCTAAGGTCGGTAAGCTCTAGTAATTGCTGGTCGATGGGTGACAACCTTCTTCGTGTAGTCCTTGATTGAGTGTAGCATGTCTATACGCCTTCCAAGAAATAGCAATAATTCATCAATCGTCGGAAAATCTTTATCTACTGTCTTCCTTGACCAAAGAGACCTGGTTTCACCGTCTAGTTTGCTCAGGGCAATATGCAACAGATCGATTTTTGACCCAATTTGCGTTTGCGTGTCCAATCAGTTTTACATTGTCAGTCCCATTTAAAATGAGCTACAATTTTTTGGTGCCTTTCAAATCTTTTACCACCCGTTTCAATTCATCGTAATCTTCTTGAGTTGGATTCATTGTTTTTTGAGCTTATATTGCAACACTTGCTGCTATATCAGTACGTGATACTGATACTTAATATTACTCCTGATACTCAATATTATTTAACAATAATTGAGATGATGGATCCTTTTGACATTCGACCTTCCACGGTATTTTCGAACATTTCAACGCTGCTATCTGCATTCGATTTCAATTTAAAAACCCATCTACATCCGACTGTTTTTCGATCAGCTGGTAATTTGACAATTTCCCAGGTGCCATTTACTTTGTGTGCATTTATTTCGTCGTTCATTGCTTGTAGCCATTCGTCTTTATGCTCGGAATTTAAAACATCGTTAATTGTTTTTGGCTCCGAAACTAAATTAACTTTATTTATTATTTCGATTAACCGGTTCGGTGGAACACCTTTGTTCAAGAATCATCTTGATGGTCTACGAATATTTATGTTATTTGCGCTGTTGCTTTGATCCACTTCTGATTCATTGATTTGTTGGTGTTCTGGTTCATTTTGTTTGTTATCCGAATTATGGTTATTATCATCGTCTTTATTTGCGTAATTGGATTTTATTACATTGAGAATCGATTCAATTGGATCGACCGTCAAAACGCACGTCACGACTTATTAATAATTTTTGTGCAGAACGATCATAAGATCTACATGTACGAAGCATTTCTGTCCGAATATATATATAAATTTTGTAAATTCGGTATATTGCCGCTCCAGAATTCGTGTGGTATTTTTGGAATTGACTTAGATGGCAACCGATTTTGGAGAAATGTTGCCGTCATAACTGCTTCGACCCAAAAAATATGATCTAAATTTGCATTGGCTAACATGCGACGCGCCATCTCAATCAAGCTTCTATTTTTGCATTCCGCAACGCCGTTTTGCTGTGGCTAATATGTAGCTGTATACTGAATGCTTGTTCCGATGCCTTTAAGACAGCCAACGACTCGTTTATCGGAATACTCTGTACCTCTCTCTGTCAGATCTGATGATTTTTGGATATTGCGAAAACTTTGTCTTTGATAATGCTATAATGAATGTAAGGATGTAACGATTAACATTGTGTGACCCCATTGAAACTTTCAGAAATGGCGTTCTATATATTTTTCATTTTAGGCAAAATTCACAAATATCGCTGCAATTGCATTTTCAGACCTTCATACCGCTCACTATTTCGATCATAGCTGCATATAGTACTTGTCCAAATAATAGGCCGATCTGCCATTTTTCCGACAATTTCTCTTCACCGAGTGCTTCTATCTTTTGAAACATATCTCTCAGCCAATGAAAATGCCTCTCCATGTTGCGGCCTTCATCGAGTTTACGTGTGCAAATTTCTTTAATTAATTGAACACTATTACTACCTGCACTTTTTTGTGATATTCCATTATTGCTTTCTACATCCATTTAGCGGAACTAAGCAATAAAAAAGATTGGCCGAACTGTGAAGCACCCGTCCAAGCTCCAGGTATGGATGCTTCGGCAAGCAAGGGTTTCGTAAATTAATCGTTTCCACGATCCAAAATACCATAGCATACTCTGTTCGGGATTTAAACTCTAAAAGAGCACAACAATATTGGATCGGCCATCTCAGTCACCGGATGCCAATCTGAAGCTGAAAATCATACTACATAAAAAATTTGAGCCGTCTAGGGCGAGTCGTCCGGAAGATATGGAGAAATGTATCACCACAGTATTAAATTCTTCGTTTTCTCCTCACGCATTACGTGAAGTCCACCATTTCAGTATTCTAAATTTGATTGCGGGATTGTTTGTACGATGAATGTTAAAGAGAAGAAGCAGTAAAACATAAGCACAATATCAACATCTTCGTGTGCCTTTGGACAAAAGCTGTACAATAAGAAATAGCAAGTGGCCTTACCACATTAAATGGTTTACGTTTCGACACGACCAAATTATTGATCTCTACAGTGTCAATGGCACCACAATTCAGCACGGATGCAATAACAACCCAACATCGCACACTGCACACATAAGCTCAAATGACAATAGATGATGATGATGGAATAACAAGAGTATTATTATACTGGACACTAAATCCTATCTATCCAATTAGATATACCACCCTTGAATTTGGGTACGGAAAATTTTCTAATCGATGTGTCATCAACATTTCACGGTACAAATATATTTAAAGATTAATAAAATCCATAATAAGTCACTGCGGTTGATATAATTAACTAAAATGCCGTGACCCCAAAAAAGATGCAGTGTCAAAAATTTGCATAACCAGTGCACTTCAAAGCGCACATAAACATAAAATTTAAGCCTCAGTCATCCAAATTTCAACATTTATCTCATCGAATTGTGTAAGAAGCGCACGTCTTTATAAAGTAAGATCGTTTTCAACCTTGTTGGCGCACGCATATATACATAACACTGATTTAACGACATCCAAATCAGCATTTATCAAATACCGGTTTCAAAATTTAACATCTTAAGACTGCGTCGACAATCTCATATAAATATATAACTTGCATAACAACCGCGTTCCATGAAGTATACAACAAAACCATTGATAAAATTGTTCGAGTATCGTGTCCGACCTTTCATTGTCAAGTGTATAATGCATTTATATATGGTTATTGGTATTTAACATCTTTAATATATCTACCAATGTTAAGATTGTCGCACCTGATATGTGCAACAGCAAAAGAAATATTCAAGTGAAAATTAATTTATGGGTTCATAATTATTCATCACACGCGTGTCTTATGTAATGTCGATATTTTTAAGCATTGTATGGGCAGATATAGAGTTGCATGCGCATATTATATACGAGAAGGTCACGCCTGTTGTGTTAAACCGCCATTAATAGTAGCGTTATTGTCTCATCATAATAAATAAACAATAGATTTTAATTGTGTGAAGTGACGAACCCGATTTTACAAACGAAACATTAATCATACAGCTAACCGCGACCGCATCTCTTTATATTATTTATAAAAATTTACTATCTTTTAGGTAGGTCAAGATTGATATTATTATCGCGCCTCGCCATCGCATATATGCGCATCTGTATAAAGCATATAACTCCCATAATACTTATATATACAACAACAGGGTTTATTGTTGTGTGAATATGCATGCAGCGGTATACATTTACATATATACGGTGGTGAATCAAAATAAACTTAAAGAAGTATATAAATAGCGTTATACTTGACCGCGTTATTAAAATTACATTAAGAGTATGTAGCCGAACAAAAAAAATAGTTTGATATTAATTTGGTGGATTACACAATTTTGCTACTCTCTATAATTAAAACAATTATTTTTAAAAAGTCTTGTCGAAAACATTAGATAAATATAATTAATTAGTTAAACCCCGCGGTTTTACGCGCATGCGAATTATTAAATTCAAGGTGAGGCACACGTTCTATTAGGGAATTGTCAAATCTCTTCGCAAAAAAGTTATTTTCATTTACTTAACCAATTTACACATTTCGAATGAGGTACACGCGTTCATCATAAGATTAATTATTATTAAAGAACTTTTGAACATTTCCGACAAACATCCGCAATACATTTTGTTTGAATAAATAAAAAACTAACTCATGTGTTTATGGCAAGGTACCCTGTAACTAAATATAGGAATAATTTAAGCGTTTATCAATTTAATAAAGCTAAGTTGCTTAAAGAACTGGTCACGTTTAGCACCTATAGCAGCGAGGTGGTTCACATACTGAATGGTGATCGCTGGAACTTTGGATGAAATTTATTGTTTTGGCACGGTTTGCACTTAGACAGTGGTAATATATCTCTTTTCCTGCCAGACAATTGTTTTCGCTTCAATTTAAGTCCAACCCACACAAATGTGTGTGAAGAAAATGACAGGTTGTAATTTCTTCCGGATTTTAACGGATCTTAGTTAAATCGGAATTATTTTTGAAAAAGTGGATGCTATCGCACACTTAGGCCAATTATGGCCCATTGGGGTACCACAGGATCTGTCATCATAAACTTCCTTAAACCCATTTAGTACTATGAATAGAACGTAAAAGATCTCGTACATTACAGCTTTCGAGATCACAGATGCTGTCCATAGTGTATTTACCCAAGTGACCATGCCTTCTGCCAGCTATGCGCAGGACACGAGAAAAGGAAGTGAACAAGAGTTTCCTCCTCCTCCTCGTCCGTGCAGTTTCTGCAGAAGTCATTTGCATCCACACCCAGCCTTCTCGCATGATCTCCGAAAAGGCAGTGCCCGTTAATTATCCTTACAACTCTGCCTAAATCACGATTGCTCAGTGTGATTAGGAACTTGGATCGATACAAGTTCAGCTCAGGTCATACTTGTTCCGCCACCCTGCCAGTTGGCTTGCTGCTTTCAGCACAGACATAGGCCTTCCTATACATTCTCTTCCTGGTTTTAGTTGGTGAGTCGTACCGTACCTTGCTAACTCGCCTGTCCCACAATTTCCATCAACGTCAGAATGGCCCGGAACCCAGACCAACGGGAAATTGAAATGTTCACTCATCTCGTTAAAAGATGCCGCTCCGCAGTAGACACATCTTCGCTTTCCGGGAAGTGAGTTTCCATCAAGAGATCAAGAGTAGGGAATCCAAGTCGGTTCTACCCGACTTCATGTAGTTGGGCAATTATTCACCCCCAGAGACACCCGAAACCATCGGGCATCGCCGCAAACAACCGAAACCGACAACCCTCCTATGCATCTGAACGAAAATGGAAAAAACATAAACGTACATATCCCATACATTGGAGGGAATCCAATTACCCGACTAGGGAATCCAATTACCCGAATTTCGGGTACCCGACTTTCGGTTCCGTGTTTTTACCATTACCCCACCGGTTTCTACAAACATACGATTCTATTTTTTCTATTTTCGTTGAGATGCATAGGAGGGTTGTCGGTTTCGGTTGTTTGCAGCATTTCTCGAAGTCTCTGAAACCGTCTTAGAAACCGTTCATTCGCCATCCGGTTTTAACAGAAAGCCTGGAACAGCTGGATTGGTCGAGAGAATTTTCCTTAAGTGCGAGGTTTCCGGGACCCCTTCCATTCTATCACAGAAGCGCCTCCACGAATTTCTTTGCGCCTTCCTTAATTCCCTTTTGAATACTCTGAGGCATTCCTTATAGAAATCCCAGTCTTGACTATCTCTAGATTGTTTCGCTCTATTGAAAGCAGACCCGCAGGCTTTTCGGCCCTTCGCAAGTGCCGAGGTACACCAAACAGGTTTTCGCTTCCCCCTCCACATTGTTAAAGTGCAGGCTACCCTCATAGAGGAAGAGCAAGCCCTAGACAGAGTGTTCTCCACTGAATCTCGTTCACTACCCGGGTCGTGTCAGGGAGTCCTGGAACTCTAGGTGGAATGATGTCCTCCAATACATCCCTATCTACATGCCCATACGGTCCTCCTAGGATTTCTGAAGACGTACTGTTTTGCAATGTTGAGATAAACGTTAAGTAATGATGGTCGGAGAAGGAATCCTCCTTCACCACCCTCCATTTCCTGATCATCGGTGAAATAAATTCGGAGACCAAAGTAATAACCAGAACCTCCTGTCTATTACTAATAATAAAGGTGGGTTCCTGGCCTATATTACTAATAGTGAGGTTAGTTCTTAAGAGAAATTCAAAAAGCAACTCACCCCTGTCCTGTCATTAATATCCGAGCTGCCCCATATGGTATGGTGCTGGTTGGCGTCACACCCCAGGAGTGTATAAAATTAAGGAGGTCCACCTCTTACACCTTGGAATCTGATATATCCCCCATTCCACTGTCAAGGGATGGTCTCTAAGGTCGCTGGTCAACCCCTCACTCGGGTTCACCACTAGCTGCAGTGTCTCTTCTGGAGAGGTTCCACTCCTCGCGCTTCCCTCAGCAGGCTGGCCTTCTTCCTCCCCCTTCTCAGGCTGCGCAGTAATTGGTTTCATTCCGACCTCGTCCTTCCTGAACACCTTAAGTGTAACAGAGCCGATACCAAAGTTGATAAACCCTTTGGTTTTTCACAGGAGAGCCAGGGATTCCTTATTGATCACCATAATTGATGATCTGAAGTTGCCCTTAGGCTGCTCCTGCTTAACAATCTTCCAGTTCTCTGTCGGAAGATCTGAACTGTAAACCTGGATAATCCTCAGGGATTCATCGAGGTTAGCCGGCTCCGTGGGGAGCTAGGCCATTGCCCTCGGTCTGGTAGGTATTTCCTCTTTGGAAATTGCCTTGAGCTTAGCTGCCGGCCATAATTTGCCTACCTCCTCGATCGCCTTCCTGTACAAGAAGGCCGTGCGTTGATCAGCGCACGCGGTCGGCTTCAGCCGTCGTTGATACCAACCCTCGTCCTTGCATATTGGCGGAGGTCCCGGATGTTGTCCAAGGGAGAGCTTAAGCCCCTTCCTCGACTTTGCAACCTGAAGCTTGACCCGTTTTCTTTCGGCATCCAAACCCCCTGCTTCTCCTCGCCAGAGGTCATTTCGACCAAAGATCTTCCTTCTGAGCTTTGCTAACATCGGCAATACAGTTCTTCGCCCACTTAGCCGTTTGCCTCTGTGCCTCTGTTCACTGGTCCTCCGGGACTGTGGCCATCATACCTTCGAACCGAAGGAGAAATGACCTTTTCCTTTTTACTGCTACCACTACTTCCTGGCATGCAAGCCTCGGAACCAGTTTTAACCCCACTGACGGCTGGAGTCGTAGACCCCCCGTCTCCACCAGCATTTGAGAAGTGCTGGTCACTTCTTTTTTTTGTGTTTTGATCCATATTCTGTTCCCACGAATATCGGAGAAAATGATGGTCCGCCCGTGCAAAGATCCGCATACACTTGTAAGACTAGATGCAACTGGAGGTCGCCAAGTGTCCAGAGGGCTCCGTTCATGACTGGGCTTTGTTAAATGGGCCCACGGCCTAGCTGGCCATCAGCACGGGTCGCATAACACCATAATGCAGCACATTGGCTCTCCGAGCACTTCCGCCCCAGCGCTCCCGGCCCCGTCGAACATGCACCCACCCGTTCAGCCATTCATATGGATATCGCAAATCAGTTGGACCCATTCGATTCAAGGAATGACCCGTTTTTTCAGGGTTCTCAACTCACTCCTTGGAGACCCGGGAGAACAGAAAGACGTGGCGCTCAATTTGCCGTGGTTGGTAGTAGATGGTTTTATGGTGCCATCAGTTCGCACTTTCATGCTGGGTATCATAGACACTCAGAATTTAGTGAACTGAGGTTAACCACTCCTCAGTTCCCTGAGACTCTCCTCCCAGCACAGCTGCGGTTGGGGGCTTATTTAATTCACCACTAACCTACCTATCGATAGGCCGTCTACTATCCGCCACCTGTGACTCTCTCCGCCCCCCCTTTTTTATTTTTGAATTACAACTGATTTATAATGTTTATTTATAATGTGGCACATGCATTTTGGTGTTTTTTTTTGGTGTTCGGTGAGACCATTAAAGTATGGGTTATCCAATTCGAGGTTGATAAAGTAGAAATCTGTATACCAACATCTGTCAAAGATAAACGTCAAGTACGCTGTCATTTATTTAGTTGACATTCTGCCATTTAAGAATATGGAGCATTTAACAATCGACCAACGCGTTAAAATTATTAAATCTTATTATAAAAATAGTGATTCTGCGTATCCACATTTCGCGCTTTACGAGCAGATTATGGTCGTCATAATCGTCCTACAAAGCAAACCATATTGAATACAGTGAATAAATTTGAACAAACTGGATCTGTTACTGATATTGTAAGGTCTGTGCATCATCAAAACATTCGCAATGCTGAAAATATCGCTTCTGTAGCTGAAAGTGTGGAAGAAGATCCAAATTTTTCAATTCATTATGGCGCATTTTGCATCTGGATTTGCATCTTCATCCGTATAAAGTCCATTTGACACAAGAGCTAAAGCCTGCTGACCATGGACAACGAAGAACATACGCAAATTGGGTGTTGGAAAAACAGGCCGTCGATGCTGATTTTTCGAACAAAATTTTCTTCAGTGATGAAGCTCATTTTTCGCTTGGTGGATACGTTAATAAGCAAAACTGTAGAATTTGGGGCTCAGAAAATCCACAATTGATTGTAGAGAAGCCATTACACCCGGAAAAAGTCACTGTTTGGTGCGCATTGTGGTCTGGTGGTGTGATTGGGCCGTATTTTTTTGAGAACAACCATGGACGAACCGTTACCGTCAATTCTGAGCGCTATGGCCGCATGTTAACCGATTATTTTTTTACGAAAATCGAAGATTATGATCTTGACGATATGTGGTTCCAGCAGGATGGAGCAACCAGTCACGTAACACGAGCAAATCGAGATCTTTTGCAAGAGAAATTTCCTGGACGTTTGATTTCGCGATTGGCTGATGTCAATTGGCCTCCAAGATCCTGTGATTTAACGCCTTTGGATTTCTTTTTGTGGCGCTACGCGAAAGATCGTGTTTACGCAAACAATCTTCAAACTCTTGACGAATTGAAAACTAATATTCGTAAGGTAATGGCCGAGATACCGCCCGAAATGTGCCGAAAAGTCATTGAAAATTACCTCAAAAGAATCAAGGCCTGTAAGAAGTCCCGTGGAGGACATTTGAATGATATCTTGTTTAACTAAAAATGGCAAGGATCAATCTGTAAAATGAAATAAAAATTACAATACATTCCGAATATTTTGTGTGTTTTTTTAAGTTTACTTTATCAAGCTTGAATTGGATAACCCGTTACTTGTTAATAGTTTCGTTCTTAATTTCTTTTATAAGTTGTTTCAGTTTATTGCACAGATAATTGAGGAATTTTTTGTTTTCCGGAGCACGTGTCCTTTGCCAGGTTTTTCATGCGTTCCGTTCATTTCTAACTAATTCCCTGACTTCAAGAGAATAATTTTGATTCCTACGGAATTTGGTATGATTAGTGGGAGAACTTTCCCATGCTGCTTGTTGAATACTACTGTTAAATACCTCCAGTTCGTTTCCAATTGTACCGTTGTTTTAATTGGCATTTGAAGGTTTATTTGCTCTTCAATTAGTTTTTGGAATAGGTTCCAGTCAGTTTTATTATTTGTTAGCTTAGGCAAGTTATCCTTAGTAATTATCATTGTGCTGAGTGTCATGATAACAATAAGAGAATGGTCAGAATGCACCCCCTCGCTATTTTGGAGACATAATATGTAGTCCTCGATAATCGATTTCGTAACATAGAAATGAATGAGATCTGGTATTTTATTTATATCAGCAGGCCAATATGTTGGTTTACCTCCAGAATGGAACTCGCAGTTGTTTACGTACTCAGTTGTTTAAACTCTGGACATAACTGGACATAACTCTGGAACATGCTGTGCTAATCCGTTCGCGTTCCAGGTGACAATTTTTAATATTCTGCTCATTTTAGTATAAGAGGGCTGCTTCTAAATATCCTTTCGAAGAGGTCATCAGTAATAGCATTAGATGATTGTTGTATAATTTGCGAGTAGGTTTTCCGCCCTGTACCTATAATTAATGGCGTTAGCTCCGCTTGGTTTTTGCTTATTTTCTCTCTGGTAACCTTAGAGCTTTGAGGAAACTATTTCATTTTGTCTGAAGTTCTTTGGCTACTTCACGTCATCTGTAATTCGCAGGATGAAGCCCTTTACAGTTTATGAATTTTGCCTTGTTGTTTCTACTTTCCTTACATTCTTTCTCGTTGTTAGTTCCAACACATTTTACACATCTAGG
This sequence comes from Nephrotoma appendiculata, assembly GCA_947310385.1. Taxonomy (NCBI): domain Eukaryota; kingdom Metazoa; phylum Arthropoda; class Insecta; order Diptera; family Tipulidae; genus Nephrotoma; species Nephrotoma appendiculata. Next base: position 363,545,842 of record OX371223.1, on the reverse strand, counting down.
CTCCCGACCGCAATACTTTTGCGTGAGGTTGAAACCTCGGCATTTTTTGCATTGCGGTATTAGCCTCGTACCTTTCTTTAGGGGTTCTATTTTAACCCTCATATTTAGTATTGCTTTGATGTTGAACATTTTTTCAACTTTCTCGTTTTTGTTAAAAGTAAGCTCTGTTTTTTTTACTTCATTGTACTCATCTCTCCCTCGTTTTAGGATATTTACTGCATCTTCTATTTGCAGATTTTTTGCCTGTTGGTCCTTCATTATATCCTCTTTCTTACATGTTGGATGAAGGCCTCTGGCCATAACCTTAATTGCACGGTTGTTTTTACCGTCGTATGTGATCCATTCTTCACCTTCCTCATTGATCTTAGTGGCTAGAGCTATATGTATCGGAATCTGGTGTATTGATTTTCCACACGTTATTGTTTAGCGACACTACTCTGTACTCCTAAGTGGTAACTGGTTTCATTGTAGTTTGTTTACTAGCAAATTCTGTTATACTTATATGAATACATTAATTGACGGAGGAGCCTTTCCTTTCGGTGCAATCTTTTTTTGTTGGTTTTCTTGCTGTTGTTTTTATTGCTGATGTGCTGGATTAGTATTAACACCAGTTACATTAGCTTGCGATTGTTCTCCAACTTCAGGCGAGAATTTTGCTGTTCTTTTTTTTGGATGTCTGTGAAGAAAGCCCTAAAAATATCACGACCTTGTTCAGTGCCATCCCGAAAAATTTTCTATATCACGCTAGTTTTGAATGTCATCCCGAATTTTTGTTACTATCATGACATTTTTACTATCATGACATATTTATTTTTTTTCCAATTACTTTCCGACAGAGTTCGGTGTTTTCCTTTTTCTGCTACGTTTTGAGTTAGTTTGTATGTTGGTGATCTTGACAACTTTGAACTTCCTGAAAGCGGGTATAGCAATGATTGACTCACATGGTCCATTGAGCCAGCCGCGATAGAGATTGGATTAGCCAACTAAGTAGTTGGTGTACCTACCACCTGTGGTATTTTCTTGCTATTCCGTTGTATTCATTGCTTTAATTGGTCAGGTTATACTTCCCAACACTAGGTCCCTGGCAGAACTTAGCCACTGTAAGCAGTACTCATACCCCACAACGTGAACGCGCCTACCAATAATAGCCGTGGTGGACACAGTTACAGCCGAGGAACCTGTTTGAATTTTGTTTGTTTGTTTTTAATCTTAGAAATTTATTCTGGGGCCACGCAGTAGCCAAATCGAGGACGTACGGATATAGGTCCGATTTGTGTAGAACCATCTGCGCATTGCATAGCTCTATACCAGCTTATAGTACTGACATGGAAGCTGAGTCGGCCCATGAATTCTGCACTCCCCTCGAAAAAGAGTCATAGTTGTGTTCTAGAAGCTAATACTAAAAAATTGTTGTTGTGCTCGTTCTGTGAGTACTAGCTAGGAGTATTTACGAATTATTTACGAAATCGTTTTACATAGAACGGTAATAGGTGGAAAATTAAATGTACTTTTAGAGGCGTCCAGCCATAAGTCTAAGAATGATAACTATGAAAAAATTTCTCTTTCCCTTCAAAATGCGAAAAGTAAATATGCCTGGAGGCTGTATTGTAGTAAAGTACAGCAGTTCTCAGACACATAAAGGCTGCCCGAAGTACCTCTGCGAGTTTTCTCCAACGACCGACCGGATATGGTTATTGGACCGTAACTAGTGCAGTATCTTTGGAGCTACTACTGGAAATTCACTTGAAAATTCACTTCATTCTTTGAAACTTGATCATAAATGACCTGTTATTGGACCTGGAAGGGTGCGGTTTAAGCTGGTTGCTTGTGTGGATGATGTTACGGTTGGTGTCTTTGATAAATTTCCTTGCACCTTGAGAGAGAGAGAGAGCAAAGTGCGCTTCGTATTCTCTTCAATTCAGGTAACAGTTGAGGTTTAATTATGGAGTCACACAAAACTGAGTTAATCATTTTCTTCAGAAAATACTCCCTCAAATCGACCCCTAGCTAAAACATTGTTGGATTGACCTTCACTGTTAAAGAAAAGTATGCGTGCTTTACTACTGTAATAATTCGAAAAATATTGAGTTTGGAGCCTCACATTGTACATTGGTTTCATATTTTGTTATTGGGCGTGCAAGTAGGTGGCTTCGAAACAAAATAGTCATCGAGCCATTTTTGCACATCTTCAACTTTCGTGAACCGGTGGTCTTTTAAATGTATATGATGACATCGATCTGAATAAATGGTAACAAGAGGGAGCCAATTTTGGAGAATAGGATGAGTTCTTGATTCGATTTTGCTTTATGTGGACGAGCGTTGTCATTGAGCAATATCACCTCCCGCCTTCCCTCGGCCCGTAAGTGGGGCATCACTTATTTGGATCAGTTAGGTTTGGTAACGTTCAACTTTAACAGTTTGAGCACGTTCCAGAAGCTCGTAGTAAATGACTCCTTTCCAATCTCACCAGACACACAATAACACTTTCTTGGCATGAATATTCATTTCTGCACTGATGTTGATGACGGGCCTGGATCAACCCTTGGTTTTCTGCGTTTAGGATTATTGTACAAAATCTACTTTTCATCACCCGTAACGATTTTGTGCAGAAAATTCTTTCCTTTGAACCGAGAAAGCAAACTCATATGCAGATGTCAACTCTTCTTGGGGTTTTTTACTTAATTTTATTGACATTTTATTAAACACTTGATTTTTAATTTCGCAAAAATTCGATTTTTGAAAAATTTAATCAAAAAAATTTTTGTTCAAAAAGTTTAAAAAATGATTCGAGATACTCCTGATGATGACCTAACAAGTCGAAATCGATCGAGTGAATATTTTTAAACTTTTTAAACAAACATTTTTTTAATTAAAATTTTCAAAAATCGAATTTTTGCGAAATAAAAAAATAAGTGTTTAACAAAATGTGTTTATTAAGTGTAAGTGTGTTTCGCCAAGTGTCTACGGCAAATATTGTAAGAGTATCTTCGGTTTTTGTTTTCTTCTGTCAGTTTATGAGGAACCCATTTTCCTTTCTTCTGTATTTTTTCCATTGCATGCAACCGAAGTGATATTGCTTGATGAGTAACTCCTAGCTGTTCTCGAAGCACTTTTTCGTTTGACACGGATTTGCATCCAATAAAACGATAAGTTTTTCATCTTCAAATTGTTTTACTGCTCTTGGACGTCGATTGTCCTCAAGACTAAAATTGCCCTCATGAAATCTTGCAAACCATTTTTTTATTGTTGAATGATTCACAGACTGTTCCTTCAAAGTCGAATCATTCAATTCCATAGCTTGAGCAGCATTTTTTTCATTTGAAAACGGAATAAAATGCAATGACGTAAATGTTGCTTATCGGCATTCATCTCTTAAAATTGATGCACACGGAACGGCAGCTTGTAAATGACTGAAACTTATATCATAAAAACAGCAATGACTAATTTGCATACAATATTCAAAATGGCGGGCGATGTTATTCGTTCAAGTATATTTTAATGCAACCAACTTCAAAGCCGAGTTTCTACTTGCACACCTAATATATCCTAAAACCATTGGTAAAGTACAGCAAACAGCTGTCTTGTGTGTTAGTGGAGTTTTTTTTATAGGAGCACAATCATTCATGCACTGGATATTCTCTTTCATCTCACACTTATAGATAGCCTAGGTTAAGAAATGGTATAGCGAGCGTAGCTATACGCCAACTCATCTATTCTAAGAAGCTGGAACATTCCAAATACTACCGATTATACCATTGCGTCACCATCTTTTGATCAGAGATTTAGAGGAGCGTTCCTGAATACTGAAAGTGCGAATTTAATTATTGATGGTTCAAAGATTGAGTGGACGATGGGGTGGGGCTTACTGTGAAGAATTGCAAACTTCTTTTTTCGTTTCTCGGATCACTGCAGCGTTTTCCTAGGTGAACCAATCGCGTTAAAGGTAGCCGTGTGTAATATCTGCCAGGAATATTCACATTATTACGGACAGTCGGGCTTTAATTAAGATACTCAAATCGTATTTCCTTGCGTCGAAAGTAGCCTAGAGTTGTCTCTTAACTCGGTAGCAGACCAGTTCAACATCCATTTGATGTAAGATACACTACCTAAGCAAGGCGGATGTTGATATACCGATACTTGACGGATTTCATAAAACAATCCTGCTCTTTTTTGAGAGCTCAAGATGGTAAGGAGAGAAAATAATGTAACACGGCTACGGATCTGATTGTATCTATGCCAGTTCTTTAGGACAACCACTTTAACCCAACCTCACTTAAGTGGCCGGTTTATGTTAAACATTTCAAGTTTATTAAAACGATTATATCGATGCAATTGTAATAAGGCTGACACGGGGCTCCGAAGGTAAATCTCATACAATAAATTAAAAGCGGCAATGTTATTAATTATTTTGAAAATGCTGCTCTGCATTTGATTTGGAGACTAAAGTTTATTAAGTTGCTAGCACTCGATAGTATATTCGTTTAGTTGTGAAAAGATTTACAAATGTTGTTGGATGCAGTGCCAAAGACGAGTATAATGCAACTAGAACATATTATAACTATTCCTGGTTCGTGAAGGTTATATGACTTTATATTTGAACCACAGAGAACACCAACTCGAATATCTATTACTTTGGAGCGTGAAGATTGATCTTGTGGTTTATTGAACTCATTGACCTGATATTACATGTCTTATCTGTGACATATCGCGTTAAATCAGCATTGGTTGGAATATTTTATGACGGTGCAGCTATTCGAGAGGAAGGCAACATATTCTTCGATTTATCACTGCGAGATATTCTATCGATATAAGTTTTTTTGTTATTAAGGTAAATTCGATTATGCTCATTAATACTGAATGTGCCCGGTCGTCGTGTATTCGGTCTTGATTAAGGTATATTTCTATCGTTGCTGCTCATGCATTAATGTCATTAGACGATTCTCATTAATTTTCTCACGGGGATTAGTGAGAAACCTCTGGCGAGGTTGGCTCAATTTATCCTGGAGTGAGCCAAGACAAACTAAGTTGTTGACTCAGCAGGCAAACGAAAATGCATTTATGTATTTATGATATGTGATAACCAGCCTACGGGGTCGATTTTGGTTGCTCGGCTACTAGTTATTTGTACGTCTTTACTGGATTGTCTATATTCCCAAGCTCTGAACATTATCAGTTTGTTTGATTTTTACATTCCCCCCTATATGTCTAAATTTATCTCACACGCCACCTCACTATCGAGCCCATCGAAGGAAACGTTGTTGGGCTTCCCTGCTTGTTTGGGCTAAATTTTTTTTCTTACATTGAACTCGTTCGTGATCATTACCTTCTCGACAGAACTTATCTTCTTTATGCGAACTTTATTAATTAAAAAATGATTTTCCATTGTTTCTTTTATTTCTTCTTGTTTAACTATTTTAAATCTACATTTTAATTTAATTTTATATGTTATACCTTAAGCGATAACTTAATAACTAATTACAAAAGTGTTTCTTAATCCAAAACGCTGACACTCGATGACGTTGGTAAGCGAAACGAGCACAAATGTGTTTACGCTTATTTGAAATGTAGTTCCCACGTGTGTGTCAAAGTGACTAAGTTTAACCGCATGGTTGTGCAAAAAAAGTAATTGCAGCCGTGAGACTCTTTAAATCGCATGTAAATGCTGGCTGTTGCAGGCGTGTCACTAATTTGGCCCGTGAACGAAGGTGCGGTTTTTGCTTATTCATATTTCTGATCTCGATAGATTTATAATTTCGACTCTCAGCGTGTTGCGGTACATGTTACAGGTTAACGATCATATTAGGACTCGATTAGCAAATATCATATAAGGACTACTTTTAACGTTGCATGGCACATGTATTGCCACTTAAAGGATCTACTGGTAATAGAAGTTCTATCATTTGGCATCTTAACCAGTCCAGATTAGGTTTTGTTAAGCAGATTGCTGACAATATCATCAAACTCCAAGCTGTAATTATAAATATGATTGCTTTAGCTTTAACTTATTTTCGAGTACCGGTTCGGTGGCTCAGAGGGCCACGCTAGAACCGTTCTCTTACTGAGATAATTATTCGTTTTGTATTTGAATTATGTCAACGCTTTCTGTTGCTACGTTCCTTATGTTTTAAACCAACAGTACACTGAATTTGTTGCAACCACCCCATCTTTGCCGGATTACCTAAAAAAGGTCTAATATATATACTAAATTTATGGAAGTCGAAGAAAATTAATAGTAAAATTACTTTTTAAATCAACCTTGAATGTCTCATTATCTCAGTAATAAGATCATTATTTATCATATGACAAGAGGCTTCTAATGTCGATGGCAGTAGTTGATCATACAAATTGACAGACACCCATGCAACCGTTCAACATCAACATAAATAGAATTCGATTAAATCACTTCACATTCTTTTTGTAGATTTGTTTTCCGTTTCAGACCCTGATCCCGCATTGCGTATTGAGAATTTATCCAGAGCGTTGAACGACCGACTACGTAATACAATTTTAAAGGGAAGGGAACCCTAATATATTCAGTGGAAGTTCAAGAACGTTGTTGCAGTTTAATAAATACTGTATTTAACTACTGAAATGTAAATCGATCGATCAGAATAAAATACTCGTAGTTTAGTCAAATCAAATAAAATGGGAAATCAAATATAATATGCACATTGCACTTTACATAACCATAATCATATCTTTATATAAGAAGCTGAGTCCACATTCCTGTTAGACCCATTAAGAACGCAACAACAATACTGGAGATATGATAAATCGCACATAAAACACAAAGCTATAAAATATATCGTAAGCCAATTAACAGAACAGCTCTACGATCACGTAACTCTCTGGGAAAAACAATAATTAGTCTGTTGTCCATCGGCCCTGAATTATATGAATTATAATACGATCGATTCTTCCGTACACGTTATAAAGTTATTACTCATAATAAATTAAATTGTAAACAATAATTGAGTGATTTTTATTACGCACACTAAATTTTTACTAGCAACAGCTCATATTTCCAATAGCGGTGAATAGCATAACTAACGGTATTAGCTATTCAGGTTTGTATTCTGGATAAAGTGTTATAAAATGTTAGCACAGATATTTAAAGAATTTTTTTTTATTAAATTTCACTTTCAGAATATTAATAAATATGTAAATAATAATCAATTGTCTGGAATCGCGGTAATAAATTATGTGATGTCCCGAATTGTACACAAACAATCGCAATTTATTTGCGTCACATCGCAATCTTTAATTTATTCCAGTTTGTAAATGTTGTGGTCTAATTTATATTTTGGTGGGTTCGTGCGTACTATCGTCCACATTTCCAAGAATTGTGATTGTGATACCTGACAGTTCTGTACGTCAATCTATTGTTCTAAAAGATTTATATAGCATCTTGTATGTGAACATATACGAGTGGTTGGCCCAATATACAATTTCATGTTTTACGTCACAAACAACAAGCCGCAAAATTATGTTGATGCGGATCAACGAATGCTGACGCGGTCGATATTTTTATAATTCATACAAAACTATTCATCATTTTTGAAATTGATACGGCATGTGTTTATCTGATTCTTGCCCCTCCCAAAAGTACTCATGGTAATGGCAATAAGTGTTTTTTCTTTGTTTAGATCTTAACGATTGGATCGGTTTATTAACTTGAGTGAGTTGATCCAAACGACTTCTGTTCACTGAAAGTCCTTTTAAAATTTCCCAGCTCTGATTTTTGAGGAAATTTAGTTTGATTGTTATAAAGCGTAACTATCGGAGAATTTTCTCGCATTGTGTGAGATTATTGCTATTCGCTTGCATTGAACTTGCACAAAAATACGTAAGCGCCCTCAGTACAGCTTTATAATAAGATAACTCTTATTTATTAGGTTCAACTTTGAGGGTTGCCAGGCAAGCAACTAATACCGTTTGTGTTTTCTTCAATTTTATTTTGAACGGGCCTGCTTCGAGGTAAGATTTTTCGGGAATCGGAAGGTTGAAAACAGCAAAAATTTATCTCAATGCTGATGATTTTAATTAATTTGGCTATTGGTCGCTTCATAGTGTTTTGTGCTGTATTAAGTGTATAACACGAACAATCCCATCTTCTCCTGGATCTAAGATACATACATCCCAATTTTCCACATAAACGCACCCGAAATCCACCCACCCGCTTTTTGAAATCTTACCATCTCGATAGTCTAATATCTGACACATCTGACATAGCTCGGTTGTGGAATGGCCAGGAGCGGATGCGCAAGCATAAATTGCGCCGGTTTCATTGCAAATAGAGGGCTTTCATCATCGTCTGTTATGGTTAGCTGGCGTGAAGAGAGTATTACCTCAATTTTTATGATGATGATGTACAACTGCTTATTTGTTACATTTGAAATGCCTGTCGCTCGAATTAAATGATGCTTCATGAATTTGACGATGCTTTCCCAGGGTCCGCCAAACCATGGATTTGAAGGTGGATTGAATTTCCAATCAATCTTATGTCCAATTATAATTACTATTGCATCTCGACAAACGTCTTTTGGCCCCTACGAAATTAGTACTGTTGTCTGAGAACATGATGGCTGGCACACCTCTTCTGCATACGAAACGTGCGAGTGTTGCGAAAAACGTTTCATTGGAAAGGTCACTAACCAGATCCAAATGAACTGCGTTGACTGTCATACAGAAAACGATTGATATGTACTCCTTGACATATTTTGCCCGAGACGGCGTCACACGTTCAGCAGGAAGATCACCCATGACGGGCACTGATACACGGATCTTTAATCTGTGACATCAATTTTTCGCATTAAGGATCTGGAATTAAAAAATCAATATGAGAATTCTGAGAGATTGGACAATAGGAATAATCTTGGATGGGGATAGCGTTTATGGAGGTGCGTTAGAATAAGGACGTGATGGCAGAAATACTGGATGCCTTTGTGCATTTGAGCAAACTATTGAGTTTATCACCAACTCTAAGAACACCGCTATCATCCAGTAATGCAGCTAATGATGACAGCTTACCCTTAAGAACTTGCTTCTTTGAAGACAGATTTTGGGTTTCTTCCCAGTATTCAGTGGCAGTAGCCCAGAATTCGCTTGAGCTGATTGTAGGACGAGTGCCGTGTTGTCAATTGGTCAAATAATCAAGGATATATTGCCTGATATTTAACTCTTTCCAGTTATTCTATCTAATGGCACCAGAAAATAAGCCGATTGTAGTTTATGGTTAAGTTTCTCTTAATTGTAGTAGCCTGGGCAGCCCAAGCCACCAGAGTTTGTAATTGCCAACTTCAGTTGGAACGATTGCTTTGGTGGCACAATCCCTTTATCCCAAAAAACGTTAAAAAATTTTTTAGAGGATTTGAGCGGTTCTCTTGCCGATAAAAACTCGTATTGGCAAGAAAGCTTGGTCAAGCAATCAAGAACAATTCCCGAGTCCTTCTACGAAAATGTATTACATTTTCGAGATTTGAAAGCCGTCGCCGGTTAGTGATAGTACTAGATGGTGCGGGCAAACTGATCTTGAATCTGAAGCAGTCGTTGTTTGTATCCCATTGCACGCCCAAGACCTTGTGATCTGAATCCTTGGACAAATAAACCAAATTTTTGTTTTCGAGTTCGCTAGATGTAGATGCAAGATACTGTGGTAAATTGGATGTCCATTATGTATAAAGCGAGAATCCTCCAGGTTTGTGAATATTGGCAATTTGATTAGCTAGACATTACACATGTATATAATGTTGGTACTGTCAGTCAGGATATCGTCCACGTAAAGATCGATTATTATTACGCTTAGGATGCCTCGGCAAAACTTGACTTATTTCCCAATGCAAGTTGATGAACAGTACGAGTGGCATGAAATGGAGCTGGCACTATCCTAAGGGTGGCTGTCACAAGTTGAAAATGTTGTTTGCACAATTTTGAGCTCAAAATAGAATAACCAAAAGAGCGATCACAAAGTTAATAGCTAAGCTTTAGGTAGAAAATAATAATTAAATTTTATAAAAATTTAGATCTCGTTCATCCATCGCTGTCAAAGAAGAGCAAACCATGGGAGATGCAGCCAAAGTCCTTATAAAATATACGGCATTAGTGCCACCAGAGTGTTACGAAATAATAAAGCAGCTTCTTGATCATTATTTATTGATCCATTCAAATGTGGAACACTTTCATTAGGTAAGTAATCGGGTTCAAAAGGAACGCCGTCATTTCGACAAATGTTGTGCATAACACAGCATGCTTTCCATGGAACTTTCAATTTTCAATTCCGAGGGCTTTAGGAAAATGTTTCGTTTTCAAATATAGAAAATATCTTTTCTGGCATTTTTATTTGTTTTAAGCCTCAATTTAGTTTAAAATTTAGAATCAAAAGTAAGCACACCATGTTTCGTTGATGGCAATGCCATCTCCAAATGGCTGCTTCAAACTTACAATCAATTTAGAACAGTTAGAGGTTTAGTTGAAAAATTACATGTTAGACACACAATGTTAAAGAGAAAAGATACAAAGTTCTGTTAATCGGTATCAGAAATTGTTGGTTTTGCAACAAGCAAAGTGTCAGTTTATTCAGCAAAATCTGGTCTATTGCAATACACAAACGAAAGAAGAAATTCTTTTGATATTAACAGGGCTAAATGAGACAGAAGCACTCCAAGCCATACATTGAATGGTCAAATTTCAATATTTCCGTTTCGGAAAGTATTAAAGGCTGTTGGCCATTAATGAGACTAATGATAGATTCACACAATTTGAAAACTCGTAAAGCTTGTTGATTTCTAAGCCCCAGGGTCGAAAGCAAAAATACAGAATAAATGGGGTTCATTTGTAAGATGAATCTGTAAAAGTCTAACATGCAAATATTACAGGGTTGCGTCAAATTGTATTTACCGCTATAAGTTGAAGCAATTGTCTGGATTGGCTTAGGCGGTTATCGTTTGTTCCGGGCAACAAACAATATTCTCATTGGATATAAAAGAACGTGATTTTAGATCAATCGCCATTTAACAATTCTCATTACAGTGAATTCTCATTACTGTGATTGATGAACAACTAGATAATATCTTTATCGTGCATGGTTAGTATGTTGAATACAACTAATCACAATCGCAGCCTTGAGCGGTGATGAAAATGAATTAAATGACCTTTATACTCGATTTAGTCTTGAATCAATTTTCATTGACCAATTCAACCGCATCGCTAATATATCTGGACCACATGAGTTACCATAGAATCAATTTTACAAAATTAATTTTTTCCGTGAATGTTTTGGTATTGTGCTGTTTTTTGTAGTTTAGCCAAATGTCAGTAGATAGCACTGTCAATTCTTAACTATATGGTTTTCTATGTGTAGAAAAAAAATTGTATTTAGTCTAAAATAATGAACGTGTAACCCTTTGCACTTGTATGTCACTCTGAAAGTGACAATATAAATTTACTCTAGAACTCGTATGTCAAACTAGAGGTGACAATACTGATTTACTTTAAAACTCGTCTATCAGTCTGTAGACCAAAAAAAAAGTACCACGCTGTAAAAGATTATATATAAAAATTAAAACATTTTATAACACTAATAAACGAAATAAACATAATACATACGTTCAATTCTACCGCTGTAAATCATTTTAATTCTTTTAGCTAAAAATAATACAAATTGAACTCTTGAAAATAACTCGAGTGCAAAGAGTACTTAGTCACGTTGTAAGTGGCTTTCGAAAGAATGAAATCGGAAAACTGCTTGTTCCAGAGAATTCACAAACGAAGGTAAATTGCTTGCAAATTACAATTAACGATGAATCTTCCATCTGTGGCACTATACTGGTTTTCCCTGGGAATAGCGAATTGGGAAAAATATTTTCATAGCATTTTAGTCTCAATTATATTTTTCTGGCCTACTGTTGGAATTAGTTTAGTGTAAATATTTTCGAAGCAAAATTGATACGGAAACTTTTGTTGCACAAAATTTTTATAGGGAAAAATATTTTCCCATTTAACTTTGTTTCAAAAATATTTACACCAAACTAATTCCAACAGTAGGCCAGAAAAATATAATTTAGATAAAAATGCTATGAAAATATTTTTCCCAATTCCCTATTCCCAGGTAAAACCAGAATAGCGCCACTGGAAGATCCTCTCAACGTTGCTGCTCTGTTGTATATTATTTTTAAGCTAATTGAACCTTCTCAAACTCCCAAAATTTTCGTATGTTTTCAGCCACATTAAATTCCATTTGAAGAATGATGTTGTTTTTATTTGCCAAATTTTCTCCAAAAATTATCCAACCAAGCGCAGGGTGTTGAGCTGTTAGATCATTTGGTCCTATACCACACATCGCAGGTTGGATAAGTTGAAGGCTCCCAAAATAATGTCGAAATCATTGTAAACAGAGTTAAGTGGATCGGATAGTGTGAGCGATTCCATTTCGGACGATTTACACATCATACTTTCATCTAGTCTAGGCAGTCTTGAAGTGATCCGTTTTGGAATTTTGGCTTGCACTTCCATAGCACAAAATCGTCGTTAAAATGAGGTATTAGCTTTATTTCAGTATAACCCAGGGGAAACAACCTCTGATATGACGCCTTTTGACTGGAATTCGGAGATATGTTCTTCGTATTTGGGGACGTTGTGTGCATGCTATCCAATTGTGTTAACAGTATGTGTATCAGACAGAGATTTCTACTTTCAACCTTTTCCCCTAATATCTTAAGATCGCGTATAACTTCCGCTGCAGTATCACAAACGGTTAGATGCGGATCCATTAATAGCTGACGAAATTTTCATAAATTTCTCGATTTGTAATTTTTATCCGGTTTATCAAATCGCTTACATAGCTTCTTGCATGCTTCATCATAATTTTCAGGAGTGAGCCGAATATACATAATAATTCTGCTCGCCTTTCCGGTTATTGATGAATTGTCATGAACTGCATTATCATACAAGTGGAACTCATCATAGTTTTTTTCCATCGAATAAAGGAATTTATAGTCTCGGAAGCTTGATGTTCTCGTTCTTAGTTGTAGTGTTAAGCTTCGATCCCTCAACTTCCCATAATCTACCAAAATGCGATGATGCTGGTAGTTGGAAATGCCGAAGCTATAGCTCTTCTGATACGAATTTGTTAAAGTCCGTTAGAGCTTCCAATTTCATTTGTTTTTTCAGCTGGTTGCTGGCTCTAATGAAATTTGTTGCGTTGTCGCTGTACATTCACTGCATAATCCTCGTTTAGAGCTGAATTTTTTGAAAGCTGCAATGAATGCCTCAGTCGTAAGATCTGTTGCTACCTCTATGTGGATTGCTTTAGTGGCAAGTCAGATGAAAACCGCCTGCATAATCAGTAGACATGGTATATTTCCCATTAGCTGGTTACACCCTTGATGTGCTCCAAATATGTGATTACACAGTTTGAAATTACCGTTTTATTGGTATTTTTTGCACGTATGTATGATCCAATACTCCTTAGGTAGGTATGAGAGCCAGAATGAATTCCATTTTGATCCAAAAAAGGGTTTAATTGTAGTAACTTGCTTTTTTTCTTGGCTGACTTGTTCTTCAGCAATTCTTCTATTTCCGCCTTGAAAACGCTACGCTGAGTTTGTTTAATAATAATACGTTCTGCTTAGCAGATCATGCTCATCTACTATCTCTTTTTGGCATCTTTTGATCAAAATGTTTACATTTTTACGATTCTTTTTAGTTTCATAAAGCTTGAAGTGTTTTTCTATTAAGTGTATGAACTGGTTGTCTTTCTTGGTGACAGTTGCCATATTTGTATGTTTCAGTTTCAGTATTGCTTCTGCTTGTTCATCAAATTCTTGGTATCTCTCCATCGAATGATAATTTTTATGGGCCTTTAATCATTGTGATTCAGTCCACCAGATGTTGTGATTCATACGTTCGACTATTACAATTCACTGGAATATCTGTTGATTATATATGAACATAAGCTGTATATGCTTGTTCTGAGGTGTCACTAAACCCATGGACCTCGACGATTGATTCACTTTTGATCCCTATTCATCTGAGGGTTTCATTTATTTAAGCAAGGAAGTTCTTCTAAGTAGATAACCCACTGTTTTGCGATTTCTTCTGAGACCGGCTCATTACAACTAAACCCTAAAAGTCAAAGTTTTTGCACCGTAATTTTCGGAGTTAATGTTATTGGGGCTAACCATCCTAATGGATCAAATAATTTGGCTTCTGTTGAGAGGATAATACGCTTCATCACTAATCCAGTGTGCGCAGGGAGGTCTACATTAAATTCAAAGATTTCCGTACAAGGTTTCCAATAATTCATCTATTTTAATTTTGAAAACATCTGTGCTTCCGGTCTTCGTGAAGTTATAGTTAGTAATGCCTTATGATTGCTTGTTCACTTCCTTAAATTGAAACCGCCTCTTCGAAGTATTTGACTTAATTGATTTTGTACCAGCAGTGCTTCTTTTGTCGTGTCACATCCTGTCATGAGGTTATCGACATAAAAATCGGTTTTTACCACCTAAGCAGATGGGTATGATTTTTTTCTCATCCTCTGCTAGTTGTTGTTTCGGACGTGACTGTTTTTAATTGCTACTCCTGAAGTTTCTCAGTCGGAGAATCAAGCCAAAGTTTGCGTTGGAAGTTCCTGTCTTCTGCAGCGATCTATATTTACCGAAACATTTTTTCTAGGTAGGCGGTAAGGAATAGGTACAAAGGGCCGAATGTCGAAGGGCCGAATGTGTCGAAGGGCCGAATGTCAAAGGGCCGAATGTCGAAGGGCCGAATGGGTCGAAGGGCCGAATGTGTCGAAGGGCCGAATGTCGAAGGCTCGAATGTATCGTAGGGCCGAATGTGTCGAAGGGCCGAATGGGTCGAAGGGCCGAATTTTTTTTTTGTTTTTTGAATATTTATAAAATTCCACGTATCCGGTCAGCGATACATTTTGGTGAAGGAAAATTTTGTCATTCGCCACCAGAGACATTCGGCCCTATTTGTCAGCCTTTTAATAATAGGTATATGGTACGAAAAATAAAAAAAATAATTAAATTAAATAATTAAATTAAATAAAAAGATAAAAAAAAATATATTTCTAAAAACAAAAAAAAATCATAAAATTCGGCCCTTCAACATATTCGGCCCTTCGACATGAAACAGTTTGCTGTCGGCAAACAGTGTCAAAAATAATATCCCTGTTCACATTACCTCCAAGCGGCATTAGCCCGTAGCTCAAAGGGTAGAGGTATGTATGGTCGTGGGGGATGGAGGTGTGAACAGAGCCTAGTATACCGCTAACATTTTTGATGTTGAAAGGAAGACGTCTCGCCCAATCGCGAGGGAGCTAAGGAGGGGGAACCGTGAGTACCATCACTAGCAGATGGCTTACCCATTCGGCATGAGCCACACAAGATCCGCTGATTATTCGGCCCTTACCACATTATTGGCAAGGTGTCCGATTAATCAAAACAAAAAAAAAATATCTATATTTAAGTAACGGCGCGTGGCCGCGGGTTAGTAATAAGAAAGGTGCTTGGCCATGCACCTTGTTACTATACTAGTTAACAGCGGGAATTTCCGACGAAAAACGTCACACGAAATTCCTTGTTCACTAGTACAGCCTGGACCAGTTATATGTTAGTTCCTTTTTTTTTTACTTATACCTGTGAATAAAAATATTGTTTAGTACATACTCACCACGTTAATACAACTCCCAAAAATAAAAATAAACGGATTTTTCTTAAAATTTTGCGCCTTTATTGTCCTCCCAAATTAAACTTTTTTTTATGTTCAAATACAATACGACTTAGTCCAACAATGATCTCAAACGATTTTATGAAGACTGCCACCGTCTGCTTTCCAAAACATAATCCCCCTCTCAAACCAAAAATCAGACTATTTAAATGATTGAAATCACCTCTAAATAGCCCCCCCCCCCATTTCCATTAATAATCCACATAGAAATTCAGGGTTTCGGATATCACCAATAATCGCATACATATATTTTGTTGATTAAGCAACATGTGCCAAAAATCAGAAATTTCCATGCGATTATTAGTTGAACGACATTACCATTATATTTACTGCAAACGTGGGAAATTGAGTGCAGTGTACTTACTTATAAGCAATATTTACGAACAACGACCTTCAACGTTGTTGTAATAGACACACTGAATAAACTCATATAAAATGG
Organism: Nephrotoma appendiculata; assembly: GCA_947310385.1. Classification (NCBI taxonomy): domain Eukaryota; kingdom Metazoa; phylum Arthropoda; class Insecta; order Diptera; family Tipulidae; genus Nephrotoma; species Nephrotoma appendiculata. The sequence continues at coordinate 363,529,671 of OX371223.1, read as the reverse complement.
TTTATTCAGGTAAAATGTAAATACATTTATTATGTTATTTGAGTAACATAAACAATTTGTATACATTTAGAAAATTACATTAGAATTTAAGGAATATTGCGCAGGTCATGATTAACACTGCAAATATGTATACAATTGTATCGGGTAAGTTTAGATAGGTTGAAAGTGGTAACGAGATTTCGATCTGTCTAAAGACAATTCGTTACACCGTGGGGAAACCCATCCTGAGATTAAAAGAGATCTCATGCTCTTATGGAAAGTAGATAGAGTCGAGAACTGATTGAAAGGCGATCAACGTGGCGGACGCCCCACACCCTGAGTAAGTCTCAGCCGGGCAAACTAATCTAATTTTTATAACCTAAATACAGATTTCTTTATAATATTATTAAGTTATTTTAACTATTTCTTATATTTTAACTATATATTAAAACTTATTAAGCTTATTATGTATTTATTCAAGTTTTTTTTTTTTTTTTTTTAAACGCTCAATTAAGATTAACTTTATTCCCCTTTTTTTTTTTTTTTTTTTTTTTTTAAACTTAATATCTTATAAAGTTATAAACATTAACGTATATCCATTCATCATTGAGGTATCTGGTCAGTGACTGTGACGCCGGCGAGGTTGTGTGAAGGTTGGTAGTTGGTTCTCGCTACGTCGCTGCTTAGTAGTGGCTTTCCAGACTCTCCTGATGTTACGGCGCCGCCTTCAACTAATGACTAATATCCCCCCTATGATGAGCACTATCCCTGAACTTGCATAGTGGTTGAGGTCATGTACATTAACTCGTCGCCAATGTTGTTTTTCGTGAATTGAGTTTACTGCAACGGCCAAATCTTCCAGCTCCGGGTCTAACTTCCCTAGTACCTCCGGGGTCCGAATTACTTTTTTGTCCAACCAAACTTGGCTTACATTGAAACTAGGCAAGAGGTTAATTGTAGCCCTCGTCTCGTAGGTTTGTTTGCCTCTTAACAGGTACTCCTGTCTTCTTACTTGGCAACCTGCACTTAACTGAAGTATACCACTGCCTTGGATTTTTTTGGTACTCCGTGGTATTGTTGCATATGACTGTAATTCTTTCGGGTTGTGCATTGGATATCAGCCACTGATTTTCCTGGCTTAGTTGTGTTATTCGAGTTCTCATCGTTGTTGATTCTACTGCACATTTCTCCCATGCTTGTTCTTCTCTTTGTAATATACGGACCTCGCATGACCTATTATCCACCTGAGCATTAAACAACGCGCGTTGCTATCTACATAGTTGAACCCCGGACTCCCACTGCGTGCACTCGGCTAACTCCGCAACTGACATCTTTTGGCATCATCGCTTGTAGTTTTTGGAGTTGTTCACTCAGTTATGTCGGGGTAACTAGTTTGGTATTAATATGCTCCTCCAATTTCCTCCATGAATATGCCTGGGTTGTTTGGAAACTCGTTGTACACACTACCACCCAGCGATCTCACGAAAACCAACACTACTCCTATTACTACCATCCATGGATAACCTTTTGTGAATGTCCTCATTATGATTTTTTTCCCTTGTTGTTTGTTGGCCACATAATATGGAAAATAATGTTAACTTTGTGTCTTATATGCGGTTCTTATTACTTAATTAATAATATTAATTGCTAATTATTACCATATTCCTATACTATTCTTTAACCTATCCTATATAGCCTATCCTATTCTCTTAACTCTACTTGCAATGGTATTCGATATACCATTCTTCATTCTGTCTTTACATCATCTATTCAGATATCTAGTTCTACGTAGATGGTGTAACGACAGAATGGTCCGCGACAACGAGCTCTGTATTACCCGCGCTACCATCAGCCGTCACCTCCTTCTTCTTTATTTCTCTCTCCTCCCGTCTCCTACGTTTTCGTTCCTTCTCCAACTCCTTCCTCTTACGCTTAAGTGCATCCAAGTGTTCCACCATAAGATGGAGTATTTTACAGAATCAGTGGGGTTACTACACTCGAATATCTTTAGCGTGGAAAATTCCGAGTGGGTTGCCATTCCTCGTGACTAGCTCATAGGCTACTGTCCCAACTCGGCGTTGTACTGTGGCGGGTACAAATTTGTTTGCTAACTTAGCTGTATATTTGGAACTAGCGTTGCTCTGGGTAAAATTTCGCACCCAGACCTCTTGTCCGACTGCTAATTCCCTCCTTGCTGATCTCAAGTTGTACTGGGATGCATTCCGCTTGTACGCTAGATCAAGGTGGAATAATACAAGTTCTCGAGCTAACGCTAAACGGTCATCTTTTCCTTGAACTGAATGGTTCATCAAAGCTCCTCCTCCCAATAACCGCAATAGGGGGTACTGAGAGCCATGTTGAACGGAATGTTGTCCGAAGACCAGATATGCCGGCGAATAAGATGTAGAGGAATGCACGGTGTTGCGCAGTGCACTAGCAATCTGCGGGATATGGAGATCCCAATTCCGGTGATCTTCCTCTAGGTATGCCCTAATGGCAGCTAAGATTGAGCGATTGACGCGCTCTGAAGCATTAGCCTGGGGTGAGTAAACTGGAGTAAAAACATGTTTTACTCCGTGTCTATCCAAGAGGCTCTGAAATAGTTTGGACTTGAATTGTTGTCCATTGTCCGTCAAGATAGTCTCTGGCACGGAGAATACCGGGAATATTTCTTCCTCCAGGTATTGTACGACCCTACTGGCCACTGCATTTCGCAGAGGTTTTAATAGCACGAATCGCGAGTAGTGATCCAGTACTATTAGCAGGTGGGTGTTACCACTCTTAGACCTGGGATATGGCCCCAGGAAGTCAAGATACAACTTCTGGAAAGGACGTTCGAATTCTTTGTATTTGCCCATTTGGGGTCTCAAAGTGGTGTTTGGGGCTTTGGTTTGCTTACAAACCTGACATTGTTGTACATATCTTTGCACGTCTTTTACTAGCGTTGGCCAGTAGAAACTTCTGCGTATGACCTCAATCATCTTAGCCATGCCCATGTGGGCTGCATTAGGTGGTTCATGCGCTTGACTGAGAATTGTTGGGACTAGGCTGACTGGGAGCCATAGTTTCCAATCTGGGATGTCTGTCTGATGATCAAGGTTCCTACTCGGTAGGTGAATCAAAATTTTCCCATCTGAGATTTTAATATTTTCTGGTTTGTGGCCTTGAAAATTTTTCAGTAGGTCCAAGTATACTGGTCGTGTAAATTCAGCAGACTGTAGGTCTAATTGTAAATTCGTTCCATGCATGGTAAGAGCAGCTACTTCCTCCTCGGGTATTCGAGAAAGAGCGTCCGGCACTACATTTTGTGACCCCTTACGATACTCGATTTTAAAGTTGTAACCTTGTAGCTTTAGACTCCAACGAGCTAACCGCCCAGACAGATCAGTCTGGTTCATCAGCCATTGCAGACTGGCATGGTCCGTAATAATGACAAATTCATATCCCTCAACATAGGCTCGAAATTTCTTTACGCTAAGAACTGCGGCCAGGCATTCCAACTCTGTGATGCTATAATTCTTTTGCGCTCCGTTCAGCTTATGAGAATAGAAAGCGATGGGATGTTCCTCATTTTTACTATCTTTCTGGAAGAGGACACCCCCTATACCTGTCTTTGACGCATCTACCTGAATAAAGAAGGTACGAGTGTAGTCTGGATGCGTTAACACTGGTGCAGTTGTAAGACATTCCTTTAATTTAATGAATGCCTCTTGTGCCTGCTCATTCCACTGGATAATGCCTTTGCATTTTAGGAGCTCGGTGAGTGGGGTCGCTACTTCCGAGAATCTTGGTATAAACTTGCGGTACCACCCACTCATTCCCAGAAATTGCCGAATATGCTTGACAGTTTTAGGAACGGGGAAATCTTGTATCGCCTTAACCTTATCTGGGTCTACTCTAATACAGCCTTCACCGATTATATGGCCCAAATATTTTAAATGGGTCAGGACGAACTTAGATTTCTCAATATTGATAGTTAGATTGGCCAATGTCAGATGTTTTGCTACAACCCTGAGTAACTGCATGTGACCTTCGAAGGTAGGTGAAGTAATGAGGAGATCATCTAGGTAGACGAATACTCTATCATGCAGTTCGTGTGGTATTACCTTGTGCATTAGTCTACACATCGTCTGAGCCGCATTGCATAAACCGAACGGCATCACGGTAAACTGATAGAGGGGTCTGCCAGGCACTGTAAAGGCGGTTTTGCATCTTGAAGATTGTTCTAATGGGATTTGCCAAAATGCATCCTTCAAATCTAAACTGGAAATATATTTAGTGTTTTCCAGGCGACTGAGCAAACCGTCAATTATTGGCAGTGGATATGCCTCTGGCACCGTGACCGAGTTCAGTTTTCGTGCATCTAAACACAACCTAACCTTACCATTGCTCTTGGGAACCACAGTAACTGGTGAACTCCACGAGCTTGAAGACTCCTCAATCACTCCCAAGGACAGCATTCGTTCCAATTCTTTATCCATTTCACGTTGCTTAGCAGGAGAAATGGCATAATAACGTTGCTTGATTGGTTTAGCATCACCAGTGTCTATCTCATGCTGCACTAAGTGTGTTTTTCCCAAACCTAGCTTTTCAGACGATGGAAATTCCGATTTAATTCTATCTAGTTCTTCTAGCTGTGCTGATGTTAACACATGCTGGCTATTGTCTGCATTTACTTTGGAGGCTACATCACTGATATCACCTGGTAAACTGAGCTCGGATACTGTTATCTGAAGATTGAATGTGGTCCAGAAATCAGTACCAAGGTATAACCTTTGCTCTAGTGAGGGCGCGATGTAGAGACGCAAACTTTTAGTTTGTCCTCCAAAAGTAATCGGTATAGTGACATATCCGAGTATCGATTCAGGTGTACCACTGGCAGTAAACACCTGAGTTTTTCGGGGGAAATATTTTAAATCATGGTCTTGTAGAAATTGTTCGCTTCCTTTACCCAACACACTTATGTTGGCTCCGGAATCGAGAAGACCACGAATATTTTCTCCGTCTAAAGTTATATTGACATATGGTCGATGATCTAACCCTTGGTGAATTATTGATGATAATATTTGCTTGCGCCACCATCGTCGCAAACGAAAATATCTTAACGCTCGAATCCTTTGTCTGTTGTCTGTTTGACAAGATATCGAACGGTGTGTATTATTATTTTTAATATTTAAGCTCGGTGCAGCCGGTACAATTCGGGGTCCGTATTGCTGGCTGCCTCTTCTGTGGCATTCTTTGGCCTCGGAGGTGTGTTCTGGAGACGAGTTTGGCGAGGCTCCCTCATCTCCGATCTCCAGTTTTCCGTTGATGGGGTACAGCGAGTACAATCTGGCTTGAATACATCTCTTGTTCCACAACCAAAACAGAAAACATGAGAGACAAGTTTGCGACAACCCATGAATGTGTGGTTAGGATCCCCACAGTTCCAACACTTAAACCTTGCACCACTCATCAGGGGCTGAGAGTGAATTCTCTGAACTGCTGTGGCTTGTTGGAAGTTTTGCTGACCCACAGGGTCAAAGATGGGGTTTCCCCTGATGGACTGGGCTCTATTCTGTTGATTGATGGCACATATTTGTGGCTGGGAATTGGCTAAGTAGTATGGGGTCGTATCGGGCATTTCATACTGTCCCATATCCCCTTCTTGCTCATCCATCAGACGTGGTCGGATTATTGGACTTGAGTGACCAGTTGACTTCAGAGTCCTTGTGGGGTATTCTCCGGGATCGATATTGTAGCCTTGAAAACCAGAAGTTGCTTTAAGCATGGATAAGGGTTCGTCCACTTCCCCTTGCTCCAACATAAACTCATGTACCTTAGGAGTTTGTGTGTTGAACGCAACTCTTCGCCTAAAAGGTTGGTTGCCGTAATTGCTAGGTGTCAAGTCATTGGGTGGTGCGAAGGTGGCTTCCGGAACATGTCCAAATCTTCGCCACACTTGCTCCAGCGTGCTACACCTACGAATGAAGTCGGCCAGGGTTGCAAATCTTGGTTCGTTGTGCATCGCCATTTGCAATCCTGGACGCATGTTTCTTCTTATAAAAGTGTACATAACGCCTTCAGAAATGGTTCTTGTGGATTGTAATGCGATTTTTTGCATTGCCTGATAGTACTCCTGGACAGTTTCGCGGGGGTATTTTTGCTTTCTATCACTTAGCATTCGGTGTATATCATCCTCTGTGATATTAGGAGCAAAGCGTAACGCCATTTCTTGTTTCACGCTGCTCCAGTCTATCTCTGGGTTGCGGTCAACTGAATTCCAGAACCACTCTAGAGCTTCCTCAACTAAGCACAAGTCAAGAGCTCCCACCACACTATCAAGTGGTATCTGGGATCGTTTGGCATGCCATTCAATCCTGGTTAGAAAGCGTTGCACTGTCAATTCGCCACTATACCCAGAGAAACTGATTTTCCAGGTTTTTACCTCCTGTCGTAGTTTTGCCTCATTAATTTTACTTGTCCGATGCGTAGAATTCGGCATAAGTTGGTATTCATCACTATCATACTCGAAGGATTCCTCCCTTTGGATATCATCATCGAGTCGTATTTGGTCTAATTTTTGGTGAAATAGCTCAGTATCCTTTCGAGCCGCCATTTGTACTGGATTCTTGAGTTTAGATACTGCACCTTTACCTTGGCCGTCATCATTGATTTCTGTTTGCTTTGGTGCTTCTTCTGGGACCTTTAAACTGCCCAACTGCGTACGGGCATCTTCAATAGTTAACTCACCTGCCAACAGTCGGGACACTAATTCCCCACCAAACTCGACAGCATCTCTAAGGGGTCCTACTAATGCTGCAAACTTAGGCGTCCTACCAATTCGTGCAACTCTTCCTTGAAGGTGCACGAACTTGGTGGCCAGTTTTGGTAACCATTCAGCTGTTGGTTTTAAACTAATAACTCCATCCAGCATGCACTGACGTAGATGGCTCAATTTCTTTAAGCACAACGTAATCTCCCTTGCGGGTTGTTTACGCGCCGCTTCATGTGCTATTTTAGGGACCAAAAACGAATTATTGGACTCATTCTCTATTTTGCGCGTTAACTCCAATTTTAGAGTCTCGGTTACGTTCCCTGGAGTGATTTTGTCCACCAGGTTACGCACTTCAAACTCGATGCGCAACTCATCCTCATCCAGATGGTCTACCTTAAACAATTTCTTCTCCGACATTCTATTATTTAGCAAACCCTAAAAATCTACTAACTACTTAATAACTGCTTATTCCTAAATTGTAAATTCACTTATCTTCCGTAATACTTATAACCTATTTAATTTTCGTCCTCTCATTAACCCAACTTATATCGCTATCAAACTCCTACACCCTCTACTTTTTACTATCGCTTTTAAGCTGGTAATTCAAAATAAATACGCCTTATGTCTTAATTCACTTCTTCTAATCTTCTGATGGGTTGGTACACTATATTCAATTTTTGTTTATAAACTTTCTAATAACTTTGGTGTGGCGGATCCTGTGCAGCCCCCGCCGAGCGAGGTCCAGGTGCTCTGGTGATGGTTGAAAAAGGAATGGGATAGGTTAAAATATGAATGAAAATTTTTTTGGCGAAAGTGCACATCCAATTTAAATCATGCAGTGAGAGTCCTAACTCGGTATGTACACCTGAGTGATTCTCATTGCTATTTTCGGATTGGATTAGCAATCCCACAAATTGTACCTACTGGCCAAGCATATTCCAATTGCCCTCATCCTCACAGTTGATAGTCAAGCTTCGCGAGCAAAGGATCACGACTGTGCGAGTAGCTAACCGAAGATATGCTTGTAAATCACCTGTGGTTTTTGAGTTCTATAACTGTATATACCACAATGGACTACCAGAAGGAACGGTAACTCGCCGGCTATCGTTAAGAATTTCCACAATGCGTATCGTAACTTTACTCAGTTTATGTCCAGGCCTGCAGTCATACTCGCCTAATAGCAGAGCAAAGATATCTGAACAACTGAATAGGTTTAAATCTAGACGTGATTAACTAAATGTAGACGATATACGACCTACACCCCAAAGGGTGATGATTAAAATTTTAAATATACAAAGCGGATTTGAACGCGAAACCTAACTATGCACTGTGTGGTTTGACCACCAGGAAATTCATATTTTTAGTCGAATTTCTTTGGAGAATCTGTTTTGAAGAACTCAAAACAAATTACAATTATTTTTGGGGAAATGTGAAACTTGGGTGTTTGTACCAGTTTAATGTAGTGTTACGGCTAAGCCGATAGAATGTCAAGTCCTTTATACCCCCTGCATTTGCAGGCAAGAAAGGAATGATTGACATTACAACCGTGAGCGCATAACACTCTCCCTCACTGGGTCATAAACAACTCAAGTTGAGAAAGCTGTATGAAGACAACAATCTTAATGGATGATTTTGTTTGGGAAAATTTTATTCTCCCATATATATGGAACAACTGTACTTAGAGTAAGAAATATCATTTTGCGCTGATGGGGAACTAAACAACCCAAATGGGTTCGAAAGAATTCTACTAATCACTATGAACCTCTTCTGGTTGGCACAAATAATTGAGTGTGCATCCACTGGTTTCAACTAACTAGCTTTAATAGCTAGATTAAGTTAATCAAAACACGGATCATTCAGAAAAACTATATAGACTAAAAGCAAGATGATAGCGTCTGATATTTCTAACCAAGCACAGCCTGTACTTAACAAATACGATTATTTTCGGGCTTCTAGTTTGGGCGCCATAATGAAACAGTTTGCTGTCGGCAAACAGTGTCAAAAATAATATCCCTGTTCACATTACCTCCAAGCGGCATTAGCCCGTAGCTCAAAGGGTAGAGGTATGTATGGTCGTGGGGGATGGAGGTGTGAACAGAGCCTAGTATACCGCTAACATTTTTGATGTTGAAAGGAAGACGTCTCGCCCAATCGCGAGGGAGCTAAGGAGGGGGAACCGTGAGTACCATCACTAGCAGATGGCTTACCCATTCGGCATGAGCCACACAAGATCCGCTGATTATTCGGCCCTTACCACATTATTGACAAGGTGTCCGATTAATCAAAACAAAAAAAAAATATCTATATTTAAGTAACGGCGCGTGGCCGCGGGTTAGTAATAAGAAAGGTGCTTGGCCATGCACCTTGTTACTATACTAGTTAACAGCGGGAATTTCCGACGAAAAACGTCACACGAAATTCCTTGTTCACTAGTACAGCCTGGACCAGTTATATGTTAGTTCCTTTTTTTTTTACTTATACCTGTGAATAAAAATATTGTTTAGTACATACTCACCACGTTAATACAACTCCCAAAAATAAAAATAAACGGATTTTTCTTAAAATTTTGCGCCTTTATTGTCCTCCCAAATTAAACTTTTTTTTATGTTCAAATACAATACGACTTAGTCCAACAATGATCTCAAACGATTTTATGAAGACTGCCACCGTCTGCTTTCCAAAACATAATCCCCCTCTCAAACCAAAAATCAGACTATTTAAATGATTGAAATCACCTCTAAATAGCCCCCCCCCCCCCCCATTTCCATTAATAATCCACATAGAAATTCAGGGTTTCGGATATCACCAATAATCGCATACATATATTTTGTTGATTAAGCAACATGTGCCAAAAATCAGAAATTTCCATGCGATTATTAGTTGAACGACATTACCATTATATTTACTGCAAACGTGGGAAATTGAGTGCAGTGTACTTACTTATAAGCAATATTTACGAACAACGACCTTCAACGTTGTTGTAATAGACACACTGAATAAACTCATATAAAATGGTTTATTCAGGTAAAATGTAAATACATTTATTATGTTATTTGAGTAACATAAACAATTTGTATACATTTAGAAAATTACATTAGAATTTAAGGAATATTGCGCAGGTCATGATTAACACTGCAAATATGTATACAATTGTATCGGGTAAGTTTAGATAGGTTGAAAGTGGTAACGAGATTTCGATCTGTCTAAAGACAATTCGTTACAGACATTCGGCCCCTTGACGTTCGGCCCTTCGACACATTCGGCCCTTCGACACATTCGGCCCTTCGACACATTCAGCCCTTCGACATTCGGCCTTGCGACATTCCGCCCTTCGACACATTCGGCCTTTTGAAATTCGGCCCTTCAACATTCGACCTTTCGACATTCGGCCCTTTGGTATCATACCGGCGGTAAACGCGTATTTGTGCTTTCGCCATCTCATAACGATGTGCCAAAGGTCTTGTTGTTCTCTTCATACTTTTCTTTTTCTGGTGTTTGCTTTAAATTTTCAAATTTTTAAATTTTAATTTGGCTTGGCTGTTTTGGTGGCTTTTCCCAGAATTATCCATCCTAGCTCGGATCTTTGAGCTATTGGTTGTTGATTGTTTTGCGTCATAATTTCAGGTAGTATAAAATCCGCATAATAACCGTTCTTAGATTGTCGTCCTTGTTGTTATGGAAAAGCTGATGATATCGTCCGGCACACTTTACATGATTGACTGAGTACATTCGACTCCAATAATGAGCCCAATTGGTTTTTTTTCCGTATATATGCATGTTTATGAATTTCCCGCAGTCCTGGATATGATGATTTTTTTGACAGATTTTACATGTCTCATTATTTGCTAAAGTTTGAAGTTCCTTTGTTTTTGTTAGCAACATCTCGTATAGTCTTAAGATTTCGGAGTCTAGCTTCTTGGTTATAACGTATATTATGATTTGATCCCAAGAGCCGATGTTGACACCTATATATTTCTTTATTGCACGAACGCACTCGTTGGTGGTGTCATGTGCTCTCCGTTGAAGTGTATACCAATTTTTGTAAGTTACACTTCGAACGGGTTTTCCTTGCCAGCTTTTGATTGTTCTTATGGTGATTGGACTTCTATTACTGTGTGATCATACGATTGTGATGTTATCGTAATGCCTCTCGGTGTAGTAGTCTAATGTGTCCTCTTCATCCTCGGAAGATTCTAAATATATTGTTTCGTTCAGATCGGTGATCTGATTCATTTCATCTACCTTTCTATTTGAATGAGGGGCAGTTTTAGTTTCCATTTTCTATTTTTTCCACAGGTTCTCCATTTTGATGCTTTGTTGGTTAAACTACCTTTTAAACTGGTCTCTGTTGGAGTCGTTTCCTTCTGTCCCAGTTAAGTCATTGGTGCATTTACTCAATGAAACCTTCGTAAGTTTTTGCTGTATTTTTCCTGGATTCGAAGTATTGATGGCTTTGCTCGAGTTCCGGATTAGTCGATGATATTAAAATTTGGTCTGCGGCTTTGTATTCTAGATATAGGCCCTTTAATGTGGCAATTCTTGTTTCGTGGTATTTGATGATTTTACCTACAGGCATTTTGGGCTGGTGGCAGGTGATACCTACTTTGATAATTTCAAAATTATTTTTTTAAATTATATTTTCGAAAAGAAATGACAAAATTGTGACATCTATGACAATAAAATGAAATTTTTCTGCAGGTTCGGGAAAATAAATTATACATTTGTCTTTTAATTCTAACAACAACAAAATTGAGAATTCGTGAATATATTTGTAATATCTTGAATTATTTTAAACGCGCCAATCTCATCCATTTGTTTTGTAATATAAAATTAACTTCCAAAATTTTGGAAAACTCCAACTTGAACTGGAAAACTATAAGATGACAACATCGCACTGAAAAAATAATGGGATAAACAACAAAAAATAATATTCTACATTTTCTACGAATTGTCTACATACTACTCTACCAGTTATCGACATTGTTTTGAAACAGTTGACTTCCAAAACAGTTGATTTTTCAATTTGCAATCTATGGACAATAGACTCATGACTAATATTAAATTCAACCAGGAAACTGTTTACATCAGCTGCCTATTTCCCATATGTGGTCATGCCGAAAATTTCAATTACCTGTTAACCTTTAATAAACTAAACCGGTAAAAATGTATGTACACCCCTAGCTACCATTGTTTCATGTCCTCATCTTATCCCAATCATCTTGACAATTTTTTAATTATAAACACGATAAACGCACAATGAAACCTTCAACATCTCACCTAGAAAATGTTAATCAAATCACTTTGTAATTGAGCATTCTTCGTAAACGTCTTCGTGTTATTAATTATATTTTAAGAATTAAAGCGAAATGCATTCGAGTATACCAAACAATCGCGTTTCAATTCTTATTACACATTTCTCCTTCTAGTCGCGCGCACTTAAGAACATGCCATCACCACTTTCTTTATGTACCGTCGTTTGTCGATAAATTAAGTAAAGTTTTCAGAATTTTATTCAGTTATCGTGTACCACTCAATCCGTTAACAACAAAGGTGTATAGTACATAAATTGAAAGAAGGCATCTAATTGTGTATATTGTAAGAAAGTGGATTCGCGTCACCCGCATTTTGCACAACAAGAAAATTTCTTTTTTCGCGTCTTTCAAACAGAACTTCTCGAAATCATTATTTACCCAATATTTGAAAGTACGAATATAAAAAATACCTAAGTATTTAAAATCAAGTGTGTGATGTACTTTAGAGTTTTTGTATAAAGAAAACGTAAAGTGAAATTAAGTTTAAGTTACGTTGTGTGTGTTGCCTTAAGAATATATAAAAGACTTGAATAATATTTTATTTGTCATTGTTAAAACGAAATATTATAAAGGTCAAGAACCGACCGAGTTTTTCTTATTGGTTTTTTTTTTTAAAGTAGTTCTTGATTGCGGTGAATATTGAAACGTCTTGAAGACGGGTTCTTAGTATAAATAATAAATAAGCGTACCGAAATTATTTTAGTTCTTAAATAAATTAAAAATGAATAATTATAAATTGTATTTGGTGTTTACGATACTGATTGGTGCCGTTCTTGCTGAACAACGTAAGTATTTATATATAATTTGAAGTTTACCGTACTTTTTATTATGCATCTTAAGTGGAAGAGTGTGTAAATAACATAATTAGGTGGAGAAACGGTGAAACTGCTTAATGAAATGTGTTATGTAAAGTTATTAAAATTCATAGAATTAATTTTGCGGTGATAACTTATGTTTGGCCGGAAATTTGTTATGTAAAGTGTTTCTTGAATGTTTACGGTACTCACTCATTTTGAATACTTTTTCCATAATAATCTTAATCTTACACCAAAAATGTCCATATGGAAGCTTCATGCACTCATATTCCCGAAATGGCATTATACAAGATGAGACTAACCTTCAATCCCTAGATTGCAGTTCAATAAATGTTTTTCAATAAATTATTAAATTTGGGTTTCCTAAATGATTTCGGTATATAGTCACACTCTGTAAAGGATGCAAAAATTATGCATGATTCATTTTTTTATGGTGGTAGCACCACCAACAACCGAGAATGAGGAGTTTGATGCTACAACATCACTAATCTAAGGGTTAGTTACTTTTTCTTTTTATAATGTGTCGAGCATCCCTAAAATTTTTTAGAACTAAATTGAGCCAGCTGGTGCACCGTTTGTACTTATATAAGTTCCCATATGATGAAACCAATTTTCTAAGAAGCCTTACATTATAAATCAGATTCTGAAAGGGAAGAAAGATTGAAAAATTGTCCAAGGAATTACAAACATTGAATAACTTTGAAAAAAAAAAAAAAAACAATTTCTATATGTGAGGTATTTTTATTCAATTTGGCCTTGAGCTCGTCAATGGCCTGAGGCTTGCTGGCGTACTCTTTGCTTTTCAAATAAGCCCACAAAAAGAATTCCGGAGGGGTCAAATCTGGAGATCCCGGCCAGTCAATGTCGCTTTTTTTGACATCAAATTTCCAAAAAATTTACGTTGTAGTGACTGAATTGTTTGATTTGCAGTGTGGCATGTCGCACCGTCTTGTTGAAACCAGTAACCGTCAAGACATTTTTCTCGCATTTGCGGGCAGACATAATGAGTGAACATCGACCGATATCGATTTTCGTTGACTGTTTCCGGGCCAAACAGTCACTTTTTGGTCATGCAATGGCATTTCATGGATCTTCGCCAAATGGGGCAAGTTTGCTTATTAACGCCGCCAGAGAGTGTAAAATAGGCCTCGTTGGTCATTAAAATTTGCTTCCAAAGGTTCAGTGTCAACCATTCGAGCGACTTTTTAGCCGTATTACAACCGACATGGGCGGTCTGTTGGCAACATTTTTTGTGCTAATTGCACTTTATACGGAAACGAATGCAAATCATTCTTCAAAATGCGCCTGAAAGTGGTTCGACTGATGCCAAAATGCTGAGCGCGATGAAGATACGACACTTTTGGGTTCTGGGCAACGCTCTCTCTGACCGCTTCAACTGGTTCATATTGGAACGTCTTGATCGTTGATGTACGGCATGTTGACGATCTCCATATTTTCAACAATATGCACGTTGAATTAATACAAATACAACTGAACGACTGTTTTCAATGTACGCAGCGTCACTATTTCGGTGCGGTGTTTCGGTGTGTAGCGATTTATGGTTAAAACTGTACTGAATTAACGTTTCAAAAACATCTAATCAAGTCAATCGGTTGACAAATGTCACAATTATTCAACGTTTACAAACCGAAATAAAAGATGGCTCACCCTGTATTTTGTTTGTGTTTGGGGATAGAAACTTGACCAATACTAATAATTTTATAAATCCAACGATCGGGACCGTTTGGTAAATTGTCACTGAGGATTGGTCACTAGTTATTTTCGTTCGTCATCCCTACTTAATGGTTTGTTGCGAAAATTCTTTAAAAACTCATAATACCTCATAAGAGTATTCACCGAGTTTTCGCAAAAAATCGTTTTCACTAATATGCATTCTAGCTTACCAAAACTCAACAAATGTTAAGTAACGACTAAATTATTTACAAAATTATGTTAACTGCTAGAAGCTATACTGATTCAGTGCCGGACCCTGCTCGGCGAAGCAGTTTAGAATTTTTATGAAATGGGAGAGGTATGTTTGGAAAAGTAGGGGTAGGTATTCCTCTCAAAATTACGGTTGGTATGGCTGCTGTCACATTCTTTCTATATCCTTAACAGCGTCCTCCTTGCGACAATGTAAATCTTCGATGCACACTCCTTTCTAATATTCGCACTCTGCTCGAGGCCTGATCTTTGGCAAACAGCTTTGCATCCTTGCATCTTATGAATAGTGGATAAAATTGTCGGCCGCATTTTCCTTTCGATCGTTTTGAAGTTGCGGATAGCGGAAAACTTAACACTTATCGGTTTGATGATGTGGGTGGGGCTCGGCTGAACTCATCACGAACAGACGCTTGATCAATGTCGTACATCTGATTGCGACGGAAATAGGACCACATGATCTCAGTTATGTTTCCAACTGCTCCATTGACGAGTCCCCTCTAATTGGATCGCAATATCACCTTTGGTCCGATAAGAATCACCGTCACTCCGTAACATCATTCGGGTAGTTGTTATTGATGTCAATGCGTTAACGATATTTCTAATGATATCCGAACTTGATCTTGCGCTTTGATCTTGTCGAAAATGTCCGAGTTCTTTTCAGAGGTTGGTAGGTGGGAGAAATCGTAATTATAAGCTTAAGAACAGGTCTCCTGAGGGAAGCTGAGGCATCTGAAAAATTGGACCACCTTCTTTTTCAGTTGTCGAGGAGATCTGAAATTTGACGACATATTCAATATCCTCTCATTCATCGTCTTCAGGTAGTTTCCAGTAAATAGCCGCATGATGTTGACAGTTACTCCATCCATCTGCAAATCCGGTCAACCGATCTTTCAGAAAATTAAAGGTGAATTTCTTGTCTGCTCTTGCTCCCTCGGTCTCGAACAGTCTAATGCATTTGCTCTACCACTCAATTGCCCTTCTATACTGTATTTTACTATTGTGAAGACCTTTCGTTGCTTCACATTGATTGCTGCCCAAACCTACTGGAATTGCTCATTAGTCATGGCGAGGTGCTGCGTGCAGTCATAGCTGTGGTTTTTAGTGGTTTTAAAGAATTTTGAATGCATGATCTTGAGTGAAAGCAATGTGAAGCTGCTGATCTATCGCTCGGATGTTTTTGAGATCCACTAGTAGGTACCTGCTAGAGAAGGGGACTGTATATAACTTACTGGATGCTTTTGCATAGTGAAATCTGGCACTCTCGCTGTAGTGCTGGTACATTTCAGATCACCATATTACCGTTGTCCGTAAGCGTGATACATTTCCTCGTACGCTATGGTTGCTCCGTCTCATCATCATCGACGTTTTCTTCAGAGTTGTCTTTCTGCTTTTCGTAGAAAGGTTCGAACAACATTGCGAATTCTATCAGGCACATCTCCTTGAAGTTGTGGTTTGGATGATCCTTAAGTTGAATTTCTGCAAATTGCAGGGCATAGTATCGCTATTCAATAGGCTCATTCTCAATTCGCACGAAGGTTTCTGCTGTTCCTTCAAATTTCGCATACATACCCCGAACGATTTTCCTGTAATATTTGCATCCTCTGGGCGAATTTGTCAGATGGTATGTGCGACGCTTTCATTCATCTCAGAAGATCACACCGTTAATAAAATTAATACCTTCCTCTGTGTCGAACGATGGAGCATTCTCAATCCAAACCACCAAGTGGATATGAGGACTGCCTGTGTTCTGGAATACAACTCGCCATCAAAAATCTTTAATTTTTCCGACAATAATTTTTCAGCTAAACGTAATTAACCGCATTCTGTAGTATGATGGTGAGCTACGCAAATGCCCCACGTAGAGGTTAACGTCCTGAATCACATCATCTTGGCCTCTTATTTTCTTGCACACCTTGCAGAAATAGTCGACTGAACTCGTTTGAATTAGAACATCGAGAGCACATAGAGTACTGGACGCTACTTGTGGTTCAATCCTTATGGGGCAGCAACAGCCATCAAGCTGATTCCTCTGCTTTCCTCTCATGGTTCACGTTAATGATATTGTTCTTAGTTTTGCGCCTAATCTCATTGATATTCTCGCTCTCGTTTAACTCGTCCTCGACGTCAGGATGCGTATAATAATATTTGCCATCATAATGCATGAAACCCAATGATTTGAAAAAAGCACAAAAACTCCTTCATTATTACGCTCCTCAAAAACGCAATCGATGCGGTTCACTAAGCCTCTTTGATTGAGTCAGTTGTCGTTATACTCAAGGACAAACGAGTTTTCAAACATGGGGATGCCATCCTTGACTATGTCTAAATTCGTAAAGTTAAGTAGCCGTTTGGATTATGGTGAAATCATTGGCAGGCCTTGCAGCGGTCGCAAATCGAATTTGAAGCTACAGGCCATCCGCCGCTATCATATTTTGATTCAATTTGTTCTTATACTATTATTCTAATCAAGTTTTCGTTGGTCTTGTTTGTTGCTGCTAAAGCTCAGCGAGGACCAATCAAATCAACTCATCTTGATCGATTTTACCAAAATTATTAATATTCCTTAGCACTTTAAATTTGTCGAATTCGAACAATACCTAGCCCCTGAAACCACAGTGGTCATATATCTGCCGGTAAATTGGATAATCTTGCTTGATGAATGGAATGATGCGAGACGAGAGCTGCTATTCCGATTGGCGTTAGGACCCTTATTTTACCAGGAATATCTAGTACGTGTTGGATTCGAAGCCAACCGAAACACTTTAAAGCAAGCCGGAGCCAGAGTTTTATCAACCGGAACCATTAGGAGCAGGAGCACAATGCACTTAAATAATTGAGAAACATTTAAGCTTTCAGTCGCAATCATGACAAGGTCAGCAGACTAGCACCCAAATTGCATGCCACCCTTGTGCAAGCGTCAATATTATTCTGGTAAACATTTTGTTTCGGCTGGGTTTTTTGTGTTCCGAATGGAATCTTGTATGTTCCGCAACAATCCCAATTACTTAATGATTCTCACAGGTAAAACGCCTGTCTCAAAAATAGAGTGCTATACTTGTGCCATATTTGATGATTTCAGCTGACAAGGTTCCGGCTTGGTTTGGATCCGGCTGATAGAACTCCGGCTGGCTTCATATGGTTCCGGCTGGTATTGTAGTGGTTCCGGCTGTCCTTGTTAGGATTCCGACTGAAAGCTTATATATGTTACACAACTATTTATGTGCGTTGAGCTTATTGTGCAAACTCATAACTAGCCAAAAAGTCAAAAAAACGATAATGCAGATAGTGTCTGGACTATTTCAGCCGAAAGTTAAAAAGTTATATATTAAATTGAAATATCCTAACCAAAGTTACTTCGGCACCGACAACTTAGAAAAAAAATATGTACCGATGTTAATTTAATAGTTTCATGTGAATGTGTTACGGTAAAAGTCGAAAATCCTTAAAAGTTCAGATAAAAATTGGAAAAAAAATTATTGCTTCCAAAACTATGAAATAAGATCCTATATTCTTGAAATGGATCTTCACTCTTCACGCCATGTAGTATTTTTTATGGTATTGGTCCAAATTAGAATTAAGGGTAGGGACTGACGGTTTTATTAACTCTCACCTAACCGGGTTTTAATCGCGTAAACGAATTTAAAAAATTAAAATTTTGGGCATGTACCGATTTCGGACTTTAACCGTAACATGGCCAGTAGCATCAAACATTTTGTTAAAACTAAACGTTAAAAGTGTTTATCTGCAAAAGGTCTTATTTGAAATTTTTACGCGGTAATATCTTAAATATAAAATTGCCATATCTGTTTGATACAGCTCAAAATTGTCGATAAAGAAGTTTCAAATTTATCAAGCATTCAACGGTTTGTAAGTGTTATTAAAATGATTTAAATTCGAGATTGTCTACGCCAATTCGATAGCCCGTGACCATAGGCAGATTTTGATTATAGGTTTGGGATGGACCTGATGAGGTTGTAGGGGTGAAATGTCATATGTGTCTCATAAAGTCGAAAATTGTCGATAAAGAAGTCAAATAATTATCAAGCATTCAACGGGTTGTAATTGTCGTTAAAATAGTTTGAAATTCACGGCAGTGCCAGACAGACACCGCTCTGACTTCGCCAATTCGATGACGCTAATTTGATTATAGGTTTTGGTCGGTCTAATATACTGTTAAAGTTAGCCGACTGACTCCAGCCGAAAAATGTCGATAGTGCAGATTCGGATGAAACAACTAAAATATATCAGACGAAAAATGTCGACAAGGCAGATTCGGTTGTAATAATAAAAAAATATATCAGACGAGAAGGGTAGATAATGCAGATTCAAAAACCACTTATATTCGTAGCTCAGATTCGTAATTTTGGTGTTTTAAAACAGTATTTTTTTTTTTAATTAAAAATGTTTATTTCCGTAAATGCATTAAAACTATAATTAAAAAACTATTTTAATAAGGAGAAAACTCAAAGGTATATATCAAGCAAAACAAGAAAAATCTCAGTTCAATTTCCATGTGAAGAGTCCGAAAATTTCTATAAATAAATCGCACACACAAAATCGCACATTCGAAAATTTCTAAAAATTGACGGTTTAAAGTGTCATAGTTGGAAATAGATTCAAATGAAAGTTAGGTAAGATTTCTATCTTAGAAGTGCGTCTTATTGATGCTCACATCTGGCAAAATTTCAGATCGATTTCTATCGTAGAAGTCCGGGAAAACTCGATTGAATATATCGCACACACAAAATTTGAAAACCTTTCATTTGAATCTATTTCCAGCCATGACTCTTTAAACTGTCAATTTTTAGAAATTTTCAAATTTTGTGTGTGCGATTTATTCAATCGAGTTTTTCCAGACTTCCAATATAGAAATTTACCTTTTTAATGATAATTATTAGATGACGTGCCATTTAAAAAATTCTCCAAACATGTAACTATAAACGTATTTCATGTTTTAACTCCAAACATGTAATACAGCACTTTGAAGATTTCTTATTTAAATTTTTTAGCTCGCATCTGCATTATCGACATCATTTAGTTCGCACCAGCATTAAAATTCGTATCTTCATTATCGAAATTTTTCGACTGGAGTCGGCTAATAGGATCGGTCTTATGAGGTTATAGGGGTGAAATTGTGTTTTTCTCCATCTTTTGTCGATAAAATCGTTTGTGAGTCAAGATTTTGCTACCTGATCAATCTGAAAATGCCAAATCGATAGCCCATGACCATAGGTAGATTTTATTTTGACCTTCTTGAGTCGATATATTCGTCTGACTATGTAAATTCGATGACCCATGACCATAGGTAGGTTTTGTTTAAAATTTTAGGGCGGGTCTGATGAGGTTATAGAGGTGAAATTTTAATTTTCCCCATGTTTTGTCGATAAAATCGTTTGTCATTCGAGCTTTAAGCACCAATTTGAGCGAGATAAGCACCAATCTGACTATGCCAATTCGACAATTGATTGTAGGTGTGCAGGTGGATCTGATGTGGTTATAGGTGTACAATTTTTGTTTTGTGTTGCAAATGTATGATTCATTCCTTACTTTTAAATCTGTATTGCTGCCATTTCTTGGTTTAATATGTAAGTTAAACTTCTTTATCGTCACAATCTGCATTATCGGCATTTTTATGGTCGAAGTGTCAATTTTGATCATTTGAGTTTGTATTATCTACTTTCATTGGAGTTTCAACCGCATCTGGATTATCTACATTATTCGGCTGAAGACTTTCGGCTAATTTTAAGAGTATCACTCCAAGTGATATTTACAATGTCGATGAATCGGGACTATTTTATAAAATTCATATTCAGCCGCAGAAAACGTTCTAGTTTAAAGGGGGAAAATGTTTAGGTGGTAAAATGTCTAAGGAGAAAATTATAGTGCTCATGGTGGAGGCCAATAAGAAGGATGGTAAAGATAAACGAAAATTATTTGTAATAGGCAAAAGTAAATCACCTAGCTGTTATAAAAATAGCAAAGCTCTTCTTGTGGACTATACAAGCAATAAAATGGTTTGGATGACCTCTGGAATTTTTAATTGGTTGGGAAATGGGTGTCGAGTTAAAAAAAGAAAAACAAATTTTTTTATTGGTAGTTAATTGTCCTGCACATCCCCACTTAAAACCGAAAATTAAAAATTTATTAAATTGGTCTGAATGCCACCAAACACGTCTTTTGATCTGCAACCAAGCGATAAAGGTATAACCAAGAGCCTTAAAGGCTGTTATCGACGGAATTTATTAATAGCAAATGTAAGAAATGTCGACAGCGGTAAAAGCACGACCGGTTGGTTTCTAGATGGTGTCGAAATGTTTGCTACCGTCGAAATGATTGCTTACAAAAGATTGTCAGCAAGATCATTGATGTGTCCAATAGTAAGTGGCATAGGATATTGAAGGTGAGACTGATGGTAGGTTAGAATTTGCTCTCCCATAATTGCCAACAAACTATGGAAATTTTGTAGTAAAATCAACGTAACGAATTCGTGGGCATGCGATTACAACGACGAATTAGATCGTACTCCGACCAATAGAAGGTATTTTCTTTAAATTACTAGAAGTGATCTAATACTCTTTGAACTAATACACAAAATCGACTTAAGTAGGGAATTCATCAATTTAGCACTGTTCACCCAAACCACTTTATTTACAGTAAAATGTATATAATTCACTAGAACACAATCTAATATTATTTTATTTATCTTTCTAGCCTACTTTGTCGAGAAATGTTACCGTGACGATCCCGAAATAAATGAATGCATGCGAAGCTCGTTCAATAATTTAGCACACTACATTCGGAATGGAGTACCAGAATTAGACATTTTTGAGGTAGGTATCAAGTCCATAAGATAAAATTGGTGAAAGAATAATACCGGCACTGTTCTTGTCACAAGTTTTGATTTTTAGGTTACATGGTATGTAAATATTTATCGGGCGATTACAGTAAAAACGCTATTACGAGATTAAAAAATTTCACTTTGCACAAATCACCGCAATTTCTTTATTATTTTTGATTGGAATTACCACGAATTTAGTGTAAAGTTAATTTCTTAAGAACACTCTCCAAAAAGCGTATATAATGTCAATGATCGTTAACTCAATAAAATGCGTCATGGATCTTGAACTTGTTTTATGTATTTGTTGTCTTCAAGTAAATATTTAACAACTTTTTGTATTTAATTTAACCGTTAATTATTAATGCGCGAGCGCACTTCATATTTGGGTCGATGAGTCGATTGTTTGAAAGATGTCGCCGGATCGCGCTATTGTTTGCTACGCTGTGCCTGCGTACTTAATAAAAACAATTGTTTTATACGCGTCATGAATAAAATTTTTCAGGGTCGGAAATCTATGAACCGATCGCGCTAAATTTCGCATAATAAAAGTGAGAGTATGATCTTACTTAATTATATATAATTGCATGCGCGCGGAAGAAGAAATAATTTTCAAGTACGCGCGTGAAAGTATAATTTGTTTTTACTTTCTTTCATCTCTATAAATCTATAGTTACTAATTGATTTTACAAATTTGTTACGTATATACATAGGTTGAACCGGTGATCGTAGACGAAATTACGGTGGCAATAGGAAGTGGTCCAGATGGCTATCGTGCTATGTTCCGCGATATACAAGCATTCGGTGTCAGTAATTTAACAGTAACGCAAGTACGATCCGATATTGAAACGCTGCAATTTCAATTGACGTTTGAAATACCAAAGATCAAGGTGAATGCTAAATATCGATCATCGGGTGTGCTTTTATTGATACAAGCGTCTGGTGGTGGAGATTATTGGGGTGAATATGGTGAGTATTAAAAAAAAATCTACCCCCAAATGTATGCTAATGATCATATATTTGTAACTTATTTTTTTAATTTATAGATGGCGTTAAGGCAAAAGTTTACTACAAACTTAATCCAACTACGTCAGATGGTGGTACATTTTTAGAAGTGCAACAATTAAAAATGGACTTTAGTGTGCGCAACATTAAAATGGGCGTGACAAATATTTCACAAGGAAATTCTGTGCTCGAGGCGGCATTAAATCTTTTTATCAATTCGAATGCCCAAGAGTTGTTAAAGGAAATGAAACCGGCGCTCAAAACAAAACTTTCGCTCGTTATGAGAAACTTTTTGGAGCGATTACTCGATCGGATACCAATGGAATTATGGTTGGAGTAGAGATTTGTGACCTGAACACAGGGGCTTACAACACCTTATAAGCTTAATTTTATAATTAAATATAGTTATTAGTTTTAAATGTGTATGAGTGTATTTAAGTTAAATAATTACAAAATTAATTGATTTTAAATCGAGTTGAACTTTTATTGCCAGATGACTGATTATTTACAAGCCACGCGTCATATAGGTAATAAATAATTTGATGTGATTTGAATACATTAATTAGTCGTATAAAATATAAATCTTTTTTTGTATATAAAATTGTTTACATTAATCAGACCAGTTTATGGCCGTAACAAATATGTAAAGGTAAGGATAGACAAAGAGTGGGACTTTAGTCAAGTTCATAAACAGCTTACATAATCTTTGGTCTACAAAACAAAATTATCAGAAATCGCTCTAGTCGGTCTCGTATATTAAGTAAGCCCGGCTATTTGACCCACATACACAGGGTGAGTTTTTCAATAAACACTTTTGAGTGAACGAGATGCAAACGTGAACTGAATGATAATCATTATTCGAGAACAATTGATGATGAGAGAACTGAGGCAGTGGACTATTTTTTGTGTAGTGTGTTCCGATTGTCAAACACAACATTCTTACCTAATTATTTTGATGAAGTCCTTGATCATGATGAAAGATCCAAGTTTACCACAGGTCGCCGAATTTTTTGCTGAATGACGAGATATTTTTTGACCAGCTTCAGAGTCTGTAGGTGCCTGTCCGATCGTGGGGACCGAATGTAGCAGCCTCGCTTGATAATTGATATTGATTTTGACTAACTAAAATTCCAGCGACAACGATAAGATCAGTATCAAGTATTCGGTGCCAAAATATTCCGGGTAACTACATTATACATGACTTTGACAAGTATCTGCTTGACCTCTCTCTCAATTTGTCGCACCACGTGTAAAACTTCTCATCACACGAAAACACGCTGGCCCACAATGAACTTTGTCCACACTCTTCGTTGAAGTTGAGTACAGATATGAGAGGTAATAGTGCTTTAAAGTTTAGTACGCAAAAGGACCAAAACATTTTACTCAGACTGAGAGGAATTATGAGTCGAATACTCAGTCTGGCTGGAAAATAAGAACGTTTTTGAAAACAGAAATAAAATTTCTTCTTACATAAAATTTCGGAAGACCATGATTTTTGGTATAGTCTGGCCATCCCTCCTTCACATAGGACTAGACACCCGATATCCGCTATTCTGAGGAAACTCTTACAACTTTTCGGGACATTCTTTGTTTACTGAACACGCACGATCTTCATGTTCAAATTTTAAATAAAATACAATCCAACAATGTACATGGTTGGCTGTCGACACTACCTTTATCTGGGTGAAAAGTGATACGACGGGACTTAAGATCCATCACCAGAATAAATACTCTGCCATAGAGAATAGAGATATTGGTGAAACATTTTACAGCCGTGAATAATCTAAAGCGCTGCTTCTTTAATCTGACTATATTTCTTCTGACAATCATCAAGCCCTTAAACTCCTTCTCAACATCTTATACCAAGTCAACAATTAGCCCGGCCTTACCATTAGAGAGGGTTTTCTGGTAGACAAGTTTGGTTAAATTTGGTTCAGTATGGCTCACTCTATCTTCTCTGCAATACAGTGATCGTCTCAGCCCGTGCTAGTCGGTGGTTCTCTGCTTTTGTTCCTTGACCACGACGCAGTTTGACCCAAATTGGTGCGCCATACATCGTTATAGATGTAACGGCGTTGGCGAGCAAAACTATGCTGCTCATCCGCGCCTCTCTTGTGTTCGGCATTATCCGAGCTAGTGCCGCATTAACTCTCCTTGCTCGCTCGATGATGGCAATGAGGTGTGTCTTATATGATAATCTGGAATCAATCATTACCCCTAGGCACCTAATGGATGGTTGACTAACATTTTGTTTGGCTCCAATCACAAAGGTTATGTTCTCCATTACTTTTCTGCTAGTAATAAGAACAGCCTCTGTTTTATGTTGTACTAGTTGCAGCCCAGCAGATGTTAACCACTACTGAATAAGTCTGATCGCCTTATTACAGATCTCCACAATCTCCTCTCTGTGTTTTGCGACAACTACAATCGCGATGTCGTCCGCAAATCCAATCACCCGTGCATCACTTGGTATGGGCAGTCGAAGTACACCATCGTACATCACATTTCTGAGTGTAGGAGCTAACACTGATCCTTGAGGAACCCCACCAGTCACCTCGTAAGTTTTCTTTCCCCCTCGCAGTCTAATAAATCAAGGTCCTTTCGCTAAAGTAGCAGCAAACTAGTCTCAGTATATACTGCGGTACCTTCATCCGTGTAAGCGCGTTAAATATGCAGCTCTAATGTACTGTGTTGTATGCGATTTTCACGTCCAATGTAACTATGGCGCAGTATTTTTTACTACCACGTACCCATCGAGAACCGGTATCCACTGTTGAGCGCGCCTTTCGAAAGCCATACTGATGCTCTGCCAGGTTTCTGCTCTAACTATAACCTGTTGTAGCCTGTCACATACAACTCACTCTAGGGTTTTGCCTGATGTTTCCAACAGGTAGACTGGACGCCAGGAGGACGGCTCACCTGGTGGTTTGTCTCGTTTTGGCAACAGTACGTCTCTGTTCGTTCCATTTACTAGGGAACACCATCTCAACTAAGCATGCAGTATATACTTCCGTGAATGTGTTTGGGTGTGCTTTAACTACCAACTTCAACGCAATGTTCGGAATGTTATCCCCTCTCCTCAATAACTGGTGGCACATCATCCTCCTCGTTGCCTAATACTTCTAGTACACAATCGGGTTGCTGCGGGAACAGGTGACTATGTCAGACTGCATTCCCGGGCATGTGGGAGCAGTGTGTTATTGCTTCTGAGTATTTTCATCACCAATCGGTAGGGTCTACCCCAGATATCGCGGTCTGCCTCCTTACACAGTTCACGAAAGCACTTTCGCTTAGTTAATTTGATAGCATGCTTGAGCTCCGATCGAGCTTTACAAGATCTTTGTCGAAGGGGAGAGTTTTCGGCGTGTCTAGCACGCTGGCATTGCCTTCTTACGTTCAAACACCTTTTACGCAATTCCGAGATCTCGCCGTTCCCCCAGAAGACCGGTTTTCTACGATTGTCCACCATGCTCCTTGGCATTACTGCATCTCAGGCTCTTGTAACATGTCACATAAGCTGGGCGGCTTTGTTATTTGCGGCTCCAGATAGGAGAAGATCCTCCATCATGAGCCGGAAGATGTCTCATCGAACGCTGCGGACTTCCATCATATTCTCTTCCTGCATCTAATTATAGTCCTATGGGATCCACTATCCGCCAGTTCATACATAATAGCTTGATGATAACTAAGCGTATATAGATTGCTTACCGTCCATGCTACTCCGCTATCGGCTAGACAATGGTTCCTTTACAGAAAATAGGTGTATTTCCTGTATTCATTAATACGACCGGTAATGGTACGAAGGCTTCTAACAGTGTAGTAACTCTGCTATTGGTTTCTTTACTTCCCCATTTTACGGCCCATGCATTAAAATCACCGGCTATGAGCAACGGGTTGTGGCTCTGTGCATCATCCGTTAATTGATCGAGAAATGTTTTAAATTCATCAATTGATGCACTAGGAGGTGCAGCAATAAAAATGAACGCCGTTCACTTTGGCTCTTACAAACCTGGGTACAATACTACCACCAATGTCCTCTAGGGGATAGGTACCACAAATCCATACAGCATCCCGACTCTATCTATCTGAAAAAACATCATGTATCAAGGTTACTGTATAGCTCACACACAATTACAATGTCCGCTTTCACTTCTTGTAAGGATTGCTGCAGTAGGTCCTGGGCAGTCTCACTGTAGTTAAGATTGACTTGGATGACTTTCATGTCTTTATGTCTGATGTCTCGATATCTGATGTCTGTGTCTGTGTCGTGTCTGATGTCTGGTGTTTGATATCTGATGCCCGAAGTCTGTGTCTGATGTCTGATTTCTGATGTCTGGTGTTTGACGTCTGATGTCTGTTGTCTGATGTTTGATGTCTGATGCTTGATGTCTGATGTATCATGTCTGTGTCTGTGCCTGTGTCTGTTTCTGATGTCTGGTGTTTGTTGTCTGATGTCTGATGTTTGATGCCTGATTTCCGATGTCTGATGCCTGATGTTTGATGTATCATGTCTGTGTCTGTGTCTGTTTCTGATGTCTGATGTCTGATGTCTGTTGTCTGATTTCTGATGTCTGATATCTGATGTTTGATGTCTGATTTCTTATGTCTGATGCCTGATGTCTGATGTATCATGATTGTGTCTGTGCCTGTGTCTGTTTCTGATGTCTGGTGTTTGATGTCTGATGTCTGATGTCTGATGTTAGATGTCTGATGCCTGATGTCTGATGTATCATGTCTGTGTCTGTGCCTGTATCTGTTTGTGATGTCTGGTGTTTGATGTCTGATGTCTGATGTCTGTTGTCTGATGTTTGATGTCTGATGCCTGATGTCTGATGTATCATGTCTGTGTCTGTGCCTGTGTCATTTACTGATGTCTGATGTCTGTTGTCTGATTTCTGATGTCTGATATCTGATGTTTGATGTCCGTGTCTGTGTCTGTTTCGTGTCTGTTGTCTCTTGTCTGTTGTCTAATGTCTGACGTCTGTAGTCTGATGTCTGATGTCCGATGTCTGAAGCCTGATATTTGATTTCTGTTGTCTGATATCTGATGTCTGATGTCTGCGTCTGTGACTGTGACTGTGTTTGTATTTGTGTCTTTGCCCGTGCCAGTGTCCGTGTCGGGAATGGCGGATTTCGTAAATAATTGAGTTTGACAAAATTAGGTACAATTTTAGGAAAGATGGATTTTAACAATGACGGATTTGTTCAAAAGTGGTTTTATTCTAAAAAGATGGATTTTAGCAACAGTGGATTTTGAAATGAAGGATAAAGTGGGGCTCCCTTTGGGAATATCAGTCAGTGACATATGAAGTTTAGGCTCTATTCCATTAAACCTTTTGCCATCATAAACACACAGATTCGGGTGCTTTGCCAGATTGGAAGAAACTATAGATTTCTTGGAAATACATGTTGAATCTAAAATTTTGTCAAAAATTTGCTAAAAAACATCTATCATCAATTTCTCCACCGTGTCATAGTATATTCGTGAAAGGGCGTCGGGGACATGCTTACCACCGCCTCCTAACACTCAAGCTCTGCCATAGAATAGATCCGATGTGGTGAATTTAATTTTTGAGACATGAATAATATGGGTTTTTCATTTCCTTCGCTATCTTCCTGAAATAAAACACTTCCAGACCTTGAGTGACCAGCCCTATTATGAAACCGTTCACATTTTTTGCGATTTTGCGGATGCGATTCGCCCGTTGCGTTTGTATTATGAAATGCGAATTATGTGAGAAAACTTGCGTTCCTGTTTAAACATTTTTAATTATATAATGCAATTATAGTTACATATATAAAAGTAAATACTATATTTTTTAGATTTAGAATCCTTTTTAGACTATCTAAAGAGTCATTTAAATTTTTGTTACATCAAATCAAGCCAAATATGAAAGTTGCTAAAAATAATCGATATATTCCAGCAATTTGTTGGACAGGACTATTATATAGCAATGGCTCAGCCAACAGTGTCCGTTGTCATGTCTGAAGTGCTGACTATTTTAGAATCGTTGTAGGATGTATAGACGGAATGAAAGGTAATATCATACGACCTGCTCATAATGAACGTCATTATTAAAATCGGATAGGAAATGATAGCTTAAATGTTATGGCTGTAAGTTGTAAAATATATGTAGAAATTTTATATGGTCGATCAGCGCAGTTTGAAAGTTCTTGGCGGATAAAAATAGAAGTGGCAATAGATCATCATGGATATTAGGTTTAAACATTGTAATCTCATTGTACATAATATGTATCTATATATATAAAACAAAGTCGGTTTAGTTACACCATTTATAACTGAAGAACGGGTGGACCGATTTTTATGATCTTTGTTTTGTTGGATTTGACTCCGTTCCGAATAGCATAATAACTATTAAAACATTGGAAAAATTCACAAAAAAAAAAATTTATCAAGAAAATTCATTTTCTCATACATTTAGTACATTTTGTTTTTTTTTAGTTTGTTCGTCTCAGTACAGTGGTGGTTTAGGAAAAAAGAAAAGTCGGAAAAACTCAAAAGGGAAGCCCCAAAAATCTAATAAAAAAACCTTTTTTATATGAATTTTGTTGGTGTAGTTTGTATGTGACGAGTGGTGCAGTGGTTAAAGCTTCGGCGCTTGGATCGCAAGGTACTGGATACGAATCCAACTGGAGGCTGCATGCACATTTCTATTTTATTTTTTATCCAATTTTTGTTATCACATTTGTGATTGTGCGCACATCGATAATTGATTATGTAATTTTGGATTGTGTGATTAATTTTCCAGTTTTATTTACAATGCCACGAACCAGAAGATCTAATCTTTCACCACGAAGCCGTAATGCTACTAGACTTCGGACTATTGCGAATCAATCCACTGCAGATGAACAAGAAATCACACGAGAAGTGCGCCTCGTTAGTATAGCCCGACTTCGCGCTTCACAAAGACAAGCACAAAGAGAGGCAGTACGTCAAATGGCTCAGTTGGCAATGAGAAATCGTCGAGCTTATCGCACAGATCAACAACGTGATAATTTTCGACGCACAAGAAGAAATTCTTCAAGTGTTGATTTGAATCGAATATAGCGTTTCAATACGATTGCACAATTGACTACAACTCGCATCCTTTCGTTCGAATTGGCCCAACGGAGTTTGTGTGCGACCATTGCGGTGCATTGAAGTCTCAGTGGCGAGGTGAGATTGCCATTATTGCCTGCACCACCTGAACCGTTGCATTCATTGCTTCGTGGCGAGACACCAGAATCACGACATTTTCTATCCAACACTCAAAGATACAACGGATGTTTCTAAATGACTTCATTTGGAGCAGACATTATCGAAGAACGGGGATTCAATCCAACATTCAAGGTCATTTCTGCTCGAGAGAGTAAACATTCATTTTCTTTTGGTGATCAAAAATCTATAATTCTGACTTCGTCTTCGACTTTACAGATTCAAGGCCAAATTCACCACCGAATTGGGTCATTGCAACCGATTGAAGATGGACAGCATAAATTCATCCAAATCTACTTTATGGGCAATATGAAGGATCAACTTGATCGGCGCCAAACGATCAATACGGCAATGGAAAGGATAGTTCTGCAAGATTTGCAGCAACTACTCCATGAACATCATGCATTGGTTCGGTTGAACCAAGCTAAACTGCAATCAGCACCGAAGGAGATGCAGCTAATGTTGGTCGATTGACTATTCTACCGGCGACGTACATTGGCAGCCCGCGTCATTTGCATGAATATGCGCAAGATGTAATGACATATGTTCGTCATTACGGTTGTCCAGATCTATTCATCACTTTTACTTGCAATCCGAAATGGATAAAGATTGTTCAACTGCTGCAACCCGGGCAAATAACAAGTGATCGGCACGACATCATCGCACGTGTCTTCAAACAAAAAATCCGGTCGCTGATGAACTACATTGTTAGGCATTGCGTCTTTGGGGATACTCGATGTTGGATGTATTCAATTGAATGGCAGAAACGAGGCTTGCCGCATGCTCACATTCTTATTTGGTTAGTCGAAAAAATTCGACAAGACCAAATAGATGACATCATATGTGCCGAGATTCCTGATCCCGAAACCGATCCAGACCTGCATGATGTTGTAATTACGAACATGGTTCACGGTCAGTGTGGCTCCATCAATTCCCAATCACCGTGCATGGTCGACAACAAGTGTTCCAAGCGTTATCCACGAAATTTAACCGCAGAGACTATCACTGGCAATGATGGTTATCCACTGTACCGGCGTCGATCACCCGATGATAACGGTAGAACTATCACAACAATATAGTAAGAGGAGATGAGTTCGTGGTCGACAACCCTTGGATTGTTCCATATTCGCCACTTCTTTCCAAAACATTCAAGGCGCATTGCAACGTGGAGTACTGCAATTCAGTGAAGTCCATAAAATACATTTGTAAATATGTCACGAAAGGTAGCGATATGGCAGTTTTTGGTGTTCAAAATCCCAATACAAACGATGAAATCACGCATTATCAAGTTGGTCGATATGTGAGCTGCAATGAGGCGATTTGGCGTATATTCTCATTCTCTATTCATGAACGTCATCCCACTGTTGTACATTTGGCGGTGCATCTGGAGAATGGTCAACGAGTTTATTTCAACACATTGAATGTTGCTCAACGTGCTGAGACACCTCCAGCAACAACATTGACCAGTTTCTTTTCAATTTGTCAAAGCGATCCGTTTGCACGAACATTGCTCTACTCTGAGATGCCACGTTATTACACTTGGAACGCCTCATCAAAAAAATTTCAACGTTGGAAGCAAGGCGATGAGGTTCCTGATCATCCAAATGTGCGTTCTACTGATGCTCTTGGTCGCATTTACACAGTTCATCCGAAGAATGACGAATGCTTCTATACTTGCGGTTGTTGCTGGTGAATATTCGTGGGCCGACATCATTTGAATCACTTTGAACTGTCAATGGTGTAGTGTGCCCAACATTTTGTACTGCATGTCAACAGCTCAACTTGCTTGAAAACGATACTCATTGGGACATGACAGTCGGCTGAATCAATTATTTCTGCAACTCCAAACCAGATATACGCACATTATTTGCTATCATTATTTCGACATGCTTCTCATCAAATCCACGTGAACTATGGAGCAAGTACAAGAAAGACATGTCGGAAGACATTCTACATCGAACTCGTGTCAGTTTCGAAAATCCCGATCTCGAGTGGAATGAGGAGATACATAACCAGGCTTTGCTTTTGATCGAAGACATGTGTTTTCGCATGTGCGCACGTGAACATGAATATGATCGAGATGCATTGAACCATTCAGTTCGAACCAATGTACCACTGTTGAACCCCCAACAGAAAGGAGTGTACGATACGTTAATGAAGGCAATTCATGGTGGAAATGGTGGATTATTTTTCCTCGATGCGCCCGGTGGAACTGGGAAGATATTCCTCTTGTCATTGATTTTGGCCACTGTTCGTGTGAGATCCGATATTGTTGTAGCAGTTGCTTCTTCTGGGATAGCGGCCACATTGCTAGAAGGATGCCGAACAGCTCATTCAGCGTTGAAATTGCCGTTAAACCTTCAGTCGGCTGAAAACCCGACATGCAACATTGCAAAACACTCAGCAATGGCGAAAGTTTTTGTAGCAAGTAAAATCATCATCTGGGATGAATGTACAATGGCGCACAAACGCGCATTGGAAGCACTCGATCGAATTATGAAAGATCTGCGCAATGACTTAAGATGTTTTGGAGGCGCAATGATTCTACTTCCTGGCGATTTCCTTCAAACAATACCAGTCATTCCAAGATCGACCGCTGCTGATGAAATAAACGTTTGTCTCAAATCATCGACTCTGTGGTGTTATGTGAAGAAACTTCAGCTGACGACAAACATGCGAGTTGCATTGTTAAACGATCCATCTGCCGAAGAATTCTCTAAGCAATTGCTGACTATTGGTAATAGCCGTGTTCCGGTCGACAAATCGAACGGATTGATTTCGTTTCCTCAGAACTTTTGCAATTTTGTCTCAACGAAGGACGAGCTCATCAACAAAGTGTTCCAGAACATCATTACTAACCACAAAAATCACAATTGGGTGAGTGAATGAGTAAATCTTGCGGCAAAGAACAAAGATGTGGATCACTTAAATTTTACAATTCAAAATCTGATCATCGGTCTACTTCATTCCTTCAATTCTATCGACTGTGTGACAAACGAAGACGAAGCAACCAACTATCCAACTGAATTTTTAAACTCATTGGATCTACCTGCCTTGCACTGCACAATTTACAACTGAAAGTTGGCTCAGTAATCATCATGCTACGAAACCTGAATCAACCAAAACTATGTAACGCGACGATACTCCAACGGAAGTTCAAAGGTGAGGAAGTTCTCATTCCGAGAATTCCGATGATCCCAACCGATATGCCATTCGACTTTAAACGAATCCAATTTCCGATTCGTCTTGCATTCGCCATGACGATCAACAAATCACAAGGCCAATCCTTGAGTGTTTGTGGTCTGAATCTAGAAAATGAATGTTTCTCTCACGGCCAATTGTACGTAGCATGTTCACGTGTCGGTAAACCATCCGCTTTATTCGTTCTCGCACCTAACAATAAAACAAAAAATGTCGTATATCACAAGGTGCTACAATGAAGGGAATCAACTCCATTGCAACCGACCCAGCAAATAGTTTAAAAGAAAGTAGTGGAACAATGCTACGCGAACCATTTCGATTCAATTCAATAAAACGAAAGCCTTGCTGCCACGTGAATTACAATCATTTCAATGTAATTAAAATACATATATTTCATTTTGATTTTTGTAATTTCATTGAATTTAATTAATTTGGAGTATTCATTTAATCTTAATAAAAAACTCAATTTAATTAAGCTAATAACTTTAAACAACATTTATTGATTTTGAGGCGGTACGAATTTCGCCGGGTCAGCTAGTATCTAATAAAAATAAAATTGTAAAAAATTAAAAATCAGTAAAAGATAAAGTATTGTATCGAATCGAAGTGCTTATTATTGTTCAATGAATTATTTGGGAAAAGTGCGCCATCCCCCAAACAAAAAATACAGTCCACTAAATAAGCGAGAGAAAACTTTCCGCGCAGCCAGACCCCATCACTTTTGTTCTCGCCACGTCTGTGGTGCCCCTCCCCCAATGTTTGATTAAAATTTGGAATTCGTCGTCTGAGTATATTGGATTTTCCCATAGCTCAAACCATAATTGCACCGCATTCGAAATATTGTAATTGGGGTTTTACGATGTGTTAACTGGTTAACTAGATCCAGTATTTTTAGCGACTGTTCTGGATAAGCGACTAGTTTTTTCATAACATAAATTTTTTTATTTAAACGGTGAAGGCTGTCTATGCGAATACCATCTTGTGTCGACTGGTGATATCATGCATTATTGCCAACAGCTCTTTCATAATCCGGATGGCTGAA
Organism: Nephrotoma appendiculata; assembly: GCA_947310385.1. Lineage (NCBI taxonomy): Eukaryota > Metazoa > Arthropoda > Insecta > Diptera > Tipulidae > Nephrotoma > Nephrotoma appendiculata. The sequence continues at coordinate 363,495,565 of OX371223.1, read as the reverse complement.
TTCTTTTATTACTTCATTAGGCTTCGCTTTTCATAATTTTATTTTTTCGTCTGATATAGTCTTTCGGTATGCCAAAACGAAAAAACAAAAACGGAAACAAACCAGAGCCGCACCTAGATATAAGAGCCGTAAGATTTCGCCATTTTGTTTTTTCTCATAAGAATAAGCTTACATAAATTTTTTTAAATAAAATTTTGTAAGTAAAACCCGAAATGGTTAATTTGAATTTGCAATTTTAATATAATAAAATTTTAATTGGTAATTATACATAATACATAATTACGAAATCAACATATTTGGTAACATATTCATGTGAAAATTTCCATTAGAAATTTTAATTTGATTGATGAATTTACACGCCGCTTTTGCTAGTCGTGTAGTTTGTTGTTTTAAGTGACTCGTTTACTGTAAAACCAGTACTTGGCCAAAATACATTACGTTAACTACCGTATTTACATCAACTCCAAATACAACACGTCTCAAAACTAAAATTTAATTTGGTTCTACCGCCTCAAGTCACTTATAGTTGTACAAACTGGTTAACAACTGTATTTTTTAGGAACTCACACAACTAACGAAAAGTTCAATTCTGTATAGAAAAACATTAAAATTATGACTCTCTTTAATTACGCAATTAAATTTTCATTCACAAATATTAATTCAAAAATTGGTTATTTTAATTGTTTCTTATTTCGGAAATATAGGAAAACTATCCCCTCTAAATAAAATACGTCATTTAATATCACGGCTCTTTAAAATCGTAGACGGCAGTGGACAAACAAAGTAAAAATTTATCAAAATAATTCTTTTTGACATTGAGTCATTTGCGACTTAAAAATGACGTCGACGTAATATTAACGCATTATTGACGTGTCAGCATCGACAATAATAGTTGACGCGTCGACGTACATCCCTGGTTTAAATATGTGTGCCTAAGGTTTACTTGCTCAAGTAAATGAGCCGTTAACATATAATGAGGCGTTGAATAAAGAAAACTATGAAAATTGGTAATGAGCCATGCAAGAAGAAATTAACTCGTTAGTCGAAAATAGAACTTGGCACTTGGTCGATTGGGCCAAAAAACGCAAACCGATAAAATCAAAATGGTCATCGCATTTGCTGTCACAAATTTTTTAAAAACTCATCAGAAGATACATGGTTCAATCGGAAGGCTTTCACGATGGAACAAATAAAGTCTGTATGTTAAATAAGGCGAAATATGGTCTTAAACACGCGACGGACAATGAAAATAGTCGTAATGGCATGTCCCAATTACGTTCAAGAGCGACTAAAGATGAACGACAGGCGAATAGACTCAGAATGCAACAAGTTCGTGCACGTTTAACACAACGCGAATGAACACAACACACTGAACATGACCGATTGCGCCGACGCGGTGCTTCTATAAACATGGAACGAGCGGCATTCAATTACGATTCGGAACTCGATTACAGTGCGGACAGATCAGTAACGATTGGAGAAATGTCAGACGTTTATCTACATTGTAAGGCTTTGAAATTCAGCGGCGAAACTCCTGGATTGTGTTAATCAGGTGGGAAAGTAAGATTACCACAGTTGGTCCCCCCACCAGAGCCATTACGCTCATTGGTTTCTGGAATGGGAAGTGATTCTATCCATTTTCTATCCAATATCCAAAAATACAACAGTTGCTACCAAATGACGTCATTTGGCGCAACGCATATTGCACGGGAAAATTTCATGCCCACTTTCAAGGTAATTACAATACGAACGGAGTTCAAACTCCACCTGAACAACAAATGTATGGTAAAATATAAGATCTTTCTCATAAGGGATTTTTTACGAACCCCATTTCCATCCAACATCCAATTTCATCATAATCGGTTAAGAATTGATTGATATTCAGGAACTTCTTATGTTTGGTAAAACATTTAGGGGACTAGTTTTGGTTCATGTTACACGCTTTGATCACGCGACGTGACATCACGTGACGCGTTGATTACGTGACATTTTAACGTAAAATGGTATACGTAAAAACCTCGATTTAACGGACTAATTGAAGAGTCCGCTAAATCCGATTGTCCGTTAAATCCGAATATTTTCAAATTTAATCTGTTCGATCGAATTTAATCTGGGACGGAACTCAGGCATTTCTTACGGATTGTGGATGCTGGATAGAAGTGGGATTCTTAAATGATTTTGGGAAGGAATTCTGGAATATGGCCACCTGGGACGGAACGCGATCAATTCATTACCGATCATCTCATGATAATCGGTTAAGAATAGATCGAGTTCCATTCAGGTGGCCATATTCCAGAACTACTTCCAAAAATCATTTAAGAATCCCCGAATCCATCCATCATAAACGGTAACCGAAAAATGGAAAATAAAAAATTGTCCGTTAAATCGAGGGTCCGCTAAATCGAGGGTTTACTGTATATCGCTAAAAACAATTTCAAATTTTTCCATCGCCTCATGAATAATATCATCGAGGCGACGATTATAACAAGGGTTGTCCAATTTATCAAGCAATGATGCTACGTTTAAAGCAAAATATACAGAAAAGGCGACACCAAGCAACACCACCACCACCACCAAGATTGTTCACGTCAATTCCCGTGACAAAAGAGAACGTAACAATGGTTGACAGGTAGGAAGGAGGTGGGACCAATCCCAGCACAACAGCAGCAGACAAATATTGGTATGCAAAATAATGCAACAATCCATGAGTTGACGGTGAGAATGGATGGCATGGCCCGGACCATACAGCAACAAAGCGAACAAATTTCACAACTTCTTCAGATTATCGGTTCATGATAACCAAATTCAAAATTATTCGGTTAAATGCCAATTCCATTGTGAGCGTTCAGAGGCGACTAAATTTTTTAAAATTTTTGGAAAATCATTCACCAGATTGCCTACTGTGGCATTATTTTGGTAATTCTCTGGGAATAGGGAATTGGGGAATGATTTTATATGTAATTTCTATTTAAAATGTTTTTTTCCGGCCTACTGAGGAAAAAAGTTTGATGTAAATATTTATAAATTGGGAATAATTTTTCCATATCTAAATTGGTAGGGAAAATTATTCCCAATTTAACTTTGTTTTCAAAAAAATTAACACTAGCTTTTTACCTCAGTATGCCAGAAAAAAACATTTTAAATACAAATTACATATAAAATCTTTCCCCAATTCCCTATTCCCACTGCCGGTTCATACGACGGATAAAAATCTCGGATTTTTCTATCCCAGATTTTTGTTTAATTTTGTTCAACTTTTTTGTATGAAAAAAGGCGTGTCTGTTATATAATTTACGTGATGTAATTGGTTTAAACGATGGGATAGAAAAATCCGAGATTTTTATCCTTCGTATGAACTCGCTGCCAGGGAATTACCAGAATAGTGCCACTGGTGAATGAAACTAAATAAAATTTTCGGCACAAAATTAAATTTAAAAATTACGACTTGATTCGGCGGGCTCGGGTCAATGCAAAGCAGGGTAGAGACACACAGCTATTCTAATCAAAAATAGACTAAAATATAAAGTAATCACACCACAACAAATAAACAACAGTGTCGGCATTGAGATTGCTTTTTGGAAGAGTGGAGCTAAATTTTCAATATAATATAAAATTTACAAAACCCAAATAATTATTACATTATAGCAGGAGATTTGAATGCGAGGCGTATAAATTGGGGCAAATCGATGGAGATAATGAAATGGAATTTAGGACCAACATTTATAAAAGTGATATATCAACCATGATTAGATCCGGACATTTTTTAGATTTGGCCATTGCGGATGAACGCATCAAAATTGAGATAAACAGTAGAGGCGAGATACCGACACATCGTTATGATAGTGATCATAAAGCAATCGAGATTGTGGTGAGAGAGGTGGGCGTATTAGAAACTGGCACAAATGAGGTGTAGGGGAAGCGATTGTGGTAATAGACACAAATTGGATGGCATTGTCTGAACAATTGGAAAAGGCACATCGACAGGCAATCATAGCAGAAGGGAGTCATGGCGGCGGTGATGAGGGTGATTCAGCAATAAAAACATTGATACCAAACACACGAAATTTAGATGAGGACGAAATCAAAATTTATATTGAAAAAATCACGAAACTACTTTTGGCCAACGTTAAGGAAAATGAACCAGCACAACAAGGACGATGTAACAACATGAACTGTTACACAAATGACACTATCGAAAAATTATACAAGCACAAAAGTCTGTTGATCACAAAAATAAAAACGTACCGACGAAATTTTGCAAGGAATCAAAGGCATCATCATCATCATAATTTATGGTTACAACGGGCGGCATTCATTCGACTAGGCAATTTTAAAATCTAAATGGGGTATAACAGGGTACGATAACAGCACCAATTTTATTTAATTTATATACGGCAGAGATGGTTGGCAGCGAAATTTTAGACTCTGTAAACTGGGGTTTTCTTTTGAACCAAGTTCATCACGAAGTTGTGCCTTTTTATTGGGGTCGTAGTGGTTACACGATGGCGTGGTTGGTTTGGGGAGAGAGACACATTGGTTTGCTACGATTCAATCCCAAAATTTCCGGTTAACCAAAGTCCAAAACCTATTTCCAAGATTCCAACCATGTTAGTTACCGGCTGTTGTTAGGTTCATGGTAACGGTTGATGCAACAAACGAAACGCGAACAAACAACAAGAAAAAAAAGAGAGATAACAACATGATGTACAACGCGATACCATACAGAGACAAAAAAAAGTATATAAGGCGAATGACGAGTTTATTTGGGAGATTGTTTTTTTTGTAGTTTGTTTTGGATTTTTGGCTGTCTGGTTGAAAGCTAGTGGACGTAAAGTTTTTTTTTTTTTGGATATCGTGTGGAAAAAAAAGATTCACAGCGGGAAGGAAGACTACCGAATCGTAGCAAGATTAACGATTAATAGCAAAGTAGCTGGGATTTATACACAAACAGGAGAGTGTTGGGAAAACAGAGAAACAACAGCACACACACCTCAAGTGAGGGCCGCCATCGCGAAATAAATAGTGTTTTTTTTGTTATCCGTTTTTAAAGGACGTTTAATACGTTTATAGTGAAAAAAGCGGAAAAGTACGTGATACATAATCGAGTGTTAATCGGCCCGATATATTGAAACGGGTACACCTGGTTCGAGCGCGATTGGCAGTGTAAAAGCAGAGTAGGTGGATATAATCAAACCGAGTATTCCGCAGTCCAAAATATTAATACGGGGGCACAAGGTTTTGGTGCGAGCTAGCAGTCGAGGAGGTGCTGTTGACGTTCGCGAGAAACCGAGCGGCGAGCAGGTATAGCAACAACAGTCGGTGAGTATACGTTCCTTTGCTTTCTACTTTTATTTTCCTAGCTTATTTTCCACACGTGGGTAGCCAATTGGTTTGTCTCCCTTAATCACCTACGCCGGAGTGGACAGCTCGACTGAGCAAGCACGGGCATCCACATACGCGCTAGCAGGCTCTCTGGCTTGCCAGAGCGGTGCCCAACAGTTTTATATATACTTAGCCTGAAGGTAGTGATCACGACGCCACCCACATAAAACATTTGCCACGGGAACTTACCTTTTTTTTTTGTTCTGTTTCTTAGTTTGTTTGTTTATTTCGAGCAGTTTTCACCAACCACGGGGATACAACCTAACAATCAACAAAACCACAATTTAACGAAACAAAAAGGAGGAAGATAAAAATTGTAATTAAGTCTAGAAAACAATAAAGGAAATGAGATTTGTAACCGGCCATGTGGCTGAAATCAATCGTTTTGTTTTTATATAAGCCTGCCCAATTTTGTTACTGATCTGGGTAGTTCGGTTAGCGCGTTACAACTCATAAAATGTACAAACTAATATATGGACCGTGGGAGTGGTGCCAGGTCTAAATTTATTTAAACAACTAGACCAGAGAGGATATATTCAGGAGAAGAGGACGGGGATCCCCCTAATATATCACATACAGCGGAGACCGAACGAGAAATGGTTCGACAGAAATAAATTTGAAAATCCAGTGGAATTTCTACGATATGACACGAGTATGAAGGAGCAGGAGCCGGGAGTTTTTTTTGAGGCAAGGTGTTCCAAATACTGGTGGCTATCCAATACCGATGATGATGTACATACAGAGCGAGATGTTTTATAGATTTAGAGATTTATTAAGTTGTATTAATTTTTAATTCATTTTTTGTTTGTGTATGTCGCGAGAATAAATTCCGATTTTTTTTGTTAATATTTTTTGATCAGATCTTTTTAACTTAAAATATTTTTTGCATTATATAATTGTGTTCTTTTGATAAATAGTTTAAGTTTTCTTTTTTATGAAAAACACACTGTACATAATTTAATTTTGAGTTAAGTGGCGTACCTCTCTCTTTCTCTCTCTGGTACTATACATCCCATAAAGGGATTTGGCACTCTCTCTCTGGCACTATACATCCCATAAATTGTTTTCCTTGTCACCACCGGGAATCGAACCCGGGACATCCGGTCGCTGGAGCAAGCATGCTGACCACTTTGCCAAGTGGCGTACCAGAGTGTCCAAAATAGGGATAGCGGGCGTCTTGTTATTATATATACAGATGTGGGCAAGTTATTATCACATTTAGATATTTGGAAGATTATTGCTTTAAAAAATTAATTTTTCAAATAAAAGTTATTTTTTATGATAACTATCTATATTAATAATTGTTGAACATTCCTTTAGCATGTTTTAATAATTTTATCCTACGGGGCATTTCACTTATTGCATTTTTGTCTTCGGTGAGTAGATCGGCGTCATTTTCCTAGACTTCTTTCATCTTTCTTTTTCTTTAAGAATATCCCATATATTTTCGATGGGATTCATATCTGGCCTATTCGCTGGCCAATCAAGGATTTGGATGTCGTTATTCCTTAAATATTCGGTGACTTTTTTGCCGTATAGCTTGGAGCCTTGTCATGCATAAAAACTCCGTCCCCATTGAATTTTTCTTTCATAGTCGGTGCTAGTTGTGATTGCATAACAGTTAAATATTGATTCGCGTGCAATAGCCCGTTTTCTACATAAAGTGGGAAGAGTCTTTTGATGATATTGCTGGCCAAACCATGACTAACTGGTTATTTGATCTGCTGTTGGACAGAGGAAGGTAAAAATTCTTCTCCTTTTGATCTACAAATGGTCCAGGACATTGCTAGTGTCAAAGTCATCATAGTCTCTTCACTGAATACAACCTAATCAAGAGAAAGATAAATTTGAAACAAACATTTATTGAAAAGTGTAAATTTAAAATATTATTAAAAGAAGGACTTTTATTGTTTGTACCTTTTACCAGACCTCTCGAAACCATGTAAAATACCATTTGCCCATGTTTTTCTTTGTTGTATAGTGTTACAGGCTGGCTACTGCCAACCTGCAGATATTCACTAAACGCATGCAGAGGCCTCCACGGTGATTTTTGCCGGCTACGTTCTCAGGGAGAAGTGCTAAGGTCGTGGGGTTTGAGGCTTGCATGACGCTCCTCGCTTACACCGTGATGATACAGATAGTTAGGAGAACGCAAATAATAATAAAAACCGAGTTCCGCCGAAACTCATCGGCCGGAAGTTGAGGAACGAACCGGGTAATCAAAATAAATAAAAATAATAATAATAACGGTAGAGGTGCCTTGGTGCGCGCATCCATTCAGATTCAAACAGGGCAAAGCCCCGGTTACGAAATTGGATGCGGGCACCAAGGGACCGCAAACACTAAACCGACACAGAGGGAGTCTCCGCTCCCATCATACCGACCGAAAAACTTAGTAATTCATTTTACTTAAAGCAAAAACAAAAAGAAGAGAAAACAACTTCCCTTTCCCCCCGTACCACGATAAGATAACGAGAGAGAGAGAGAGAACAATGTGTACCGAGCGTGCACCCGCTGTGCGGCGCTCGATTACAAAATATTAAATTTAATATAATATAAAAAAAATATAAAAAAAGTAAAAAAATCAAAAAAAAAGTAAAAAAAAAAAAATAGAAAATGGTACCTTAATTATTATTTTAAAAAAAATATTACTGGTGCGACCTTGCGCGGCCATCATGCCTCAGGGTCGCCACCCCGGACCGTTGCGGCTTTGGTGCCGTTAAATATTTTGGCCTCGACTGGCCGCCAAAAATAAATTGGGCGTTGCGGGGCCTCTCCCCGATTCCAAATACAAAAAAATTAATAGCCGGTTGGCCACTTGTACCGTTGCGGCTTGATGTGCCGTTAACCCCACCTGTGCGCTCGAGCGCTTGCCTGGTTGGGCACTATAACAAACGTGGAGCGTCCTTTCGCCTTCGCCGAAAATTAGGCCTTGATCGGAAGCCAAAAGTTGGGCGTTGCCTCGCCTCCAAAATCCAAAAAAAAATATTTGTGTGGCCTCAACTGGCCACTCGTAAATACGTATGGCGTTGCCTCGCCGAAACAATATAAACTTGGCCTTGATAGGCCGCCTTTCATAAACAGTTTTTTTATAAGTTGATGTACACCGTGTGTATCCAATAATGAATTGAGATAATTTTTCTGTTATCTTATACAAAATGCAGGTTCAACGAAATATTAGCTTATTTATCAACGAATAATCCAAATAAATCCATTTTGGCGATGTCTGATGAAAATCACAAATACTGTGCATATTTAATATGCATTGGTGTATCAAATAAATAAATCATACCCCCAAATTAACACGAAACTTTAATTTTATTTTTTTCTCTTGATATAAATCACAATACTAATCTTAAAATTTAATTTAATTTATTAAACTATTTTTCTTGAATTATTTCACAGAATTTTTCTAACACACGACATCAAAAATGTATAAAAATTTTTGAAGTTTTAAAGATTTTGACTCTTCAATATTTCATACTACTTAACTGTATTTATATCAAATCACAACCCAACTCTATCCAAAATTACAACTCGAATGACATGTTAGCAAAAAAAAAATTCTTGCGCCGCACAAACGACGCGCAAAACATTCCAGAAGAATATCTCTTCTTCTCTGTTTCTCCTTTGCATCAATTCAATTGATGCAAGGGAGACGCATATAAGAAAAACATTCTCATGGAATGTTTTGCTTTACACACCACACTCGATACACAGTGTTCTCTCTCTCTCGTCATTCTTCTCACCTCTGCGCCACCACACGATGAGGTACAAAACAAAACGTCGCGGGTGCGTTCAGCGCACAATTTAACAGACAACTTTTGAGGTGAATAAAAACATAAAATGGTGGTTGCGACCATCACAGTCGTAACAATAGTCCTAGCATTTAAGCTTTGCTTCTCGCTAGGTCGTCTTGCACATAGCCCATATTCAAAAAGTCTCCGTCTCACTGTTCTCTCCAATATTTCCGCACCAACGTTACGCTTTGTACCCCTTCTTTAGCTTTCCGCATTAAAAATCTGTTCTGCCTGACTGTTGTTTTAGGATTGTCACCACATTTTCCTCTTGTTCTGGGACTTGTTGAAGACTGACATGTTAATTTTTGCTAAAATTTGCTGACGAATGATCGGCTCACTCCTGTTTTCTGGGCTATTTGCGCATGCGTATACTGGCCTAGCACTGTTGTCCTTTGCTTTACCCATAATGAATTTCACTAATATTACAAAAACCGCTTTCACTTTCACTTTTCAAAATCACAAGTGAGACTGAAACTCTTCAGTAAAATACTAATTCTTAAATACTACCTAGTTGCCATAAAATCAAAACAATTCGAGGTCAAACTAATTAACAGGACAATAAATACTCGGAATTCATATTTTGTCGAAAAGGGATCACAGGTATTAATGACTCATAAAAGGCGTATTTTCTGGGTATTTACATTTTTTTGTACGAATTCCTTGCATTGGTCGATATCTACCATAATGGTGATAATAATTTGGCCACATCTGTATATGTTAAGGATGTCTTAATTAATCCAGCATCCAATTTATAAATATTAGTTATTAAGGTACTTAATTTTTGGAAAAAAAGGCCAGTCCTTGGAAGTTTGCGGGATTAACTTGGAGTTTCCATGTTTCGCGCATGAGCAACTGTATATCGCGTGTTCGCGTGTCGGTAAGCCATCATCAAATAAAACGAAAAACGTAGTTTACCACAGAGCGTATTGAATGTTCACTTTCTTTTCCATGTAAATAAAAGACACTGAAGTCTCATTTTAATTACGAACGAGCTTCATTTAATCAATAAAAGGAACTTAAACCGTACACAGTGTGGCCAATAATGTCGATCTTAATGAATTGGAGTTGGAAGGTAGATTGGTTGATTTGATTAAAATCAATTTTAGGTGGTACGAAGTTCACCGGGTTATCTAGTACTGTGATATTTTAAGCACCTGGATATCACCATTGGGGATGCCAACTGCTGCTTGTGTATTATCGTCGCCTCTACCCTATCGATTACAGCGTATGGTTCTTGCATGTAAATGAGGTTAATGTACCACCACTTTTACAGCTGCTATTTTGTTGGAATACTAAATATTTTGTGCGATGTTGTGGACAACCTTGCTGCGTTGCCCAGCCATCTAGCTCGATTGGTTTGATGAATCCGATGCTTTAGCTGCCTTCGAGGAGATTTTTGTCTCGTGGTTCATACGAATCCGATATAGGTTTTACTTTAAATTTTAATTGGACCAGATATGGAACGAATAACCTTCCTTCCAAGTGTAAAAAACACAGGTTTTATGATGTGCAGTGATATGTTCTTGCAATGATCAAAATTTAAGGCAAGCGGCTAGGTCAGTGTTTCTTGTCTGAGTACGCAAATTAGATGACTTTTACGTGTAAAGTTAATCACTAATTAACGATAACTTTAATAGCTCACTAAGTTACTAAACTAAACAATAGTTTAGTTACGTGTGAATATGAAACTGAATAAAACTATTCCAAGTCCATGCTCTCTAAGTCCATATACTTTCAAATCAATTTCAAAATAAATTAACATTAATTACGGTGTACTGCACCGAGAATAAGTACGTTTCGTAATTAGCGCTCGTATAAATTATATCTGATTATCTTATTGTCGCACATATATCAATCGGAGATAAAATTATCCGAACTGCAATTACGAGTAGTTGGAAAACTGGTTTTTCGATTATTCACGATTTTTTTCTATACTTTTTTTTTACATAAGGTGCGTTCTTAACGCTAATCATTTATAAGCGCTCGCGATTTACTTCCGATGCATAAATAAATCGAAAAGTCATTATCATAATGTTCAAGTAGTAGGCGAGCGAGTAATTTGCGAATTAGCTAAGTCGCGACTATGTGAGAGTGAGAATCGTATAGGCTGCGTATAAAAACGTTTCGTTCTAAACGATCACGATCAGTGTTCAATTTGAGCTCGGCGTGCTAATATAAGTATATAGTAAAGTGTATTAAGCGTTTTTAAGAAAAGTGTAAGTGACCGTTTCTAAATACGGTTTTATTATATATTCGTCATTTTTAGTAGTCCGAATTCGGGGAGGTCGGATAAAATTTCTCGGAATTTACAAATATATTACGTTAATTTATAATTAATTTATGCGTGTGCAATGTGCGGAATTGTCCGGAAGTTTGCTCAAACAATGGATTTTAAATTGATTGTGTCACGTGGTCTTTTTATTAAAGATGACAATATATAATTTTGTGGCTGTCACTAGCATATAAATTATATTTAATTAGTGTCTTAAATAAATTAATGTTTTTTTAATCGGATTTAGACAGATACGATCACAATGGCATCCAAAATATACTTGCTTGTAACGCTAATAGCAGCCGTCACTACTTTTGCATATGGGCACGTGGAATTACCTGACTATCTACATATTTGTCCCCGTTCCGTACCAAATATGGAAGAATGTTTAAATAAGTCCGTTGAAACAATTCGACCTTTTTTGATCGACGGTATTCCGGGACTTGATATACCGAAGATCGATCCGATGAACGTCGGTGATTTAGTGCTGTCGGAGAAAAGTAAAACAAATAATGCAGGCCTAACGATTGCGGTCAAAGATCTTGTTGTGCAGGGGGCATCAAATTTCGCGGTGAACAAAATTGATATGGTCGAATTTGGTAAAAAGTATATTTTCGAAGTTTCACTTCCCCAATTATTTGTAAATGGTCGTTACATAATTGATGGCGTTATTTTAGTACTGCCGATCAAGGGTGCCGGAAAATTTACCGGAAATTTTAGTAAGCGCACCGATTCTGGAAAACCTTGCATAAATTCTAATATATATATTTTTGTGTACCATATATTTTTAGCTAACTGCGTTGGCGTTTGCACAGCCACATTGGAACATGTTCGGGATGGCGATGGTGAAACGCATGTCCAACTGAAAAAACTTGGTCTGCGTATCACGGTTGGTGGTGGTCGTTTATATTTCGAGAATCTATTCAATGGCAATAAGGAACTATCACAAATTATCACCGAAGCGATTAATAATAATTTTCAATCGTACACCAAAGAGGTATTGCCATTTATTGAGAAATCGCTGTCGAAACATTTTACGAAGGTGGGAAACAAAGTTATCGACCGATTTACCGCGGATCAATTATATCCAAAGGACTAAAATTTTAAATTTATATAAATCAGAGTTTAGCGTTTAAATTAAATATACGTATTTATGCCAAAAACGTGTTTCTTGTATTTTTTATTTACTCAAACAAAGAAAAAGAAAACTCTCTTTTTTATTGCATTTACTGACATCTATATGGCACTAGTGTAATCAAAACAATTTGTATAACGCATTAATGTCGAAAACTAAATAACGAAATATTTATATAAAATTTGTTACATATATGGTGTATATATGTATACATTCCTATTAACTATTATTCCAAATTTTGTTGTTAAATCAACATCAATCGGCGGTAGTAAAATAGTTATCGTTAATACATTTTATGGTTATTGTTTGATAACGACATCAGTCTTGTTTTGCTGCTGATGGATGTCTATTATAGTGGTACTAAAATACATTTTCAAACCATTAGAGGTGTTGGATGAAATCATCAATTCGATTTATGTATAATGTTTTGGATCATAAAGTTAACAATGTGTGCTGATGCTCATGTAAATATTCTGGAGTGGCTCTTAATTTAAATGGGCCTAGACATTGTCACATATAACTACCGTTTATATTTTCTAGTGATGTATCTGTTTATTGTTAGTGCTTTTGGTTGCAAATTTGTGAAAAAGCATTTTATCTACCCAAATCAGACAATACGTTATGCTCGTTCTACAACGAATGGCCGCATGCTCAATGTATAGGGAGGTGAATTTTGTATTCGATTGTATACGTTATCGTGGCTTGCCGCTGGTGATTAAAGAGTACTTATTTAATTTTATTTAGAGGGTCTGATTTATACTTAAAGTGTCTGTTGTCTAATCAGTTTATATGAAATAGACGAAATACAAAAATGTAAAAATTAATCTTTACTGCATCGGTGTTGGGTTTCTGAACTGATAATTCTGCATGTTATATTCTCAACATGTGTTGTTCACCCTGTTGAGCGTTTGTTGGGAACCCGGCAAATATAAGTTAACTTCATACGATATACTTTATGTTTGGTTCATCCCGGTTTTCTGTAAAGGAATGTGGCGTACTTGCTTGTGATAAAAAAACATTTTTTGTGTGTTAAGAAATTATTCCGATAAATAGAAATATTGTGAATAAAGAATTAATAATATATGCGTCGGAAATAAAATATATTGTGGCGACGAGGAAAAAAAAAATTCAGTAGAAAAAACGAGAAATTATCGTGTCCGTTACGCCAGCTGGGATAATATCAGCCGGAACCAAACAACCAACAACAGTAGTGTAGCTATGAGAGTTCCAACTCAAAATCCCATGTATTTTCTTATGGAGGTCTCGAAATGTAAAATCCGCCATCTTGGATTTTAATACAAAGAATTTGTCGCGAATAGAAGTACTAATATAGAAAGAATAAGTACTAATTTTTAATAAGTGTACTAATACAATTTATTTAAGGTTTGTAACTTTGCTATAACGCAGTCTGGTGGCGAGTAATGGAGTTAATATACATTATAATCTAAATTATTTTTATTATTTTATGTGCGCAGTCATCTCATTTCAAAATCATAACATAGATTTTAACACTAAATTAATAATTTTCTATATTCAATTTCATTAACATGTATTCACATGTATTCACATCACACTAATTGATAACTAATTATTAATCGTTATAGTTTTATAAAATTAAGCATATCACATAATACATATATTATACAAATTTATATTAAACCAAGTGATAATTACAAACACAATAATTGGTTTAAGACAATAATTATTTCCATTATCATAATTAATGGTCCGAAAGCGTAAAAATCCGCCATCTTGGATTTTATCATATAATTTAAGATTTTATGCATAGAATGTGGTGTAGTCTAGTGGTGGAAATTATTATAATTAAGTACTAATTTTATTGTACTAAATTTTTGGTTTGAAGCTTTGGTTAATTTTAATCGGAATACAGATGTGTTATATTATTTTTATATACACCTTGCAGCATTTTCTATAGATGTCTCTCTTCTATACATCTCCGTCGGCAATTGTTATAACAAATAACTACTAATTAGAACTAGATCACGCGTGTTGTTTAGATAGCCGTTCAGTACAATTGTTATTGTTATATACATTATTGTACAATACAAGTATTATAAATCTTAGCACAAAGAAAAATTTATTGATCACCATCGAGGTTCGAACTCGGGACCGTGACTTAGTATATTAAATAAAAAAAAAATATTTTTTTTGATCTTGACAACGAATCACTATGTTTTATTTTTATGTAATCGCAAATAAGAAAGATAAAACTAAACTTGATCTTGAAAATGTATCGCTATACATATCATAATAACAGCAAATCTGAATGATGCAAACGAGAATTGAAAGTTCTAATATAATAAAAAGTTTAGGATATACTTTGGAAAACTTTTGGTTTTAAATTTCTAATTGATTTATTTTTTTAAATTATTTCACACAAAAGTGTTCAAAAGCGGCGCGGGGTGCGACGTCCGACGTCCGACGTCCGACGTCCGACATCCGACGTGCGATTTACAATATTTAATTTAACTGTAACAAATATTAAATTTAAATGATAGTAAATGGTTGTTGTTGTTATTGTGTTCGCAAAATATATAAAGATTAATAAAATTGCATTTTATTTTTTATGTAGGTTAAAGATAAGAAAAGATAAGTTTTCATTTTCTTTTACCAAAAATCATGAGAAGTATAGAATTGTTATTATTATTATATTTTATTTGTATGTACATATGTCGAAATGCATAATACTCGTATTACTAGATGCCCGCGCACATATAGGAAAATTAAAATTAAACGTAAACACAGTGATATCTGTGACGGAATAAAATGTTATCGTTATATTTATTTATTTATAAAATTGTTTACAGTTTATATAATAACTAGACAAATGGAAGAAAATATTCATTAGCCTCTTGGTGTTTATATGTATGATATAAATTAAATTGATACTGGAAACCACGAATAAGAAAGATAATAAATAGTAAACTTGATCTTGAAAATTCAAGATCAAGTTTAAATATTAATTTCGCCGTGTGTTTGTTGTTGTTATTGTTTGATTATCATGATTTTGTGTCGGCAAGCAAGAGAAAATAAACAAAAGCAATAAAGAAGACAATAAAAACAAGATAATTGATTATATTGTATATAAACAAATTTTCGTTATTAGTCTAATCGGATTTCGCATTTTTCATCACAATTATAAAAATCATATTCGATCATGTTTATTAATTTTTATGATCATTATTTAAGTTATGTTTTCATTACAATAGTGTGAGAATCAACTAAGTAAAAATGGATAAACGATGAGTAATAACGGTGAAAAACGATGATAAGTTATGTCACATAACAATGCATAGAAACTAATAATCATTTTGTGTTTAGGATAGCATGCATAATTGCATAGTCAACAGTAACAACGATGAAATGATAAAATTTTCTCGCATAAGTGATTCTCGCGTTTATGATAACCAGCGATAAATCTTTAATAACAATTACATTACATATCGTTACAAATTACTTATCATAACAACAACAACAACAAATTTTATTTAGAATTTGTTAGCCACATTAGTAACAATTAAATTTAGTGATTATTATTATTGTATACGTATACATAATACATAATAATAAAGATTATTGAAATTGGATTTTATTTTTACATGTACTATATGATATAATTTTTATTGCTTATTAAGAAATTCAAATAATACGTATAAGAAATGGATAAGTAAACTTGATCTTGAAAATCGCAACAATAAACATATGTATATGTAATAAATTATTATATCAATTAAATTTTATTGTTGCGCGAGATCTTTCGATTTATAATAAATTATTGATTAAATATACAGATTATTCTATAAATATCTAGACATACACAATTATGATTTATTTGTATAATCATGCCCGAAAATTGTAATAACCAGAATTTTATTAAAATAATCTATAGCGTTGACTAAATTACTTTACCTTAGTTCATCAATGTAGAGTAAGGAATACTATATCGGATTGTATAATTAAAGAAATTGAAGCTGATTACATTGATGTAGACAATAAAATACGTGCTTTAACTATGTAAATGTATTCAATTAATAAAAGGAACAGAGGTAGCAGAAGTTGTATTTAATATAATTAATAGATGACTTATTATATGCTATAAAAATCATACCTTTAAAATAGCTTAAGGAAATATTGTAAATATAGATGTCTGAAAAACTTTGAATAAACGCTTTTTATTTAGCATGAAACATTACTACTAAATGGATAATTAGAATCTCTTATTAGGTTTTATTGATATAAGAAATCGACTGATTTGTAATAAATTACAATCTCTCAATTTGAAATATTTCTTTAGATAAAATGCAATTGTGTGGGATAAGACAATCGGTTAAGTAAAAATGGAAAAGCGATGCGTGATAACGGTGAAAAACAATGATAAGTTATGTCACATAAGAATGCATAGAAACTAATAATCATTTTGCATTTACGATAGCATGCATAATTGCATTAGAACGGTAAAAGTTGTTACGATGAAACGATAAAATTTTCGCGCGTAAAATTAGGCTTTATATTTGAATAAGAATCACATTATTGCATTTCGCTATTAAGTTATTATTTTACTATTATTTTTGTTATGATAACCAACGACAAATCATTAATAAAAATTACTACTTATTACTTACTTTACTAAAAATTACGTTATTTGTCGCATAATAATATGTATTTCAAAATTTAGTTTATATGTAAATTTTAAAGTCAATTATGGTTACGTTGTATAATCATATCTGAAAATTGTAATAAACAGAATTTTATTAAAATAATCTCGCGTTGACTAAATTACTTTACCTTGGTTCATCAATGTAGAGATAGGAATATTATGTCGGATTGTATAATTGAAGAAATTGAAGCTAATTACATTGATGTAGACAATAAAATACATGCTTTACTATGTAAATGTATTCAATTATGAAAAGGAAAAGAGGTAGCAGAATTTTTATTTGATGTAATAGATAACTTATTATATGCTATAAAAATCATACATTTAAAATAGTTTAAGAAAATATAGTAAAATAAGATGTCTGAAAAATTTCGAATACACGCTAGGTGAAAATTTATTGAATAAAAAGAATATAGGTAATACAATATAAAAAATAACTTGTTGTTTTTGCAATGCACATACTTATGAAAAAAAAAGAAGAAATATTAATATTAATAATAATAATAATTATTATTATTATTAAAATTAGACATAGGGAAAATGCTACCTTACAATTCCGAATATACAAAATGTTTTCATTCTTATGAAATTTAACCACTTATCAATTAAAAAAAAAATTTAAAATTCTCAATCGTTTTTCTTTATATATTTATATATAAAAGATAAGATAAAAATATTTTTAGCACTACTTTCTTGCGAATTATTAATCAATTACGACTTTGTTATGAAAACTATAATTTGTTGTATTGAAAATGAATATTAAAGTCATACAGCCCGGCCACAACGACGGCCATCACATTCATCATTACATATCAATCTATTCAATAATGACTGCCGCAATAATTTTAATTGTATTGTATTGTTATCGACGTAACAACAATAAGCTACAAAATCCAATACCACAGCCGAGAAATCTGAATATTTAATTTGTCGATCCAGAAGTATGTTCATCTTAGAATTGAACATGATACACAATAGAAAATATGAATAGATGAATTTTATTATCTAATGTAAATTAAATTAAATGGTTCATATTTTAAATACTAATGTTTTCTTTCTGTGTGATGTATGCAAAAATAATGTATAAAAAGTGAATTTACGAATAAAATTATTTAGAATTAAAAGTAATTTCTACCCATATAGTTCTTACTCTCCAATTGATAGGACCTCACCAGTGGTAATCTTATCAGTTACAGTTTTAAAAGTTTATTTTTTTTAAAAAAGTGATTATAAATAAATAAATAAAAATTTATAAACTTTAATTTATATTAAAGACACTACTCGACTCAAATAATAATGGAGAAATTTTCAATATATCAGTATTATGCGTAGGATATCACCGTAAAGCATTGCGTTTCATCAAAGGACAAGGTAAAACTTTCAACATGTCCGTACAATAAGGGCCATCAGATAAGCGAGAAGAATGCTTGTAAGCATTTATCGGCATGCAGGAAGATGTATCCACTTGCAGATGTAAAAATCTGCAAATATAGCACGTTTCATCACGTTCCAGCAAAGGAGTATGAGGTAATTATTTTTTAATATTTAAAAATTTTTAATTATATTATTAATTTTATTTATTTATATTACTCATTTTTATTTATTTTCTTTCTTCCTATCCATAGAAACACCTACAAAACTGTAGCTTGAAGCCGGAATGGGATGAAAGCATCGCACATCTCGAGGTAGGAAAGGACGAGCAGGGCAAAGAATATAAAAGAGAAACAGCTGTACCAATCCTCGATGACTGGCAGGACTAGAATCACTAGTCCTAATTATATTTTTTTATTTTAATTACAAATTTTAATTACAATATTATAATTTAAATAAATAAATTGAACACAATACATAAATAAGTAACATTTTATATGCATATTTTAAAATAAATAATTTTGTAAACCTTTATAACTGTTTCAATTTTTGACTTATTTTCGAATTGTTGACTTATTGTATATTTTGACACCATCACAATTGAAAAACAAAAATAAAATATAAAAAAAAACTTTAAAAACTGTGTTTTTGATAATAATTTTTAAAAACTATACAAATTTAATGGAAAGTGATTCGAGCGCTACAATTCGCGCATATCTAATTAAATAATATAAATAAATAAATAAATATGTATACACGTACTTAGCTATGTTAACCATGAATGAGTTTTGATTTATAGAATGGTTGTCACAATTGAAGAAAATGATGAAAATTTTAGTAAATTATTAATGGCAAGTATTAATTTGAAATATTTAAGAAGTTTTAAATGTTTAAAAATGTTTCGAAAACTTTTTAAAAGTTTCAAAAAGTTTTAAAAAGTTTTAGAGTTTTAAAAAAAAAATTTAAAAAGTTTTAAAAAAGTTCTAAACAATTTTTTAAAAGTTTTAAAAAGTTTTAAAAAAGTTTTAAAAAAATTTAAAAAGTTTTAAAAAGTGTTAAATGTTTAAAAAAGTTTTAAAAAGTAAAAAAAAGTTTTAAAGGTTTAAAAAAGTTTTAAAAACTTTTCAAAAGTTTTTAAAAGTTTTAAATAGTTTTAGAATTTTAAAAAAAATATAAAAAGTTTAAAAAGTTTTAAAAAAGTTACAATATAAAAAATTTAAAAAAGTTTATGAAAGTTTTAAAAACTTTTTTGAAGTTTTAAAAAGTTTTAAAAGTTTTAAAAAAATTTAAAAAGTTTTAAATGTTTAAAAAAGTTTCAAAAACTTTTTAAAAAAATTAAACGTTTTAAAAAGTTTTAAAAAAGTTTTAAAAAAATTTAAAAATATTTTAAAAAGTTTTAAATGTTTAAAAAAGTTTTAAAAACATTTGTTTAAAAAGTTTCAAAAACTTTTTAAAAGTTTCAAAAAGTTTTAAAAAGTTTTAGAGTTTTAAAAAAGAGTTTCAAAAAAGTTCTAAAAAAAATTTTAAAAGTTTTAAATAGTTTTTTAAAAAGTTTTAAAAAATTTAAAAAGTTTTAAAAAGTTTTAAATGTTTAAAAAATTTTTAAAAAGTTTTGGAATAAATTAAAAAAAAGTTTTAAAGGTTTAAAAAAGTTTTAAAAACTTTTCAA
Organism: Nephrotoma appendiculata; assembly: GCA_947310385.1. Taxonomy (NCBI): domain Eukaryota; kingdom Metazoa; phylum Arthropoda; class Insecta; order Diptera; family Tipulidae; genus Nephrotoma; species Nephrotoma appendiculata. Next base: position 363,475,258 of record OX371223.1, on the reverse strand, counting down.
AAGTTTTTAAAAGTTTTAAATAGTTTTAGAATTTAAAAAAAAATATAAAAAGTTTAAAAAGATTTAAAAAAGTTATAAAAAATTTAAAAAAGTTTAAAAAAGTTTTAAAAACTTTTTTGAAGTTTCAAAAAGTTTTAAAAAGTTTTAAAAGTTTTAAAAAAGTTTTAAAAAAGTTTTAAAAAAATTTAAAAAGTTTTAAATGTTTAAAAAAGTTTCAAAAACATTTTAAAAAATTCAACATTTTAAAAAGTTTTAAAAAAGTTTTAAAAAAATTTAAAAAAGTTTTAAAAAGTTTTAAAAAAGTTTTAAAAAAAAATTAAAAGTTTTAAAAAGTCTTAAATGTTTAAAAAAGTTTTAAAAACATTTTAAAAGTTTTAAAAAGGTTTAAAAAGTTTTAAAGTTTTGAAAAGTTTTAAAGTTTTTAAATGTTTAAAAATTTATTTATTTTATAGCTTCATAAGTAAAATCTATGTAAACGTCTATGATTTATATAGAAAATGCGGTAAAACGTACCCGCGCGCTTTCGAGTTTGATTTTTTTAGTTTGGGCGAAAAATACGTAGACACAACCGTCTATGACTTAAAAAATTAATCATGTTACATATGCTAATTACCTTATTTGTAATTGCATCATGAGAAAAAATGACGTAAACGCTTATGACTGATAAATAAGACGGCTATGTTTAATCGCATCATAAGAAAAATTGACGTAATCGTCTATGATTTATATTGAAAATGCGGTGAATATCGAATCCGCGCGGAGCGCGGATTCGATATTCACTCTAAAGCGTAACCGCGCGAAGCGCGGTTACGCTTTAGCGCATTTTCAATATAAATCATAGACGATTACGTCAATTTTTCTTATGATGCGATTAAACATAGCCGTCTTATTTATCAGTCATAAGCGTTTACGTCATTTTTTCTCATGATGCAATTACAAATAAGGTAATTAGCATATGTAACATGATTAATTTTTTAAGTCATAGACGGTTGTGTCTACGTATTTTTCGCCCAAACTAAAAAAATCAAACTCGAAAGCGCGCGGGTACGTTTTACCGCATTTTCTATATAAATCATAGACGTTTACATAGATTTTACTTATGAAGCTATAAAATAAATAAATTTTTAAACATTTAAAAACTTTAAAACTTTTCAAAACTTTAAAACTTTTTAAACCTTTTTAAAACTTTTAAAATGTTTTTAAAACTTTTTTAAACATTTAAGACTTTTTAAAACTTTTAATTTTTTTTTAAAACTTTTTTAAAACTTTTTAAAACTTTTTTAAATTTTTTTAAAACTTTTTTAAAACTTTTTAAAATGTTGAATTTTTTAAAATGTTTTTGAAACTTTTTTAAACATTTAAAACTTTTTAAATTTTTTTAAAACTTTTTTAAAACTTTTTTAAAACTTTTAAAACTTTTTAAAACTTTTTGAAACTTCAAAAAAGTTTTTAAAACTTTTTTAAACTTTTTTAAATTTTTTATAACTTTTTTAAATCTTTTTAAACTTTTTATATTTTTTTTTAAATTCTAAAACTATTTAAAACTTTTAAAAACTTTTGAAAAGTTTTTAAAACTTTTTTAAACCTTTAAAACTTTTTTTTAATTTATTCCAAAACTTTTTAAAAATTTTTTAAACATTTAAAACTTTTTAAAACTTTTTAAATTTTTTAAAACTTTTTAAAAAACTATTTAAAACTTTTAAAATTTTTTTTAGAACTTTTTTGAAACTCTTTTTTAAAACTCTAAAACTTTTTAAAACTTTTTGAAACTTTTAAAAAGTTTTTGAAACTTTTTAAACAAATGTTTTTAAAACTTTTTTAAACATTTAAAACTTTTTAAAATATTTTTAAATTTTTTTAAAACTTTTTTAAAACTTTTTAAAACGTTTAATTTTTTTAAAAAGTTTTTGAAACTTTTTTAAACATTTAAAACTTTTTAAATTTTTTTAAAACTTTTAAAACTTTTTAAAACTTCAAAAAAGTTTTTAAAACTTTCATAAACTTTTTTAAATTTTTTATATTGTAACTTTTTTAAAACTTTTTAAACTTTTTATATTTTTTTTAAAATTCTAAAACTATTTAAAACTTTTAAAAACTTTTGAAAAGTTTTTAAAACTTTTTTAAACCTTTAAAACTTTTTTTTACTTTTTAAAACTTTTTTAAACATTTAACACTTTTTAAAACTTTTTAAATTTTTTTAAAACTTTTTTAAAACTTTTTAAAACTTTTAAAAAATTGTTTAGAACTTTTTTAAAACTTTTTAAATTTTTTTTTTAAAACTCTAAAACTTTTTAAAACTTTTTGAAACTTTTAAAAAGTTTTCGAAACATTTTTAAACATTTAAAACTTCTTAAATATTTCAAATTAATACTTGCCATTAATAATTTACTAAAATTTTCATCATTTTCTTCAATTGTGACAACCATTCTATAAATCAAAACTCATTCATGGTTAACATAGCTAAGTACGTGTATACATATTTATTTATTTATTTATATTATTTAATTAGATATGCGCGAATTGTAGCGCTCGAATCACTTTCCATTAAATTTGTATAGTTTTTAAAAATTATTATCAAAAACACAGTTTTTAAAGTTTTTTTTTATATTTTATTTTTGTTTTTCAATTGTGATGGTGTCAAAATATACAATAAGTCAACAATTCGAAAATAAGTCAAAAATTGAAACAGTTATAAAGGTTTACAAAATTATTTATTTTAAAATATGCATATAAAATGTTACTTATTTATGTATTGTGTTCAATTTATTTATTTAAATTATAATATTGTAATTAAAATTTGTAATTAAAATAAAAAAATATAATTAGGACTAGTGATTCTAGTCCTGCCAGTCATCGAGGATTGGTACAGCTGTTTCTCTTTTATATTCTTTGCCCTGCTCGTCCTTTCCTACCTCGAGATGTGCGATGCTTTCATCCCATTCCGGCTTCAAGCTACAGTTTTGTAGGTGTTTCTATGGATAGGAAGAAAGAAAATAAATAAAAATGAGTAATATAAATAAATAAAATTAATAATATAATTAAAAATTTTTAAATATTAAAAAATAATTACCTCATACTCCTTTGCTGGAACGTGATGAAACGTGCTATATTTGCAGATTTTTACATCTGCAAGTGGATACATCTTCCTGCATGCCGATAAATGCTTACAAGCATTCTTCTCGCTTATCTGATGGCCCTTATTGTACGGACATGTTGAAAGTTTTACCTTGTCCTTTGATGAAACGCAATGCTTTACGGTGATATCCTACGCATAATACTGATATATTGAAAATTTCTCCATTATTATTTGAGTCGAGTAGTGTCTTTAATATAAATTAAAGTTTATAAATTTTTATTTATTTATTTATAATCACTTTTTTAAAAAAAATAAACTTTTAAAACTGTAACTGATAAGATTACCACTGGTGAGGTCCTATCAATTGGAGAGTAAGAACTATATGGGTAGAAATTACTTTTAATTCTAAATAATTTTATTCGTAAATTCACTTTTTATACATTATTTTTGCATACATCACACAGAAAGAAAACATTAGTATTTAAAATATGAACCATTTAATTTAATTTACATTAGATAATAAAATTCATCTATTCATATTTTCTATTGTGTATCATGTTCAATTCTAAGATGAACATACTTCTGGATCGACAAATTAAATATTCAGATTTCTCGGCTGTGGTATTGGATTTTGTAGCTTATTGTTGTTACGTCGATAACAATACAATACAATTAAAATTATTGCGGCAGTCATTATTGAATAGATTGATATGTAATGATGAATGTGATGGCCGTCGTTGTGGCCGGGCTGTATGACTTTAATATTCATTTTCAATACAACAAATTATAGTTTTCATAACAAAGTCGTAATTGATTAATAATTCGCAAGAAAGTAGTGCTAAAAATATTTTTATCTTATCTTTTATATATAAATATATAAAGAAAAACGATTGAGAATTTTAAATTTTTTTTTTAATTGATAAGTGGTTAAATTTCATAAGAATGAAAACATTTTGTATATTCGGAATTGTAAGGTAGCATTTTCCCTATGTCTAATTTTAATAATAATAATAATTATTATTATTATTAATATTAATATTTCTTCTTTTTTTTTCATAAGTATGTGCATTGCAAAAACAACAAGTTATTTTTTATATTGTATTACCTATATTCTTTTTATTCAATAAATTTTCACCTAGCGTGTATTCGAAATTTTTCAGACATCTTATTTTACTATATTTTCTTAAACTATTTTAAATGTATGATTTTTATAGCATATAATAAGTTATCTATTACATCAAATAAAAATTCTGCTACCTCTTTTCCTTTTCATAATTGAATACATTTACATAGTAAAGCATGTATTTTATTGTCTACATCAATGTAATTAGCTTCAATTTCTTCAATTATACAATCCGACATAATATTCCTATCTCTACATTGATGAACCAAGGTAAAGTAATTTAGTCAACGCGAGATTATTTTAATAAAATTCTGTTTATTACAATTTTCAGATATGATTATACAACGTAACCATAATTGACTTTAAAATTTACATATAAACTAAATTTTGAAATACATATTATTATGCGACAAATAACGTAATTTTTAGTAAAGTAAGTAATAAGTAGTAATTTTTATTAATGATTTGTCGTTGGTTATCATAACAAAAATAATAGTAAAATAATAACTTAATAGCGAAATGCAATAATGTGATTCTTATTCAAATATAAAGCCTAATTTTACGCGCGAAAATTTTATCGTTTCATCGTAACAACTTTTACCGTTCTAATGCAATTATGCATGCTATCGTAAATGCAAAATGATTATTAGTTTCTATGCATTCTTATGTGACATAACTTATCATTGTTTTTCACCGTTATCACGCATCGCTTTTCCATTTTTACTTAACCGATTGTCTTATCCCACACAATTGCATTTTATCTAAAGAAATATTTCAAATTGAGAGATTGTAATTTATTACAAATCAGTCGATTTCTTATATCAATAAAACCTAATAAGAGATTCTAATTATCCATTTAGTAGTAATGTTTCATGCTAAATAAAAAGCGTTTATTCAAAGTTTTTCAGACATCTATATTTACAATATTTCCTTAAGCTATTTTAAAGGTATGATTTTTATAGCATATAATAAGTCATCTATTAATTATATTAAATACAACTTCTGCTACCTCTGTTCCTTTTATTAATTGAATACATTTACATAGTTAAAGCACGTATTTTATTGTCTACATCAATGTAATCAGCTTCAATTTCTTTAATTATACAATCCGATATAGTATTCCTTACTCTACATTGATGAACTAAGGTAAAGTAATTTAGTCAACGCTATAGATTATTTTAATAAAATTCTGGTTATTACAATTTTCGGGCATGATTATACAAATAAATCATAATTGTGTATGTCTAGATATTTATAGAATAATCTGTATATTTAATCAATAATTTATTATAAATCGAAAGATCTCGCGCAACAATAAAATTTAATTGATATAATAATTTATTACATATACATATGTTTATTGTTGCGATTTTCAAGATCAAGTTTACTTATCCATTTCTTATACGTATTATTTGAATTTCTTAATAAGCAATAAAAATTATATCATATAGTACATGTAAAAATAAAATCCAATTTCAATAATCTTTATTATTATGTATTATGTATACGTATACAATAATAATAATCACTAAATTTAATTGTTACTAATGTGGCTAACAAATTCTAAATAAAATTTGTTGTTGTTGTTGTTATGATAAGTAATTTGTAACGATATGTAATGTAATTGTTATTAAAGATTTATCGCTGGTTATCATAAACGCGAGAATCACTTATGCGAGAAAATTTTATCATTTCATCGTTGTTACTGTTGACTATGCAATTATGCATGCTATCCTAAACACAAAATGATTATTAGTTTCTATGCATTGTTATGTGACATAACTTATCATCGTTTTTCACCGTTATTACTCATCGTTTATCCATTTTTACTTAGTTGATTCTCACACTATTGTAATGAAAACATAACTTAAATAATGATCATAAAAATTAATAAACATGATCGAATATGATTTTTATAATTGTGATGAAAAATGCGAAATCCGATTAGACTAATAACGAAAATTTGTTTATATACAATATAATCAATTATCTTGTTTTTATTGTCTTCTTTATTGCTTTTGTTTATTTTCTCTTGCTTGCCGACACAAAATCATGATAATCAAACAATAACAACAACAAACACACGGCGAAATTAATATTTAAACTTGATCTTGAATTTTCAAGATCAAGTTTACTATTTATTATCTTTCTTATTCGTGGTTTCCAGTATCAATTTAATTTATATCATACATATAAACACCAAGAGGCTAATGAATATTTTCTTCCATTTGTCTAGTTATTATATAAACTGTAAACAATTTTATAAATAAATAAATATAACGATAACATTTTATTCCGTCACAGATATCACTGTGTTTACGTTTAATTTTAATTTTCCTATATGTGCGCGGGCATCTAGTAATACGAGTATTATGCATTTCGACATATGTACATACAAATAAAATATAATAATAATAACAATTCTATACTTCTCATGATTTTTGGTAAAAGAAAATGAAAACTTATCTTTTCTTATCTTTAACCTACATAAAAAATAAAATGCAATTTTATTAATCTTTATATATTTTGCGAACACAATAACAACAACAACCATTTACTATCATTTAAATTTAATATTTGTTACAGTTAAATTAAATATTGTAAATCGCACGTCGGATGTCGGACGTCGGACGTCGGACGTCGGACGTCGCACCCCGCGCCGCTTTTGAACACTTTTGTGTGAAATAATTTAAAAAAATAAATCAATTAGAAATTTAAAACCAAAAGTTTTCCAAAGTATATCCTAAACTTTTTATTATATTAGAACTTTCAATTCTCGTTTGCATCATTCAGATTTGCTGTTATTATGATATGTATAGCGATACATTTTCAAGATCAAGTTTAGTTTTATCTTTCTTATTTGCGATTACATAAAAATAAAACATAGTGATTCGTTGTCAAGATCAAAAAAAATATTTTTTTTTTATTTAATATACTAAGTCACGGTCCCGAGTTCGAACCTCGATGGTGATCAATAAATTTTTCTTTGTGCTAAGATTTATAATACTTGTATTGTACAATAATGTATATAACAATAACAATTGTACTGAACGGCTATCTAAACAACACGCGTGATCTAGTTCTAATTAGTAGTTATTTGTTATAACAATTGCCGACGGAGATGTATAGAAGAGAGACATCTATAGAAAATGCTGCAAGGTGTATATAAAAATAATATAACACATCTGTATTCCGATTAAAATTAACCAAAGCTTCAAACCAAAAATTTAGTACAATAAAATTAGTACTTAATTATAATAATTTCCACCACTAGACTACACCACATTCTATGCATAAAATCTTAAATTATATGATAAAATCCAAGATGGCGGATTTTTACGCTTTCGGACCATTAATTATGATAATGGAAATAATTATTGTCTTAAACCAATTATTGTGTTTGTAATTATCACTTGGTTTAATATAAATTTGTATAATATATGTATTATGTGATATGCTTAATTTTATAAAACTATAACGATTAATAATTAGTTATCAATTAGTGTGATGTGAATACATGTGAATACATGTTAATGAAATTGAATATAGAAAATTATTAATTTAGTGTTAAAATCTATGTTATGATTTTGAAATGAGATGACTGCGCACATAAAATAATAAAAATAATTTAGATTATAATGTATATTAACTCCATTACTCGCCACCAGACTGCGTTATAGCAAAGTTACAAACCTTAAATAAATTGTATTAGTACACTTATTAAAAATTAGTACTTATTCTTTCTATATTAGTACTTCTATTCGCGACAAATTCTTTGTATTAAAATCCAAGATGGCGGATTTTACATTTCGAGACCTCCATAAGAAAATACATGGGATTTTGAGTTGGAACTCTCATAGCTACACTACTAACAACCAATGGCACAAGTAGCACGATGCATTGTGCATCATTGAGCACTATATGCTTTTTCAACTGGAACCTTATAATTCCAGCCGGAACCTGATAAAGCCACACAGAACCATACAACTGCCAAGCCAAGTAGGGCACCACTAGTAGCACGATGTATTGTGCATCATTATGCACTATATAATTTTTCAGCCGGAACCTTATAAATCCATAAATATAACATTTTCGGAAAAAACCTTAGAAATTCAGGCGGAACCATACCCTCTACAGCCAAACTAACTATGGCACAAGTAGCACAATGCATTGTGCATCATTGTACACTATATAATTTTTTAGCCGGAACCTTATAAATCCAGCAATATATGATTTTTCGGTGGAACCTTATAATTCCAGTCGGAAACGATTGTTTGTTTATATACAGTCAAACTAACTATATCACAAGTAGCACACTGAATCGTGTATCATTGTGCACTATATCCTTTTTCAGCTGGAACCTTATAATTCAAACCGTAACCTAATAAAGCCAGCCAGAACCATACTGTAGAAAAACTAACTATGGCAAAAGTAGCACGATGAAATGTGCATTATTGTGTACTATAAAATTTTCCAGCAGGAACCTTATAAATCAAATAATATACGATTTGTCGTGAAAAACCTTACAATTTAAGATGTAACCATATCCTCTACAGCCAAACTAGCTATAGCACAAGTAGCACGATGCATTGTGCATCATTGAGCACTATATATGTTTTCAGCCGAAACCTTATAATTCCAGCCGGAACCTGATAAAACGACACAGAACCATAAAATAGCCAAACTAACTAAAGCACTAGTAGCACGACGTATTATGCAACATTGTGCACTATATAATTTTTCAGTCGAAACCTTATAATTCCGCCCAAAATCATACAAAGCCAGTCAGTACCATATAACAGCAAAACCAACTTATACACAATTAGCACGATGCATTGTGCATCATTGAGCACTATATATTTTTTTCGCCGGAACCTTATAAATCTAGTAATCTAAGATTTTTCGAGGAAAAAACCTTACAAATAAGCAGAATCCTAGAGTCAAAATAACTATATCATAAGTAGCACGATACATTGTGTATCATTTTGTACTATATATTTTTTCAGCCGAAACCTCATAATTCCGCCCAGAACCTATTAAAGCCAGCCAAAATCGTACAACAGCCAAACCAACTATAGCAAAAGTAGCACGATGCATTTTGCACCATTGTGCATTATAAAATTTTCTAGCCGGAACCTTATAAATCCTAAAATATACGATTTGTCGTGAAAAAACCTTACAATTTCAGCTGGAACCATACCCTATACAGCCAAACTAACTATGGCACAAGTAGCACGATGCATTGTGCATCATTGGACACTATATTTTTTCAGTCGGAACCTTATAATTTCGACCAGAACCTAATAAAGCCAGTGCAAACCGTACTACAGCCAAACCAACGATGCATTGTGCAATATTGTGTACTATATAATTTTCCAGCCGGAGCCTTATAAATCCTGAAATGTACGATTTGTCGTGAAAAAACCTTACAATTTCAGCCGGAACCATACCCTCTACAAAATAACTAACTATGTCACAAGTAACACGATGCGATGTGCATCATTGTGCACTATATAATTTTTCAGAGGAACCTTATAATTCCGACCAGAACCTTACAAAGCCAGTCAGTACCATATAACAGCCAAACCAACTTAGACACAAGTACCACGATGCATTGTGCATCATTGGACACTATATAATTTTTGCCGGAACCTTATAAATGCAGTAATCTAAGTTTTTCCGAGGAAAAAACCTTTCAAATTAAGCAGAACCCGACAGATTAGCAAAAGGCTGAGACCAACACCAACACTTCACGAAAAATGTTTGCCTACATGTTGTTTTATGTACAAGAACCCAAATCAAACAAAGTACTTCTCTAAACGATGAAATATAAAATATTATTAATAAATTATTAGAAAATAAAATGTTATTTCCGGACTTTTTCAAATGTTATTTAAACTTTTTATTTAATTAACACTTTTAGTGGGTCGAGAATTATAATGTGTCCAAATAATTCCACTTGAAATTTTATCTACTTCACATTACCGTCAACCACGCTTACTCTTTATTGCTCCAAATGGTTCACACCGATTTCATATGGTTGCGGCTGGTTTTGCTGGTTCTGGTTGGGTTGGCATTGTCGTGCATAACGGTTTGATAATTCCCAAAAAATCATATGTTGCCATAATTAGTTTGGCTGTAGAGGGTATGGTTCTGGCTGGATTTGTAAGGTTTTCTCACGAACAATTGTATATTACTGGATGTATAAGGTTCCGGCTGAAAAATTATATAGTACACAATGATGCACAATGCATCGTGCTACTTGTGTCAAAGTTAGTTTTTCTACAGTATGGTTCTGGCTGGCTTTATTAGGTTACGGCTGGTATTATCTTGTATATAAACAAACAATCGTTTCCGACTATAATTATAAGGTTCCACCGAAAAATCATACATTGCTGGATTTATAAGGTTCCGGTTGAAAAACTATATAGTGCACAATGATGCACAATGCATTGTGCTACTTGTGCCATAGTTAATTTGGCTGTAGAGGGTATGGTTTCGCCTGAATTTGTAAGGTTTTTTCCAAAAAATGTTATATTTATGGATTTGAAGGTTCCAGCTGAAAAATTATATAGTGCATAATGATGCACAATACATCGTGCTACTAGTGCTTTAGTTGGTTTGGCTGTTGTATGGTTCTGTGTGGCTTTATCAGGTTCCGGCTGAAATTATAAGGTTCCAGCTGAAAAAGCATATAGTGCTCAATGATGCACAATGCATCGTGCTACTTGTGCCATAGATGTTTGGTTCCGGCTGATATAGTTCCAGCTGGCGTGACGGACACGAATTATCGCATAATTAAAAAAATTGCGTCATTTTAAGAAAGCTATTTTTTGCATCAAGATTTTTCATTCCAAATGGGTGAAGAATTGAAACAGGCCATACAAGCAATGACAAAAATGATCTAAAGTCAATCAGCTACAAGTCAAGTCTATTAACCAAAAAAATCATGGAGGACGGAGACAACCGCGTAACCTCAAAGTCTACGACATATAACGCTATATTAAATCACCTGTTCAAATTTTGTCTCGATCCAGATTCAGGTGTATATTTTGAAGCATATTTCAACAGATATTTCATAACATTGGATGGTGCTACAAAAGTGAAGCTTCTTTTGCAGAAATTACACATTGCCAACTTCGAAGAACCGATAAAAAAATTGAAGACATTTTTAGGTCGCAAAATTCTCTTTTTCGAACCAGATTCAAATGCTTTCTGATGGAAAACTCCACAACAGAGGATGTTTTACCCTATGCTGTCAAGATAAATAAGCAGTGCGAACAATCACAACTATCCAAATTAACTTTGGAACTGTTAAAATGTTTATTTTTCATTTGTGATTTGTGTTCATCCCGTGATTCCGAGATTCGTACCAGATTGTTAGCAAAAGTCTAGTCAAATTATAACGTCACATTGTCAGTCCTTGCAGATGACTGCCAGATGGTTATCAACGTGAAAAAGTTACCAATATGATCGAGAAACGCCACTCATCCTCGGTTAATGCAATCACACAGTCACAATCTGAGCCGTCACCTGATCCATCAAGTCATCGGAAGACTAACAAGAAACCTCATCACAACCATAAAAAAGTGTCTATACACAGAAAGCGATACAGCATTCATCAAATGTACTTAGAAACCCATACTATGGCAGTGCTGTGGAATGCCTTACTCAGCTGACTGTCCATTCAAAAACCATAAATGTCAAAAGTGCGGGAAAACCGGTCACAACGAAGGTTACATAAATTGTTCTTCTTCCCAACATTCATCTAAAGAACAGATAAGTACCAAAAACACTGTCAACAGTAACAAACGATGCTGAAAAGGCATTTTTCCGTAAATAGCATTGATAAGGTTACCAAAAAGTTCGCATTCGTCTGCATTAATGGAATTCCTACAACTAGATGCCGCCTCTGACATAACGATCGTGTCACAAGATACATGTGGAAAGTAGTACGGTAACCGGTGTTATCACCAGGGCCGGTTACAGACGTTTTGGCGCCCGGTGCAGTTGATAATTTCAACCTAATTTCAAGTCACTTCCACATCACGCAAGCGGTAAACTCGCGATGCGTTTTTTAATGAGGTTTCTCCGTTAGGCCTATTCCTCCAATGTTTTAGTATTAAATTATTATAAGAGTGTGTTTCAATTGGTTTAAATGTCGCATAAAAAGTTAAAAATTTATTCGTGGTTGCCGAATAACCATATTTATTATATGGTTGCAACTTAGCGTAATTATGAACTAATAAACGATAAAAATTGAAAATAACTAAAATTAATATACTTCAAAATATATCTTTCAATTACGGTCAGTTTATAACTAAAAATTACGTATTTAACAAATTCAATCTATTTACAAACATATATTTCGCATATAAAAATTTTATCAGCTCTTGAAGCAGATAAAAAGTTTTTTTTTTATTTACCTCAATTTATAACTTTTTGTGTCGGTAAATTCAAAAATCAATCTTCCGTGATTTTATATTTGCAAATTGATCAATCAAGTCATCGTAATTCAGCTCGTTAACTAATTTTCTTAAATAATTTTTAATAATTTTCAACTTCGAAAAACTGCGCAAAGTTAATAAAATTTTAAGCGCTACTACTGCATTTGGGTACAAAGTACTCAAGTTTTGTTGTGTGATAATTTAGTACATGTTTGGTAGACATTTTTGGTTTGATTAACGTGAATAACATTTTTAATTCAATTTCCAACTCAATTCCATTTAAATCGCACTTGGTTTTGTTAGTAAGCGCTTTCTCTAAGCTCGTGCATTTTAATTTTAAAATATTTGGTTGTAGTTTCGGCACTTCTGTCATGTCATACAAAAAGCTAAATAAATCATTATGATATTCTACTTGATTAAATCGTACCGTGATTGATGAAATTGCTTGGTCTAATACCATGTAATAAAATTTAATTTTCAACGGTCTTTCGGTGATAACACAATATCCGAAGAATCATAATCAAAACTAGTCTTTTTCCGTCTTGAACGGAGTGCAATTTCACTGCAAAAATCGATAGAAATTTCTAAACTAATTGCCATTGTTTTAGCACGGTCAATATATTCTTCAAACATTACTTCACTTCTCATGTTTTTAAAAATTTCTATTGTGGTTTTAATTACGTTTACAGTAATAGAAATATACTCTGTAATATGTTACTAGCAACATTTTTATTTTGTAATATGTCATGCCAAACGCAAAGAATAAAAATAAACTTAAAATGAAATATCTTGTGTCCTAATGCAGTTGATATGGTCTTTGTACTTGAGTCACCTTTTTCTGCAGTTTGAATTAAGGCTTCATAAATATCTCCTTAATTATCTATTAAAGGTCGTAAAGCATCGTTTTAGAGTCAAATGTGAAATATTAGCCTTTAAAATATCCCATCGTTTTGTAGATTTGGAAAAAAATACGTATAAACCTTGCATTCCCGAATGTCTTCCTTTCACATTTGCAGCATTATCATACCCTTGACCTCTACAGTTTTTTAGACAAAGACCTAATTTTTTCAAAACATTTAAAATAGTTTCATAGAATCGTTCTCCAGATTTATCTTTTCCTTCTATCGAACCCCAATAAACGCTCCCGTATTTCAAATTGATTCGCGTTTTCGTTGCGATAAACAAAATGTATGTATTATTAATGAAATTGGCTCAGTTCGATCTTCGTCCGGAGTTGAATCAATAATAATTGTACTTTTTACGCTATTTGCCGTAGGCACTTGGCGAAACACACTTATACTTAATAAACACATTTTTTATTAATCAGTTATTTACAAATTATTTAATTGCAAATAACTGCGAAACAAAAAACAAGTGATTAATAAAAAATGTGTTTATTAACAATAATAATTGAATAGTATGTATATGGCTTTTTTAACCATTTCATTCAACTTGTTTTGCAAAGCTGTACTCATAATCTGTGTATTTTCTCATTCTGTATATTTTCGCTCAAACAATGGTATCGAGTTTCTTTATTTTGTATGCGCCGAATATGTTCAGAAAGTATTGGATCTATTTTGCTTATAGCCTCAACTAACTGTAAAAAGTTTCCATTATTTGTATAGTGAAAAGACCATCGGATCATCTACGAGTAAACGTTTTATGATGCAATTCACTTGATTCATGTTCTTTCAAAAGTCTTAGTATATGGTTTCAATCAGAATATCCCGAAATACATAAGCTATGATTGCTAGTTGTGGCGAATAATTTGCAACAGAAACAAAAAACTGAATTTTTCAACTCAGAATAAATGAAGCATCTGCCCAAAATGTTATCACCGTTCGACATGTTTCGATAATAATATTTGGGATTAAATTTTTATTTTTTTGTTATTGGAAATTAATTAATTGAACCGGTCCCTTTCGAATTATCATTTGGCGAAAATTATCAGTGAGTGGAGGCCAAAATTCAGGGTCATATTCATGTCAAATGCGCTGACGTTTTTGGTGTTACCACTAGTAGGCATAGGCTGCACAATATTGCCCTGTATTGTCGAAGCCCTCTCAAGTAATTCATTAATTTCAATATTACTGAACGATAATATTGATTCATATTGCGACGGTCTGTTTGAAACCGTACTATTTTGATTGTTGCTTAGGCACAGAGAATTCTCAGGGTTTAAATCAGATTGACTATTATTTTGTAATGACGGAATACTTACATTACCATGCTAAATCGTCAGAAAAAGAATAGCTACTGGATCACATATTTCCAAATCGTTATTATGTGATTTATTATCTAGGCTGTTAAAATCTGGTACATTTTCAACTAAATTAACTCTTTCACTAACCACATTTGAAAATCATCCTTCAAACTATTTACCTTCTTTTAAATCTTTCTTATGTTGATCACTTTGAGCAGCATCCTCTTGATTTTGTTTCGTTTTTTAAGACACTGGCTAATTTTATTGTTTTACAACAACTAAAATTTAACTACACCAGCGTTATTTATTTAAATAAATCACAAAATATGACACAGGTGACAGGTTTCGATTAATATTTAATTAATTACTTTTATTGCAATTTTAATTAAATTTGGCACAGTATAATCCAAACAAATATTCAATGCGTATGTACGAATGTGTTAGTTTAAAATTAAACTATGTAGCTGTACTCTTAATTCTCACACGACATATTTCTCTCTTCATTAAATTTGGTGCGACAAACAGAGATAAAATATGTAATCAGTCATATGCTGCGCAGGCGTTCAGTAATGTAATATGTCCTGGGGGGCTATTTAGGAATTCGATCCGATCCGCCATTCCACACTTTGATTCTCAGGTCGTGATTCTTTCCTCGTTTCTTTCCCCTTCACCAATAAACTAAAAACAGTTTGTTGGTGCAGGGGAAGGAAACGAGGAAAGAATCAAAGTGTGGAATGGCGGAATAACGAGAGTAAAAGATTCATATTTGATTTGAATGTGATTCGAACGATTCTTATTTAAAATCAAATATGAATCTAGTACTCTCGTTATCGAATCGAACTCCCAAATAGCCCCCCTGCAGCTCGATTCTGGTTTTTCCTATAGGAAAAGGAATTAGGAAAAATATTTTCATATAATTTTTTTCATAAATTTTTTTTTCTGGCATACTATGGTAAAAAATTAGTGTACATTTTTTCAAGCACTGCTGCGGCTTTGGCTTGACTACAAGAGTTCGGATTGCAGTCATATATAAAATATCTAGGACACATACTTAATAGATGGAAATGGGTTGCTACCGGATCCAATTAAAACTCATGGAATTGCCAATATGCCACCACTCAAAGATGTACCAACGCTGCAATTTTATCGCTGCATCATTTGACCGATTTGGAAATAAATATAGAAGCATGTATATTAAAATTAACCAAGTTCAATAAAAAATATATCTCAAATAGCATAATCGCTTATTTCGTGAATTTTATTGCAATGAGGTATTCATATTCTTACATTAGAAATATTTTTATCTGTTTTATAAGTGAAATTTTATGTTATAGTCATAAAAAACGTCCTTTTTATGCTATAGCATTTGTTTTAACTTTGAGGAGTATATACCGAGCTAAGAGACATATGTTTATGTCTCTAAACGTTATAAAAGTTTTGATATATTTTTCAGTACAGTAAGCGTGATCAACAAATCATGTATCTATTTTGGATTTCCAAAAATCATTGTATCAGATAAAGCGACACAGCTTGTATCTGGGTTCTTTCAGGAATTCTGTTCGGCAAATGGCATTCAGCACATTCGATCTGCACCATACCATCCGCAATCGAACGGGCAAGCAGAGTGCTTTGTCGATACATTGAAGACAGCACTAAAAAAATTTATTGAGGCAGGAAAGGTGGAAGATACATTACAACAATTGTTTCAAAGTTTCCGAGCAACACCTAACCACAATGCACCAGAAGGTAAGTCTCCAGCTGAAATCATGCTTCTAAGAAAGAACAAGCAGTCACATCACTATCACCATCACATATGATTCTTCAAAAAGAGAAGCAAAGTAAATAATTTCACAAAGTATATAATTTCAGCACTCTCTCGATGTTTTGGTCCTAATGACTGGGTATACGCTAAAGTTTATCGTCGTAATAATTATCATTGGTATTCTGGCGAAGGCATCGGGCGCATCGGTAAAGTTTTGTATAAGGTTCTCTTAAATAACCATCGGGTGTATCGAGCACATATAAAAAAACTCAAACCACGATTAGCAGAACCAGGGGAATCGTCACAAAATATTCCGCTCGATATTTTCAGTTTTAACCCAGGATCAAGCCAGGGGAACCAACAACAATTACAACGCAAGCAGCTTTCGAGCCAACCTATTATGCGGTCAGTCCAATTATACCAATAAGCTGATATTAGCAGCAGAGCATTAAGAAACAGAAGAGTTCCTTATCGCGCTAAAGGCTATCAACTTTATTAAAGGGAGGTACTGATAAATACGCCAACTATGATGAACAATTATTTTCGTTATTGGTTAAATTCATAATCAAATATTGCTGAAACCAAAATTGGCTATAGTTTTAAAATTTACCGCCACATGTCTGTCAATTTGCGTTAAAAGGCGAATTGGTCGACTACTCGTAGACAACGTCGGCCACTATTCTCCTGACATTTCAATTAATGCAAATGATTTTATTTCAAAATATATTTTAAACTATCATAAAAAATACAGCAATTGATAAACCTCAAATTAAATTTGCAAACTAGAATAAAATTTGTGTATTGTGTTTAACGCCATCTATTAACAACTGGAACAAACTAACATTAAACTGGTTTAGTTAAATACTGACTAAGTCGAAAAAGATGCTATTTGGTAAGTTGTTAACGTTAATTTCAGACTAGAAGAAGAATTAACAGTGAAATCTCTATCTCTATTGAGACAGGCCCCTGTGCTCCCGCGGAAAAAATTATTACTATGAAAAAAAAGTTTAGTTAGGCTTTTCTATGAATTATCTATGAAAAATGGTCTTGGAAAAGTTTAATATTATTTGTATCGGAAGCGAGCTTCATTTTTTTCCACTGATGGCGTTTCCTATTGGCCTTTTAATCAATCACCGAGCGAAAGGTGGTATTTGTTTATACGAGGAAAAGCCTTATTCCATTTTATTATTATTTCATCATTTTGTTACATTAATTGTAAACTAATTGAACATTTTACTTAATATCCAGACGAATTATAGTCATCTTTGATGTTTATATTACATTAAAACTAGATTTTGGAGAAGTCGATCACCTTGCGCTCTAGTTCCAAAATATTCCTTTAGATGTCAGCCACTTTGCGTTAAAAAGCGAATGCTGTCCCTAGTCTCAACAAAAATGGTAAACATATTTTGTGCTGGCATCTACTGACATTTGATCAAACTGAGAAAAATAAGAAGTTGAATTGACGATTGTAAAAGTTGGAAAAGCTATCCTTCAATAACATTTCGTAATAACAAAAATCATGCGTATTTTTAACATAGACATATACTAATATCGTACATAGACGGGTAATAACTAAATGTCAAGTGAGTAAATTTCAAATAAAAAAGAAATAATAAAAAAATAATCAGTACTGTATTAAGAATTTTTATTAACGAATGTGAATGAAGTTAGTTACTTGTAGAATTAGAATTTTCTCCATATTAATTATCAGCATTCAAGAATTTTATAACAATTTTTTAAACCATTATATAAAACCACAAATTATATAAAATTTTCAAATAATTTTGTTTTGAAAGACAAGCAACCAGAAACAAAAGCTTTAAGTTGTGAATGATATAGAAATCAAAAACAGAGATATAAATAGAGTTTTATATACGCATCCCGTCTTAACTGTCCACGCATGAAATAGACGATTTTGTATGGAGAAAAAGCAAAAGTGCTTTCGTAACAAAAAATCAATCACAGCTTTCAGTTCTTCTATTTCATTCTTTTGGCCTTGGTCATATAAGATGATCCAGTTTCTCGATCTGCACGTTCTGTTGTTTAGCCAGCTCGGTAAACTGATCATATTTGAACGGATGTGTACTGATTCCAATGTGTAATTGTAGAATACACCAAAAAAAACTACTGTGGTGCTCGTTATAATTATAATGTTATTTATTTAATTCACAAAATTATTTGTATTGAAAAAAAGTGATGAAGCTGCTCTGCGGTCAAAAGGTAAGTGAACGAGAAATGTAAGTTTCAACAGCTTAAGCTTATCAGCATAGGAAAAAGCGGTAATCTACATTCAAATAAATATGCTGAATACTTGTGCTGATAATTATTAATTAAACTATTCAAACATAGAGCGCTATCTTACAATATCAACTGCCGATAAACAATTTCCTACATTATCTACATTCATGATGACAATTCTAAATGTCAATACAACAGCTGATTTCATTCAACATTTTTAGGTAAGTAAAATTGATTTAACAAAATTCATAAACAAATTCATAATAACTAATTTACAATTTCAATTATTATAGGTATACATATTAAGAAGTACATCTACGTTATACTACATACAAATATGGCTAAATGCCAAGTGTAAAAGGAATTCAACTTCAAATATAAGATAAGTATCTAACATTAATTACAATTCATTTTGTTTACTTCTATTACAGCATATTAATCAATATTTTTCTTTTCAGCTTCTGATCCTGAACAATATTTCTGTTGAAAATCGGAATCGGAGTTTAACGTTTATTCTCTCCATCTGAAACATAATCATATTCATCATGTTTCCTAAATCAAGTGCTGCTTTTGTTGCTCGGCAGTAATTAATTGCACAAAAATTGTTCATTTTGTTTCACACTTCAGGCCTATTTCCCCTCCAAATGGATGATCGCTCTCCAAATGAATCTCTGTATGCTTGACCTTCCTCCTCCCATTTAATATTTTGCAGCCTCGACAATAGCTCTTTCCTCTTTCCTTCCCCTGTATTTTGATCGAAATTACTATGAAAGAATGCGATAAGAGAACCCGCTCCAAGGGATACCCGCATTTTACTGACAGTAAAGCTTCAATTAGGTTGCTCAAACAATATTTCCCAGATGAGGATTATCCACCTGATGTGGGTGTCAGGATATTTCAATATTATGTGGAATTAAAAGCGGATGAACTCACTTGTTTAGTTCTTAACTGTTCTTCCCGTCTAGCGCTTAACAGACTGAAATTATTGGTTGGTCCTAAATGACCTGACTTCGATGATAGCTCAACATGTTTCGATTGTGTCTACACCAGTATTTTAGCACAAGCTCCCTAACCTAACCTAACCTATATGGCGCCTTCATCACGTGCTCATCGGCTAAAGGCTAAATATAAAACGCATATATGTATAAAAATAATTGTGTCGATATCACTCGTAGCACGTTATCTAAATGTAGAAACCGACTTAATTATGTATATTGATTTTCTGCTGACATATGCTTTATCTATTTAATTGTTATAATAGATTAGAACATTAAGTTACAAGGGCACTGCATAAAAGGCGTGTAATGGATGTAGTAAAGTACGTTAGTAAAACATCGATCAATCCCTTCGCACCATCAAAATATCACACTCCTCACCACAAATAAAAATCAATTATAATTTATCTAAATCCTCACGGTGTGAAGTTGATTTATGACTAGCGCCGCCTCGAAAAGTCGAAAATATAAATAAACGGAGGAAAAAAATATAATTTCACGGTTAATCCGCGTTCAAATATTTTAATGCATGATCGCAATAAAAATTACATCATAACGTATGCACGTAGATTTACTCAGTGTTACCTCGTAATAATTTTCCCGCCAAAAATCATAAAGTTTAAGTATTAACGTTAAGTAATCCGTTGGCCTTAGAACCGCCATAAAAATATAAATTGTTTATTCTGTGACGTTACACAAAAACAATCGAAGTTAAATTACGCGCTTATTAAATAACAAAAAACAAAAAAAGTTTAATTGCAATTAAACAAAAGCTCTCAAAAAAACAATTCCCGTAATTTTATTAACGAAAATTAAATTAAAATTAGATCAATTAAAAACCATAAAGAAAATAAGATACGCGAGTACGTTACCTTAAGAGGTAAGTATAGGAGGATCCTTGATTATAAAAGAATAACGACTTTTGAAAAGTAAAACACTTTTCGTTTCGATGAAAATCGAAAAGTTTTTTCTTATTTTGTTTGTTTTTCATTCGCTGTATGAATTTTTGGGAAATTGTAAACATCACGTACCGATTTAATACAATTACGTTTTCAATGCGATGCTTTGTCGTTCCGTTTTGTACGTTTGATATGCGAGTTGTTAACGATCTCGTAAATTCGATTGAATTGACTTAACAGATTTGTGATTAACCGTGGTTGTTGGCATTATTTAACCTTTACAGATTTGTTTACCTAGTGTGTGTATATTTATTTAGTAAAACAAGCATAATGACAAAATAAATAATTTTATGATGAACAATGAAAAATTGTTGAGAATGTACCTTGAGTTGAACGACATGCAATTATCTCATTCTTTCACATTTCGGTTTTGTAAATTTCCTTTTTAAAAATTCAATAAAATAAACACAAATCAATATTTTTCGAAATACAACTCGTATACAACTTCATTCATAAGCGGCTGCCCGAATAGCATGATAATTACACGATTACCGAATCCAGTGCGTAAAAGATCGTCATTCTGCTAAAACAACAGGCTATGCAAGTTCATGTCTTCAATTACACACTGAGGATCATATATAAAGAGACTCCTGCATTTTACACGGGTGTAGTATGCTAAGAATAAAATCAAGAAGTAACTTACCTCGTTCATACGAATCAGTGCCTCCCCAAATTATATGTGATGTGGTTTTTCTTGACTTCCTTGAATGACTCCAATTTTTTTGATTTGAGCCTCTTTTAATGAGCTTCCTCGCGTATAACAATTTATATTTAGGAGTCCTATGTCCAAGTACACGGTCACCATTGTCCCAAGGTACTTGGACTAGGCCAATATCTATCTCCTCTGCTCCTAGTTTGAGCATGAGCGCAGCCGAAGCTGCTCTGGAGTAATGGAGGTTAATCTGTAGGAACCTCAACATGAGGTTTGCTTCTTTACTTCAACCACAGTTGCATCAGAGTCCCCCCTGACTATGATTCCTCCACGGATCCTAAAACAATCCGTGTCTGTCTGTAGATAAAGTTTCTTCGTTCGTACCAATTTCCATGATGTTTCAGAAGTCAGTCGAGGCCTCTATCGGTACCGGCGCCCTTAATATGTGATCATCATCTTTCTTAATATGTGATCAACATCTTGCGCAGTCAGCGACTCTCTATTTAATATGATCATAGCTCACTTCTTTAACCAGCCGTTGATTCCGCTAACTTAGCAATTCTTCAGTCGGCAGTCTGCAGTTCAGGATTACGCATCTCCAGAATTTTTTCCGGGTCTCTTGCTTTAGGTCTGCTGGGGATATTTTTTCTACCGACTACTTCTAGTCTAAGACCAGGCCATCCTTCTCCTAGGCTCTCTACAGTCTTTATATACAGCGTCAATGACCGCGGGCCGGCACAAGCTATCAACTTTCCACGATTCCAGTGCCACCCTCATCAAGTGGTGACTAAGGTTTGCTCCACCTTCTTCCAATTACTGGGTGATGTATCTCCGCCTTGTTATATGAAGCAACATAATTCAAAATAAAATAAATAGAAGCAAACACCGAAACTTTAAAATCCCGAAATTTGTAACATAACTATTAAGTAAAAAATTGATACATAGTGAAAATCAACAGGTGCCCTTATGTTATGATATATAAATATATAAAATGTGTATAGCAGATTTCATTGTATTACAATGTTTTTTTTATGTACTATGTATGCAAATCGTGGAAAATTCAGCCAGTTAATTAAATTCTACAAATTGCTGTACCATAAGCTTTATAAAAATATTTTCACCCAAACAATAAAATAAAATAATAGTTTCGCATGTATTTGCATACAACATAAATTTTTGTTATGCTAATGATGATTTCCAATAAATTTTAAAATAGAAACTTGTATGCTAAAAATTTGGTTGCAAGCGATTTTATTTTTTATTAGTCTGGCATTTGGTTTATACATAAATTAATGTTGGAGGCATGCGTTGGAGGCAAGGTCAGTAACCGAAACTTTTCAGTTTTTACATGATAATCGATAATATGTGCTGATAACAATGGTTAATTTCTTGTCAGCCGTTACAAAGTACAAAAACGTGAATATTTCTTAAGGTAGATTTAAGATGTAAAAGAAGCTTTTATGCCCGTCCGTCTTTCTGCAGGTTCTGTAAACGATCATATTCAGTCCCATTTGGCTCAATTAATTTATAATTTTTTGCAAATTCGTAAATAATATTTCAGTCCACCTCATTCTCAATCAAATTGCGTTTCAAACATAATTTCCTTGCTTTTTGGTTCAGAACGATTTTGTTTGGCTGTCATTTTTCTTGGATGACATTTGTCAATTCGCATTTGACAGTCGTTAGGAGTTGTCGATAACATTTTATTATGGAGCAACTAACCTCGCAACAACGTGTTGAAATTATTTAAAACATTTTATTTTTGGTAAGAAATCATTTTTGGCAAAAAGTCATTATCAGCGATGGAGCACATTTTGACTTGGCTGTCTTTGTTAATAGCCAGAATAGCCACTATCGTAGTACTGGTTGGGGGTTATTAATATACGAAAGACCACTACAATCTCGTAGAGTAACTATGTGGTGCGCTATTTGGGCCAGCGGCATCATCTTTGAGGATGCTAGAGGCAATGCTGTAACAGTTACTGGTAACCGCTATCGGGATGTGGTGGAAAACTTATTTGTGCCCGAATTGGATAAATTATACCTACAGAACGTGTGGCTCCAACAATACGGTGCCCCATCACACACAGCTCGTCCTACGATGAAAATTTTGCGAGAAATTTTTCCCGGGCGAATAATGCCAAAATGTGTTGATATCGAAAGGCCCCCACGCTTCGTTGATTTGACCCTTCCCGATTTCTTCCCACGGATTTATTTGAATGGAAAGGTGTATACAATAAACCATCCTCAACCTCGATGCTTACGATTAGTGAATATGCTATATCTCCTATGGGTATATCTCCTATGGGTATCGAGTAAGAGGAATCGTTTGTGATTGTATATTTGTTTCCGCTAGAAATATTTTAATTAAAAGTTGGTGATGTTGTTTCGAGTGCCAAGAAGTGAGTACAACTAGTCCTACTTTTGGCGATAGTAGGCGATGTCATTCCAAACTTTTTTGGGTACCTATGTCGATAGGTACCCAAAAAAGTTTGGAATGACATCGCCTACTATGATCTCATGGAAGAAGAACTTAATATATGGCCTAAGACAAACCCGCCCGCAACCTTCTCTACTCATGAGAATGAGGTAAAAATAAATGAGCCCTCGACAAGCTGCAACAATTATGACTTTCATTATTTAATCGAGGAAACATCTTTATTTTCTAATTCTTCCACATTTAGTTCGTTTTCGGCTAAATGTGGAAGAAGACACCCGTGAAACGATAATAATAAACGACATGCGCAGATAATGAAGAAGGCGGATAAATTTCTATCGCTTTTCGAGAAGCTAGTAGATAAAATTTAGCAAATATAATTCTAGAAATAAATCTGTGATAGATCTGTGATAAAGCGAATTTAATTGTTATTAATTATTTTAAAAATAAATGAATTACATTTTTGAGCTATTTAAAATTCTCAGAATTTCATTTCTTCTTATTACTTCACATATCTCGTTAATTGAAATGGCTGAATCGGCACTTCCATCATCAATCAAAATGTCATTGTCGCTTAAAATATCCTCGTTGCTAGAGATCTTATCTGCTTGTGTTGAACCCGTCGAAAACGGCATTTAAGCAGCTCGGATGCGAGTTCGATAGTGACTCGAGCAGTGGAGTGTGCTTTATTATAAATAGCCTGCTGAAATTCCACGTATTTTTGAATGGAGTTAGTAAATATGACTTCAAGCCATATCCAAGGTCGCCCAACATATGCTGTTTTCCTGAAATTATTATATCAGCTGTAATAAAACAACAAAATTAACGTGATTACTCAATGTGAAATGCTACCGTTTGAAATTCTATTGAATAAATCCGATCGCCTAAAAATGCAGGAACTGTCAATCGAACCCACTTCACCAGCATAACAATCTCTTAATGTCATATTCTATATTCACACGAACATAGTTTGTAAAAGTACTGAATGCAATTTTTTCCCATTATTGTAGGAGCTAGGGTAACTTTTCGGTGCAGGGATATCGATGTATGAACCTTCTAAACAACCGATGATTCCTACAATCAATTTATTTAAGTTTTAGCATCATAAATCATATTTTGACTTATTCATAAAATTTTCGGCTATTTCCAAAGCTCTTCTTTCAGTCGGCCAAACCATGATTCTTTGCACGCGGTTCATTTTCAAAATTATTCTGCAAATATTAAATACGAGGTCCAACATGCCTTTATAGAAATGCTAAACCTGTCTGATGATCATTTAAAATTGTTATCCGCTGATAAAGCAATTCGAATGTGCTGGGCAACATTCGAAAATGCGCCTTAAATTGCTGGTTGTTAAACAAACAAATTGTGTTTTCGAAATATAATACATTTTTTCGGTGGCTTGTTTTTGTTTCATCGTCTGATTCGGAATCACTATCGAATAGAAAATGCTAACTTCTTTTTATCCACAACGCTATCCCGATAATTTTATTTTTATCCATTTTTATTTTTCTATTTTTTTGAAGGCTATCTTTTAATAAAAAGCGCAACGGCACGTTTATTGTTTAATCTGTCTGTCAAAACTCAAAAAATCTAAGGAACCGTTAAAAAGTATTTCATATATGTATATTCTTTTGTGTTTAGGGCCTCCAGGGTTTCTATTATTAGAACTTTTGATTAGTTTTGAAAATACTTCCCGAATACGATTATTTACTCCTATATAATTGCACTCATAGTCGCTGAATATTTCTTGAGGGAAGCCTCGTCGTGCGCTAAATTTAAATGCACCAAGAACTTAACAGCCACCCCGGTGGCAAAGTGGTCAGCATGCTTGCTTCAGCGACCGGAGGTCCCGGGTTCGATTCCCGGTTGTGACAAGGAAAAAATTTCCACGGCTGGTTTAGGATCAATGAATTAATCACTGATTATCCGAAATGAAAATATGATTATGAAACCTCATTTGAGGCGACCAAATCCCTTGATGGGATATAGTGCCAGAGAGAGAGAGAGAGAGAGAGAGAGAGCTTCTCATAGAAACGGGTTTATGAATTATCCCCGCGGGTACTTGGTAAGTTTCACATTAGCTAATCCTGAAAGTTGTGTCTTGAATCGTGCACAAATTACACAGTTTTTACACCTTCCTGGGTTTTTCCATTGGAATCCAATATTTCTTTCTTGACAGTTGTCATGGCAGTGTTGGCTCAGCATGCTTGTGGTCTAGATGAACGTCTTGAAGTACTAATATTAATCTCGATTTTTGGTCCACCAATTTTCCGATCTTCCTCCAACTCGTAGAATATTGTGTTTGTGCAAAATTGAATTTATAAAGAAAGCAGTATCCTTCTTCGATTGATTTGAGAATGAGACCTTTATATCTCAATTTAAAGAATCTTTTCAAGAATCTTCGAGATTTTTGGAACGAGGACTAATTAGAGAGGAAATCTTGAAACCAATCATTACTATAGAGTTTGCAGTTGATAAAATAACTTATTGGTTTCTTTTACATTTCCACTATATGAGTTTTCAGAATTGAATAAATGGATTGATATTTTTTTGTAAACGGGTTGTACATATTAAAATTGTTGGAGTGAGATTTCGTGCATATTTTAGAACGTAACCGAAATGGGACTATAATTCTGATTTGGACAACCCTTCGTTAAATGTAAAGTAAAGAATAATTGCTGTGGATATTTGATATTTATTACTGAAAATCCCAATCAATTTACTGACCTTTATACTTTAGGTAAAGTTTCACATTTTGTATAATCAGATTGACACTTTATTTTAAAAAATAACCAAAATTTCCAACATGTAAATCGATGATTCAAGAGCTTTAATTATAATTAAAAATATAAAATTTTTGTACAATATTAAATTTCATTGATGTCTATCAACTTTTCAAGTTTACTCTAACTATGTGTCATTGACTGGATGAGTAAGTCTATAAACCATTTTCCATGATAGTACACCATCCTACCATTTATTTATTTATACAACGTAACATCATAAATGCCGTAAAATTTATCGAAATATGGAATCACGTCGTAAATCCTACTCAAAACATAAGTATTACAAAACGACTTAACTTTGACGTCATCAGCACCAACAAAATTTAAATAAAAAATTATAAATTATATAAATAATTTATTTGTTGTAATTCGACTGAAATTTATACAACAAATAAAATTATAAACTTTTTATTTATTATGATATTAAAGCTTTCCGTATACTTGTTTAAACGAATAAACAAGAAAATAGAAAAGCGGGAGCTTTTCCTGCTGTAGACGAAATACGAATATATAAAGCTTCTATATAGTTTAAATTGGTATGGTAATTATACAGCGAATCAAAATAAATCTTAAGGCATAAAAAAGTTTGTCATTAGGCAACAGAAAAGTTGGTCGTAAAAATAATTTGCATTTAGTAAGCGTAAATTTAACCATATAGTCTGGATTTGCAACAAAATATATTTGAAGTGAATAGTGACTTCACTATCGTTGTAAAAATTAAATCTTACATGGTTGGTTAATTAATTTGCTACGTTTATAGAAAACCAACAGGTAAAACAGCCAGTCGGCTAGATAAAAATATTATTTTGCTTTTTTAAGGGAAATTTGATTTAATTGGGTAACATTTTTATTTAGCCTTTCTATATATCCAGTGATAAAACATAATTGTTACTGCTTAAAGTGAAAGTTAACATTATTGTGAAAACTGATCATTACTGAAAAAGATGAATAAACGTAAACATTTAGTGTCCAAAGATTTTATACATAACTAGCTGACCCGGTGAACCTCGTTCAGCCCCAAACTACTTCGTTCCGAGCAAATACTTTGGCCTTCACGAAAATTGATTTTGACGAGAGCAAAAATTAAACAACTCAACACAATTCTCAATAAGTGATTGAGTTGAGTGTACATTCCATGCACTTTTTCATCGAATTCAACACTACATAATGTATTCAAAAGTGAATGAAATGTCGATTCCAACTCAGGCATCTATCGAAAATTGAGTTTTATTTGGATTTTTTCTCTCAGCGTGGAAATGAATTGGAGTCAGTTGGAATTCAATGTATTTTATTCG
Source organism: Nephrotoma appendiculata (assembly GCA_947310385.1). Classification (NCBI taxonomy): domain Eukaryota; kingdom Metazoa; phylum Arthropoda; class Insecta; order Diptera; family Tipulidae; genus Nephrotoma; species Nephrotoma appendiculata. The sequence continues at coordinate 363,447,279 of OX371223.1, read as the reverse complement.
AGTGGAATTAAATGGAATACAGACTCAAATCAATACAATGTATTGAACGCGCAAATGAACAACGATGACGGTTTGCCAACTCTCGAGCGCGCAACGCTTTCAACTGACGCTTGAAGTTGAACGGAATGCCAATTAGAATCAGAAGAACTATCAGAATTAGAACATACTCTCGGTTGAATTTGACATTGATGATCGTCGCTTAATCACGTTGTTCATCAGTTTCTTCACAGCCAATTGCGCTCCGTTACTCAATCTAGGATGGTTCTTACTGCGCAGCATGATTATCACAGATCTGACCTTGAACATCAAGGTATGCGGTGGTATTCCCGGTAAATCAAGCGCATTCAAAAACTCGGGCGGGTAGTTGGTTATCTCGTCTTGATTGATCACACAGTCAACTAATTTGTAATTATACATTTCCGAAGCGATTTGTAATTCAGACTGTCAACATCCTTGTCCAACACTGTCAAAATTGCTCTTTCGCTGAGCCAATCGTGTGAGTTCATCTGCAGCTGTCGATCTCGGAAAGAAAGGTAGAGTTTGAATAAAATTGGCCAACAGAATCTTCGCTCCACCAATACGTCTTGAGTTACTTCGTAAATCCTTCATCGTTCGATTGAACGCATCTAATAATCGTTTGTGTGCCATTGTGCACTCGTCCCAGATGATGATTTTGCAGTTTTGCAATACCCTGGTCATCACCGAGTTTTTCGGCAACTTCATTACCGAATGTGCCATCCGGCCACCATCAAGCAATGTGGCTGGAATCCCCGATGATGCAACAGCTATCGCTATTTGAGATATCTAGCGAATTTGGCCAAAAGCATTGAAATTTGAAAGGTTTTGCCTGCTCCACCGGGAACATCGAGGAAGAATAGTCGGCCTTTCCTTCGTCAACTGCCTTCATCAATGCGTCGTACACGTTCTTTTGCCGAGGATTAAAAAGCGGGATATTCGTTCGTACTATTTGGCTCATCTCAACGGTACACTTGCCCTCGTTGCAATTCTCGATTAAATGCATCGTGCATCGAACGGTTACAAATTTCGACAAACATCAGCCGCACATAAGCACGCATATGTCTTTTAACATGGTCAAACCTTCGTTGCATATCTCGTCGTTCATTTCAAGCTCATAGTTCAATGCTGCACTGCGAACTCGATGCAAAATGTCGTCAGCAATCTCGTACTTGGATTTGTTCCACAGTTCGATGAATGGCACGTCGCTATGATAATCAATGTACGAATTTTATTTGCTGGCGCAGAAACAGTGCCATCGGCGAGTGTTGAGTCCCAATGTGAGTCGTTTTCTACCAAATTTTTACGTTGGCACGCCTCTCGATGCGTGGCGTACAATATACCATTTATAGTACGAAGTTACTCGAACGAAGTAGGACCACAAACATGGAACAAAAGCAACCGAAGATCGAAGCATTCGTCTTGACGTATCAGCGCATCAGTCAATACACATCGACGTATCCTTTCCTCCGTGAAATAGATACGTTATCCATTCTCCAAGTGCCCCCACAAAGGTTGAACAGTGGGTTGACATTCGTGTATTGCAAATGATAAAATTTGCCAAATCGCCTCATTGCAACTGACATAACGGCTCAATTGGAATCTTGACACTTCCTTATTTGCATCCGTTCACGTATTTGCAGACATATTTAATGGACTTAATGGAGGAGTTAAAGTGCTCCACATTGCAGTGTGTTGCGAATGTTTTAGATAGAAGCTTGCAATATGGAACGATCCAGCTAATATCGACCATACTACATCTTTTCCTTTCACCGTCATCTTGACTGTTCTGCCATCCAATTTTCGGAGGAACGACGCCAATATAGTGGATAACCGTCGTTTTCACTAATTGTGTATGCCAACAAAGGACTCAGATATTGTTTTGAGTCTGGATTGTGATCTCAATCTTTTTCAGAAAAAAAAAATTCAATTTTCTTTGGGTTTTCTGAAAGTTTCCGCGTTTTCCACTCAGATTTTCCAATTTTTCTCTTCAAAAAGACCATCTGGATCGGATGCACGTGAAATCCCGCACAAAACAAAATTTTTTGGTTTCCAAATTTTCCGACTTTTCCGCTGGATTTCCCAAAATTTTCTTTCGTAAGAACCATCTTCTGGTAATTGCAAACACAACAAAAATCGATTGAGTTAAATCAGTTTAGTCGTTCTCAACCGCACTTACATTTTTTACACCATATTTAAATATTTAGAAAATGGTGGAAATTGCACCCTTGAAGAAAAGACGCGCTTATAACAAAGGCAGTGTCGAAACAGATCTAACAAAATATTTATGCAATGAAGTCATTTTGTTAGATAGAAGAAAAACTACATCGTCGCCACATGCCACCACCATTGATCAGATAAAAAAGAAACAGATTTGTAATTATAAAATGTTCGAATCATCCGAAAACTTACAATTTTTAACATTACTTGCAACAAAGAAGCGTCTTACGGTTATTAAAGGCCAAATGACTAAACTAGTCAGCTACGTGAATGTAAAAGTTACCTCAACCACATCGATTGGGCAATTATCTGTGCGGTTAGATCGAGCCCCAACTCCACTAAAGTAGTTTACAGCTTTGAAAATGGTAATTTTTAAAATGTGTGAAACTCTGAGATACCTGATATGGCCGATTTTGAAGAAAATTACCACGTCGTAGCCAAATTAACCACAGATTAATTTGTGAAAGTTGTACTGATTACACGCCGATCACATTTAATGATACTACTATTCAATCTGGCATACACGTAGTCGTTTTCAGATTTATTTAAAACCACTATATATACGTTAATAGTTCGATAAAACTAGAGCAGAAATTTCAGTACCTCAAAAGTTGTTTACGAGTTGCCAATTACGTTGAGACACTTTAGAAGCTCCGCAAGAGGTACGATCAAGAATGGCACTCGGTTAGAAAATTTTTAGATATGTTTTTAGGCATGCCTTCATCCAATCAAGCCGATCAATGGAATGGACGAGCGTTAGTTGACACAGGTTGTCAGGGGCATGAAAGCCAATAGCAGAATCCTGAGATCCTCGGCTGATTCGCATTCTAGAAGAGAAGCTTGACGATGAAACCAGAATGTTGTGGGATAGACATACTGCGGAATCGGACTTTCCTACGCTAGAAAAATTCTTTGATATTTTTGTAACAACGAGCCAATTCTTTAGAACGTATGAAGTCGAGTTAAACAATTGTTAAGCCACAATCATCTAAAATCAAGGAAATTAATCAAACTCGAAGCCTGTGGCGGAATCATGAAATACGACCGGAAAAATTTAAACGGATTTAAAAATATTTTCAAACTTATTAGATTAAAAGTATTCAAATTTACTATGATGGATGCAGACTGATGTATAAATGCAACTTCTATAATATTTTAAGAGCAATGGTTAATCTCCTACAAGATTTTCGAAATTCATTTCGAATTTCAAATTTCTCGTACCAGGTTCGTCGCCACTTCATTTTATGAGATGGCATTGAAGTCTTTTGTATTTCAAAATTGTAAAATTTCCGGAAATATTTAATTATTTTGATGTAAACAGGAGCAAGATCATGAAATCCGACCGAAAAAATGAATTGTTAGAAAATATTTCAATGGACAAACACAAAAAAATTCGAAAAATGGTCAAAGTTGGCGTAAATATTTTGTATGAAAACTCAAATAAATGAAAGTTTAACATAAAAATTTAATTCGACAACTATTTCATAATCGAGCAGTTTTAAACGGAAATGTTGTACCGGTAAAAAATGAATTTTAAAAATCTTGTTGGAGATTAGCCATTGCTCTTCAAATATTATAGAAGTTTCATTTAAACATCAGTCTGCATCCATCATGGTAAATTTGAATACTTTTAATCTAATAAGTTTGAAAATATTTTTAAATCCGTTTAAATTTTCCGGTCGTATTTGATGATTCCGCCCCTGCATACATCAGTCTGTTCGATCTGTAAAATCGATGATCATTTGTTAATAAATTGCAGCAAATTTAAAGAAATGTCAGTAGTGCAACGACGAGAATTTATGAACGCTAATAATAATCGATGTTTTAATTGCTTTAACTGTGCACATTCCTCATATCTTATCCATCATATATGGATCAAACGCATAACGAAATTAATGCGATTACTGAAGGGCCACTTCCGTTCCGTATCTGGTAACGCCTGACTAATAGTTGAAACAAATAATAAATTCAAACAGCAAAATAAGCAAATAGTACCATCTGATCCATCCAGCTTTCTCTGGAGACATCGAGAAAATGTTTAGGAAGGTGCTTGTCGCGGCAGAAGACCAGTAATTTCAAATGATTTTATGGAGAAATAACGCATCTGATCAATTGAAATCATAAAAATTGAAAACCGTAAGATTTTGAATGGGTCCAGCATCCTTTTTAGTAACCAGAGTATTTCAGCAAACACCAGAAAATAATAAAGTTAAATTTCCTGAAGCAGCTAAGCGAATCTAAGATCATATTTATGTGGACGACCTCATGACGGGTGCGAGAATTCTACGGTCCAAAATTACGGAACTTTTATTGGGATCTGGGTTTCTAAAGAAAGACTTATTTCCCAAATGCATCGAAGAAAATAACAAGACGATCAAGCAGCTGCGTTTTATATGGAATTAACTCGATCACAAATTTCATTTTAACGTGAGTTTGGAGGGTGAACCGATTGCAACTAAGGGTCAAATACTGTCGTAATCGAAACTAAACCACCTTTTGGCCAAACTCATGCAAAAGGTTTTAGGTGTTATAAATTTCAAAATTGATGCATGTTATTTCTGGACGTACTCTCCATCGTGTAGATGAAGGATATATGTCGCAAATCGTGTCTTTCCTATTCAAGCGAGATTCGATTTTGGTAAATGGCTGCATGTAGAATCAAAGTTAAATCCAGCCGACTTGATTTCAAGAGGAGTTTTTCCTGAGATGCTCATGATGTCCGATTCGAAACGTGTCTCAATTCGAAGCCAATCAGGTCATGTGCAACCAGCTACATGATAAATCGAATGAGAGAACAAGTCAAGCTAACAAATCATAACATTGTATGACATTTTTCCTGATATACGAAGGTTGTCTGAAAAGTTTCCGACCTAACAAAGATTCAAGACATTTTTTCTTCAAATCTATTTTTATTTCTCTACATAGGCTCTTGTAAGTCTTTACACTTCTCCCAGCGATGGTCCCACCTTTTCAACCCGTCCAAATAGCACTCGGCGTCTTTCCCTGCCAAATGGCTGTGTATATTTTCACTATCTCGATTCTAGCTTAAATAAAACAAATATGGGCGAGCACAAAACTTTTTTTAACACTGGATATTTATTTTGCTATACAATAATGCGTGCTTGTTTTCCAAACGCAAAAGGTGAAGTGAGTTTCTTAATATAAAATATACTATATAAACAAAAGAGACATCTCTGTCTCTACTCTATATCTGTTTCAACAATTCCAGCAGTGTGACTAACATTTAAAATTAAAATACAAAACAAGTCACTGAACTGGAATGATGACAATGACAACCAAAAAAGGTTATGTCAAATACTCAGATGGAGAAAAACATCAAATTTAATGGATGGATGTAGTTCGACGACCTTGGCTACAGGCCATTGAAGTAGTGGTATGTCTTCGGATTTAACGTAAACCAAGTCTTCTATTTGAATATTTGCAAATATTTTCTGCCATTTGAACCTCTCCTGTAAATGGTTTAAATATTCAATAGAGAATCGCTTCCAAAATGTGTTCAATCTTCTTTGAATTAGTTGATAATGATTCAGATAATTTTCTTTCACATCCATCAAACTTTCTGCTATAGTGGAAATATTAGGTTGGTTATATTTAAAAAATCAGCAGGTGACAGAAGTAGTTTCTGTGGATTTTCAGTAACTGGAGTGATTGGTCGCGAGTTCTTACTATATATTTCCTTTGGCAAACCCCTCCGGCTGACAAATCGCTTTAATGCATTTATGAAGGAGTCGGTCGTTGCATCTGTACCCAATTCAAGATGTATGGCTTTTATGGACATACAATTGGCTAGCAGGCGTAATCCTTGACGCTGGCAATATTCACATCTGCTGCTGCTGAACGCTATGAGTAGGCCAGTTGAGTTTCGCTATTAAATTGGCAATATCGTTTGATTTTAATTTCTTCCAGTTGCTTTAAGTCGGTATATAGCTGCACCCATGTGTGAGACAAATCGAACGGTAATGGGTCATTCCAACCCAATTTCAATTTCCATAAATTTTATAGTGACGGTGACGGGTGATAGCCAACCAACTGGTTCAAACAACCTAGATGATCTTTGTTGCTGATGAATGAAACCCTATACAGTAGACACATTGAAGCCAAAACAATCATCTCCATGATCCCAGTACAGACTAAGTACCTTATGTTCATCAGACTTATCCACTATAATTGGATCAGATAATTCATCATTATCTTCTATCTCCGTTAGCAGTAAAGATGAATTTGACGCGAATTTTCTTAGCTCAAACCCAGCTGATTTTAACACTAATTTAATTGCGTTGCACAAAATTTTTGCGTTTGACTGAATCAGCTCTACTTAGTAGATCATCAACGTAAAAGTCTGACTTGATGGATTGGCTTGCTGATGGAAATATTTCACTATTATCATCTGCAACTTGATTTAAGCTACGTGTAGCTAAGTACAGCTGTTCCCGCCATACAATACGCTGGTAATTGCAATCATCACTGTTATGCAATTCGATGTCTTCAAAATCGAATGAGAGTTTCTATCAATTCGGATTGAATAGTTGGTCCTGTCATTAACACATCGTTCAGTGAGTAAGTTATGCTAGTTTCTGCTGAACCATCAAAAACTACGCGAACTTTTATTGTGATGCTATCTGGTTTAATCACTGGATGATAGGGAAGATAATAACGATAATGTGATTTTCATTCAAATACTCCTCCATGAATTTGATATATTCATTTTTCAACGATTCGTCATCTTGTAAACGACGTTCAACTGACTTGAAACGGCTTATTGCTCGATTCAATGAATTTCCGAGATACAATTTAGGATCTTTAGCGAAGGGAAGACGAACTTCGTATCTCCCATTTTCATTTCTGATGGTTGTAGTTTGAAAAAGGGACTAGCATTGTTGCTGTTCCGGATTTAATTGCCTTTCACCATGAAGTTCTTCTATGGTCCAAAATTTTTCTAATGCTTCATCAATATCAAAGACAGTCTGATATATGTTAAACGAGGCGCTCTTCACTGCGGAACCACCAGTGATTATCCATCCCAAAGTTATATCATTTGCAAATAAGCCGTATGGTCCTGTTATCCTTTCAGATTTTAATATCTGAAAGAAGTAGTTTGCACCCACAAGGAGATCAATTCTCGTTAATTCATCGGATGGTGGATCGGCTATATTTTTGGTTTACATCTCTGGCCATTGATCAAGTATTTATTGGTTCATTTTAGGCAATTTTGAGTTTCGAATTCTTACAGCACCTCGTGTTGTAGTATAGAAGCTAGTAAACCAGCTATTGGTGTTCTGCAATTTTCACGTACTAGCTGTAGTTTATTTACACATGATGATGACACTAAAGTTGCTTGAGAGCTGGAATCTAGCAATAATCTGCAGTTAATCGATCGGCCATGTTTGTCCAACAGGTTCACTATAGCTGTAGGTAAAATTGATTGATTAAATTGTAAGGCGTTTTTTAAAAGGTGACTCGTTACTACATTGCTCGTTGATGGCTGCTTTACTTGATCAATATTTTTGACTTCATTTGTTGTTTTCGAATCTGATTGACATTGTTGAACCGATGTGGGTGTATCGATGTGAGTGAAATTTCGAACATGAAGCTCTAATGAAACACTAACGTCTGGAGGGGCACGATTTACTACCATGACCAGCATACAAGCAAGCAGTTGAAGCATAATCGGGATTGAACCACAAACTCTTTCTTTTTGTGTAAAGAGAGTGCACCGAAGCGATCGTACTCATGAAGTTTATGCCTTCCCGTACAGATTTTGAATTTTGGACGTATTTTGATCGTTAGGCGTATTGACCAAAAATGATTTCGTTGATTTTTGTGGAATTCGTTTAGGATTGCTTATATCACAATTCTCTAGAGCCATGCACCGGTCTTGTAAACATTTTAGAAAAACCTCAACGGCTGGAAGAGGCGTATTGATTGTCTTTATGAACAACTGTCTTCGAGTTTCATCATCCACTTTTTGTAAGATTAAATGGATTAACCAAGGATCTTTAGTTTCTGAAGATGCTCGAAACACTTTTAGCCCACAAATGACTTCATCAGACGTATCACATATGCATCTCAGATGCTTGATCGATTAATAATTAATTGAGGGTTGATCCAAAAATCTTTTCATTAATGATGTAATTACCGGCGAAATCAAATGCTGAAATTTTTGCACGTTTGTCAGCGATAAATTTTTATGAATGGACCCTTCAAACATATCACGAAAAGTTGCGAACACTTGGTATGTTCCACTAAAATACGGTATGGCTAATTTTGGAAGTTTAATTTCATCGTTTGGAGCAGTATGAAAACTTTGATCACGTAAAGTTTCTAGCATTTGTCTCTGGTGATTTGTAAATGCTGTCATGGTTTCATTCATCTGGGTTTGCATAGCCTTTAGCATTGGATTATTACCCTGCACCACTTTCTTCAATCGCACCTTTTGTTTGGTATACCTTGACATGAAATCGTTCATTTCTGAATATGTCGCATCAAGCTCCTCTAAATGTTGACAACTATTTCTGATTAGGCGACTGCAACAGCAACGCCATTATCTTTCCGAACTTGGGCTAAGAGTGGATTTAAAAGAAACGTCTTGCCAGTTCCTCTCGAAAATTGTTCTTTATTCTGTGCTTAAAAGCGGAACGTATTCAGGTAACTGTTGTTCCAATGAAATAGTTTCATATCTCAATTCTTGTATCAAATCCCTGCCAACTTGTCCAGTTCCAAGTGGTTTACTCATTTTGGTTGTTATGGTTTGATGATATTTTTTCTCCTACTGTACTGTGGTTTACTCAATTCAAATTCGGATAAGTCTTTCCCAGTTATCATTATTACTTGGTCTTTTATATTTTTGAGAGTTTCTTTGTAAATAAAATCATTGTACATATGTAACATTAAGATGATGAAATCTGTGCAATCTTCTGCCAAAGAGCTTTAAAAGACGTCGGCCCTTGCATATGGTGTGCCAACATTCTCAAGCAAAAACATTCGACACTTGCTATCACCGTATAGCCTCTATCGGATATCTGATTGGAAATTTTATTGATTGTGGAATAGAACCAATTGATTATTTACCGTTCGCACTAAAAAAAAGGATAGTCAATTCTTCCGCTTCACAGTAAGTTCTTACTTGAACCAATCATTTTATTTAGAACCTAAGTTCAACAATTAGCTTTTGCTTTAATATGCAATTCAATTAATATTCAACGTTTTAACCATAGCCTGTTTAGTAAGCCAACACTTTTGCACCATGAAGCTTCGGACCACCCCAAATGCGTATCATATTTTGCACTATATATACAAACACCAATGTATGAGTTGTACTAGTGAATTATATTGCTACTGTAAAAAATGAATACCTAATGAATTAGTACAAATAACAAAGTAGATTTGGAAGAAATGTCATTTGCAAAAAAAAAAATCGTAACAGTGCAAGGTCGAAATAATTATTTATTTTTCATATGGTTGTAATAATTATCTGCAGACCTCGGAGTGGCTGTGGGTCCACCTTTACAGTGTACACTGCCTAAAATTTTATTATTTGCGGAACATGGCGCGAAGTAAAATTAATGTATCGTATTTGGATTTGGCAGCTTTAAGCGTTGATTTGTTACAGATAAATGTTGTTGCCTGCTTCTTAAAATTAGTTAAAATTGTGTAAATACGGTTAGTGTGCTTTGCATGCATGTTTTACATGAGATGTACACACACATATTCTAAAACGTGATATTACTACAGAATTTTACACCTTGACCTTCCACTATACCGCTACATGTACCCATATATTTCCTGAGAAAGACTGTTAACACCCGTACTCGTTTGAAACATAAAAAAATTATCTAATAGAAAAATACAACAATGATGATGAAGAAAATGTGTCTCACCGGTCCATTTTCAGCAACAGTATAATACACAACAACGAGAAACTAAAATATCGCAAACACCGACATATAAAACAACAACAAAAAATATTTTAAATAATTTATGATTATTTTTAATTTTCCAAACGCAACAAAAAAAAAACTGAAAACCAAATACAATATACACAACATACCTGTACGAGTATTTGGATGTGTGCTGAAAAGTGAGCGCGCACCAACCATTATTTTCCCGTCCGACTGTTAAAATTAAAAAAAAAAAAAAAAAAAAAAATTGAAAAATTTACAGTACCATAGAGGATTTTCCTTCATGTTTATTTTTTAATACCGTTTTGCAAAAAAAATGCTTTAAGCCTGGAAAATGATTCACAATAAAACGAGAAAAAGTGAAAATGCATATTATTATACTCCGGTATCATTGTAAAATTTAAATAGCAACAACAACAACAACCTGATGATATATTTATCTCCAGAAACTTATCTTCTATAATTTTCATGTAATTTCCATAATTCTTAATGAGGTCATATGAATAACGAAAGTGATGATTCGTTACCACTGTGCACAAACACACGCGTATGCCACAAGGCAGCGTCAAATGAATTCCCATACTATAACGACTTAAATAATTTACAATACGGAAGTAATCCCAAACATTTAACGATATTTCCTCTATTTTATATAAATTATACACAAAGCAAAACAGAATAAAAAACTTCTGTAATTTCAATTATCAGTAATTAATGTACATAAAACAGTGGTTGACCTATAAAAATGCCCACATTGCATATATCGATATAATGCATAATCAGCTCGATATTAATTTTAATTTGTTTAATTGGCAGCAAATTGTTTATTCGTATGAATGGATTTTTATATACTGTATAGTATATACATAAACAGTGGCGAGCAAAAATATTGAAAAACTGAGGTTCTAACTTGCCGCGGGACAAAATCAGTGCCATCTTTTGATATTAACAAAATTTTAGTTTGTGTTGAAGAAGTCACGACAAGTCATTATTCAGTGCTTGCAATTTCGCAAACTCGAGAATATAATTTACATTTCGAGAATTCTCGAGAAATTTCGTAACACGTTCCTTAATTTTAAAATCCATAAAAACATCAGAGTGTCGATTTTGTACCAAAAAGAGCGCGAGCGTAGTATTTTGGCCAAATTATTGATTATTAGGCCCGACAAGAGCTAGTAGTGTTGGTAGGTTCTTAGTTTTGAATGGATTTTTGAATTGCTTCTTCTAATTTTTTGCCAAGACTTGGATCTTCTGTTACAGAAGCGTTATTCATAGTGTCATCTGCTATAAGCGTATAAGGTTGTGGCTCCGAAACATAATTATTACATCTCGAGAAAAATCGTATACTTCTTCATTCAAATAGCATGGATTTTGTTCAAATTTGGTTAGCGATATCAAATTCTGGTTTCTTTTTTTTAAACTTCCAATTTAACTGCAATTATTAAGTTATTACTCTAGTTTGTTCCATTTCCCTCTAAAATTTGAAAAAGGAGCCTTTAAGGGCCTTTAAATTTTATTTAGTGCTTCTACTGCTTTTCCGATTACGGTAAGATCATACACTAAATCTAAATTTTTAAGGTATTTTTCCTTCCAGAGGTGACGTACACTTAAGTTAAGTAATGCTTTCACTATTGATGATTTAATTCTCAAAAATTTCTGAATCATAGCTTCCGTACTATTCCACCTAGTAGGGCAGTCTAAAACTAAATTGAGTTCCCGTATACTTCTGCTTCTTGTACGTATTTATGAAGTACATTGTTCTTAATTGGCGATCTTCTTAACACTTTTATAATTTGTCTAACCTTTTTAATTGTGTCGCTATATTCTGGGAATAGTGAAATATTGCTTACTGTCTTAGTCTCCAAATTACTGTCTCCCTCTAAACCTGAAACAACATGATCCGATATTGCTTATCGTAGAACGAATGAACTAAAATCATTACAGTGTTCAAAGTTGTAGATAGGCCAAACCCTAATGATGTTATGCCTTTGTGAATTACTCTATCACTGAAAAAAAATTATTTTCCTTATAGATATATTGATTTATCTGCAACATTTGACCGATTTGGAAATAAATATAGTAGCATGTGTATTAAAATTAACCAAGTTCAATAAAAAATATATCTTAAATAGCATAATCGCATATCTCGTGAATTTTATTGCAATGAGATATTCAAATTCTTACATTAGATATATTTTTATCTGTTTTACAAGTGCATATTTATGCGGAATAGGTACAAAGGGCCGAATGTCGAAGGGCCGAATGTCGAAGGGTCGAATGTCGAAGGGCCGAATGTCGAAGGGCCGAATGTGTCGAAGGGCCGAATGTCGAAGGGCCGAATGTCGAAGGGCCGAATGTCGAAGGGCCGAATGTGTCGAAGGGCCGAATGTGTCGAAGGGCCGAATGTCGAAGGGCCGAATGTTGAAGGGCCGAATGTGTCGAAGGGCCGAATGTGTCGAAGGGCCGAATGTCGAAGGGCCGAATGTGTCGAAGGGCCGAATGTCGAAGGGCCGAATGGGTCAAAGGGCCGAATTCTTTTTTGAAATATAAATTTTTAAATTTGTTGTTTTATAACAAAATAAAGTATTTTAGGAAAACATATTAGAATATTTTTATATTTTTTTATTTTTCATATTTCTTTATAGAATATTTTGTAAATTTTTTTTTTTATTAAACATAAATGAATTTCTTATGAATTTATGTATTTTAATATTTTTCATCTTTGAATATTTATGAAATTCCACGTATCCGGTCAGCGATACATTTTGGTGAAGGAAAATATTGTCATGCGCCACCAGAGACATTCGGCCCTATTTGTCAGCCTTCTGATAATAGGTATATGGTGCAAAAAATAAAAAAAATAATTAAATTCAATAATTAAATTAAATAAAAAAATAATAAAAAAGGAACAGCTTTAGTATCGCAGTCAAATTTTTTGACAGTCTGAGCGACGGTGGCACCACTTTGATCAAAAGCGGGTTTTTATAATTTAAAAAGTGTGTCTTTGCTTAGCACTTTTTGTGTTTCAAGCTAACTCCATCTATCGGAATAAAAATGAACCAAAATTTAAAATTTTACTTTAAGCCGTGATAAAATAATTTTTAATAAATTAAACAAAGCAAATCTCTGGTTGACAATATTGAAATTACCGTATATTTAATTTGAATTTGTTTATGCTTCGTCAACCTTGCAGACACAGATCAAAGAGAAAGTATCGCTCGTATCGCTCGTATCGCTTCTTCTGATAGATGTACCACAAATGTTAGCTTAATTCGTTGCGTAAGAGAGGAATCTACGAATACATAGAATCGAATTAAGCATTTGATTTGAATTTGCGTATGCTTCATCAACCTTGCAGATACAGGTCAAATAGAGAGTATCGCGCATATGTACCACAAATATTAGCTTAATTCGTTGCGTACGAGAGGAATCTATGAATATATAGAATCGAATTAAGCATTTGATTTGAATTTGTGCGTTCTTCGTCAACCTTGCAGACATATATCAAAGAGAAAGTATCGCTCGTATCGCTTCTTTTGATAGATGTACAACAAATGTTAGCTTAATTAGTTGTGTAAGTCCCTATATTATTTCAAATTATTTTGCATCAAGAGCATACAAAAATTCCTTGGGGTGAAGGGTAAACCATCTCAAAAATGACGAATTTAAATTACGAATATTTAATAATAATCGCAAGTGACTTAATAAAATTTATTTTGTTTATAAACCATATATTTACATTTTGATTTTAAATTAATCATTTAAAATTATTTATTTTACTAAACATTTAAAAACAGTTCATATGTTACAAACTCAAATTTATTTTATTTATAAAAATATGTCTAAGATGGCAGTCAATTAAATTAACAATTTTTTAGTTAAAATTATAACCACCAAAAAAAAAAATGTAGAAAAATTTAATCCAAAAGCGGAAAAAATTATAAATAATATATAAAAAATTGAAATTTATCTAAAATGGCGTGTGATATGTTTCCAACTTTAGTTAAAATTATGACCATTTTGAAAAAAAAGTCGCGATAGTCAATTTTGACTGCGGTACTAAAGGCTAGCCAAAAAAAAATATATTTCTAAAAATAAAAAAAATAAAAAAAATTCGGTCCTTCGACCCATTCGGCCCTTCGACACATTCGCCCCTTCGACACATTCGGCCCTTCGACATTCGGCCCTTCGACATTCGGCCCTTCGACACATTCGGCCCTTCGACACATTCGGCCCTTCGACATTCGGCCCTTCGACACATTCGGCCCTTTGAAATTCGGCCCTTCGACATTCGGCCCTTCGACATTCGGCCCTTTGATATCATACCATTTATGCTATAGTCATAAAAAAGGTCCTTTTTTATGATATAGTATTTGTTTTAACTTTGAGGCGTATATACCGAGCTAAGAGAGATATGTTTATGTCTCTAAACGTTATAAAAAATTAGATATATTTTTCGTTTTTACAGATATAAAATATTCTTTTAACAGATATACAATATTCTTGTCCCGAAACGAGATATATTTTTTTCTAAAAATATATGAAAATATATCTCTGTGGGCTATAATTTCTCTCAGTGTATTGTCTACACCGCGAACAAAATTAATATTCTGCATGTGCAAAGAATCTATGTATATAATTAAAAAATAACGTCGACAATGTTGAAAATCATTGTTTCTGTTACCAATGAGCAAGTTTGTCGGATTTCCTTGTTAATGGAACCATTTGGCTTCATTTATACCTCACATTAAAAACTTCAAGCATAAATCGAAATCACCCAATGCCTTCAAAATGGCATTTCATTTGATTTGAATTACCAGAAGCAGGTGAAGCTGGTGGTTTTTGATTTGCTGGTAATTCTGATTTTACAAGTGCCGTTGACAATTTCAAAATAAACTTTTTAACAGTTTAGTTTAGTTCGAGTATTTAGAAAGTAAGAAGAAATGTCCAAATGCCACCCCGGTGGCAAAGTGGTCAGCATGCTTGTTCCAGAGAGCGGAAATCTCTTGCTGGGATATAGTGCCAGAGAGAGTGAAAGAGAGAGAGAGAGAGAGAAAGAGAGAGAGAGAGAGAGACAGAGAGACAGAGAGAGAGAGAGAAAGAGAGAGAGAGAGAAATGTCTAAATGTAGACATCTTAAAGTGGAAGAAAATTAAATTTCTCTGATAGGAGAAAAAATGTACTCTATGTTTGTTAATTGAAAAACATATGGCATTAGAAGTAAACAATTTAAAAATAATTTAGATTTTTCAATCTGCTAACTACAGTTTTCTTAAAACCGAGCGCACGTGTTGTCGAAACTTGCTTACTGCAAAATAATAAATGTTTATGTTATTTCACTTCATTCAAACAATTTCTTTTCATCAGGAGAGACAATGGGCGCTTTTACGTCCCTTATCATGATTAGTGAAATCATCGCCAATTTGATTTGAAAATTTCATAGTGCTTAACACTTTCATAAGTTGGTCGCAATTTTACTCAACGAGTTTTTAACGGATCAATGGATTGCATATGCATAATGGTCAGGATGTGATACAAGGACATCGTAATATGTTTTTGAAAACTGTTGGCCTAGGCCGCCATACAGTGGAAAGTGCATGCGGTGTGAATGATTCCAAATTCGGGAAAAACCAAAAACGTAAACGCAGAAACTCTCGTGTCAAATCTTTTCCTGAAGAAAAACAGTTTTTGATTAAATTTTAGGAACATTTGCCAAAATAATTTTCCCATTATGTCACATTGAGTATGAAAACAAAAATATCGATGCGCGATAATAGAAGAAACACGTTAGAAGTTAGGATAGCGCGCACAAGGAGCATTCAAATTATAAGGCCAAAGCATTGCAGAATCAATTTATTATGCTACACGAATGCTCAGAATGCTACACACATTTATTTGAAAACCAATGTTGATGCCATTACTTCACAATTTACAACTATGCTAGTCATCAAGCGCCGCCCTCTTACTCGTTCACTGAAATTGATTGTAAACTATCAGCCTCCACATTTGTTTCCTGTGTTGACAAAAATCCTTCTTATTTCAAAAACGCAATATTACTTTGGCAAATGATCTACTTTGGCAGTAACATAAATATGTCTTATAAAAGAGCAAACTCAAATGGAATACAATTCCGTACATAGTTGTATTGGAATGAACTTTGAAATAGAGTAATTGAATTTACAAGCGATTATGTTAAAGCATCCAAGGTAGCTGTATACAAGCCAGAATCATTTGAAGAAATTCAACTCAGAGTTTTTTAAAGTGACAGACATAAATACAATTTGGTTTGATCCTGAGACATACGGGTTGAATTAAATTTTAATGATTCATTTCAAGACCTCCCACGGATCTGATTGAACCTCTCGTGAAAAATCTAAACAAAAAACTGTAACACCAGCCTCTAATGTCGGCTAGCGTTAGCAAAATGAAATAATAATAAAAAATTTAAGAGACACGCGTGACACCAGAGTACAAGAATATGCCATACTTTGCCGCTAGCTCAGTGGTTGAGGTAAAATTGGTCGAGGGTTTTGTACTCTGATAATAGATCACACCGTATGGCAACGAAATCAAATTTATGCTCACTCACATGACTTACCCGATTCACATCACTTCTTAGGGCCAATCCTCTCAACTACACATGATTAATAATAAAAAAAATCATATTTATATTCCCACATATTGACAAAATGTAAATTTATTTAACACTTCATTAATAAATTAGCAAATGAAACAATATATAAAAAAACTTATTTATCTTGAACCAAAAATGAAAACAAAAACAGTTACCAATAATATAAACTATTAAATCTAGTTTGCAAGAAGAAAAAAAAATGTTATAACAATTCGCAAAATTTTTAGTTAATTAATATAAAAGTATTTTGAATGTTTCGCAAATGGAAACAAAAAAAAAATTATAAATGGTTACCTTGTAGTATCACTGCAAACGGTTTCCTAAAGAACTCAATTCTAAGAGAAGATGAACAAAAATATATACTATTAATTAACTAAAAAAAAAAAATAGCGGCAAAATTAGAACTAACTGTAATTAGTAAAAACATTAGAATCGAAAGATATTTAATAATTAATTAGAGTCATGAAAACACAATTGAAAATTGAATAAATTGAGAAAGAAAATGTAAGGTAAGATTTTAAGCAAAATTATAAACTTAATATAAATAAAATAAACTCAGCCTTAACACAAAGGAAATATCCGTTGATGTTCAAGCACTGTACCGCACGACACAACGATACCACATGCGGCGACGAAAATGGTGGATTCAACGGTGCTCTGGCTTCTACTGTAACGGCTCCTAAGTTGTCCCAAATGTATGGAAATGTTCTTTCGATTACGTCCGCAAGATCTCGCTCAAGACCACTTGATTGTGGGTATCTAGGTTTCAACGTTGACCAATTTGCAAGCTTATCCACCAAGTACAACGATATGTCCAATAATGTACTTAACATATGACCACATGTGCCAAGTATAACGGTATGACCAATAATATCCTTAGCATATCACAAAAAAACTGCTTAACGGCCAAAATTCAGCAAACGAAGAAAAAAAAATCCACGCGTATACAAGGACGCCAAATAGTACACACCAGCGCGTCAATCAACGCGGTATATCAACACACACGCTATTTAACTATGATCGAGACTCGTAAACGCAGTGATATTTCCAATTAATAATACTCCGCTAACGTCACGCCAAAGATTCAAATCACGCCCAACTGTACAATTATCAGATCGAGCTTTCACAATATCCCGCTTGCACGCTCACGATCTCGTAAATTCAGTGATATTTTTTTTTGTGTACCAACACCTCGTAACTGCTGCCTAACAAACGCCTCGCTAAAGATTCTACACACCACACTTTACTGTACAATCGCGCTATTAAGCACTGCATAGTGTACCCTGTACGCGCTCAAGACGTACTCAACAAGACACTACAAATTTCACCACAGATCGACTTTTGTTTGTTTTTATTTAATGTTTCACTTCTATGTAGTTTAGCTATCGATCCACTTTTAATTTGCTTTCATGTAATGTTGCGTTTCACTAAAACTATCACTTATAATTTTTAATTGTTTTTAATTATAATTTAAATGATTTTGGTTAGCACTAAATCATATTTAACCAGTTTACTTGACTGGCTCCACTTTACGAATGTTTTTTCCCAAGAGAAAGTTTTCGTTTTTTTTCAATCAAATAATTGTTGTGTTCTTATCAAAAAAAAATCTACAACTACCAAAAAAAATTATACCTGTCCTACCAGTTTTTCCCGCCAAACAGCCCAAAAAAAAATTACCACACCCATCAAAAAAAAAAAAACTTTGATCGCGCACTATACAGCTACGCAATTAGATAGCTGACATTTAGGTAATATTCTGAATAGTACCGATGCATTGTAACATATAGTAGGGAATCTAAAATCAATTAGCCTCACGGTGAATTCCATGGAACAAATGTTACAAAACCAGAAATTTCCAATCCTGTATTGAAATAATTTCAGAATAATTATGTTATAGTTTTTTAGTAAGATTATTTGAAATTAAATGTTCCTTTTAGTTCTTAATTTAAAATTTTTAATATGTTACATATAATTATATGCAATACTTTATATCTGCTTTTACCTGGCAACAAAATCTTATTTTGAAAAAAACCGAACAAAACTGGTGAATACCCCCACTTTGGGGAATGGGTTAGTGCAATAGTCAATAGTCTTGATCTGCCTGCTTACAATCGTATTTACTTCGTGTTAAAACTATTAACGAAAACTATTGTAGTTTTACATTTCGTTTAGATGTATTAGATCGAAAACATGTTCAATTTCTTTATCTTAATTTAATTTACCGATTTGTTTTGATATTTAAAAAGGTGAATTTTGATATGTAAGGCGGCATTCACACTAGACACGGTAACTTAAATCTGAAAATATTATAAATTCGCATATATACTTGGGAATTAATTTATAAAAGTGACAATTTGCTTTTTCCAAAAAATATTTTGTGCGAATCTTATTGTTTGTGCTAAAAGATCTATTATTCGTCCATCGTAAGCGATACATTTATTTCGTGTTCTAAAAGTTTAAAACTAAAATAAATTCGAGTTCAGCAGTTAATTACTTTTAACGCAGTGACTGGCGTCTAACGAATTTTAGCGCTCGCTCTTGCGAGAAAGCTTATACAAAGACTTAGGCCGTCTGTCTGTTGGCACTATCACAGCAAAAACTATACACACTAGAGAGCTCAAAATTTGCACACAGATAGATACTATTCTAAAAAGGTCACATTTAAAATTTGGGAACTCTAGGTCAAGTAGTTTTTGGGATATTCAGCTTTTTCTAAAAATAGAGGTCACACAGATGCGGCTGTCTACTTTTTTTTTAAATTTTCAATTATTATTCTAGGCATACTTTTATCTATAATAAAAAAAGTGTTATTTCAAAACTAGTTTCTGTAATTTTTTTTTGATTTGCTTAAGAGTCTATTCATTTTTTGTCTATTGGGCTAATTTGTTGTATAAGCACCTTAGTTGTTTCAGAGGTTTTACACCTCTGTCCATCCGTCTGTTGCATTTTTCCTATTTTATCGAGCGCTTGTCGGACAATTTCAATTGTCCGCTTCTACTAGTTTATATTCTAAGAAAAAGGTTGTTATTTAATAATAAGGCGATTTCCATTAGAAGAGAATTTTTACTACATCCTACCCTCCTTACCAAGTTGTCCTTTTATGCATGTATACGAGTAATATGTGTCACTATAGTTTGTTAATGAAAGAAATATACGAATCTGGAAACTTGGATTTGTAAAGTTGTGAGATGACAACCTCGAGAAAAACAATGAAAAATACAACAAAAATGCAATAATCTGGTTTGCATACAAATATTCTACATGGACTACTCATTGACGATGGTATCAACGCCAAAATGAAGTGTCTACGCTATTTTCGACATCAACATGTCGACAATTTCAAAGTACGCGTAGACGCATTTTACGGTAGCACCACAACTATCGCGATGAAGCAGAATCAAAAACAAACCAACGCGGCCAATTCAACTGGGGTCGTAGTCCTCATCCGTGATAAGCGCCCTGTTGAATTTTACAAAACCAAGAAGCTCTTCCATCCAGGGGTTCTACGGTCAACATAAGTAGTGCAGAAATTGACAGAAGAGAAAAATAAATAAAACATTTTTTAATCAACACGTACTCGTACACTATTTGTGTTGTAGATATCACGTATGGTGTAATAACTCAGATCGTAATATTTATCGCATCAAATGTTAAATTAAATTAAATTTTCATTTAAACTCGCGACGTTCTAAAATAAACATAATGTCAAATAGTACAGTGTGTACGAGATCAAACTCTTAAACCATCAGACAGTGTCAATATACGGAGCTTTAAAAGGATATTATCGAGCGATTGAGTAAGTCGGCGAAAATCAAACTCAACCGAATTTTACTGAGATTGCAACTGGGTGATGAAAAATCATCGCAGCTTTTGATGTAAATAGAAACATTATCCATCCGGTCAGGTGGAATCACAATCAAACCCGATTCATTCGCTCCCGGCATCACAGAGCTCCTACATGAGTTAAAAGCAATTCCGCATGAATCGTCGAGTTTAAATACTGTAAAGCACAAATTGATTCATTGGTTAGAGCAATGGCCGCTTCATATGAAGAGAAAGAACGACGGTAGCTAGCGATTATGTGGCGACTAAAGGGCATTAAGTGCAATAACAAAATTCGACCGTTAGCAAGCCATTTTTGATTTTTCAAAAATGTCCAGTCTTTGCAACCGACAAACATATTTTATGTGGTGTTTCAACACTCAGCGCCCATTTATTTCAAATTCATTCCGTAAAACTAATTTACGACTTATATCATAACGTTTCTCGTCAATAATGAACCAAGAAATACGATCTCGGGCCAAAAACTGCATACTACTAAAAACTACAGTAGACAAGGTCATTTCCACTAATCTTACTTGGTCTACGTTCATCATTTTGTGACGATTGCGAAAGTACATCAGCTAAACTTATGTATAGACTGAATTCGCAACTACCCGCAGATTTCATAGTACCAAGCATATACCAGTCAATACCAATTCGTTACACCGTTTCGTAAGCAATTCTTGAACGAGTCCTCAGCATGACAAGAAACAAGTATTTGTTCATTTATTACACTCTCCGTTAGAGGAACCTATTCAGGTTATTCAACAAATATTTCACCCTATCGATAAATGGACATCACAATCCGTAAACGCAAGCTAAGAACTTCCAATATGTAATGAAATCGTTCGCTTACGCACAAAATCTTTCAGTTTATCAGAAGCGAACGAATAGCAAGGTACGAGCCTAAACAGTTAAATGAAACAATTCGAAATTGTGTTCTCGTTGCACACATAGCTAAAAATGTTGTTACTTGTGTCACTTACTTGTTGTCATAAGTTTTGAAGTCCAAACCACACAAATGTGTGAGTAAAGCAACTAAGTATGTAATAGCGTTTTTGATTAAAAATTTCGCTTAATTTGATTTACAACCAACACAATCGTGTGTACCGTTGTAGTGTTTTTTTCGGACGAAAGTAACTTTGAAAGGAATGCACAATAAATTTTTGATATGATTTTTTTGCCTTACCCACACAATTGTGTGGGCCGGCAGGAATAGCCATATATGAAATATATGTCTCTCAGAGGTATTCGGATATCCAACATTTAAAGCTCTGACAACAACGATTTCGCTAAATTTGAATGCGCAAGGTTGTACATTTAATTTAACTCGTGGTCGAAACGTCATTTGCGCTCGTTACTGTAAATAATTTAAATCTATTTCATTACGATGAAATTTCAAAATTATTTTCAACTTTATAATTGGGCCACATTATTACATTATGGGGTGTAAAAACACAACAATAAACAACTAACATGTGTATACATATGTGTATTATGTAAAACAAACCTTATAAAATATAAATTGAAATAAATTATTTGAATTAAACCTTTGTTCGACATTGCAACAGGTAATTTTACCTGAATAATCAATATAATTAAAAATAAACGTTTCATAAAAATTTATGAATTAAAATTTAATTAATTATGATTTTATCGTGTTATTCGCTACTGTTTATTGTGGTAATCAGTGTAAACTTAATTAAATGTGATAATGGTAGTGATAATAGTAATGCGACTTGTTATACTAATGTTAAACTTCGTAAGTTGTGTGCTATTTTGTGAATACGTATATAGTTTTGTGTTTAATTCGGACTCTTTCCAGCGGATTTTATAAAAGTGTGCCACAAATCGGATCAGATGCTGAACGAATGTGTGCGTAACTCGGTTGAATCGTTGCGGCCATATTTTCCCACCGGTATACCTGAATTCGGAATCCCAATATGTGAACCCTTAATAATACCAAAAGTTGCGTTGGAACAAAATTCGGGCGCAATTAAAGTACACTCTGAGTTTCATAATATCACGGTCGCCGGACCATCAAAATTTCATATACGCTCGATTAAAATTGATCCGATAAAAAATCGGTTTTATTTGAAAATGTGGTTTCCAGAGCTTAGAATGAACGCGGTCTATAAAATTAGTGGAAATCTGTTAATGATGCCGCTGCAAGGAACAGGGACTTGTTATGGAAATTATAGTAAGTGTTATGATATATAATCTAGGTACAATACACATCGAAAAATGTTATTTATTTACAGGCGATGTCGACGCGGTCGCGGCATTAAAAGGTGAACGTTACCGAAATCCGATAGATGGCATGGAATATTTAAAAATCAAGGATTTCTTCGTCGAATTCAATATTGGGGATGCATCCGTGCATCTAAACGATTTATTTAATGGGGACCCACAACTAGGACGTACAATGAATCAATTTTTAAATGAGAATTGGAAATTGGTTGCCGCCGAGATGAGGCCAGCTGTTGAAGAAAAAATATCCGATATTCTGCTAGACATTGCGAATGTATTTTTTGAAAAGTTTCCGGTCGACATGCTGATACCGGAATGATGTTTTTGTAAAACTGTTAAAACGAATGAATAAATTTTTTATACTTTTGTTAGTAAACTACCGGTCACAACTATTTTGAATTGTTTTGCCTCAAATTCCAATTAATGAATCACAATTCCCGTAACTCCCACTAAATTATTATAATTACACGATTCGCTATCAAAACGTGAATTATTTTATCAGAATTGCAAACATACAATAATTATATTATTTGCATATAGATACTTAAAAATCCAATTGAAAATTTCCAGTACTCGGAATTAACAATTAAAATGCATTAAAACCTCCGCCCACCCCCATACGCAAATATAAAATCCAATTTTCTGTTATACCGTTTAACTTACTCATCGTCGGTACTATCGTGCTGGGGTGCAAAAAATTTATATGATAACACGGTAATTTGTAATTTTCTCGAGTGTTGACACAATGATTAGAAATGTTTGAAGTATACAAGCTCAACATTTCGGATTTGGTACTCTAACTTTAGTAATTTATAACAATATTGCATAAACGTGTGCTATATACTCCTAGTTTCACATATAACATTGATATATAGATCAGACCTTGCTTCCGGCTTATGTACGTTAACAATAAACGTTAAAATAAAATAAATAAATCGATTTCTGAATGCTGCTAAAAAATAAAATTGGAAAATCATAATACAAACGGCCAACACAATATTTTCCGATTTCCCATTTCGACCCACATCTGTATAAACGCCGATTGTATTCAACCTCATTTTAGTTGTTTGCGGTAACACCCATCACAATATCTATTGACTTAATACAAACAAACACATAATTGAAATGAAAACAATAAACTTTTCCGATTTTTCCGAAATATGTTGATTTTTAATTTTCATATTTTCTTGAATTCTATAAATTATATCATACGATTTTTCCCCTTATCGTCGACTGTACATCAAACTGTACATAAAAGCTCAGATCGTGAATCGATTGTGGAGTATGTCTCGTGTATCGCAACATAATTTAATGGCGAAGTACATTTTGGGCTAAATCAAATACCTTAATATAGTAATAATAGTGAGATAATTATTATCTACTTATCATCGTACGGGCACGCATACACCTATACACATGTGTATACAAACACACACGACTAATGAAGTAAGTAATTTTGTTTTATCGGGCAGGTACATGAAATGTAAATTACTGTGCCATCTGGTTTAGATTGTTTAGTTCATAATTCGGTGTCATAAAAAATTAAATCAACTTTCAATAATTATTATCGGCGTTTGGCAAATATTCTGTATTAGAATATTAGAATGGTGCTATTGGGCTGTGATTTGATGGTTATGGTAGCTGCCGGGGCTGGCTATCGGTCTTAAAACTGCTGTTCTTCAGTAGTTATATCAGTAGTCGTTTTAAATTTCATATGGATAATTCTTCAACACATTTCGGCAAAGCTAAGCTATGAAGGAGAGGGGGGGGGGGGCGTAGCAGAGAGACTATCACGCGAACATGTAGAAAACTCTAATCTTTTGCCAGTTTCATTAATTGTGTTTGAGTAAGTGATATTACCTGGATAAGACGGAAAATGTTTGAAGAATAGAGTTTTCTTGAATGTAATTTTTAAATTCTATTAAAATAAACTGAATAAAATAGATTCGTTTTACTTCGATAGAAATAAGTGTTTAGTATGACTCCTGTTGCAATTATCGCTACGGGGAGGGTGCTCATATCCAGACAGCAAAAATAAATCATGTTCATCATTCCAAGCAACAAGTTATACAATTTAGTAGAAGAAACGTGTGAGTCACGTCAGAAATCCCATTTTGGAAATCCCACGGTTTTCTTATTTTGTCGAGTATAGTATTTGATTGTGCAATTTTGTGCGTCTGACGGTAAAATTTGTGCATAATGTATTTTGAGAGATAATGTGGGATTCCTGACGTGATTATCACACCAGAAATCCCATAGATTTTACTTTAGTTTAATTGTGTCAAACTGTGCATACCAAAAACACTTTACCTTTCCTCCAGAATTGGTCGGGATTGCTCCTAGAATGGCTATATCTGCCTATTTTCATGCGCTATATATACAACATTTATTGAAGTAGATCAATGTAGATGTTGTAGTTCTCTATAGTCACAATGTTTAGACTAGACGTCTCTAACTTTATAAGACCAGAATTCACTGCGGTCGCATGCTCCATACCAGGCAGAATTCGGAATATAAGTCCTTACATATACATTTTTGAAATACTTCTTATGAATAATATTTGGAAATCCCACCATTCATAATGAAATCACTTAAACTAGTTGAAATGAACATTCCGATCAAATTTCATGATTGTGCCTACTTTCTCCCCATCAGTCAGAAATACCCATAGGAAACCCCCGTTTCAACATTAATTTCAAAAGATCAATTCCGAAAAATTGTATATGGGTCATTTCTGGAGATCCAAGAAAAAAACTACAGGTAACCCCCGTATTACACGGTGATTACGTGCCACTAACACAGGGCTGGGGAAAGCCGTGTTATCTGGCACTATGTTACAAACATATTTTTTCTATTAATAAAAATAAAACTTTCGTTTTTCTTTTCGGTTTTAATTTTTGTTGGCGTTTGATAGCTAGAAAAAATTAAGAATGAAGTAAGGACCAATTAAAAAATCGCGTTTCACTTATGATAATACTAAAACGAAACCCGAAAGTTATACTCGGTATGAAACCAAATTCGAATCGGAGTTAACTTTCGGATATTTTTGAGATTCGAATCGGATTACGCGGTAGCCCCCCAGGATAAATTAGTCCACTACAACATTTATATAAATACTACGCTATAGCATAAAGCAAAATATCCGAGGTTAATCTACCATACTTTACACAACCTGTATAAGCCTAACAAGAACAATAAACTATAAAATAACTATGCCGATATGTTTATAAGATACGTATGTATGGATTAAATATAGAAAAAAATTAAATTTGTGTATATAAATATATTAAAACTATAAAATAAGATTAACCTCGGAAAAACCGGCTTATAAAATTTGCACTACTTGATTTCTCTTATATATTTATTGCTCGATGGCTATAGGCATGCTAATTGTTCAAGTTAGTTAGTTTATAAAGTTAATTTATTTTACCTACAGTACTCTATTGAATTTATACGAGTAATTTTGATACAATAATTGAACGAAATTAATGCTGTTAGGATTCATTGTGAGACCGCGATAGTTCTCCATCAGTAGAATTTAAAAACGAAGAGCTCAGGTATGTTGCATAAAAGTGTTGAAAACCACAATCAACTTATAAATTTATAGGTTTATTGTAGTTAATTGATGTTTGTAGCTTGCTATTAAACTTCAAACTTTGTTTAGTGCCTACCACTCCGTAGAAAATTTAATTCGACAGGATGAACATCGGGACAATTTAATTTCTACGCCATGTACTATAATTCGACCAACGCCGACAGAAGAACCGGATGAATGTCCTACCCAGAACACTAGTAATAATTCATTAAATGAAAGTGAAATTTTCTCAAAATTAGATTGCTTGGAAAATCCTTATTTATTATCTTGGATGCTGTTTCTGGTTTATAATGCAACACGCGATGTTTAAGCAAACATCGGAATCGCATTTCTAAAACTCCATTTAGCCGTTCAATTATGCTTCACACTACCTTCTAACACTTATATTATAGTCACCTTCTGGAGTTGCCTCTTCCGATCTAGCTATGGGTGTCATCATCCATAATCTTAATGCATATCCAGAGTCACCTTAAAAAATCATTAGTTAGTCGAAAAATTAATATATTTAAATACCTAACAAATAAAAACTTCCAAAGTATATGTTGCTTAAATATCGCATTGCAGGAAAAAACGTTACTGTTATTCCAAATATAACTATCATGAGTAGACCCGGGATATTTCGCATTGATTCGTTGATTATTTTCGAATCTGCATCGCATTTCTGTAACGAACCAAAGTTAACATTATATTTTTCTTATGTATAAAATAAATAATAATATTACCAGCTGGACATTTATAGAATGGTAATGCTTTCTATTGACATACATGCTCGGGATATTCGTGATATTCTAAGAGGTTGCAGTCAATACAACATACAACTCCGGGAAATCCATAGTTTTCATAAAACCTGATACAAAATTTTTTTGCTTGCATTTACGAAGTGTAGCTTATTATTAATGCTATATAATTTAGTTACCTTTGTCTGGTAGCTTTCAGTTCATTGAGATTTGTATGAAATTTCACTTTTTCCTCGAAAAATCCACGGGAGTGAACAGCATTAATTACCTCGTTAATACTTCTGCTCACCGACGGTGGCTCATCGATATATACAAATTTTGGCCAACATCCTGTTGATAACTTCCGGCAGCAAAAAATCTTAAAGATGCAAATACCTATTCAAAAATTACCTATTGGTTATCAATTACTGTTTTTATGTTTTATTTGTTCTACAGTTAAAGCACTAGGTCGTGAAGACTCTTCCATATAGGACTCTATAGCATTAATAAATTCTGATGCCATATTTTTATTTAGTCTAAAAAGATTGACAAACTTTTTGTCCAAGAGTTCAAAACAATTTTGAGATTCTCTTCTAAACCGATTCATTTCAAACTCTGCCGCCTGTTCCATCGCTGAATGAGATAAGAGGATTAATAATTCACCTAAACCAGCCATAGTTAACTATTAAACATTTATATTAATTATTTATTTATTTTCAATCGAAAAATATTTTTCTATGACAACACAACATTAAAAAACATAAAATGTTTACATTTCTATAATCACCACGCGACGAAAAGTCGACTGCGGTGAGAGTGGTGTATAAAACATTCGATTGGTTTCAAAAATACGTCAAAATGTAAGTCATCGAATTTTTGAGTTTTTTAATCTAAAAAAATCGTAAACGATTTTATATTATTATTGCCACTCTAACGCCCCAGCAAGCCAACATAAGTGGCTCACTAGAGTGTTAACAGAATTGCTCGCATATTGCTTTTGGGCGGTCAGTTTATTCTGGCTAGGGATCAGCGTTGTCGTGGGGTTTCCAAAATATATGGCAGCCTGTATTCGCTTACCGCTTACACGAAGAAGAAGTAATAATCATAATAATAAAGGAGAGGATCATATAAGTCATACCAGAAATCAGTTAACCTACCTCACGTTCAATATAAACCTACCTCTACATCTCTAGTCATCCTCTTTCACGGGTTTATTTCATCATCGCAAATTTAACACAACCAAAAAAAAATATAATTACACAATGGTTCATCGAATATTAACATTATTTCTTTAATGGAGATGAAAAATGAAAATAATACATTATTGAACATAAATAAAACTCGTATTCATTATTATTTTGACAACCTAATTGTAATAATACATCAACAACGAAATCTCCAGCAAAAGAGCGACATGTCAAAATCAAATGCCAAAAAAACAAATGGGACGATGTTGCAGTTAAAAAAAGATATATGAACTGTACTGCAACGAATAAGATGATCCATTAAAGTTTTAGGCATACAAAAACATTTTCGAAACTAGATTTAACTTGGCCTTCTTCAATTTGAAGAAAGATTTGTGCAATAGATGTGGAGAGCATAAAACAAAACAAACAAAAAAAATGAATTAACACTATCACTGGAGGAGGAAAAACAATTTATGGACCAGGTGAAAAATAAAATATTAGCAAAAGCTGAGAAAGCTGTGGATAAAACCAATTCAGATGAAAACACACGTGTATTGGTAGTTGATTTTCAAAATGTCTTTTCACTACCAAAAGCGAATGTAAATTGTTTTTACTACAAACGGAAACTAATATATTTTAATTTAACCGGCTACTGTATGGATAATAAGACCACATACTGTGCTGTATGGAACGAGATCACGAGATAAAATTGGACTTTCCACGCAAAAGATTATTATTTGGACCGATTCTTGTGTACCTCAGAATCGCAATTCTATGGTATTATTGTGTATAATCAAGTTTTTCAAGGACAACCCATCAATTCAGTCAGTTGAGCAAAAGTACTCCGAACCAGGCCACTCACTTTTGCAAGAAGCCGATGCGGTTCATACTATGTTACAAATATTCTTCAAAAATATGGAAATTTATAGTCCCATTGGATTAATTAGCCTAATTTCCTAAAGTTATTTTAAAACTTTTGCAATCGAAGACGACGGACTTTTAAAATTACAGTAAAGTGGCTCAACAATTTAATTTTTCTAATGTTCCATACACCAAAATTCGGCATTTAAGATATGAGGCACGAAATCTAACGATTATTTCATACAAAAGATCGTTTGCTGAAGATTTCACTACAGAATCGATTACATAGCCTACATGTTCTAGGAGGACCCGAAACCATCCAATGGAAGAAGATTCGAACGAATTGCACATCCAAATAGTTCTTTATACAAAAGATAATTATAGGTTAGCCGAAGAAAAACGTAAGGATTAGAAAAGTCGGCTAAAATTTATGTCAAAAGAGGATCAACACTTTTATATCAACATTCTACAAACTGAAAAGGAAAAAGCTTGTATTGATTTATATTGATTTTACAAACTGCATTTCGCTCCAAATAACAGAGTTTCTAACATGTCTGTGAAGTTAGCCCGAAAAATATCCCGAAGAAATGCGATGGCAACAAAATAAAACGAATATCGCGACATTTCTCATTGTCATCCTGAAAAATTTACTATATTACGCTATGACATTTTCAATATAATTAGATTTTTTATTTTTTTTTTGTTAACCCGAAAAAAAAATTCCAAAACAGAAAATTTCAGTAAACAAAGGTCGCGGCAGGTAGTCGTACCATCCCGAAACCAAAAAAAAAATTTGAATCACAGAAATTTATATCACGAGAAATTAATTTACAATAATATCAAATAATTTACTGGCAAGGTAAATCCCAAAATACAAAATCTAGCATTCTTGTTATTAGTAAGAAAACAATTATTGTGGCTCGAGTCTATGAGTCAAATTTTAAATATAGCCGTGTGAAGTCGTAGTAGATATTAATTAACAGAGCAAGGTTGGTGTGGAATTTGTAGAGGAAGAATCCACCTTTCATACGACAAATTCAAAATTCGATTCGGACTCTACAAATCCCAAACCAACCTTGCTCTGTTAATTAATTTCTATTACGATTTCAAACGGCTATATATGTAAAATTCAACTTGTTGTATCTTTATGCCATTTTAGGACAATAAACTAGGTTTAGTTTCTCTTAAAACAAGTAATTATTATTTAAAATAGTTTTATTTTAGATCAGATAATTGTTGTTTTTCTAATATTAAATATTTGAAATACATTTGTTTTTAAATATTTTATTAAATTTGATTAAATTCGGTCAGCATGCTTGCTTCAGCGACCGGAGGTCCCGGGTTCGATTCCTGGTGGTGACAAGTAGAAATGGTCACGGTTGGTTTTAGGATCAATGAATTAATCATCTCATTATCCGAAATGAAAATATGATTATGAAACCTCATTTGAGGGGGAGAGAGGGAGAGAGCGAGAGAAAGAGAGATTAGAATTATATTATGTAATTTTTTTTCGAAGGGATATAAAAGTTATCGTGACGTAAACACTATTACAAAACTATATAATAATTTACTATACATTATACCTAATCTCGTGATATATTTGTTTTGTATGCAGCAATAATAATTATATATACTTAACTATCAGGATAGCATTAAAATATTCTGTAAATATATAATAGTGTTGCCATATTTAACTATAATGGTTTTACGCGATAATTTTTCGGGCTAACTTCCAAAAGGTATTATGATTATTATGAATTTACATACACACATTCTAAATTTGAGGCTATTCTATTATTTTAGTTAAATTATTAAATATTTTTAAAATGAAACTTCAGAAAAACAATTGTCGATGTATAAAAAACAAACACGTCCGCTAAGCTTACATTTTAGTTTAAAAAACAAAAAGTGACGGTTTAAGTTTAAATAATATAATTTCAAAATTTATATTTTAAACTGTTAAATGGGGAATATAAATCAACTTTTAAATTTGATAGGTAGAGGTGAAATAAGGAATGAAAATGAGACGAAATGGCCTGAAAATGGGGGAACTTAATTATAAAAAATATTAGTAGATTTTGATAAAGACAGATTCTAAATTATGGCAGACAATCAAATTTTAAATTTCTAACACTAAAAATGCATGATTAGAATTGATCACGTTATTTCTCTAATTTAAATCAAATCCTAAATCAAATTTTAAACCGTAGACCAGTTTATACCAGTTCCTAAATTTAGTTATATATGTTGTTTCAAGTTAATCCTAACTGATTTCATAAAATTCGTATTGACAAAGCTTATTAATATCTAAGAAAATTTGAAATTTTAAAAATGATTAGTTGTATACAGTAGATAAACCAAATTACCGACATGAATAAAACTTTGAACTTGAAATTAATAAAATCAATGTCGATAAAATTAAACAAACCTGGCCCAATAAATCAAATGACCAATTTACAAAAAAAAAACACTGAATACAAATGTTAAATTATGTTTAACGACATCCAAACCACTCAATCTTACTTGACATATGTAACAGGTGGTGGCTAATACCGTATTTAACCCTCATCTATTACATTTCTATATATACGAGTATGTTCAGACATACGGTAGGGATTCATTTAGCATAAGAGTTTGATGCAACATATTCATTGTTTTGTGTTGGATTTGATTAATTACGATTCACCCAATACATCAAATAAAATGCTTTTAACTATTCAAAATCAGCTACTCAAATCAATTTGTTAAATACATGGCGTCATGACATCTTAATTTAACAACAAAAACATTGTAATGTACATTAAAAACTCGACAAATAGAATAGAGCACGTGGGTGTTAAACCGTTCTGATTGGTTAACCCGATATGATATATAGCACATATACATCTATATAAATAAATGTGTTATGACGTCAAAAATTTTCTTGCGGTATACGCATCCATATACATATATATATATATATATATATATATATATATATATATATATATATATATATATATATATATATATATATATATATATATATATATATATATATATATATATATATATATATATATATATACGTGGGAAAACATTTTTCCCCGCACATCAAAATAACAAAATATTTGTGTATATACCAACTCGAACAACATGCTACTTATAAAATATAAAATGACAACAACAACACTACCAATTAAAATTTTTCCTTCGTTATCATAGATTCAAACCATCTGTCCATTCAATTTTCCTCGGTATCATATTCATTCATATCACAAAAATTGTAATCGGTTTTCACAATTGTTGCGCATGTATATTATTTTTGTTTTCGTTTTTTTTGGGATACCGTTAGGAAGCACACATACACTTGCCCGCCGTAAATTTCTTCGGTATAAATACACGACACATACCAACAACAACTACGACAATTTTTGTTTTATAACCAACATACAAATCGAAATGCTTTTTTAAAGCGTCAACATCATTTCCATTCAACATTTCACTTCAATCTCTTGTCGTGAACAAACATAAATCGAGAGAACGAAAAATTTATTTGAAAAATTTTCGAGTCGAATATTTTAGTTTTCAGTTATATTTAAATTACTGTATAATAGTGCAAAATTTGAGTGAAATTTACAAATCGTTTTGACAAAAAAAATCAACGAGTGATTTACTTTGAGTGGTGGTAAAATTTATATAATTTTAGTGATTTGAAGAGAGTGCAAGTGTATTTAAAAAATAAAAGTTTTATCTACATATATATAGAGTGAGCTTTTCATTGAATTATAATTAAGGTAGGTGGAGTGATTTTTATTCTAATCTATATTCGAAGCTTGTTTGTGAGATATATAATCTATTTTATGGTGTATTAATTAAAATTCTGTAGGGTTAGAACTTTTGAGTGATTTTTTTTTTAGAAATTCCACTCAAAATTATTATTTTCTCACTTCACTAAAAATCACTTTAAAACGCATACGAGTGAAATTAATATAATTATGGATTTTCTATTTTTCTTTATTGGATAAGATAATATCGTTTTCATCCTTAATTGTAATCTGTGAATCCCTTTCTTTATACAGTAAATTTATTTTTTGTTAGTTCGAATTGATAACCAAGCTATTTGTACCAGACGAGATATTTTATATAGGTGCGAGAAGTGGTCGTTGGTTTTAATATATAGAAAATATTGTATCCTTTTCTAGATTTCTTTGATAATACCTTACTGATGCTTTATTTATAGAAGACATGCAAAATCATGGGTACGGATGATTTACGTGCAAATATACTTTCTGGCGTATAACGGCCTTGCTAAGCCTGTTGCTGTTAAATTGAAACCAATACATTACCTTAAGAGAGTTTGTGGGCCATTCCAAAGACGAACAAATTTTATGCTAAGCTTTTCTAAACTTTGACTGTTGGGGTTCTGTTTCAAATCTAAAAATCAAAATGTTTTTTAAAACTCTTTGTCATAGAACGAAATCGGATTTTTGTCAAGTGCTTCCATTTAGCAAGCTTATTATAAAGCTTCAGAAAAGACGATTTTACATTCAAAGTTGTCAGTTATTGTTAATTTGGCAAAAAAATCGTATACAAGTTCTATAGTGAGTTCATTCAGTAGAAGTACATCAGCAATATACGTTGACTTAATCATTTTAAGATGATAATCACCGATTTGTTTGGTATCGACTCTGGGTGCTACCGGAACCTACCTACTTCAAAGCTGCACCATAGCCCTCTAGTTTGTTTTGTATATACAATTTTTCCTATCGTATCCAAGCTTCTATATTTGTGTTAAGTCTGTTAAATGTGGCATTCAAAACGTAATAGATAGACATTTAAGAGTTTCCAGGTATCCTTAAAGCAAATTAATTTGTAATAATTTTTTCTAAGAATTTCCTATTTTAAGCCTAGTTTCTTGGAGAAAATATGCCGTTACACATCGTCCATCCAGTTCTACTCGAGTTGGTTGTAATCGCGGTCTTGTTGGTCTGATGACCAATTTGTCGAGAAGTCATTTAAAATCGATCACTCCTTTCTTGGAAAAGATCAATATCAAACGTCATATTACAATAAATGTAAACTGGTTGGCAATTGGAGCACTAATCGTCATTTGTTTTGATGGTTTCATTAAGTTAGCGCCTTAAAATTAATTGAGCATCTTTTAGGCGACCTCAAAGCCCTAAATAATATCATAGTCATTTTTAGCATTTCGCATATAGTCCCCTCTTCAAAAAGTAACTTATTTGCAATATCGCAATCCACTTCCATCATATGACGGAATGGTGGGACATCTCAACTCGTTGTTGTTGGAAGATAACAAAAGAATCTCGGTTGCTCGTTAGAAGATGGTGCAGAATTGTCTCACATCTCTTAACAGATCAGTTCAATATTCATCTGATTAGGAGCCAGAGCATTTTATTTTATAATTAAAAAGGCGGATGAGCTCGCTCGACTAGGAACAACCAGTCTCATTTGACTAAGCAAAGCGGATGTTGATATACCGGTCGCTACCTGCATATTAAGTTCAAAAGAACGCTAGAAGAACCACGCACGCCAGATGGTTCAATAGTGCTTCATGCATAATAACTAGGTGGATCTGGCCAGAACTGGGCCTGTCAAGATCCAGGCAGCTAGCATCACTGCGCCGGCGGCATGTTAGTATGGTGATGGGTGCTATTTTACAGGACAACGTCTGATAGGTAAGCATTGCGAGCAGAATGGAAGTCTCCTCACATGATTACTGTCGTATAGTTGGGAAGAATGAAGAGGAAACTGTTTTGAAATTGCTTTGCACCTCTGCCCGTGTAACACTTAATAGATAACTCGAAGGACCTCAGCAAAATGAACCGGATGTTGGTGTTTCCGGATATAATTATATGTCCAATTATAACCAGTTAGCTGCTTGGTTTGTTGAATTCTTCGATGTTCAAAAACGACCCGATTTGGAACATCGAAGATTTCATTGAAATCGCTGATTGTTGCTAAAATTGCTAACATTAATTCGGTAAAGGTTTGAGCCACTTTTCGACTGTTGTACAGTTACGTCAGACACGATGAATGATTGTGCGTGTAAATCTTTTACCACGTCGCCCATTGGGTGGGCGAGTAGGGTCTCTCTCAACTTTCGTTGGTGCCGACTCGAGGATTTTCTTAGTGTTCGCACCTCAGTCTAGATGATTTTATAAATATTTTTTGAAATTGCTAATAATCACTGCTTTCTTTTATTGGCCCCATCATCATACGAAATATTTTACGCTCAAATACAGCATGTTCCTGCATATCTCTTACCGTTAGCGTTCATGAATCACAATCAGACGTGACAAATGGTTTAAACAGCACTAGAGAGTATGGTTGATTATTCGTTTCTAGAAAAAAAAAAACGATTAACGATTAATTGTTCGTTTTTTATGTCGATTAATCGTTTAAACCAAAAAACGTTTTCATATTACGATCGATGCATGGTGTATTTTTCCAGCATATTAGTTTGCACTTTACTGTGCTCAAACACAACCTCCCTAATGGTTCGTTTTCGTACATTATCCATTGGACTGGATAACTGCTTTTTATCATTAATACATCAAGCTCTTCCGCTGAATGTTTTATTCACTTTTGACATTCAACAGTGTCGCGTTCATTACGTTTCATTTCTATCAGATTCGATTAGATTGTCAGAAATTTCTTTGATTGTAAGGGCAAGTTAATTTTTTGTGTGATATTGAAAACCGGCCCTAGTTTGAGAGCATGATATTGGATAGCTTGTAAGATTTTCTAAGTAATGTTGCCCTCTATAGGTCTACATTCGTCCTATTATTAATTCTCTCTGACACTGAGTTATAAAATTGTTGACCAGCCACACCTGACTGATTCTGCAATTTGGCAAATAAAAATTCAAGAATCTTACTTGCTTTTTTAAATTGCAATCCCTTCTAGGCAGATCTTCAAATTCAACTTCGGTTATAGACAAATTATATGAAACACATCCAGAACTGCTAAATGAATTCCATGGGAGTGATTTATTTCATGATAAAACCCATTAGTCGACTCATCTTTTTCCTTACAGATGCGCCATCGGTAACGACTACAACAATATGTTTATGTAAATCGATGAAAGTGGCAAAATTTTTGTTGCACAATTTCAACTGCGTTTGTTCTGTCGTTTATTCTGATCATCCTTAGTCCATAAATAGGTGAATCCTTTAGGTGAACGTTAAGGCAGATGTATCGCCGACTACGTTTAGTCATCAAGTTATAAAGAGGCATTTCCAGGCATTTTTTATTTCATCGCTGTTCGCAAGAGTAGCGAACAGTATGCGATCTATAATGCAGTAAGTTTTGAGATTAATATGAAAACCGATTAATCGACAGCTTTATTAATTAATCGATTAATTGAAAATTATTCTGATTGACCGATTAATCAATTAATCGAACCATGCCCTAATCAGCACATTATAGATGTTAACTTTTGTTTGACGCGAACTGTTGCGAGACTTGATTTTATATCTACAAAAACTGAATTTTTGTCTTCTTGTGGTCTTCGTTGATTTGAAGGCCAATTTAACGAGCTCTAATGGTAGGAGGATCTCTTTTAAGGAGTCACTGCGTTGTCACACAAAATGTATCGGTCATCAGCGTATGAACTTTTATTAAGAACAGGCTTTATTTAAAATATAGGTGGGGGCTATGTTGAGCTGAAGGACAACATTTTCTAGAGATAAATTAAAAAGTATTTTAAAGACAGGATCACCTTGCAGTGCTCGTAATGTTATTTCAAATGCTTCCGAGAATTTGCCTGTTGGACGTTTACAAAGAGACTGTAAACAGGAATATCCCTTTCATAATGTTTCTCCAAGACAATCTTCAGAGTGAAGGTCTGATATTTTGTTGATCTGTTTGGGCGAAATGTATACGTCTTCCAGTTTTTGGAGTCATACATTAAATACAAGTGCGAATACCTGGTCAATATCACACTACGTAGTTCATCGTACGATGATGGAGATTGTGGAGCCGTTTCAGTGTTGATGTCGGACTAGTGGACGGAGATATTTGTTTGCTACCAGATGATGGTACTGGGCGATTTAAAAGGGAGGCAAAATAATTCCACTATATATACACTTGAAAGACGTTTTTGGTGTCCATTTTTATCTTACTCGTGATATCTATCTCTAAGACCCGAATTTTGAATGTTATAAGCACACGTTGATTGTGTTATTCGCGGTCATATTGACGTTATGTGATTGTCTTGTATTTTTGAACTCGATCCGCTTTCAAGCAATCTCCGTCCAAAATCAATAATTCTAAGTTCTCGGTGAAGTTTAACCAATTGTTGATGATGATACTATCGTTTCTGCAATTTTTATGATATTCCACTGACCCTCCGTGAAATCGTGCAGTGGCTGGTTTTCCAAA
Organism: Nephrotoma appendiculata; assembly: GCA_947310385.1. Classification (NCBI taxonomy): domain Eukaryota; kingdom Metazoa; phylum Arthropoda; class Insecta; order Diptera; family Tipulidae; genus Nephrotoma; species Nephrotoma appendiculata. The sequence continues at coordinate 363,409,673 of OX371223.1, read as the reverse complement.
ATTTCTGATAGGATATTTTCATAATTTGTTCTAATAACATGTTTGTTAAAATCATCTCTGGAACCGACAGTGAATGTTTTTGATAAACCAAAAGTGTATTTTGCACGGAGTATGTTTTATGCTGGAGAAGTGCATTTTTAATAGTCAAGTAATAAATTTCAGACACAGAGAAAAACGGGTCTTAAATTTTGAATGGAAAGTGCTAAAATTTGGGCAGCGGTTTTCGCAGTGGGAGTTTGAGGAATAATATCTTAGAGAGGTGAATTCAACTTGACCTAGTTGATTTATTGTTTGTCATTAAATAGCTTCCACAGCAATCCAAAAGTTATTTTGGTACTACTTAACGTCACTCGCTCCAGTCCAAAGTTCTAGGATTAGTAATAATAATTTCTGAGACAACATGAAGCAATGGGATGGTTTAATTACCAAACGAGCAATGGAAGTCTGCAACAACAGCACACATAACATCCAATTAAAAGATTGCAGTAATTGTTTTTCAATGCTGTTCTTGGAACTTTCTCAATAGTTGGTCTAGAAGCACTCAGCCAAACAAAAATTGAGGATTGTTAAATACTAATTTCAAAATGGTGTTGTTGGTTGTGTAAGATTTACATTGATAGAATCCAAATCACCCAAAATTACTATAGATTTACAAAAACTTTTCGACATGAACATGGTTGAGAATATGAATATTGCGTTTGGGCCCCATCAGACTTAAATAAATTTGCCTTGAAATTAGCTTGTAAAGTTGCTGATATATTGGTGGAATAGGTAAAGGTACAGAAAATACGTTCAGGCTAGATTCAGTACTCTGTTTCTAAAAAGTTCGGTACTTTTGATTTCCTGCCAATGCTATCCCTGATAAATATGTATTAATCGATTTTTTCGGTTTTTCGTGCGCCATCTTTTATCAAATAATCCTATTTACAGCGATGGAAGATTTCAGTCGACAATTACATTCTGCATCGGAGATTATAAAAAATTTAGTGTGTGAGTGTGCTGTAACATAAAAAGGGTTTTCAAATTTGAGGTATATTTTGAAATTTTAAATAAAAAACATAAATTGTGTGCTTTATTTATTTGAAATTAAAATACATTGGTTCCGCGGTTAATAATGAAAAAGAATATCGTTCAAGTGACCTCCTCTGCTAGCTCGGCAGGCTGTCAATCTGTTTCCAAAATGTTGAATAACTTTTTCGTATAATGATGGCTCAATTAGTGATATTTGCCCCCATTAACTCCATATTCAGTTTAATCGCGTTAAATTGCATGATCTTGGTTGCCATTTTGATTTTCGAAAAAATATATGAAACAATTATGCCACCAAAAAGACCACAATCCACACCATTCAGTAACTTTATTTTGGTTTGATTGTCTTTTCAAACAACTCATCTAGGATTATCTTCAGCCCAACTGCGGCAGCTTTGTTGTTTGACATAGGCGCAAATTTGAAAATCAGCTTCAGCATTTTCTTCTTGATTTTCTATGGCCCAATTAATGTATTGCCGACGTAATGCTCATTTGGCTTTAATTCTTGTGTTAACTGTATTTTGTAAGCCTATACATGAAGATCTTTGTTTAAAATAATGAACAAAGTTGTTGGTTTGAGGTTTATTTGCTGTGAACGACGACGAATCGATGTCCTTGTCCTTAGTTGGACTGTACTACGATGATAAATTCTGATAAAAATATAAATGGCGGAATATTTAAAAAGATACCTCAAATTTGAACACCCACAATTTCCGTCCTTATTGCCCTTGTTTGTTTAATGGTAACTTTTAGTGTACTTGCTTCTGCACCTATTTAAACAGCAGATATGTCTCATCTCGCCCTTGTTCCAGTTAGCGAGAAAAACAGAAGTGCAGGGAAGATTAATTTTTTTGATCAAATACAATGCAGGGTGGGTTCTCTAAGATTTATGTGTTGAAAAGACAACATGTTGAAGATCGAATTACTTGGAGCTAATAAAGCTTTTTGTTACGCTTACAAAACAATATATGATAATGCAACGCTTTATAACTGATGGCAGTAAGCCGAAAGTTTGAAGTCGTGTTCGTACGACGAATAAAAATCTCGGATTTTTCTATCTTCTGTCTGTTGTAAAATTTACGTGATGTAATTGATTAAGACGATGGGATAGAAAAATCCTGGATTTTTATCCGTCGTATGAATACGACTTGATGCTTTCCGACAGGAAAGATTTCACGATGACTAATATTGGCCACTTGATGACTTCTGACGGATATTGTACAATATGTTTGTCAGAAGTGAGTTATGAGCCCACTGCCTCAGAGAGGAAAAGAAATAATTATAACTCAACTAATAAGATAAAAAATAGAGGATTTAGAAGTAGATCTCGTAAGTCTTGTAGATGTAGATCCCATATGTAGATCTCGAATACATCTCATGTGAATTGTAAAGTGAAAAATTAAACTTACCGGACTTTTGTTAAAACTCTTTTATATAATAAACATTATCCCTGCTTAAGTTTCGTTGGGGTTGACCTTGTTGGTTGAAATTTTAATCTCTAAATTATTTGTTGTTCTTGTAAATGCTAAACTTCCCAACCTCGCTGTTAAAATTGCAAAAGCTTCCATTGCACGTTTGGTACACAGATTTGCATTAAATTTTCCAATGACCTCGAAATTCTGAGTAGTCAATCAGCCTGGAATCCCGTTTAATGCTATATAATTTTCAAAATATTTACAAATAACAGAAAAGCTTCTATAGGATCTAATTCATGGTTTCGTCGGGTCACGCGTTCACTGAACTCGGATGGTATGAGTCACCTCAATCTCGCGTGATTCGTTATTATTGTGAATCAATGTAGTCCGATGTACACCCTCACATTTTTCATACTTACCATCCATCCATCATCACCAAGCGCACAATTTTGTCGTGCTCAGTTTTTGATAAATGAAAGCGTTTGGGTTTTCGGTCCCGTTTTCATAATTTTGAAACAAAATACTACTGATCCATTGAGTGCTTCCGTCCCACTCGAGGGGAGGAAGGGGGGGGGGAGGGTGTTGTGATTGTACACAATCATTTATCAAATTTCATTTATTCATTGAGTCGTAACGTTTAAATATTTCGGGATAAACCATTGATATCAACCTGTCATTCAATGATATAGAGGACGTCATAGAATCGTCAAATCCATAGATAAACCTCCCTCGGACGCAGAACCAAATAGTTCCTGGACAAATACTCCCTCAGTTTGTGGGATATAAATCATTCTACTAGAGACGGGCTGAAACCGTAAATGCATGATACAGTTGTCCAAGTAATATATTTGTTAATTTCAATGGGTTTGCATCTTTTCTGGTTACAAAATTTACCTTTCCAAAGTCAAAGTGAATTATTCTACCAATCTACTAGTATATTAGATCTCGTAATGCGAGTAATACCGGCTAATGGCGTTGATTGATCAGACGTACGTGTGGTTTGTCCAAAACCTTTGCTCAAAAACGACGGAAACGTTGACAATTATTGATTAAGAATTCCAGCGTGATCAAATATAAAAATGTCTTTCAAAATGCAATTTAGAATTCTTTTTAGTCGTAAACAGATACCGGATCTTTATCTAAAAATCGTGTTTCATATTCCAAAAATCAATCAAATTTCAGCAAAATTCGTTAAGAAATGGCGGTGATAGATGGAACAGTGTAAAATTTCCATATACCGATTTCTTTACTTCGTAGGTCAATCAGTTTATCAATTAAGGCGACATAGCACCTTCAAATTTTCAAAAAATCGAAATTTTTTTTATGATAGAATATGTTAGAATGAACGTTTAAAAACATGATTTTAATGATATAAACATGAAAATCTCAAAAAATTAATTTATTTTATTTATTGCGAAGCGCGCCAAAGTCGTTTTTTACGCAGTTATCTCGAAATGACGAACTTTAAACGCGGTTATCGCGAAATGACGTTTTTCAAGTTGGCGTGCAAGATTGAGAAAAAACTACTTATCCAATCGTTCTAAAATTTTAACACGTTGATCTACATATATTTCTGCTCAGAATGAACTACGGAAGGAAAAATCGGCTTTCAATTTTTTGAGTTACAACTAATTGGGGGGGACAAAAAAGCTGCATTTTCGAAAAAAAGCCGCCATTTTTTTATTTCCAACCAATTTTTTTTCTTTTAGTTCATTCCAAGGGCGATTTAATGCTGCATAAAACCCCGTTTTTTTTAATCAGGCGTTTCTGAGAGTAGTTATGATGCACGCCGCGAATTTTCAGTGTTTTTGGAAAACCCTTGTAGCAGACGACCTTGGGCTAAAAAAAATTGTTTTTATACTTTCAGTTAAATAAAATGTCAATGGAAAGTTTCATTAAAAGAAATCTCTTTTTATTCCATTAAAAAAAATCTTTGAAAAACTTTTTTTTTTCAATTTTGAAGGTGCTATGTCCCCTTAAATGAACACTTTTAAAATTTTGTTCCGCTTGAATGTTGTTTGTGAAAAATAGATACAAAAATGAATAAAAAATTTCTGCACAACAGAAATTCCTTCAAAGCGATAGGGCTGCCACGTGTGGCGGGTAGTGTAATCTCTTATTTTCGTTTTGAGAATTTCCGCAACACGGCATGAAAGTCTATTTTCCTCGATCCACGATCTCGCTCAACCAGCAGATGTTTCGAGAGTTCGCCTTTCTATTGGTTTGTAAACACTTGAACCGGTTTGAAGAATACAGTAATTACACCTGATTGTAGTTTAGTTGGTCTCTCATCGGCCCAACTCCATTTTAAGTGGAACATTCCCAGTACAAACATTTGTATGGCGCCTAGGTAAAAGAAATTATGACTCGTGGGAAGCGATTATCAGAAGTCATGATGTATGAGCTGACTGGTGATCAGAACTATTTTTACAAATGTAAAATGTCGTACGAAAATCATTTATTTATATACGTGCATTACAACAATCACAATTGTACATCACTTGACAGTCGTTCTCATGAATTTTGCATTAATTTTTAACTTAATGGTTTATACTATTCATTAAGCTTGTTTATATGTAAAGGTAAATTAATGAAGTTTTTCTCATACACGAACGTGCATTTTAAAATGTTAGCCCGAACAGCATTCCATCAACAATAACCAAGTATGGCGTGCTTATCGAGGGAATAGAGGGAATAGAGCACGACATCCAACAGTCACCGCGGTAAAGAAGGAAGTTGGCGAGAATAATATTTTTAACCACATCATGTAAAGCATTGAGAAGCAGCGATGGGAATACCGAAGCTGGCAAGATTATTCATGATCCGGTGAAGGTTATGTTGCACCATGTTGCGTCGTGTTACGCCATTTGCCGGTTCGTAATGCTGGTTCAAATTGAAATGGTTTCGTTACGACGACTTGACAGATGCACTAATCCCATTTTTTGCAAAGGCTAAGGAAAAAATATTTAGGACCCGATATCTGTTTTACATCTTTTCTGGCTTGAATGTTTCTGATAAAAATATTCGCTATCATGTTCCACAATATAGATTTCAAATTAAGTTATGTCGCAATCGATTGGGACAAAATTCTGATTATATGATTAAATTTGGAATCTAATACAAAAAACTTGGCCACTTGGAAGATGTAGTCACTGAACTCGCACGAACTATCCAGGTCAAATCCTTGACTAAACACCCAATCTAAAAAAAATTCTCAAGATTTTGTTTATTTATATACTGCAAGCGTACAAGTGAACATTCCACGTAAAATCGCAAAATACAAATCACAAAACTTTTTTTTATTATTCCTTCCCGCCAGAACGTCGTATAAAATATACATATTCTTGTGTGTCGTAAAGCTTAATTGAATTATATTTCACAATTGCGATATTGTTCCCCTAATGGGATTCCTTAAATATGCTTTTCTGGCAAAAAGTAGAAACTTTTTTTCCCGTTATTGTTTTAAACACATTGCCTTCCATCAACGGAAGGAGTAGGTGGCATACCACAAAAACATGTTTCGTAACACGTATAAAGCGTCGGGGTACTAATAAACCTAGGTACTTCACATTTATTTTATTAAGTTAACACAATAAGGTTATTACAAAATTTTGCATAGAGAAAAGTATTTTGTAAAAACTGAATTAGGCAATCGGCACACCAACCACATGGCCCACGATGAATTAATTATTTATAAATAAATTAAATGTATTTGCGGTTAATTTAATCGGTGCCTGTTGCATTTAATCACCAGACGTCGCAGTACATTTATTCTTGAGTATGGTTTAACTCTGTAAAGACCAATTAAATAATCAACCGCGAATTACCATAATCCTTAATTCAATCTTTCCGCAAATCTTTTGAAAGTTATGTTTCTTGGGGATACCAATTCGTCTTGTTTTATGTTCGTTGTTGTTGTATGTGGATCTGATGGCATGTCATGCGGTTTTGCATACAAATTTATTTCTCAATTTCAAAATGTTGATAAAAGTAAATTTATTCTTGTAAAACAAATTTTTGTGCTGTATTTATCTTCCGGTTTTGTTATTCTTCTTTAAATTATGCATATCCTTATTGCGGATCTATGTATAATACTGTTCCTCTACCATAAATATAAGGATTCTTCATTTTTACTTTTCATTTTCAGTTTTGCAACAAGTAACATTTTTTTCTATCTAAACTAAAGTATATCAATAATTTCAAGGGGTTTATGGTTTATTAGAACAGTTTATTAGTTATAAGAAGGGGGTTTTTGTAATCTACATTCTTGAAATCGAAAAATAAAATTTTTGATGTGGTTTCCTTTTCTCTGGCAAGCATTTCACCATGAACGTGAAATGTTATGAATTGAGGATCCATAAAGTTCTAAATTTTGCTTAACACAAGCGACATGGATCGGCATTTTACACCGCAAGAAAACGTAGAATTGAGAGTGAGAGACTCTAAATACAAGTAATTCTTTCAAAAATCTATACGAATAATACATTTAACCTAGCCTTAGGTAGGTAGCCGATTCAAAAAGAAAAAATATTTATCTGCCACATAATGCAACAGCAAAGATGATAAGCACAACACCCACACGTTTGATAGATGCACAAGTAATTGGTAATTCTGAAGAGACGAAAGCATATATGTTGTTGCGACTTATTCCGTCCTCTAACGGGATAACCAGAATCACAATTCATGATCGGTACTCAGTACCAAACGCAAACTTACAAAATCTCTCCATCCAATTATATATGGATACTCGATTCAAGTTGCTGAAGTTGACCCGAATTATCAGCCCGAAATTTTTGGTAAGTTTCTTCGCTAAAGTGTAGTCATCCCGAAAAAATGTACGTCTAGAAAAAGTGTAGTCTCATCCCGAAAAATATAATATGAATAGTGTTACGTACACTTTAGAAAAAAATGTAATAGTTATTTTGTGTAGTTGTATTACCAGTATATTATTGTAAATTATTTTAGTTTTATAATGTAAAATTAATATTACAGGAGTAAAGTAATTTTATAATTTTTTGTCAAATTTTAAAGAAACGGTAAAATATAAAAATATTAGAAATTTAAAAGTTTTAATTAGGAAAAATATAAATTAATTTGTGATAAAAAGGTATATGTGTGTATAATTTCTTTATGTGAACGGATTAAAACAGAATCCTCGAAACATTTATAAAAACAATATCAAAATTGTTGTAACGCAAAATCCTTAATGGAACCAACACTATAAATGTTGATTAGCTAGTACGATTAGCTAGAGAATAAGTGAATGATCCTGAAAAAAACCATTTACTTATGATATGGATAAAAAAATGCAAATCACAGCAAAGCGACATTTTTGTGAAATTCGAACATACGGCCCAACTTTAACTTCAGTGGAGCTAATCCTAGAGATAAAGGAGACTTGTGGCAAATACGGCTATTTAGGTCTTGCTTATGTCAATGATTTCTGAGAATTTAATTTTCAAATCACGGGGATAAATAATGCAAATTTTGGTTTACATTAACATGGAGCGACATTTTTGTGAAATTCGAACATATGGCCCAAGCTTAAATTTTGTGGAGCCAATCCTAGAGATAAAGGAGACTAGTGGCAAATACGGCTATTTAGGTCTGGCTTATGTCAATGATTTCTGAGAATTGTATATCCCCGTGATTTGAAAATGAAATTCTCAGAAATCATTGACAGAGTAGCCGATCCAAAATACAAAGTGCAATGTCGTAAAGGGTTTTCCAATAATGGCTCTGAGCTTCTCTAACGACGCCGGCTTGTTGGCATAGATCAATGATTTAACGTAGCGTACGTTGTTTCTTCGTGTATTTCACCATGATGAAAACGTTGTTTTACTGAATGTTTCACTGACAATTTGGTTATTTGTTCAAGGGTGCGTTCACAGTGAAAGTTTAAAGTTGTCACGTCCCATATGGAAAACTGGATACTAAATCACCTTAGCATTTAAGCGTAGCTTCTGCGTACCGGTAAAGATATTAGCCGATCAAAGCACACAGTTCAAATCCAAGCTTATTATTGAGCTAATGCAAATCTAAGGTTCACATCGAAAAAGAACTACTGCCTGCCATCCACAAGCAAAAGTTATAGTTAAGGCTTCAATCGCCAACTCAAAACATAGTATTCAAAACTCGTGCAAATCATTTTATTGGGAATCCGAACAACAATCAAAGATGACCTAAAATGTTCACCCGCTGAACTAATATACGGCCAAACTATTAAACTGTCTGGAGAATTCTTTATGAAACATCCACTTACACCCCAATTTACCGCACTGACATCGTGATAGATCAACTGTGCCCCCGACGAACAAACTCACCTCACGGAGCTTGTGGCTATGTTTTCGTACGAGTAAATAAAGTTCGCCGACAAGCAACAATCTGTCTCTATATTGCTAGACTCAAGCCAGTCTATGGAATACTGATTTGGCCCCCAACAAATATCGGGAGCGAAGACAACTGTCCCCATTTTCAAATACTTCAATCGCCAAATTCAAATTGAAGAGGTACCTAAGCGGTTGAACAATATAATTTTCAAAAATTAATTAGATGTACAGTGATGTATGAAAAATACTCGAAGAACCGCTAAGATCATCACAAGGATATTGCTGTTCTGATTCTCGATCGATGTTGTTAATCTGTCTTAGCCCGAGTGAACAGGTTGGGTCCATCACGACGTCTGGTTTCGAGTCATTTTACTTCAGGCAGGTTAAAATCTCGCAAAATCATCAAATAATCGAAATCAGCAGCTGCAACTGCCAGTTGGTTCGAGAAAAATTTCGATAGCTCTCCGTATATATATATATATATATATATATATATATATATATATATATATATATATATATATATATATATATATATATATATGTATATATATATATATATATATATATATATATATATATATATATATATATATATATCAGCTGAGGATCCGTATAGAATGTAAACAATAACTATACGAGACAGCTAGCAGTAGTCCGCCATCTCTCGCCGTCGATTCAAGATCCGGATAAACTTCGCATCTGAAAGTATAGTAGTCTGAACGAAAATACTGTGACGAGCTGTGCAAACTTGCCAGACATTTTTTGTGATACAAATTACATTATACCCATTTTTTGCTCTCTGTTGCACTATATGGAGTGGATATGAAAACGAAGAAGAAAACGGTTGACATGTGCCTCGCAAATATATAATGAACCATGGTGTGTTTAATAGGGACAATATAATTTGGGGATTCGGGAAGGGTGTGAAATTCTTTTAGTAATTCTCCGAAAACATTCTGAACCACTGAGTGTTTCGGAGTTGGAGTGGTTACTGTTACTGTCACTGCAGAGACAGTAAATTACGTGATATGATCAAGAATGCATCTTCCACGAAGGTCTACGAGAAGGCCGAATTTTGTTAAAAGGTTAGCTCCGATAATTGAAAGCAATTTAATTCCAAAATTTAAATTCTAATAGTTGTGCAATTCGCTGCCGAAAGACAAAAATTGAGTGTATAAAAATGGAAAATAAGTTTCCAATAAAAAAATAAAAGTTTTTTTGTTACCATTATATTAAATTGTTTAATATTTTTCTGTGTCCTAAATCAAAAAAAATTTGAACATTATGGATGTAATTTAAATCTAAGAATATATCGTTTTCAAATAAATATTTTTTATGTTTCAATCAAATGAAAACAATAAGCAATATAATGCACTCAATCTTTTTAGATTTAATTCATTTCTACCATTGAGGGACAATTTATAACGTTTGGAACTTTCATGGGATTTAGATATTTAAATATTTGATTTTTTTTAGTGCTTGGCGTAATCCAATTGTGGACAATAACAGTCAGATTTAACTATTTAATCATGTAGCAGATAAAAAAATTAACTGCAAATACCACTCCACACAACAATACTTTACTTCAACAAATTTTCACTATCAAGTAGCACCCAGCGTTCTACAAATAGTCTAGCGATATTTATGGGGTTTTAACAAAAATGAAATAAAACATTTTAAGAGTTTAAAAGCTTTAAATGGAGCTTTATTTATTGCAATCAAATTTAAATTTGGTTGCACGCATTTGAAAACTCTCATTATATCGATCCAAAACCAAAATTTAAGTATCCAGAAGGTAATTCAACTCGATAGTACTACGATCACACTCAAATCGTCCCAAATATTCAAAAGAACTAACAATCAAGTGGCTATAAATCACACAAATTCCTTATCAATTCACCATGATCTGTTGACAATTCACTTGTTGTCCCATCAGACAAATAAACAGAGCTCTACACATACACATTCCAACAAAAAATAGTTCGTTATAAGTATGTAAGTATATATAAGAGTTTTCCTAACAAAACTAAATAGTGATAAAATAGAAAATTCAATTTATTGATTTTATTTTTTCCATTTTCAATTGTAAATTTGTAACAAAAAACTAAAAAATAAATAAAAATACTCCACAGGTAGATTTTCCAACAAACACTGTAAAATAAATACAGCTAAAAAAATCGAGAGACACTATTTCCTTTTCCACCACTAACAACAATATATGCCATCAACTGTGTACGAGTACAAACAACATATTCAACCAGTTGACATCGAAATGAAAAAACTACGACTATATGTGAAGTAAATAGATAAACTCGATTTATCATTTTCCATTTTTCCCATATGTTCACTTACTATTTTCCAACTTTAATTGAGATTTTATCTGTCTGTTCTTATCAGAATTCTGAATATGTATATATATTTGATATTTGTGTAAAGAAATTAAAAATCATTTCGATTTATGCACGTATGTACAAAATATGACATAAAATTAATGTAATTCTGTTACATTGATTCAATGGCATAAATGAAAAATAAAATTGTTAAAATGTTTTTCGAACAGACATGATTGATTTGAGATATTTACAGCGAATCTTATACTTAGGTACCCGTACAAGTACATAAAATCTAAAAAAAATTAGTAATAGGTTGAAGGCCATAACCCACTATTTGTTTGCAATAAATCCAAATAAAAAGCTTCTCAATACATTTCTCCATACCACGCTAGAGTACTGACATAAAAAAACCATCGGCCCATGAAATTTGGACTCCGATAGTGGGTCGCAGTCATGGTAGCCTGCCCCTCTCAGGACTTGAACCCGATACCTCCTGATCAAGTGTCGTTTGATCTGAAATAAATCGGTAGCCGATTACAAACCTTTTATGTGGTAGGGCACATCACTGTAAATTTTATTAGTCATATAGTTCACCCCCTAATTTTATGCTACTCGTAATACTTGAATGCATAGATTACTTTAACTTTAAAATTTAACAAATACAGAGACTTATTTTTTACTATTGTGAATAGTTTATCGAACCAAATTGATTACAGTGAGTACTTTAATATTCGGTTTTTTCCTAATAATTCCTAAAAAAATCCTAAGTAAAAATTGAGTGTGTGTATTAGTGGTTTTACACAAAAAACAAACATTTAGGCGTAAATCATTTTTTAAAAAAATTTCAAAAATTCCACCCAAAAGTAAACATAATAATTTGAATATATATATATATATATATATATATATATATATATATATATATATATATATATATATCTCCAAAATCCACCGTACCAGTACGTTTAAAATACCATTAATTATCAAACATTTAATAATGTGATGTAAAAACATTTACTATATATCGTAACTAAATAAATATAAAATTAAATTGAAGTTTGTAAATTTTTTTAGATTTCATAGATACACTAGTCGAGATTAAGCGAAATGCTCATCAATCTCACCATGCCTTTATGTTACTTCTATCCAATAAACATGATGATTTTTAGAATTTTATCATAGTTCTGGCATGGGAAAATGTGGCCCCGAAACGTGTGAGTTATGATTTACAGTATTTTTTCAATTCAAACGAATACTAATCGAGATTTTGCCCAATGTCCGTGTAAATTCTCAGAATTTGGTCATAGTTCTAGCATGCGCAAATATGGACCTAAGAACTATGACAAAACCCTGAAAGTTAACACGGATATTGGCATTTGATATATTTTTCTGGAAAACATAACGGGATTGATGAGAACCGGGCAAAATCTCGACTAGTAATCGTTTGAATTGTAAAAATACTGTAAATCATAACTCACATGATTCGGGGCCACATTTTCCCATGTCAGAACTATGATAAAATTTTGAAAATTAACATAGACATTGTTATTTTATATATATATATTTCTACAGTATTCAATCTGTTGTTAGTTCCTATTTGGAAAAGGAGTGTAAATTTTATCTAAATTACTATCGAATATCATATCTGAGTGAACTTTTACTTTAGTTCTTCTCTTTCACCATCACCATATTTTATTTCCCCATTTGTAATTATATGGTGGTTGATGATTCAATAAAATTATAATTGTAAAAAGTAAAGTTAATGGTCGATGGCCAAAAAATTAAATTGATATTTGATACGGCTAAACCGAAAAACATAGTGGAATTGATAAGTACTTGGCAAAATTTCCAGCAAAGTTTAGTTGAAGATGTTTTTTGTGTTTAACTTTAATTTAATTTTTTTTAATTCATTTGTATCTGCTAATTTCCATATTTTTTAAAATAGGAGTTTCCCTAAAATATCTTTTCGCCTAAATGTTCGCTTTTAAGTCTATATTCACTAACACTAGCCTATATAGATTTCGTTAGGAAATATTTCACGGCTGTGTGTAGGAGTGTGAAATTTTTCTTAAACCTTGCCTAAAAAATTTTTACACTTAGGATAGATTTAGTAAGTATTTCACGCGCATTAATCTTGAGGTTTCAAAGGCTTTTTGGTATTAAAATAGTAAAAATGTTAATTTTTCTTTTTCAAAAATTAAAATTGTATTAAAAATAATTTAAATAGTCTCGTATGAAATAAATAAATAAGGATTGTAATAAAAGAATTAATACAAAATAGACTACTATTTTAACGTTACTTTAATATTCGGTTTTTTCCGTTATATACTGTCTATGCATTTAATTGTGAAATAACAGTATTTCGATATTTTAAAGGATTTTGTTAATTATTATATAGTTCTCAGTTGGCCGTGATATTGTAAAGTAAATGTTTTTATTTTTAAATTTTTAAATGGGCCGTAAAGAAAAAAATTCAACATTAGAGCAACGAAAGTTAATATAGTTTTCCATTATACTAAAGGTCTCACGTATGTGGAAATTGCAGAATAGCTGAATATACCAAAAAGTACAGTTGGCGATAACGTTCGGCGATATAAAAATGAAGGGATAATTAATTTGAAGCAGCAAAAGGGCCAACCTAAAAAATTAATAGAAAATGATAAACGCGTTGGATATTAAGAAAAACAAAAAAAAAATCCGCGTTAAGTGCTCTGAAAATTGAATCAGAGGTGCTGGAAGAGCTGAGAACAGTAGTACATCCACAAAACCATCCGTAGAACATTAAAACAGCAAAGTTATAAGGGCCGTGTGGCCAGAAAATAATCATTTATAAATCAGCGAAACAGAAAAAAACGAATCCATTTCGCCAAGGAATATATTGGGAAATATTCCAGTTTCTGGAACGACGTAATATTTGTTGACGAGAGCAAATATAACGTATTTGGATCAGATGGGCGGAATATTGTGTAGCGCAGGTGTAATGAGGAGGTGCTCAAACCATCTAATATTACTCCAACTGTATATCAGATAACGATGTTGGGGAATTAGTTTTTATAAATGGATACAAGAATAAAGAAATGTATTTAGAAATTCCAAAAAAAAATTTAAGAAAAGTGATGAAAATCTAGGAATATTGTCCACTTTTAAATTTTACCTGGACAATAACTCTAAAATATTTGCTTCGAGAATAACTATTACGTAATTGTCCAAAAGTGAAAAAACCCTCCCTAATCACCTGATTTGAATTCCATCGAAAATATATGGGGAACTCTAGACCGGCTAATTCGAAAGACTTCGATTACTTCAGTAGCTGATTTAAAAAGAGACTGGAACAGGAGTGGACTGAAATCAGCCAAGATTATTACAAACAAATTGTTGAGAGAATGCTTACATCTCGTTCTGAAGCAGAAGGGATATCCTACAAAATATTGATTTAAAAAATTTTACTTTTAAACAGGTTTTTTTTGGTTTTGACCGAATATTAAAGTAACAATAAAATAGTAGTATCTTTCGTTCAAATGTTATTAATAATGTTACGGTAATTTTATTTAATATGAAAATATTTGAATTTTATTGAAAATTAATAAAATTATAATTAATGAAAAAGAAAAATTAACATTTTTGCTATTTTAATACCAAACAGCCCTTAAAACCTGAAGATTATAGAAAAACCGAATATTAAAGTGCTCACTGTATGTTGAATGTTCTCTTTCATTTATATATGTAAATGCATAAGTTTGCCTCTCTTTTTTTTCTAACTAATTTCTAGTCATACCAGAGAAGACATGTAAATAAAATTATCTAAATTGCGTATACAGTTAGGCACAAAAGTCTACTTACACCACTAAAATTTGTAAAATATAGATAAATAAAATGAACTAAATATTGAAATATTAATTAAATAATATACTAAAACAAATAAAATCACTGGAACGGATGTTCAGCCCCGGTGGCAAAGTGGTTAGCATGCTTGCTCCAGCGACCGGAGGTCCCGGGTTCGATTCCCGGTGGTGACAAAGAAAATATTTCACGGCTGCTTTAGGATCCATGAATTAATCACTCATTATCCGAAATGAAAATATGATTATGAAACCTCATGTGAGGCGGCCAAATCCCTTGATGGGATATAATAGTGCCAGAGAGAGAGAGAGGATGTTCAGCCCAAAACATATCGTCCATTTTCACGAAACGAAGGGTTTAATGGAAGAGTCCAATAAAAAAAACTATTTATAAGCCTAGTAAATAAACACTGAGTTTTGGAGCAAAGTACTTTTCACTGACGAAAGTAAACTCAATATATTAGGATCCGAAATTAACCAAGATATGTCTTTAAAAAATGTGCTTCCCACCGTTAAACACGGTGGTGACAATGTAATGGTTTGGGGATTTATGTTTGCATGGGTCACCGAATGTATTTAAACATATTGCGTAGCAATTTTGTAGCGATAATATATTTGAAATAAAACCAAATGAATTAACGATTTATTATTTTTATTTATTCGTATAATAATTAGCGTCTTGTTTCGTTCACGTTCATCGTTCAGCTATTTTTTCGGAACCCTTTTTCTTTTCTTTTTCGATAATTTATTATACCCACTGAGTTTTATACAACTTAAGTAACAATTCCATCTATTGTATAAGTAAATTACTAAATTAAATAATATAAAGTAAATAATTCGGAACATAAATTGAGTTAACTACAATTTACAACCGTTCATCGATTGCTTAGGCCTAGACAACCAGTGGATCTTATATCAAGATAATTTTTTTTGTTTTTTTAAAAATTTTATTACAACTGATTTACAAATCATCTAGTAATTTATCTTACATCAAATATATTTTTGTTTGGAGGGTTGTAGCCTTTTGGCTAGTCCCCTTTATAATTTTATTATATGTTTAGTCGATCCTGATCGGATCTAGTAGATTAAGTGGTTTCTTCCTTCGCAGCCGTTTTACTGGGTTTAAATTATCCAACATACGACGTATCTTAGCATTTTGGTGTAGACTAGTACGTTGCATGTGTTTTCTCGCGTGGTTGCTTACTTCTTCACTAACGAAATCCATCTCTAGGGGGTCTATGGAGGTTGCCTTTTCTTATGTACCACGGTGCATTTACTATTCCACATAGGACTTTGCTTTGGCATGACTGGATGATATTGACACTCGTTTTCTTTGTACAGTCACAGAGCTGAACATCGTAATAGCCGTATATCTTCTTTTTTCTTTTTTGCATGCTCTTTCCATGTTAGTTTCGCGTCTAGTGTCATGCCTAGATATTTTGCTGTGTTTGCATAACGAATTTGCTGAGTGTTCAGTTCTACTGATATCCAGTTGACAATTTTGGTGGTAAAGTTTACGTGAACAGATTTTATTTCATTAAGTTTTGTTCACCATCTCTTCGTCCAGGTGCTGACAATATTAGTAGCTCTTTGCAATTTGCGTGTGGATTCTTCTATGCTATCAGCGACTGCTAAATTGGCCGTATCATCCGCATACGTCACTATGTTAGTCTCCTCTATCGCTGGCAGGTCCGAGGTTTATATAACATGTTAAGTTGGAGCCAGAACGCTACCTTGTGTTACTCCTGCTGATATTTTCTTTATTTCTGAGTATTCGTCATCTAATTTAAGACGAAAGTGTCGATTAGATATGTAAGATTTTAGAATTTCATAAAACTGCTATGGTAAGTCCCTCTATGCCAAACTCTGTCAAAGGCCTGTGCTACATCTAAGAAGATGCTTGGACATATTTTCTTACTTTCAAGTACATCTCCAATTTGGTTGCAATTCGGTGTACTTGTTCTATTGTTGAATGGTTTTCTCTGAAGCCAAATTGATGTGGTGGAATACGATTCCTTTCTTCTATTATTGGTTTGTGTCTCCTTAGGAGTAGTTTCTCGAATATTTTTGAAATTATTAGGAGTAAGGAAATCAGCCTATACGAATTTTTGCCATTAAGTGGTTTGTTTGGTTTAGGTATCATAATTTCTTTTACTATTTGACCTGTAATTAAGTCATATCCTGGAGATTTCTTTGGATTTAGGTTAAGATTGATTTTCTCTTTTAATTATTGTACTGTGACAGCAGGTATATTGCAGTTATCCATTTTAGTTACTGGTGGTATTTTTTCCTTTGCAGTTTGTCTAGGGAGAGGCGGGAACGTGTTCTTCATTTTTTACTTATGGATTTAAAGATAATGATACAAAAAATAGGCGATGGCAGTAAGACATTGGCTTCTATGTAATGTGCTGAAACAGCCTCATCCGCCTCCCCAGTAACCGGATCTGAATGCTATGAACTAGAAAAAAGGGTCTGAAAATATAGGATTACCTGCATGGGCTAAAATTTCGTCAGCGGTTACTGAGAACCTGGTTTTGAACCTGGTGGCCCAACTAAATATAAATTTTAGTTCTCAAGTATGTTTGAACATGATCCTTTTGTTTTGGGTTCTTCGGCTTTTCGGTCGGAAATTTTTTTATAATATAATATTTAAAACATAAATCATTTATGCTGAAAAATATTCTTTATTTCGCCATACGTTTCTTGATTATGATTTATTTTTTAAATATTATATTTTAAAAAATGTTTCCGGCCGAAAAGTCGAAGAACCCACAACAAATAAAAATTAACTTTCGCATATAAATATATGATCCTTTTGGTGTTATTTGCTGTAGATAGACTTTTGTGATATAAATTTTTTAATTTTTTGTTTTGTCCAATAATAATTTTCTTTGTTTAAATATATTATTTAATTAATATTATAATATTTAGTTCATTTCATTTATCTCGATTTTGCAAATTTTAGTGGTGTATGTAGACTTTTGTGACTGACTGTAAGAAAATTCGTATAAAATAAAAATCTGTTTTATTATTTTTAAAGTGAACTAATACATGTATCAATCACAGTTACCTACACAAAATGTGCACTAAGAAATTTTTGGTTCAAAATCGAATGTAAAAATGCATCATTGGGATCTGTAAGATACTTCCGTTTATTTACAAATCTTAAAGTAAATGTCAAAGATATTCAAATCTTACTGAAAATCACAATTAAATCGAAACAGAAACTTTTGAGTAGACTTTTCCTCAGCCTCCTAGTGCATCAGAAAAAAATGCAAGAATAAAAATCATTTACATTACATATTGATATGCGCATAATAGTATTTTCAATTGTGAATTATTTATCATGAAAATTGATAGCGCGAAAACAAAGGAATCATTTGTGATGTCAAAAATATGAAATTTCCTTTTTTATCTGTAAACAATAACCGTTGAAATAATGATGACTCAATATAAAAATCACGTATTATGTAAAATAAATGTTAAAAATATATCGCTAAGAATCCCTTTGCTTAGTGTACTCGTACCTGTATAAGGAATTGAAATTAAATATAGAAAGAACATTTTCTTGAAAGCTTTTTATTTTTGAATATAATTTTTGTGTGCGTTATTTCGAACTCAAATCTCTTTTTGGCTATGTTTGCTATTTAACAAGCCCATCTCTCTATAATAATGATAAGTTACGGGTAGGCATATCATGCAATTGTAAACTATTTTTATTATATATTCATATGCTTTTGACAAATTTATGATTGTTGTGAATATTTTTAGATCTGTGTTTTTTGCTAGGATACCGCCATTGTACTACGTAATGCTCTGTAATATTATAATGAGGACGATAATATACAATAAAAAAAAATCGTCCAGGATTTTTCTTCTTCTGAATTTATATTCTTCGCATCATATGAATAGAGTTTTGTTATATGGTGAAAAGAATTAGCAGTACGCCTGCGAGGGAGTTAAATAAAATAAACTTTTTCGATTCATGCAATTATTATTTTAGCTATTGTCGCTATTGAAATAGCACAGTCGTTGTTACTACTCAGAATATTTTAAAAATGAATTTGTTTAAACATTTTATAGAGATTTTAATGAAACGACGGATTTGACAAAATACGGGAGGTGATGAGTTGATGAAGTACAGTGACTTTGTTTATAAATAATTGAACAATATCTACTTTTCTAATATACGAATTAAGGTTTAACTCTAAACCACTGGTGCAAAATCTCTCTAGCATTTCAAATATACAAAAAAATAGATATTTCTGTTATATTCTCGTATATCATACATTTTGGATCATCTAAATTAAGAGTCAAATTTTTCTTACACTGTAAACTATAACAAATGTTTTGTTACAAAGGTTAATCTGCATACGACAGAACAACTATTTTCAAGAAATGGTTGGTGAATTAATTCGAGAGCTCCAGGTGTAAATTAGTTTGTGAATCTTATATTGGTGACAGAAAATAAGATATTACGCTACTCGTCCTAGTGGCATCACTGACACAAAAGACAATTTGTTAATTTTATACCTTTTTCACCAAATAAAACACTTAGCGGAATAAAATCTTAGAGGTGTTCTGTAAATTGATAAATCAATTGACATCTGAAGTAAGGAAACTTGGCATATGAATTTTACAATGTTCCAACTTTCTCCGCTATTTCCTAACGAATTATGATGAAATTTGGCTTGTAGTATGGTTAGGGATTTTAAAGTGAGTGACAATATACTAGAATCTGTTCATAACCTTATGAAATTTACTTTCTAGATTGATTTTGGGTTGAAACATACATTTAGATCAAGTTCTGGTATCTGTCCATTTTACACGATTAAAATGGATTTTGAGCTGGAACTAATTCTTAACCAATAATTGTAAAATGCGTCAATGATGGGTTACATTTGGATTTTGGATTGGAAACTTTCGAATCTAATAAGAAAATTAAGGGAGATTTTCGTTCAGAATTCGCTAAGTAATATTTTGATTTTTGGCGGCCAAATAATTAAGTTTCCGATTATCGCTAATATTTAAAAAAACCTCCCAGAGGTAACCAATATGTACGTGATGCTAAATGAAAAATTTGGTAAAGATTTATCAATTACAATTTTCACTATAATTTTCGGTTTTTCTGTAGCCATAAAAGTTCTTTCCAGTTTATGGCCAATATTTCAAAAAATCCCACATACTAAGTAAATAAATAATTTGTATTTGTTTATCCAAAAAAAGTATATTATATTCAATACGACTACACTCCTTTCACGAATTTGTACAGAAACGTGGTCTGTCCTAACTTTTTCATTTTTTTGTAATTTAGGGACAAAGTTAGGAGAAACTTCATGGGAATACTGTTGGTTAAAAATGTATTACATGTCAATATTTTGCTCGAACCCTAATTTCACTAGGTTGCAACATTACGTTTTTCTTCATATTTTCTCACAAGTGAGGTTTTGGACTAGCCATGACAAATTGAAAGGTTTTTTTTAAATCAAAAATGATAACGTCAATATTTTGCTAGGTTGCTAGGTTGAAATGGATGTATGTGTGGTTGGCCTCTCGCCATATTTTTACAGCCAGCCCAAATATCATGAAATAGTGGCCTGAATTCTACCTAGATATCAATTACCGAGCACGGCTTTATGCACTTTTCGTAACCCTATTAAAGTGAGGAAAAGTTTCCGACCGAAAGATGGTAATGTAGATAGTGTCTTAGCTATCGCAGGCGAGAAATAATGTTATAGCTGAAACATATATTATGAATTTGATATTAGTTCTACACCACCTCCAAATAATAAGAATAAAGAAAAAATCTGTCAGTAGCTATACAGGGTATCCCTAAAGTAGTTGACACGAATGGTACCGTTGGAGTCCTTGATCAAAACGAAGGTGAGGTTAGGTACTTCGTGAAATTTTTTCCGGGATGGTATATAAAAGATTAGTGATAGCGGCGGATTTTTCGGGATGACATTGAAAACTATCATGATATTATTTTAGTGTTTTCATCGCGTTTTGCCGGGATATTTTTCGGATTAAAATTACAGATACTACTGAAATTTGCTGTTTTAGAATTTTATTCCGGGTTACAGCAAAAATAAAAAATTGCTTGATAGTAAAAGTGTCATGATAGTAAAAAAAAAATGCGGGATGACATTTAAATGTAGCGTAAATATCGGGATGACACTGAAAAATATCGCAATATTCGTTTTGAAGTGTTGCCCAACGCATTTCTTTGTAATATTTTTCGGGGTAGATTCACAGACATATTGATTACACTGCACGATGCTGAAGAGGCTGGCGCTGAAATTTGTGAAGCAAATCGCGCTCTCAGGACTTTTGTATCTGCCTGCATGCTTTAGACAAAGAATATCAAGAGACACAATTTAGCGGTGTTAATCAACGTAAAATAGTTAGGTCCTCTGCTAAATACCTGCCAATGAGCTGCAATACCCTTCATCCGCAACTGAGGATTTACAACAACTTTCAACTAACTTTCAACTATCTCCTTCTATATCATTTTTCAATAGCACACCACCATGTCATAGAAAGACAAAGAAAGTTGTCTCAGAGTTTGAACGATTTTATAATAAATTAAAGTAACGTAACGATTTTGCCGTTAATTTTAAACTTTTATAATTTTGTAATTTTCATAGTTTCTTGTTGAAGTTTATTCTTTTTAAAGCAGGGAGGATGTTTTGGTACACTACTGTACTGTTATATGGGTGATATCCCTATATTCTATAAACTATCAAGTGAGCTAGCTAGATTTAGCAAATTCTGAAAGAGAACAGAATTATCAACAACTTTGAAAGAAAGCCATTTATTTGAAAAAAAGGAAAACTATGGCAGCATTTTTAGACGTCGTTCAAGCTAAGAAGAAAAAATAAGAGAATAATTACGGACTAAACGATACAGTGGATAAAGCTGTGGCGTTTGGATCGGGAGGTTCCGGGTTCAAATCACGATAGGGGCATGATGCAAAATGAATTTTTTATCATCTGATTACAATCGGTGATGGAAATGAACACAACTACAATCCCCTGTCGGAATGTACAACTCATACACCGACCCATCTTCCATGCCAGTATTATACGCTGCCATGGAGCTATGCAATGTTCAGGTGGTGCTGCAGGACGTGAAAAGCGAACCGCAAAAGATTTGGGAGAACTTTGGCCCCAGAATAGATTGCAAATATTAAATCATAAGCATTAATTAAATTCATAATTAATTCATAAGAAAAAATTTCTCAATCCGAATAAGTTTCAACATTTTGCAATCACGAAAACTGAAACAGCTTACTAAAGAGAAAATTAAGGTCAACGAGGAGAAATCGACATAACTTTAGACTATAAATGTTCGTGGTATAAATTGGCACTAAAACCCGTCAGAACTTATGAAATTCAATTGTATTCTTCAGTGTACAATGTA
This sequence comes from Nephrotoma appendiculata, assembly GCA_947310385.1. Classification (NCBI taxonomy): domain Eukaryota; kingdom Metazoa; phylum Arthropoda; class Insecta; order Diptera; family Tipulidae; genus Nephrotoma; species Nephrotoma appendiculata. The sequence goes on along the minus strand of OX371223.1, from coordinate 363,387,303 downwards.
TAGTGCGCGGTTGTACAATTTTTTCAACTATTGATCTAGTTCGTGCTTACCATTAGATATACCAATTCGGAATACGGAATGCTGGAAATATCTTTCAACATCCATTCGATAGTTAAAAATCTGAGTTTCTGTTGCTCGTATTTATACAATTTATTAATTGCTGCACGATGTTTGTTGAAGAACAAACATTCACAACATTTAAAAATAATCTTTTCAAAACTAAAGGAAGCAAGTTTAGTATTCAACGTTACAAAGTGTAGTTTTGCAAAAAACCGAATTCTGTTTTTGGGGCATGAAATTATTTAAGCAGGAATTCTGTCATTAACCGAACGTATAATTGATATATTAAAATTCAACAAACCAGAGAACGTTAAGCAACTAAGGCGCTACTTGGCAATATTGAATTTGTATAGAATTTTTATTCCTAACATCGGCGGCAATCAAGCAATCCTCTGCGATTATTTTAAAGAAAGTAAGAAGACTCACGAATCAATAAATGGTCAAACAAAACTGTAGCTGCATTCGAGCTCAGCAAAAAACAACGCAGCGAAGTTGCTAGAAGTCGTAATTATGGTAGATGCATCGAACACAGCCATTGGAGCCGTTATCCAACAACAAATCAAAAACGCTTGACAACCTCTTTCATAATAATATTTGGATGCATGAGAATTCGAAAATATCTACGAAAAAAATGAAAATTCGCCAAATCCTGAATGACTTACAACAACATTTACAGTGCGATGGTACAAAATTTAATGATATCAGAAATAAATTAAAATATACCAAATATATAAAATTTTTCTATAATCTACAACGATACAACGAGTACAAAAAAAATTTGATTATTCAATGATGTCCGATGGTGTGGAAATATCATTTTCTATGATTAAAAGTGATGTGGATGATGATTTAACAAAGAAATCTAAACCTGAAACTAAACCAAGTAAAATTAAAGAAAGAAAATTACTACACAACAACAACAACAACAGTGAGTACGCAAATCATCAACATTCAATATTCACCGCATGTCGATATGTGCAGCGAAAGGTGGCAAGATTATAATTTTAAAAATTCATTTGTGTTGCAAAGTGGCAAATGATAATCTTGACTCTAACAGCTGGCAATTCACCCATCAAGGGAGTGGAGAGTTTCGCACCACCAAACTTTGGACTGGCTCTCACACGGAACACTTTACATCAAAATCTCCGCACCGATATCAATTTTGCCAAAAATTTGGTATTATGTGGTGGAATGGCGATGTTAACGCCAATAAAAATATCCTATCACAGTTTTTCTGAAAAACAAGAATCATTTTTGGAATTAAGGGCTATTTTAGTGTAAGTCACACTTTTTTTTTGTAGGGATATAGAACAAAATTATGGAGCTACACCAATATAGAAAATAAAAATTTGATCGAAATGCACAAACAAAAGTTTGGAGAAACACTTTCATTCTATAGGAAAATTAATCCGGACTCATGGTTTAATTTAGCAAGGGCCATGTTTGGCAGTAGTTAGTAGAGTAGCTTCGCCTAAGATCTTTAAAGATAACAGTATACCTCAGCCTATTGTCCTAACTAGAGTTTTAGTTTATGGAAAATAAAGTATTATATATTTTAATCCAATTTTCATAAATATATTGGGCTTACAATTATAAAACAGTAATTAATTTATAAATAAAATCATACTACAATTCATTTCAATCAGTCTTTAACTTTAATTTTATGTTAAATGAAAAATTAAATTTCTCCTTATGTCAAATAAATGGAATAAAACTGCTTGTCAGTTTCCGCCATATAATGAAGCATCGAACGAATATCTTTCTTTTTTTTTAAGCGACAATTTATAATTAAAATGCATACGCCAACGTTGGGTAGTATGTAAACGGTACGCTTAGATACATTTCTTCGAGTATCTGACAACTTAACTAGACAGGTGGTTACTATCTCCTCGCCGTGCCTTTTTCTGTATTTTACCTGAGTCAAATTTGATTGTTCATAAATAAGGTTTGCCGTTGATCCAAAAGGCGGAAAATTTGATCCAATCGACGCAGCATTATAATTTTTAAAATCATTACCATTTGTAAAACTTTGAGTTTTACTTTCGTATAATTCATATTAATCAACTTTCTGATCAAGCCTATTGGACTGTATATTTCCGAATGTCGCAGGTATTGTTCGATTGTCCGGCCTCGGAAAACTTTTGTTGAATTTCAACAATGTCGATTCTGTGGAATGCAGGAATCGGACCAAAGTATGATTTTGAGAATCGTAGGACTATCAATCACAAATAGTTCCAGTATTTTAATTAAAATGAGGCCAGGTCGTTGCCAGATCTTCCACTCATGGCGTCATGCCATATCGCACAGTACGTGATTTTATTTAAATTGGAGTGCGCCGTTAAGTTATACATAGAAAACTTGCGCCTATATAGAAGAAATTAGATACTTCAGCTCGAGGTAAACTAAGCACGTTTTGATTGTTTTCCCGGTGTAACTCAAAATTTTCTTTTTCGGAAGAAGACGGATTATAGTGATGATATTATAAGCCACACACCGGTCACATTAATCCTTATTTTGGTTTAAAAAAAGACAAATTAAATTCTTCATTAAACACTTTCTTGTAAATGTTCAGTTTGACTGGATCATTTAAATCACTAATGTGTAATGAGTCCATTCTATTTATAGGCTCTGCAATAATGTGAATCCATAACAGGGAAACTTTGATGTGGTCCCGTACTCGGTTAAGTTTTTCCTCCGGAATCTTAAATATGATGTGCTTTCCGTGTTTTGAAGGAGTTTTTGTATCAAATTCATTGGATTTCGTTTTGTAGAAATGATAAATACGGGCTTATGTCGAGTGTTTTAAGAAAACACATCTTGCATACTCTCAACGACACTGACTGCTTTTGAAAATAATATAAAAACGTACCATGCGTCTTCTTGAATTTACATTTTTAGTGCGCTGACGTCCCTTTGGTACTCTCCGTGCGAATTTGGATATGAATCCTAGTTTATTGCTGGCAGACAAACTCCAAAATAATATATGAATTTTTTGTCGATCGCTTTCATTAAAATTTTCGTTACATTTAAAATAACACTCGTTGGTACATCCTTCAGCTAAATTACGTGGTCGTCTTAAACGTTTTCCTTCGTTTTGCAAACGTTTGCTTATATTTTTCCCCCATTTTAACGCATTGCAGCAGGCTCGTCACCATTACGATCAGTCGTTTCGTTTACAATTTCATCAACCAAAATGTTAGTGGTAATCGCCGCATCTGTTTCTAAACAAAAATCGGAGGTAACAGTCTGACATATTCTCTTTTTAGATTTATGATTTCTTAGTTTACCTGTATCGCTTGAAGATTCATTCGGTAGAAAATCAGGATCCAAATCCGAGTCATCAAAAACACTTATATTTGTATCAGAAAATGAAGCGCTAAAGCTTATTTGGTTTAAAATACTAAATACTAAACCGAAAACATTAAAATAACATGTTACTTTTCAATTGTTGGTTCAATATATCGTACGGGTGACGAAATTTCGGCGAGTTGCATTTTTATAAAAATTCAATTTAAGTATTTCTTCGACAACTTTTCTTCGCGAATTTACTGTCAATCTGTCAGTATTATTTATATTTATACTAAAATATCTCTCGAGAGCATAAAATAAACGAGGTAAACAATTTTCGGTGATTTCTATTTTTATGAGAAATTCCATATTTTTTCGTCAACGTTTCTTTACTGCTGTTAAAATAAGACTAACTTCTCCAACTCTCTTCAAGACTTCTTTCTCTCGATATTCTATTTATACTAAAACATCACTCGTGAGCATAAACTAATTGAGAAAACATTTTTAGAATGGTAGTTACACCAAAAAAGCAAAATATTACTGGACATAGAACAAAATAGATGAACTAGGTAAAATGCTGAAGTTACATATTAATATGTTCTATTGCATACAAAAGCTACAATTTTTTTAGATACAACATTATTGAAATGTTGAAAAAAATATGGCACTTAGACTGTGTTCCAATTCGTGACTTATTTTGTGGAGACTAACTCATTTGAAAGTCTACAATAAGTCTCCTTCGAATAGACATATTGGAAACTTGCTTGAATTATTTTGAGTAGTTACCAGTTTGGGCGTAAGCCTAGCATAAAAGTCAAATAAGTCTACGATATGTCTTGTCGACAGGAGACTTATTGTAGACTTTCAAATAAGTGAGTCTTCACAAAATAAGTCACGAGTTGGACCGCAGCCTTAGAACAATTTTGACGATAGATTCGGAAAGAGCAGAAAAAATACATATAAGTACATTGGTACTGTGTGCGATTGAGCAACGAATGAAACACGCAATTTTTTGTTTAACAACAAATACCAAAGTAAAGGCTTGTAATACTATGGTTTGATTTTATAAAACATATTTTTTTTTAAATAAATAAAAGGTAGATTTTGGCAAATCTTGTAGGTAGACTGTGCGTCAAACAGTCTTATAATTTAAAATAAATGATTTTGAAATTATTAGAAGTAACATTTGTATGCCTTCTTATTATAGAAGAAATTGGCGTTGAAATTTATAAATTAGTCGTCAACATTTACGTCTTGGATTTATGCGAATTATATAATTGAAAACGATTTTAATAAATTTTCAAATTCTTATTTATTAGATTTCAATTTCTCTATAGAAGTATGAAACCGTATTACGTAAAGTCATAGAGTAAGTATTAAGAAATATTTATAACAACAATAATTTATATCAAAGAAATGTATAAATAACACGCAATAATGTTATACAATTAGAAAATACAAATTAAAATTTAATTCTTGTAATCTTCAAAAACCCATCTCCTCATCATTTTGCTGGATTTAGAGAAATTACATACAATACGCCCAAAGCAGCAAGACACTTTAATTACCTACATCCATACAACATGAGTATATAATATTTCCAGTAATTAATATAATTGTACCTCATTATAAAAGGATATATCAATCACTTTAATCCTTTTAAAGAACAGTTTTTTTTTCATTTGGTATCGGTAAATGAAGCAGGACGTAAAAGCTTTTTTTCCTATTTTTTGTAATCTAATCTTTAAAATTTATTTATAGTTTTCTACATGCCAATAATTCATCTGTGTCTCTTATGTACCGGTATATCCTACCATATATCCTCGTTATTGTATAAAAAATAGAATGAATTTGTTCAGGTAATACTACCTGTCTACCTGGATATCAAAATCATGATCAATTACTTAGTTTATATCACGTAATGTCTTGCAGGAACTCTTGTAGCAAACATAATGTGTGCGAGAGTTGTATCTTCAGTAATGAATGGGACAGTTTTTCTCAGGGGCCCAAATATTGACTGACGGATGGAAACCACATCTTCCATAGAGGAACATCAGTTAACTCCACGTTTAATTGAGACTCAACTATAATAAAGATTTTCCAATTCTTCATGGAAAAGTTTGGAGGGTTTTCCGGGCTCTCTTTTTCGGCGCTTTCGTAGTGAATCGATTTCTCCATCATTCAGTATATCCTCATCAAATAGGTTAAGATTATATAAATTTACATTGGAATTTACCTCTTCTAGGGTGTCACAATAAACTCGCGACAAGATATCAGCTGCCACGTTATCCTTACCTTTTTGATGGATTATTGTAAAGTCGAAGGATTGAAGTTTGACACTCCATCGCGCTAGTCGTCCATTTAAGTTTTTCTGTGCCATTAACCACTTAAGGCCGACGTGATTGTTAATTATGGTAAACCTTAACGAAGGATTTAAGTTTTTCACCATTATCGTCATCCGATTTGAAAGAGCACACCGCCAATACCTTGAGTACTGGCATCGCAACGGATAAAGAACTGTTTTCCAAAATCAGGGTTGTGAAGAACGGGAGCCCTACATAGAACCTCTTTCAACCTTCTAAACACCAAATCTGTTTCATCGGTCAATCGAGCTTTGACTCAACTCTTTTCTCCAATTATGTAACCTAAATACCGTGTTTCTTTTAGGAAAAAATGGCCCTTGACAATAATTTCGCTACCGTTTATAACAGTTCCAGGTGCTCGTCAAACCCGGCTGATATGATCAGTAAATCATCCAGGTGACGGGGTATTACTCGATCCATCATCTGCACATGTTTGGAGTGCATTACACAGCCCAAACGGCATGACACAGAACTGATAGAGAAGACGGCCAGGAACTGTGAAAGCTGTTATTTCTCTTCACTCCTTCGATAGCGAAATTTGCCAAAAGACATCTTTAGGATCAAGACTAGAAATTAATTTGGTCTTTTTCATGTTTCCCAGTAAACCGTTAATAATAGGAGCGTATAGGCATCATTTTGGTCACCATATTAATTTTGCTCGAGTCCAGGCATAATCTATGTTTAACATTTCATTTTTAACTAATATACAACAAGTAAGTTCCATGGACTATAACTCTCCTCAATCACACCGAGTTCAATCATTTGATCTATTTCATTGTATATTATACCAAAAGCAATTTATTCGCCGAGATATTCGAAAACTTAAAATATCAATTGTCGACGAACCAAGTCGGAAAATGATACAGGCACGCCATATATAAGGAAATATTAAAAGCAGGCGTGCTCCATTTGTATAACAGACTTTCACCAGTGCAAGAAATCACTTTGATGGCAATCAACTGCTTAACCAAACTAAAACGTTAAGTGTGTTATATTTCTGACTCTAAAGTCTGACTTTATACAAAGTTAATAGTATACTAACTGCTAACTTCAAAAATAATTAAATATCCGGCCTTGACGCCAAATCGTTCATGACTGACTTTAGATGAAGTTTAACTGTACACAAAATACCAACGCGAAAAAATATCAAATTGTAGGCTTAAAGTCACTCCTAAAATAGACGATAAAGTTTTATATTTTTTCGGACAAAACATTATTTTTAATGGCATTTATACAATGTTTACGAGATCATTTACACGTAATATATCTATACCACAAAATGTAGAAAAATGTACTCCCCCCATTTTTAACCCCAGGGTACTTGTGTACACAAAGATACACAAACCCTTACAAAAATGAGAACTTTCTTACGTCCCTTCTTGGCAGCTTGGTTTTGTACTCATAAAAAGTTAGTCTACTCATCAGGTTGCAACGACCAAACTACAAAAATGTAAGTCTTGCTAAGTACTTATAGTACAAAGCAAGAACGTATCGATTTGGCGAATTATATCACAAAATCAGTAATTTCTGGAAAATCTCACTATGTATGTCTATTTTAGGAATGACATTTAAGCCTACAATTTGATACTTTTTCGACCCTGAAGTCAACGTTCAGCATATTTTTACAGTTTTCTGAATTTGACTTCAATGTTCAATCGAACTACTAACCACTAACCCAATTTTATGAAACTAACCTAAGAGTTCGTTGAATGAGAGGATGAGTGTCTCGTAATTTACTTCGATTTTTGTCATATGACTGTCTCCAAAACCAATGTTTAGATTAGTTGCCTGCCATCAATATTCATCCTTACTATGAACATTAAAGTCAAATTTTTGTAGATCACTTTTGAGTTCATCGAATAATATGACGATTACGTCAGTATTCTGTAATCCAATACCAAACATTGACATTTAACGAACGCCCAAGCCGAAGTTCTGTAACTAGCGTATTCGAATGTCAAATGATTGAATTGCAAGCTGACATCCTAAAAAAGTTATTTAATCTTATTGTAAGATTGACTTTCTCCAAGTCAGAACTTCATGAAATGAATTCCGTTTTAGTTATATTTCTAACATTAAAGACTAAAACACAAACTGTACATTTACGTACATATAGATATACAATGAAAAGGCACACAAGTCATTTTATTAACTTCAGAATCAACCACAGTCATACGACTTGTTAGTTTTGAACATTTTCGACTTACTTCTCAAGTGGGCAAGATGAAAACCGATTGCCAATATCTTTGTAGTTCCAACATACTACAAAAGTTTGCCGATGAACTGCATCTACTTTAAAGAATTAGAGTTATGGTATGTATTTTCGGAAGACTCGAATTTTTCAGAGATTTGGGCAACAGCTACTTTAGAGCGTCTTGCATGTGGTTCAATTCATATCCGTGGATCAAACCCGGATGTATTCCATAGTTTTTCGAAATTATCACAACTTTTCCGAAGTGTAGCCGTTGTTGCAGTTTGCAGGATTCACGTTGTCCAATAGAATATCTAAAATTTCATCATTCGACCAAGGCTCCTTTAGTCGATAATTGGCATTTTCAATTTCCTTCGTTAAAATTTTTTTTGGGACTGCACTCGACTACGAATGCATTTTCGTGTTTTGCGAACTACTGAAACGATCAAGTAACGATTCTTTCATTTGTGGCTCTAAATTCTGATGAAATAGCTGTTGAATATTCAGTAAGAGATGAGTGAAAAAATTTAATAAATATACTCATGGGGTTCAAATGCATTTTTTACGGGGTTAAACATATTCAAGTAGGATTTATTAAATTATCTCCTCTGTGCGTTTTCGTTTCGCAATTCTTACATGAAAAAGATAATCGTCTCTATACTGTATTATATTATGTATGTCGAGAACCAAGTACATACTTGCATTTAAAATGCTAATTCGTGCGAAGTGATTATTTGAAGAAGCCTTAGAAAGTTTAAAGAGTTTTGCTGATAATTGGAAACACTCTGGAGCCACTATTTTTAGGAGGAGTTTGCCCTAACGGCCGGTCATTCCTGACTTTTAAAAATGCCTAATGTTTCATCTAAACACCGATGCTAAAGCAGTATTTATGTCTATATATATATATATATAACACTAAATATTGTCCATCACCATTAAATATAATCATCACATTAGCTCGTACAAATCTATCGGTAATCATCGATCAAATATTAAATAGAAATCAAAATTTCTATACACAACTACTGTGGTTTATAAATAATCATAAAATCTAATGACCTGTGACTAGACTGTACCTACCCGCTCATATAATTGATTATAAATATTCACCCACACACCGGTAATAATCAATATAATTACACAAATCGATTTATAGAATGTTCAAATGTTATACCACACCACAAAAAAGCTTGAACAGACAAAAAAAGCTCAATATAATTATTTTAATTCATCTCCAAAGAATCGATAGCATAATTCTGTTTTTCTTCCGCCCTCAAATAACAATAAATAATAGGATCGTTTAAGCAACACATCTTGCTAATGTTGCGGAAAACCAACCAACACAAATTCATTTAATTAACACAAAGATTTTTTTTTGTATCTATTGTTTGTGCTTTTTTTGTTCTGGATCAACATTTTTCAATCAAGCATCTTTTCTTAATAAAGCTGTCTTGTTATAAAAAACATATTCCGACAATTTCATGATCCAATAAATATTTTGGATACATCTGTGGTACGGTTTTTCCAAATACTACCACAATGTATAGCAACTGAATAAATATTTACCAAATTCCATCAAACTTATAAAGAGGAAAAAAGCTCATTTTTCATTTTTTACTATATGCTAACATAAAAAAGCTTTATGGTTCGAGTATATAGAGAACTTGTTGCTCTGGTTCTCTACACATATATAACACATAATTTTTTTTTGTTATTAAAGATGGTATGAATAATTTTAACCTTTCTGCCGCTCGTGTCATATTTCTCGTATATGTGCACAAAAAAGTTTTACGCTAAAAGCTTTTATATTTACAAGTTCTTTTACTATTCGGGGTATTTCATTTTCATAATAACCCTTGACATCGTTAACTTTAGAAAATTTTTCTGGCCTAATTTAGTAAAGCGGCATACCTTGTTTACCAATAACCTGAAGAACCCAAAGAGAAAAGTGGCGATGAATTATCCCAATACACAGTGGGGAACTCATAACCCCAGAAATATGGAAGTTCTGGTGCACGGCCAGAATTTGTATTTATTCTTGAGTATATCCTAAAATCTTCGTTTATACTATGGTCCCTGGAGCACCGAGCCTTCCTTATTCGGCCAATGATGGTTGAATTGGAAGTTTTTTTTGTCATTAAGTTTAAACATTTCAAAATAGGCACATTAATTTTTAATATTTGTTAAATTAAATTTTAAATAGGAGTCATTCATTATTCCTGTCAAACTAGTTTATCGGATCTAAACCTTTAGATACCTTCACATGGCAAATAAAAAATCGCCGTTTCAATAAAATTTTAGTAAAATTATATGGACAAATTTTATTGCCAATTTAATTTAAAATCTTTTTGGTTTTAATAGTTTTTTCGTAAATCCTTTAATATACAAAATATTTGCAAACATTGAAAAGTTCTTATAAAAATAATTTTATCAAAACTTGTCATTTCCAAATCCATCTACCGAATCTTCCGAATCTGACTGATTTCCACCAAATTTCATTGGGACCTCCACTTTTATGAAAAAGTTTAAGTATGAAGTTTCATCCAAATCATTTAATCCGCCTGGGCTGTATAGAGAGAACATAAACAGACACCACCTCGAAAACCACTTTATCGAACTTCAGCGAAGAACAGTATAGCGAATGGTAAATCTGCAAAAACCTCGATGTCGAATACTTCGATATTACTATAATTACTGTTACTTTGTAAATTAAAAATAATTATGCCACTCTTGCCAAAAAATCCAGTTTCAAGAATCCGCGGTTTTGTTTCAAACAAATTGGATATTTTCATAATACCAGGCGAGTTCTAACATAACAAAGGGAGTTGTATCCTAATCGGTTAAAGAATGATTAAGGTTCATCTAAATTGACAATTTTCCAGAGCCATGTCTAAAATTTATAGTAGATTCCTGCATTTTCATCATTAATATCAGTTCCATCCTCTTGAATTGAGATAAAACTGTCGACATATTGTGGAACAACACGCAACATAGCCTCTAAACCGGGGCACCTCTATACAAATATCCTAAAATTGTGATGCATTGCAATCATTTCCTGGCATTCGAAAATAACCTCTTCTAAATTTCTAATCAAAATCGTTCGTGTCGATCTTTTTTTAAGTACCCGAATCTTATTTCAGAACCCCTAAACAAATTTCAATCGATTCATAGCACTCGAAAAATAATCTCATCCAATTTTATTTAAAAAGGACTCATCGCAACTCGTTCTTAGCATAAGGAAACCTTTATCACAACAATTTTCATCTAAATCGCTCGAGGCCAAAAAATTTAAAAAAAGTCACGAGCCTCACCGAATAACCTTCTAAACGAAATTAACTGAAATTATAAACCATCGAAACCGATTCCTGGAATTTAATTCAAAATCATGCTAGCCGAAAAAAATTAAATAATTAAAAATTAACGAAATTTAGGAGACCTAAGTCAAAATATTGAGGAGTACAAAATAGCGCAACATAACGCAACATGGTGCAATATCCCACAACATGGTGCAACAAAAGCAACATGGTGCAGCATCACGCAACATGGTGCAACATCGTGTCAAAAATCAGAACTCCTTGTAATCATTTACTTGCATTGGAACGACCTTGTCCTCCGAATTGGATCAAAATCATTCAAGCCAAATAAAATGTTAACACAAGGTCACAAGCCAACAGGGCGCAACAAAGTAGAGCATCATACAACATCCGTCAACAACAACAGCAAGCATTATGTTGCAGTATAATGACCATGCAACATGGTGCAATAAGACCAAACATTATCCACAACGCAGCACAACATCCCACAACATGGTGCAACATAACACAACATGCCGGAGTATGATAAAAAATGATGCAACATCCCACAACGTAGCGCAACATCCCACAACAGGGTGCAACATAGCGCAACTTCGTTCAACATCACGCAGCATGGCACAACATGGTGTAACATTATGCAACATTTTTAATACATGCCAGGCCTTTATCTAGAAAACGGAACAAGATAGGAGAAAAATACTAACAATGAAAATTTTTCAGTTTCGAAGGGGACGTTTAGTGGTGATCTTGAATGAGTTTCAAACTTTATAGGCTTAGGAGATATTGGCGTAAGTTAGCTCTATATTAGTGAAACCTACAGTGCTGGGGAAAAAAATTGGGCAAACATATTTTATTGCAAATTGGAGTCTTTTTTTGCTAAAATTACAAAACTTTTGAACGCAATTTGCTTATTGTTTCATTTTAAATACATGTATGACGTAATTTTTTGAAAAAAAATTACCTGCAATTTAGGGGAAAAACCCCGAAAAATGCCAAAATATTCAAAATACGTTGATTGGAGTTAAGGTAATGGAATAAATTAAACACCTATTTTTTAATTTTTTTTTTGTTTGTTATTGATTTATAGAAGTTCTATCTTTAATATTAATATTTTGGTGGACCGCCTTTTGTATTTATTACACCGGTACAACCCCGCAACTGATGTGCAAAAAAATTGGTCAAGCAATTATTTTATTTTAAGCCGACCGTTCTTGGCCGACATTAGGGTGTAGATGTTTTATTGCCTGTAATTTATTGTGCGCGAACTGATATTGCAAGATCGTCATGTGACCTATCGTGAGATTGAGGTAACCTTAGGCATTAGTGGGACCAGCATACATTCAATATTGCATAAACATTTGAATGTCAAAAAAATTTGTTCGCGTTGGATCCCACACAATTTGTCAATCGCTCAAAAAAAGGCTCGTGTCGATTGGTCGAAAGAAAAGCTCAAAAAATACGATAGCCGGGGCTTCAAAACACGTCTATGACATAGTGACATAGTGAGCCCGAAAGTAAACAGCAGTTGACTGTATGGGTGTTTCAAGATGTGCCGAATCCAACAAAAGTTGTTCGCACACGAAGCACTTGCAAGTAAATGATTGCCTGTTTTTTCGGAAAAAATGGACATGTCGCAACCGTACCACTAGAGCAACGCAGAACAGTCAATTCTGAGTGGTACACAACCATTTGTTTGCCAGTTGTCTTCCAAGAAATTAGGAAAACCAACTGGCGAAGAAGGATCACTCTTCACCACGACAATGCGAGCTCTCACACATCGGCTCAAACAACTGCATTTTTGAGCACTCAAAACATCGATTTGATGAGTCATCCGCCGTATAGTCCTGACTTGTCACCAAATGACTTCTTTTTATTCCCGTACGTAAAAAACAAACTGAGAGGTCAACGTTTTTCGACACCTGAAGAAGCGGTTGCTGCGTTCAGAATACATGTTTTGGAGATACCTCAATCAGTGTGGAAAAAGTGCTGCGACAATTGATTCAAATTCATGCAAAAGTGTATAGATCTTCATGGGGAATATTTTGAAAAACAATAAAGCGGTTGTCGATGATTAATATTTGTTTTTGTTCTCTAATCCCGAAATATAAAAGGCAGCCCTCGTAATTAAGAAGCGCTCGATATGATGATGATATCAAGCAAATACCATTCGATGTCACCGTGAGCGTACATAACCATGACATTATTCCTTTGACAGCGGAAATTTATTTGTTTTTTACATTCCCGGACAAGACTCGAATCGACTAAATGGGTAGACAATGAATTTATTAGGTCCTTACAATCAGTGCCCAAGATAATATATGGACTCCATAACCTCAATTGAACCTTACATAACATACTCAGACCATCTGACGGCCTGGGGCTAAGTGTGAAACAGTAAATTCTGAATCCAGCACGTAAGTTGGATCGCGAGTCTGTAACAGTTTTCTTAGCGTAGGAATGTTCCGATAAAAAAACTGTTTCAGACTCTCCTACATGTCGATTCCAGTGCAGCATGTCTCAGCCGGCTAGCAACAGTGGTTGAGGGGTGGTTCTTTTCTGGGACGAAGGAGAGCTTGAATTTGCTGCTTGTTGTGAGATAAGACATTCGTTTGGTTCCCTTATGAGTTGTCGATGTGTCACAAGTTCATCTCCAGTGGAAGCACAAAAAACTTACTTACACATTCTATATCGCACTAAACCAGAAAAAAAACTTAAAAGTAATACACTGCTTCATGAAAGTGAACTAGAATTTAATTAGCAAAATTCACACTGAACACAAAAAAAATATGAACGCAACTGAATACCATTTTTGAAACAATTTATTATTATTATATAAAAAAAAACCGAAACCATTAAATATAGGCTGTCTGAATAATCTTTCCCAGTCCTTTGATTCGCCTGCCTAGGTTAGTATTAGTGGTTAGTACCTTAAATTAAAAAAAGAAAAGAAATTATATAAATAAAGATTTAGATACATAAGAAATAAAATTAAATAATAAAAAAAAATTATGGCCCCGTTGCGGATCCGATACTGCCGCCGAAGGAAATTGATGATTTCTCCGTTTTTTTTTTGTGTGTAAACCACCTGGATTAATTTGTAGCGTTTTCACTTTTTTTTTTGTTGAAATTTTATTTATTACACTAATGCATGAAGCAACCGTTCTTAGTTTTTAATGTTATGCTCGCACCCGTAATTTTTTTTTTTTTTTTCAAATGTTTCGTTCATGTTTTTCACTATATTCTTATGTACAACTATTATTATATGTATATAATTACACGACTTTTAAAAATAATTTTTATTAATTTTTAGATATTATTATTAATTATATTATTATTTGGCATCAATAAATAATTAATTCCATTTCTTATTTTTGTAATGTTTTTTAATAATTTTTTTTTTTGTGTCACCATTGGGAAGCTCAACCATTACACGTTAAATGTTTATATTTTCGCGTTGGTCTTTTCACCTTCAATGTTATTTTTGAACTCCTCGTCTTCAATCTCATTCTCCATCACCACACCTCTTGTCGAGCCGAAATATATTTTTTTCGCGAAACCAAATGAATTCGTAACTAACGCTAAGTATGTACAATACAATATTAATACTAACAAGATATACAGTACGTGAAATAAAAAAATTGTTGCTGAATAAAAAATTGGGAAAGTCAGCAGATTTAATTGAGATATAAATAATGAATTTCATTTCCGTTCAAATTTTTTTTTTTTTGTTGTTGTTTATTGGTTGTGTATTTCCGCAGGAATTCCCTCAGCTCTCATGAAAGCATCATTTCCCAAGTTTACTTTCTTTGTTGTAACCGTCACAAGTCATCAGAATCTAATACCATCAGAATATAGAATACACAAATCTCTCAGTGGATACGCCACAGAGAAAGATTTAGTTAACTCATATTCCGGAAGTAATATATCATTTACTAAACGATTTAAAGTTTTCGATAATAAGGCGATCCCCATTAAGCGCCCAATTGGATCAGCTGAAGAAGAAAACCAATGGATTCCATAGCAATAATATAGAGTCGAAGATAATACGCCAGTAATGAACCTACAAGCGATAATTTGTAGAGAATTAGGTTTGTTAATTGCGTGCATTGCCAATTAAGTACTAAAAAACGTTTACAATACAATCGACTTGGAAATAAAATCCATTATGTTAGGGGACAGTCCCCACGATTCACCGAAAACCTTGCGGTACTACCAGAAGCTAGCAGTTCTTTTTTGTAATTTGTGCTCTAAATTAGTATTCCATGAAAATTTAGAATCAAGGATCATTGCTAAATATTTAACACAATCAGATTTTCAATCATCCTTGCAAAAATAATTGGGACGGTAAGTCCACCTAGGTTTTCACGATTAGTAAAAAAACCACTAATTCAGTTTTAGATAGAGTTACTTGGATGCTCTTTTCAACACACTGCTGAAGCATAACCAAAAGAGCCATAGAGAGAACATACCACCCTGTGACTTGATAGATTTACTCGAATTCACAATATTGTGTGCGTTGTAAATAACGCACCTGCAATGCCTAGAAACGTTGGCTCGACTTTCCCCACTCTGTAACTTATGCGCGTGATACTGAATATAGACTGATTGTGGGCTGAAACTTTTAGGATCGGTATATTCAGACTTATACTGGCTTTATGTAAAAATAACAACAGGATCATACGTCTCGTACGGTGCAAAGGCCAAAACACTCCAATGCAAAACATTGTATATACATAATCAGTCTGTTGGCTAAATTCCAATCGATAGAAGTAATCGGTTGTTCGGTAGCAAAACCAACCGGATTGATAATGGTTTAACCTGGAAAATGAATAGACAAAAGTAATTCTCCAAAAGGGCAGACGGAGGTAATCGAGTCGACAACCATCATTTTATTTAGTTAAGCTGACGTGATATCATAATTTTACAAAACTTACTCCATGTCGATCGTTGAGGAGATCTTAGAGATTTCTTGTGTATACCTATTGTGCCTTTAGAATTATCCCAGGCAGTCTAAAGGTTTGGTTTTCTTGCTATACATTTTTAAATCTTCCAGCAGTTTTCCTTAACCTTTTTAGCTCAGAACACCAAAATCGTCTGTTGGATAACCATTTGGTTAGTTGATTATTGGACCAGAGTTTAAAAAAAAAACAAAATAGCATCCGACAGTGATTTTATTTCGTACACTGATTTTATTTTACTTGGGGTGTAGAGCACATCCGATAATTTTATAGATACATAATTTTGCTGTACCTTACATCAAACTACACAGTGTTATACATATATAGACTTATTGGTGCGGGGAGTCTAAATATTACCAACGCTAATGATCACTAATGGTATATCTTGGCCATACAACTGTGTTCTTCGGAAACTATTGGTCATATATGGGCTGCGATATTAACATTGAAGAGTAGCATGACTTTATCATACTACAGAATCTGCATTTGTTTGATATATGCGGAGTACCTTCTCAACTAGGAACTCTAATGTGACTTCAATACCAACTTTTAATATTAGTACAGTGATGTGCTGTGGATGAAGTTTCAAAATCTTCAATACTTTCAGTATACATGAGTCAACTCTTATCAATCGCTATAAATGACTAGCGGTTATCTATCTGTGGCTACATAATTACTTGGTTCAGATTTAATGGCTCGACTATTGTTTGACTCGAATGACTCGAATTAACTAGTCACTCTTCTGAACTTGCAGTTTCAGCACACTACATAATTTGTTAAGATCCATAAATAACACAGAGTTTCTCATGGGTATCGTGCTGGACACTCAGAGAGAGTTTGGTAACACTTTCTTTACTACTTCATAAATAATTACTTCAAATTTGGCCTAATATAAAATGGCTTTACCTATAAAATAAATTGGTCTAATGTAATCTCTCATAATTTGATTGAGATTATTTTGAATTTTGTGGTATTGCGGAACTCTCTTGGAAGTATTATGAAATCTGTTATTCGACACTTCAACCATTGCTCTAATAGGAACATAAAGTACAAAATATGAAACAAATAATTTCTCATTGATATTTGATTGCTTTCGTATAAGTGGCACCGAGTGTGATTATATAAATATAACAAACACCCCACAAAATATTTTTGTTTTTTTTTGTTTTAACACCCACAGTAAAATAAAAATAGAAATACGCCGAAAACAACGTGTTAAATATTGTTACAACCGATAAAAGAAAAACATTTTCCGTTTACTTTATGTTTTCATCTCGAAAAATAAAATGACAAGATATAAAAGGGAAAATAACAGAAAACCTCGTACCATACCATCACTCTGAACGTCGACTCGTTGTTATATATGACGACAAACCAATCTGCACGGTTGCGCGACGACACACAATCGTCGACAACGAACGACTTCTTATTGTTTTGCAAATTAATTTAATCTTCAATAAATAAATAAATAATTTTTATCCATTGTCTTATAAAAAATAAAATATAATAAAAGATAAATACAATTAAATCTAAGCTTAAAAGCTCAAAGAATGGTACATTTGCCATAAGGAATTCGCTTTATTCGTATAAATACGAATTCAGTAGGTTTTGTTGAGTGGGTGTGCGAGATAATCACGGGAAGAGAAAACCGTGTCAATTGAATTGAATAATAAAAATTGTTGAGTAAATATTAAAAAAATAATTTTTAATTTTATTTGAATAATAATTTATAATTTTTAACAATTTGTTTTATAATTTTAATTTAATATTAGTACTTTATATATTAAAACAATGTTGCGTTATTAGCTGTATTTTGTTGAGAATTTACAACAACAATTGCATTTGATAATTCCCAGTAGAATAAACTAATTCCAATTTTTTTTTGGAATTATTTAATTCTAATTCCAAAAGTTACTTATCGTATTTGCCACCAGAAAACATTTTTTTGTTTTTTATTGTTTTTAAGTTGGTGTTGTAAATTTAATGACATTTATGACAAGCGACATTTGTATTCGTATTGTGGTCGATATTTTCTTAAAATTTATATATTATATTTTGTGTTATAATTAAGAATAGGAAAATACAAAATACTACCAACAGAAAAAACATTTTTTGCTGTTTTGTTGAGAATTAAATAATTCCAAAATAATTCGAAATAATTAATTCTCAACAAAATACAGCTATTATTGATTAAAGGAGGAAAGTTGTTTGATTTTTGTATTTCAAATTTGAAAAACTCAGTAATTTAGAAATTGGAATGAAGTCTTTAAACGCTGATATTGCATTATTTAGTTTAGATGAACATAGTGGCATTAATAACCTAGACATAATGTTTGGGCAATTAAATTCCTCCTTAGTACATTAATTGAAGATTCGAGGAGGGGAATTAAAAAATTAGTTTAAAATGTATACTTCAAATCATACTCCAACATTACGTTCTCACACTTTTGTGCCACAGACAGCATCAAATGCAATACATAACAAGTAGAAACCTGAGCCATACCTAATGACCACGATTAAGTCAAAAGCTTGACAATTTGTAAATCATAGATAATTTGCGAATTTAATTTAAGTTAGTCTTAGAAAATCTTTCTAAGACTAAAAATGATTGGAAATTAAAATTTCGGTGCTCCTTGTCCGACGTTTTTCAACGTCATATTTTTAAATTCGAGCCCATACAATCTAGTTTTATTGGCAATCTTTGGCTCTACAATAAATAGGTAAGGAGCAAAATTGATCCAGGCAACTTAGCTCCCCATCAATTCTTGAACGGTTCGGGTCAATCGTCTTTTCCCGCTTTTTGTTTGTTAAGAAGAAATTGGAAATCATGTGGAGGCAAGAAATTTTAAATTCCGTAAAACATTGAAGCGAGCCTGTGCAGAAGCTATACTATTTGTAGATTGAACGATCCTTGTTCATATATTCATAATCATAAATATTCCACGATGCAATGGCCTCTTAGATATCGGAGGATCAATAAGTATCCTGAGGAAGGACTTTTGAAGTAAATACCAGCGGGCGACAAAAAAAAATTAATTGATTGGATATATTGACGAGCCCACTATGAACAAACACTTATTATCTTGCCTCTAGTGTGCCAACGTTACAAGATCGGCTGTTTACCTCAGTACATAGTTTTCGGTCACCATAAACATCACTTCATTTGTTCTTGATTCGATAGCGGTTACGCGTTAGGACAATCCTTAAATTAATATTTTATTTTCGAGCCAGCAACAAAAAATCGATAGTATATTAGAGCGCTGATTACCCCATCATTAAAAGGTTGACGGAATAGAACATGAGACGCTTAAAAAACAACATAGACATGTTGGACAATGTGTTCCGTAATTAAACAACGTCCCCCGATCACCTTAGTCCGCAAGTCGAATTAAGTCAGTTTATGATTGGAGCTTGGATTCTAGGAATGCTGGGCATGTCTGTGCTGTAGAAACTGTACAAACTTTTGTGAAAGATAAATGCGCAAAAATCTCGAGGTTAAAATTTTTCAAGATTACTTCCTGATTTGAATGCGCTCAAAAAAATATTTATTGTGCGGTTGCTAACCCCAAAAGTTTTGGACAAATGAAAAGTGAAATGCCATATTTTACAACGTTTAAAACACAACAACGAATCATGTTTCATTCTCAACATGGAGGTCCTATAGAGCCTGGATTTCTCAAAATCGTTGAACATTTTTAATAAACTAGATCAGCTGCAGGACGTAGAGCATACGTACTCATAAAACAGTAACAGCTATAAATAAATGAACGTGAAGATGCAGTAACCGTGAATAGAGAGCGCTATCGTGGCGATAAAATTGGATGAAATTGATTTTGATGATATTTGGTTTCAACACTAAACCGCACCATTTGGTTTACCGGACAAGTGGTGCAGTGATTAAAGCTTTGGCACTTGGACCGAGAGGAACTGGGTTCGAATCCCAACGGCATCAACGCTCTGCTTCAATGACAAATTTGCCCTTGAATCTTTAAAATATAAAGGGCAATTTTGAATATGATGCGTACAATCGTTCAACATTATCGAAATGACGAACACGTGGTGACGTCATTACCTTATAGGTGGGACTGTAGCCGGGTGACAAACAACTATGTCGGTTCCAAATAACGTCATGTTAAAGCAATGATTTTATAGATAGAGATAAATAGGCAATAGCTCCGGTGGCGAAGTCAAAACCAGCAATTTAACTTTGCCATCGGCCGAGTCATAATTAAAAGCAGCGTGATTCAAGTCGACGTTCACCGCACTTCTTCGTCGAGTTAAGTTTTGTCGAACCTCAGCTGATGTCCGTGCAGCGCGAACTTGTCCGATATGAGCAGGTTCATTCAATTCTTTGCGTTGCTCTTGCGTTTCATTCTAACGGATACCGTGCATTCTTTGTTTGTCAATTACGGTTTCTTCGTTCTAGGTTCGATCGTCTGATAGCCGGCATTTTAATCAAAATCTATTCCTAAAAATTACAATGATTCATTTGACTAATTTACTTTGAAGTCATTAATCTACAAAAATGATCTTACCGATCGAATCAATCTCAAAAAATTTCTGGAAAAAATTATCGAAATCGTAAAACTCACACCGAACTTCATATATGATTGTAATAATGGTACCGTTTATGGATGAAATGCACACAATACGAACATCATAAAACAGTGAATTAATGCTCAAATTTCCAATTTAATAGCATCAAGTAAAATAGCATACGTTCGCACTATCGAAAATGACAATACGAAAAGGACACAATGTCAAATTGCACAACGCCTAAGTCAACGTGCAACGCCATCTACTGGATTGTGGCATTAATGATCACACCTCAGCGCCATCTCTTATTTACCCCGTTAACTTTGTGTTTTTATCAATTTATTTAATGATTTTCTGAGATTTTGCAAGCTTTACATCGACTTTTCACGCTTTGCAGCGTCCAAAATTATCAAAACATGCAACAATTATCAAAAAATCAAGTTTCATTGGGTTTTTCCGAGT
This sequence comes from Nephrotoma appendiculata, assembly GCA_947310385.1. Taxonomy (NCBI): domain Eukaryota; kingdom Metazoa; phylum Arthropoda; class Insecta; order Diptera; family Tipulidae; genus Nephrotoma; species Nephrotoma appendiculata. The sequence goes on along the minus strand of OX371223.1, from coordinate 363,366,131 downwards.
TTTCCAGTCAGATTTTTTAATTTTTCTCTTCTGAAAAACAATCTGTATCGGCTACGCACAAAATTTCATACAAAAACATTATTTTCGATTTTCTTGTTTTTCCGACTTTTCCGGTGGATTTTCCCAAAATTTTATTTCGTAAGAACCATCTCCTGGTAATTGCGAACACGGCCTAAGTTCCATCTCCTTCTCCGAAACTCGACCCTTATCTTAGTAAAAGCACTAAGTTGGAGTGGACGACAAAAAAAGATTGAGCCAAATCGGTTCAGGTGAGTGGCTGAATGAGAAATAATCTTATTCATAAGTCGACACGACGCGAAATATAGCTGTCTCAGTCACAGTCTCACTATACATATATTGGATGATCAGAAGCCCTGGCTTTTCTCGATTACTGCCAACGATTACTGTAGGGTGGTAACGTAGGGTTTTCTCTATTCCTAATAACGATATTTTCAAACAGATCCTTATATGAGGATATCAGGAATACAAGAATACAGTATCTCTCCTAAGAATTCCAGAAACTTCATAAGACAGAAGAACACGTCAATACACGACTAAACTTACTATCGAATGTTACGTTTTAATTAATTTTAGTTCACAACGGGGAGAGTGACCCAATTTGGCTTGTTTTGCCGAAACTGATTTTAGAGTAAAACTTAATATAGATTTTTTACTTCGGAGAGTTTTCATTTTGTGCGGAATGACCTCAAATAAGCCAGATTTCATTTTAGAATATGTAAACACTTGTCAACTCAACTGTTCACTACCAGATATTATAATTTAACGTGTGGATACAATTGGTAGAATTTTAAGTTCGATTCCTATGTCATTGGAAGAAGATTCATATGATGGATGTCTGGAATGGGAAGGAGCCACGAAACACAGAAGGTGATTGAGATTGGGTATCACTGTGCACTTTAAAATCTTTCACATTTATTTTCTGTTCAACAATACATATTGAGCAGTAAATAAGGTATTATCTTGAAATGTCATGCCTTTGTCATTTCAAATTATGAAAGTACCTTGCAATGATATACGATGTACGATGTATACTTTTGGATGTATCGATTTTTGCCACCATTTTTTCCACACACGTATATATTTAATGTAAGGCTACCTCCTTCAGTCACATCATACGTTCTGTTTAAGAATCCACTAAGAATTATTCATGATTTTTTTGAGAGTTAATTATATATAAAAGTTAACCTGAGTAAAATAATAATTCTTAATGTTGTCGTAGAGTGTTAAAAATCTAATGACATACAAAACAATGCTTTTGGCGTATACATTCCTTTCCATCATATCTGCGCGTATATAATTGTATGTGCATGTTCTTCAGTACGTGTCTTAAGTCTTGAGTAACACACGTAAAACCGGGAGAGACATAAGATAAACTGCAAACAATGATTTTCTTATACCATACTAGCAAAATGCTCAACAGCAAACTAACTTTTTCAATTGTAGGATTTTCTACTTTACACATACATATCTTGTATTTATACAGAGATACAACATATTTGGTCTAAATAATATACACACAGTCAGCACAAAATGGTAAAATCAATTTTTTGTTTGGCACAAAACATAACAAAAAGTTTAAATTTATTTAAATTTTATTTTAAAGCTTTCGTTTTATACTTGTTGAGTAAAAGTTTACAATTTTTTTGTTAAAAGTTTAAGAATTTTTAATCGTACCGATTGTTATGGGTTTGTAGTTGAATGTTTGAGTAAATATAAGCAAGATTTATTGGGTAATAGGACAGAATTAAACCAAATTCGGTACTTTGGCTGATCTATTCCATACTCATCGATCGTTGAATTGTTAACTGAAGCAATTCTTGCCATAATGATCACAAATCGCTTGCACTTTCCTGGTTACTAGGCACTAAACTGGGCCTTTTTTGATTAGCAACTCGTCGACACTATACAATGATGCATTTTTCCCCTTTTGGTGTATGTTCTACGATTTTCCTCTTCAACTTTAAAATTTTATTCTCCGCCTCTCTTCTTATTAGGTTATATTCAGTGGAATATCATCCTTCCTGATTTCATTTCCTTCTCTTAACTTTGTAATATAAAATTGCCTCTTCCGCTTATTGTTTCCCAATTTGGCCTTGATGGTGATAATGCATGACAACCTCCATTTGAATTTGCCTTGGTACAACATTATATGATGAGCCATGAACTTTTTTGAGTAGCTCGAATATTGGATGTAGATCTGAATTGGTTCTTTGGGCTGCTGTTACTCTAGAGATCACACTATATTCAATCCACTGTCGATCAAATAATTAACATCAGTGCTAAATCCGTTAATCGATTCTTTCACATACTTGAATTTGTTTATCGGCTATCTAGTTAGATGAGCGTCGGGACCAGAAATCTTTTCAAAGCGGGTGATTCCACTGCAAATTTTAATTTACAATTTTAATTAACGGTTTAAATTCCATCTCCTTCTCCGAAACTCGACCATTATCTTAGTAAAAGCACTAAGATGGAGTGTACCAATTTTGGTAATTCTAGTCTTTGTAATGATGATGAGTAGATGAGTGCGTTTTGAGACTGACCTGATCTATAAGGGAAAATTATTTTATTTTATGTTTATATTTTACAACCAAATGGAAATTAATTCAGCTATAATAATATAACTACTATTACATTTTGTTAATTTATTTGTGAGTTTTGATTGAATCATTGTTGCGAGGCTACACAGCTTAAGCACGTAAATGTAAAATTTTAAATCAATTATTTTATGTTGATGTTAGTGCAATAAAATATAAAAAATCAACCTGGGGCCGTATTCTTGAAATCGGTGGAAATTTCCCCAATCGGAGTATAATTTGCTTTGAAATCTTCTATATTATTCGAAATGTTCGCCGGTTACTTTAATCATTTTTTTTAAATTTTCTCTTTTTAAATTAAGAAACATAACTTGTTGCCACTGCGAAAAATTCCGATTTGGTAGATCGATTCGAAATTATTCGCTCAGTAGGGAGACGAATAAAAGTAAACTTGAAATCAAATTTGCAAAAATGATTAAAGTAGCCGGCGAAAAAATCGAATAATATAAAGAAAATCAAAGCAAATTGTATTCCGATTGGGGAAATTTCCACCGATTTCAAAAAATCCCCTGTACACTTACGATTCGAGCTCACAACCTTTCATACCATAGATATTCATCCCTCTATAGTTCGCTTCCAAGCTGCATGAAAATGTGATATGAATTAAGAAGTCATACGTACGCCAAGTCGTTTGTACGCTAATTCGTTTGTTTAGCGACATGGTGTACACCAGAGATGTATATAGAAATATTATATGAGTACCTTCGATCTGGTAAGAGTGAGGTCATTTTCAATGGATATATTCACTTTTACAGATTGAAGGTAAATAAAGAGCCAATATGTTGAGAAAATGGGAGAAGAAATTTGTTGAAAAATGTCAGGGGAAAATCAACAAGTACTTTGAGTATGTTAGTTCTACTTTTGAGTAAACAGTTCTTTAAGGTACTCAAAGGAGATATTAGAATGATACGAACGATAGCACGTATGAAATTAAATTATGGAAATTGGAAGAATGCTTGAAGGAACGCAATTTAATGAATGAGTGTGAATTATGTGGAAGCTGCTTAGTTGTGGAGGACATCCAACATTTAATTCTGAAATGGTTTACATTTGATTAAATCAGACAGATATTCTCTTGAGTGCACGGAATTTGACTGAGTTATCCACGAATGGGAATGACCTTATTAGATTTTTTTTAAATTGGTGCTAATGTCTTTATTCTTGAACCTTTCTACATAAGAAAGTAACAAGAAGTGTTCACATCTTAAACTAATTACATTTTTTAAGTTTTAACTAATGTTAATACAGTATTCATAATTTAATTTGGATCCTACTTCCTACTTTAATTTAGATCCCGGGCCAATGCGTTAGGATGTCCCTGAAATTTTGAATAGTATTTCGAACTGAATTCCTTGATTGTTTCTTTAACGGTTTTAATACCAAGGTCGTCGTGAATGTTAGTATTTCGGATATACCATGGAGCATTAGCAATACATCGGAGTATATTAGCTTGAGTTCGTTGCAGAAGTTCTCTATTTTATGCACTGGTGTATCCTCATAACTGAACTAACTGCACTAACTGCTTTGTATAGTAAGACCTTATTGTCTAAGGATAACTTGGATTTTCCTCCTATCCTCCAATACATTTTGGAAAATGTTAGTTTTGTTTGGTTGCGATTTGCTTCAATATGTTATTTCCAAGTTAGCCGTCTATCCAGATGTAAGCCTAGGTATTTGACCTTGCCTTGTTGAGGAATATATACACCATTTAATTGTAATGGTGAGCAAGAGCGTTTGTGCAGCGTGAATGTGACATGAGTTGATATTTTTTCGCTTACTTTTATTCGTCAGATCTTGAGCCAATTCTTAATTTTGCTCAGGTGACTTTGCACTTGTCTTGAAGCTGTTTGCGGGTTTTCGTATGATACCAAGATGGCTGTATGGAGATATTATTACATTGTCAGTAAATGGAGAAATTATTACATTGTCGACAACAGGCAAGTGTGCCGTGTACAACAAATATAAATCAGGTCCCAGAACACTTCCTTCTGGGATTCTTCCGCTTTTATCATTTAGGGAAGTTGTTACACCATTTTGTTGGACCATGTATTGTCTTTGGGGGCGATAGTTTTCCAGAACTGAGAGAATATTCTTCGGCAGGGGCGCTTTAAATTTGTATATTAGTCCATTGTGCCAAACTTTGTCAAATGCTTGCGCTATATCCATAAAGACAGCAGAATAGTATTTCTTTGCCTCAAAGGTCTGTCTGCATTTACAATTCTATGCACTTGCTCTATTTATTCCTTTTTTTATTTATTTATTTAAAGAAATCTATTTTGTAATTTACATGTATGATTTCAGATTATTTACAATAGTTTAAACAAAAATTATATTAAAACAGAAAATTCAAACAAAAAACTTTAAAACAAAAAAAAAAATATAAACCAAATTTTAGTTTAACAATACACCGTCTTTAGATGTGCAGCGAAAACATTGGCTTTTTCTTCATCGCTTCTCGCCCAATATCCAGTTTGTAGTCTAATCGGTTGATTCGACTTTGTAAGCCTTTTAAGGTTTTTATTGCCTTCCACAAAGAATAGTCACTCTTCTCTGTTGCCGAGAGTTCACTTAAATAATTCTGGACACATTGGTTTTCTTCTTCCTGCAGTGCCAATTTCAGGGTTTTGATAGCTCGATTTAATTTGCATTTCAACAAAAGTGATTTTTTCTATTGCCATTGCCATCGAATTGTCTGCTTTTCGTGGATTAGTGAGTGGAAATTATGTGATAATTCATTAATTTTTTCAGAATTGTTGATGATTGGTGAAACCTTTTCAGTTGATTTTTCCATTGCATCTTTTAGCTTTTCTGCAGTCACATAAATATCTGCTGGTGTTTTTATAGCGGGATATCAAGATAACAATTTTGTTCGACGTTTCGGTGTTTCTGATTTTAAGACAACAGTACTCATTGTTACTATTATCGGTTAATGATCAGGCGACAGATCATAGCAATTGTTGGCCTTAACATACGAGTATGTACGTACATAATGCCATAATGCTTCATAAAGTTGTTTACCTTTAGGCGTTGTTAGTCTTGAACCCTATTGAGTATGTTTAGCGTTGTAATTACCCCCCGCGAGAAATTTATTACCCAGCTGACCTATTTTAATGAATAAAGTGCAGTTTTTTAAAGCGTGCTTTGGATGGCAGTACACTGCTGATATCGCACAATTTCCAGACCATTCCAGCAGACAGATGCTGGTTGATTGGATATGATCTTTCTCATATTTTTTAATTTTATAATGTTTTTGTATTCTCTTGATCAATACAGCAGTGCCATCGTGTGCTTTGCCGTCCGGATGCTTGGTGTCATAAACAGAGTACCCATTAATTTTGAAGTAGTTCTTGTTTGTGCAGCGTGTTTCAGATATTAACATTATTTCAATCTTGTGCTCAATGAGAAATGCTTGAGCCTCCGCTCTATGCTGCGCTATAGGCCGTTTGCATTCCATATAGCTATTTTGAGGAGAGTCATTTTTGATTCTTAACAATTAGAATGAATCAGATAGAAGTGTGAAAGTGAATCGATGTGGATGTGTGAACGATGCCCTCGTACAACTGTTAAAAACAGAATGCCTTCAATGCATATCTTGGTTTAATCAAAGTAGAAAATGTCTTCGTAAATTAGTTCCATTGTGTTTTTAGGAAGCTTGACCGTAGGATGTTATGATCATGCTGAGTGGACGCGAATGCAACTTGTAAAATATTTCCGAAACCATTCTTTGTTTCTCTGCTGCTGTTTAATGTTTGTTTTAAGTAACCTCTCATTATTCTATTTCATCTTCCCATAACTGGTATTACAAATATATACATTTTTAGAATAACACATTTTCATGTCAACCAGCCGTTTTGGTTTGTACAAAATGTTTTACCAAAAAAATATAATTCCTACATGCACGAAGTAGATAAATCATAATTTTCCCATTATATATTCTAAATTAAGTGGTGACTAAATGTATGCCAGTCATTAGTGTAGGCAACAAAATCTTCCTTATATTTAGTTTCACACTATTAACTGAGTTGAGGTTTATTAGTTTAACCCCGATTGTAACTTAATTAACCGCAAATTTAGTAAATGGAAATTGAGATGTAAAGTCGGCGTGGGGCGCGCAGCATAATATTCGAAATACTTATGCACGATTTACATGTTCCAATTTTTTTCCCCAACAAATTTTTTACTCAAAAATAGAGCTGCAAGCATATAGAAAAAAAGTTAGTAGTTAAAAAGAGTCAGCAATATAAACAAATAAGGCAATGCTATAATTTTTTTGTATGTCCCATAAATTTTGACAGTTCGAATAGCTTGCGTTTAAATTTTATAACGAACAACATCGAATTGCAAATAAAAATAAAATATTTAATTACCGCTCATGTTTGCTCGTTTGTTTGAATGATGTTTATGGCTGATTGATGTTTATTTGAAACTTTTTTGAATTTTTTTTTATTTTACTGCTATAAAAATACTCGTAGAAACTATATTTTATGGCAACATTCCCAGTTTTATGCTCAAATTAAAAAGAAAAAAATCCAATTTTATTTTACTGGAATTTGTTTCGTGCTCCTCTCGCAAACGAAAATCGTAATATAAAGTTTTATGGAGAACATAATATTTGCTACGTTTTCGAGGTTACTTCACTACTCTTTTAATAACAGACCGAATATCTCCTCAAGTTGCGTGATGTCAGTAATTATTTTTTTTAATTATCATATGCCAATTTCTTTTTATATTATCTGATGGTATAAGAAGAAATTTTAAGTTGTTCCACTATTTGTAAAATGACCAACATTTTTTGGCGGCACAAGAAAATTTAAAAATGATTCCTCAGGTTTTTTTGAAGTAGATAAACCAAATATCTTGTTTAATTTAGAAATTTGGCATTTCCTGAACCATGATGTTGGTACGTAGTTTTGTTTAATTTAACCAAAAAGATTTTGTTAGGTGAACAATATTATTGTTATAACTAACAAAGTATTCTGGTTTAACTTAATTACTTGTTTAACCTATAAAGGCGGTGATACATGTACAGATTTTGCCTTAAAGGCAAAAAAATTTACCTTATAGAAAATTGAGAAATGTTCAATTTAAAATTGTTGCCTATAAGGCGATTCAAGATGCCCAACTTTCAACCAATCAGCGCGCATAATTGTTATGCCTTAAAGGCAAAATCTGTACATGTATCACCACCTTAAGTTTTGTCATATAAACAACATAGAAATAGTTTATATAGTACGAATCAACCGTCACAAATTCGGAGGGTAAAAGAGAAAGCGAATAAATCAAAAGGGCAGGAATGCAATGAAGTTAGGAAGTTAACATTAAAAAAATATGTAAATTGAATTATATTTTTATTCATCCAATAAAAAAAAATAATTGTTTTTTCCTTAAGTACAATATATTGTAGATTTAAACCTGTGTATATCCAAATAGTTATTGGTCCTATTTAAACTAATATTATTTTCATTGTCGTCAAATTTAGGCGTTGGCTCGTTAACCAACAAGAGAATGACTCGTTTCTTAAAACTATTCACCGATTCTATTTTGTCTGTGGCATAAAATATTTGTTTTCAAAATGTAACGAGCAAAAACACCCCACGCCCACAACCAAAATTGTTTTCTTAATTTTCTCTGATTTATATCTTAAATTAAGGATAATTTTACCACAACTCACTTTCTTAACATAATTTACATTTTATTTCATAAAAACACTTGGTAAACTTACTGATCGTAAGCAATTCCATTCTATAATTTTTTAGGTGTGTTTTGGCAGCTTTTCACAAGACACTTTATTTTAATAAGAAGTTTTAAATTATTATTACTAAATGATTCACTACTACACTATGCACTAACCATTTAATGATTTTAATTAATAATTTCAAGATTTTTTAAGAGCGCAAAATTAAGTCGGCATTTCGAATAAAAACAAAAAGTGTGTCTTTGAAGAATTCAAAGAATATGAGACCGCCACATGCATTTTTTATATAACCATCCTGCTCTGGTTTGTGACTCATGAAATATCAAATTTTAAATGGGAAAACACTTTACATTCATTCTATAGTATATCGTTCTATGATAAACTAAGACTTATTAAAAATTACAATATTTACGAAGGGGTTAAGAATTGCGTAGCTAATCATTAAAATTCGCTAAGACATTGTGATTATACTTTAAATTTAAGTTCAAAGTATTTTCAATATCTTTGTAGTTTGGTCACTGCAGTCTGATGAGACGACCGAATTTTTTAATGTAAAGAATTTAATATTTCATTAGTTCGAAACCAAATTTCTAAGTTCCAACGTCTTGGTAAAAAGTCAATTTTATCAAAACGTTAAGTTATATTTACCAATATAAAATTTTTGTTGTGTATTATAAAAAGAATTTCGTCAATGTTAACAAATAGTTGGTTGTTTCAACCCATAAAACGGTTTGGTTACATTTACTAACAAAATTTGGTAGAATTAACAAGTCATTATAGTAAAATAATTTATTTCCTTGGTTGATTTAACAAAATAGTTGACCACTGTTACCAAGTTTTTTCCACTTATATCCATTGAAATAATCATATGTTTATGGTTAAATTAAATAAGTTAAAAATTTAATAACCACGATTAGGTTATTTAAAATTAAAATTTTGTTCAACTAAGATCTTGAAATTTTTATGAAATTTTTTTCGATTTCGTAAAATTCAATCCGCCGCAAAAATTCGTATTATGAAATTTTTTTGCTTTTGTTAAATTCGAAAATCGTAAAACCCCCCTTTTTAAAAAACCGAAATCCAATTTTACGGAAATCAAATGTCAAAATTCGACTGCTTTTATAGGTGATGAATATCGTATTTACGAAAACAATAAAGTATACGTATTATTTCTTTATTAAAATAAAATACTTTAATTACTTTTTAAAATGTAAGTTACTCAATTATTTTATAAAAATTGACTAGTTTAATTTATTACAATTAATTTTTTATTATTTAGCCAAAACAACATAAAATAGCATACTTCATGGTCTCAAATTTTACGACCAAAAAATGTTTTATAATAGGGATATTCGCGGTGGCTCGAATATACGATTTCGTTTTTTACGAAATCGAAAAAAAATTCATAATAGCCGCTCGGGACTGAACCGGAGGATTCCCTAATCAATAACTTGTTGAGACTCTCGAAAACTTATAAGGATCATGTGAGTGGCATATTCCTGAAATCCAAACTAATTGCCAACCATTCCTAACAGTTTAAGAGCTCCAGCAAAATTCATCATAATTCAAGCCGTTTCATAAACCAGTGGTATATAAATATTTAAACCTATCAGAATTAAAGCATAGAGCATAAATTTACATATAATATTTTGCTAAAACATTATCTATATTCTACTGTATAAATAGCAATAGGTTTCTTTTATTAGGCTTCACTACTACATAAAAAGAGCCATGTTGCCATTTTCCGGATTTATTTGATTGTATCTTTCCTGGCGCGGAGATTTTTTGACGGCAATGATCGTCGATTTGCAAATTGTATTTTCTGCTACGGTGGTAATAACAGACTGGAAAGCTGCTACCCACTGCTTCTGTTTGGTGGAATTGATAGCTTTTATTGTTCCAGATTAGATGTTCAGCAATTGCTAGCTTAGTTTAGATTTTCAATGATAGTTTGCAGATAGTCTTAATTTTTTTTCGCATCGATTTTTGTGTGGCAACTTGCACTTACATTTAAACACGTTTTCTAGTAGATTGTCTTCCTCTCCTCGAGATCATAATGTTATGATATAACATGTTATATTTTCTATTAATTAATTTATTTTATCCACTGCCTTTGGGTATTTTGTCGAAATGGAGTTTCAGCTACAAATCGCTACCACAAAGTTTGTCGGAGTTGGAGCAATTTATCGTTCTCAGATTGCTCCGTTGCAAAGTACATTCGAGCTTGCCCTTCACACATACATAGTGACTTTAATGATGCCAATCAGCCAAAATTGCATTGCCCAAAGAAATTCAAAATGCGCCACGCGCGCTAAAAACAAACACAAAAGAATCAAATTGAGACGTGTATTTCGCGAAAAAATTTGTTTTTTTTTTCGAAAATGAGTTTTGATAGTGCGTCTTTGACATATGACATAACACCATTTAAAATCGTTTTGTTTGGAAATGTGTACTCGGCTACTAAGTTTTAGAAAAACAAATTATCAACAAAAAACAAATTTTTAAATTATAGCGCATCGCGAAAATTTTTGGAACTTAGTAGACCACATCCTTTTGATAAACCCGAGTGAACGACCTAATCAAAACAAAGAGTTAAGGCGATGATTTCATGCAGAAATTTTGTCTGACAGACATAAATAATAATCGCTTTGATTACATGCATAAAATTGTGTCTAATGGATATTTTTTGAAATTTTATAAAATAAGCAGCGTAAAAAGTGTTTTTATTTTTGTTCTTTTTGTTTTTTTTTATATTTTAGAATATGTATTCTTTTGTTCTCACTGGCGTCAAATCTTATACAAAATTGACCAATGTCAAATTTTTAATTTTTGTCGTACAATAAAAATATATGTTCAACCAATCAGAGCGATTATTATTTATATCTCTCAGACAAAATTTATACATTAATCATCGCCTTTATAAAGTGATTTTATAGGTCAAAACACTTCACATCTGTTCCTACAACAAAACCGGATAGTATAAAGTAATTCCCGTTAGCAGTTTGAACGTGCTAAATATCTTTCACTAGTTGTTTTTTTGGTAACATTTGTGTGTGTAAAGACAGAGCGCAAAAACATTAGAAATATAATTTACTAAAATTTTGACAGCTAGAATCAAAAATATTTTTACTTTTTTTTGTGATAAATGAGTGCGTTTTATGGCAAAAGCTGATAAAAAATTATTGTGATATTTTTCATCATTTTTGTTCGACTGAACGCTAGAAGTGTAACATTTTATTTTCAATCGAAGATGACGTTAGATTTAGATTCGTCAATTTTCTTTTATGTGTCGATCATACGTGTGCACGGCAGTCACCCCACATTCATTGAGCTCTGTAACACCTTACTAAATTTAAAAGCCACGTATTCTTTTAGACAAAATAACATTTTATGATTTATGTTCTTTACACATATAAGATGATTAATAAAAATTTATAATTTCTTTTAATTACAGGTTAGTTCCAAGTGTATAATTTGAACCGACACCTATACAACATTATATTTTTCGTAAGTTGGTACATACTTTAAATAATTAAATTCCTATCTAGAGATTAGACCACATTATCTAGGGTTAACATAACACAACAAGTAAAATGTGTACGTGGTGTACCATAAACTGTTATCTCTTCTTTATGCGATTACATTTCGTAACATGTACGAGGTACATGAGTAAAAACATCCAGGAAGAGGATTCCTACGAGCACCCATTAATTAAAGTATTATCACATTTTCCACTTTAAATTTACCATTTCACCACGAAGCATATACGTAAATAACATAAAATACCCGCACCCCTGAGATTTTCTGTTTCGAAATATTATTTTTGCAATCTCATTTGGTGTGTTATCTGCTGTAAGCCCATTTCGCAGGATTGGTGTGGTGTTTATGTATAAATATACGAAATGCCATTTAAATATAAATTAAGCGACCAAGATCCGCGGATATTAAATTGTAATGGAAAATGGCGAGACGCGACTCGGGATATTCCGATAATAAAATATAATTAATTTCTGTAAATCAAAATTATTCGTCGAAACAAAAATATTTTCCAAATCAAATCATATAGATAAAAATCCATTTTCAACTTTTCCAACGACAACCGGAAAAATATACATACTCGAGTATCGCATAAAAATATTTACATATGATGGAGTTGTTCTATTGCTGGAAGACTTTATGCGAGTACATTATAAATCCCGAAATATGATGATGGTGATGTGATTCGGGGATGGTAACACGAAAAAGGGATAAAATATTTTTGTTTTTTTTTTTGTGTCATCAAATTTTATGGTTTTTTAACAAACCAAAAAGGAAAATGAAAATCAAATTTTCCCAATGTTTGTTTTTGTTGTTGTGTTGTATTAATTTTAAATCGATGATGGAAATTTAAAAGTAAAACCGATATGCATATAACACAGAATTATGTACTGTGGTGGTATTAATAAATAGGAATAAATTTTCTATTTTTATTATGTTGGAAAATTTGTCAACGAATGCGGGTCAATACATCTTTTGTGTATTTAATTTTCAAGGTATTTTTTTATGTTTCGTGTATTTAAGGTACAATTACTGTTTACTTATTGATTATAAATACGGTACGATTTATTCAGCCGGATTAGATAAATTCGATATATAGATTCATGAATCACGGCGTTCGAGAAGACTTAGATTTTATGCTTAATTCAGCGGAAACCGTTGGTAGAGAAATCAAGATACATTTGTTCTGTTACAGAAACAGTGCGAGTTTTGAAAAGAAATTTCGGACGAAAGTAAGTTAGATGGGCATGCTGGTGCGGATAACAGAAGCGGTCACCATACTCGTAAAGCACGTACAGCTGAGAAACTTGTACAGCCTGGAAGATTTATATACGAGGTACTTGGATTGTTCACTTACCATATCCAATTAACTTCGATATCGCAGTTACGTATAGCAAATTTGGTGTTGAGCGGCCTTACTGTCCTACTTCCTTGTAACGGTCAGAGCTCCTACACCAAACACGCAACATTCAAGAAGACGTTGGTAGGTGCCTTTAATTTGTGCATTTTATGTTCCAACGTAAATTCGAAGACGTTTAGCGAATTCCACTTCTTGGATGTTAGATTAATAAATTCCCACAGGGTGAAATATTCTTTTCGGTCTTTTCTTTTTCAGTTCGGAAAACCCACACGCAATCGTAGAGAAGCCAATGCATCCTAAGCGTGTAACAGCTCAGTGTGGTTTGTGCAGTGGTGGTGTCATTGGCCAATTTGTGTTCGAAAATGATGCTGCCAACACAAATTCAGTAGACTAAAAGCGCTACAGAACAATAACAACTGATTTTTTGTGAACACATGAATTTGGGATGCCGTGAAAGATCGATGTTTTTCGGTTAATCGACAAATGATTCAGAGGTCCTTAAGCAAGACATTAATGGAGTTATTCGCGAAATGACGCACGAAACTATCAAAAACGTACGGACAAATGGGGGGTTCACAGGTTGCGCTACTGTCAAAATAGCCACCCGCGACTATAAGTTATATTCCACCAATAATCGGAAGGTGTGCTCTTGCTAAACTAGCAACAACATTAATTAAAAAATATAACACCGTTCGCTATATTGGAAAAGTATTTAAAACTAGTTTTTACAAATCTCTGCGGGTGAGTCTAGTGTCGTGCAAATAAACGTCTTTGTCATCTCTACAGCCAAGACCGATTGACTGATATAAAACTTCATGTTTGTGCTGTTTTCATAAATTGGGAGATCCTAGTGAATTTTGACCGAAACCGATCCATCGGAAGTGGCATCTTCCATAGGACCTTTCCCGATTTTTGCAAATATTTTCAAAAGTATATACGAAAAAACGATTAAACACGAAAAGATTGCAAATTACATTTCAAAAAAAAATTAGTTCACTTCATTCTTTAAATTTTATCGGAAATTCAGATGGATTGTCTATTCGGAATAAAATTTCATACTTAGACTTTTCTTATATTATCTGGATTATCCTTGCCAATTTTGGAAATCTTTGTACCGGAAGTAGCTTGGGAGCTTTCTTGGTTTCAGTGGCTGCTATTGCACACTTAGGCCAATTATGGCTCATTGTGATACCACAGAATCCGACATCATAAACTCCCCGTACACCCATTTAGTGCTATTTATATAGCGCAGGGCATGAACATAGGAAGTGAACAAGAGTCTCATCCTCCTCCTCGTCCCTGCAGCTTATGCAAAAGTCATTTGCATCAAGCCTAGCCGTCTCGCATGATCTCCGAAAAGGCAGTGTCCAGTAAGTACCCTTACGATTCTACCTACATCACGCTTCCTTAGTGTGATTAAAATTTTGAAGCGCTTCAAGTTCAGCACAGGCCATACTTGCTTCAGCAGCCTACCAATTGGACTGGCAAGCCACCTAGGATTTGCTAAAGCAACTGTTTTCCTATGGCTTGCCGCTTTCAACATAGACATAGGCTTTCCTAAATATTGTCTTCCTGGTACCTCGCACCCATGACGCCAGGGAAACTGAATCCACTGGAAGAATGGCCGCCCAACTGTCCATATAGATAGTGATATCAGTCAACGGTATCGCTTTATGCTTCAACAAGTTCATGACCTCTTCAATCGCTATAACTTCAGGCTGGTACACGCTGCTGTAATCAGGTAGGCGAAAAGATAAATTTACATTTAATTCTCCACAGAACACCCAACTCCCACTTTACCATCGAGCTCGTAGTCGTTGGTGAAGAAATTAACGGTCCCAGTATTGATAAGGAGACCACTATTCCAATCCTCTCGAGAGGGGAGAATCACCTTAAAAAGCTTGTCAAAGCACAAACGGGGTGTTTTGTAGTCAAAATTCACCAGTTCATGCCTTATTGAATTAATTATAGTTTAGTGCCCTTTTTGCAGGCACTTCGAACCCGAAGTCGCTAAAAGCCGGGCGACCACCATTTACTTGCCGATAATATCCAACGGGAGAGTTCTAGGGCACTAGTGGGGGCTGCCCTCTGTACCTTCGCTATTACTTTCCTATATGATACTTTCTCCAGAGCTGGCCACCATATACTCACACCATACAGCAGTATGAGTTTTACAACTGCCGTGTAAAGCCAGCGTACCAGCTCCGACTTTAAGTCCTATTTCATTCCAATGGCATTTTCACAAGAGTAGAGCGCTACAGTGGCCTTCTTTACTCTTTCTATCGTGTTAAGTTTCCAACTGAGCTTACTGTTCAGAAGAATCCCTAGGAATCTCGCGAACAACACTTCGAATTCCCCGAACAACCCGTTTTCTGAGGGAAGTTTCCCCCATCCCAGTTATGATCTTTTGATCTCAAAAGGTAGCAATCCTTCTATAATTATTTCCACCTTCACGTTATTGAACGCGCCCTTGATATCGAGAAACGCGCAAAGAAGTAAAAGATTCAAGACACAAGACAATTTTACTAAAAGTTCGGCAAGTTAAATTGTTTGCATTAGAAATAAATCAAGGGATATTTGAAATTTAGGTATAATCGTGGTATAAGAGAAAGCCCGGTGTTGACCACAAATATTCAAACCTATATTTTTAAAATAGTTGTTGCATTTACAAAGTGATGGGCAATTTAAAGAAAACATTTAAAATTGTTCTCAAACCACAATTTTATACTCGCTGCCCTTGATGAACTAAAACCTTTTCGCCTTCTGAAGGGTGCCGCCGAATTCTTGAAAAAAAAAAAAAGATTTAACTCTTTTAAATTCGATTATTCTATAAAATGCTAAATAAACGCATAAGGCCATTAATATTGCGATGTAGCACGCAAATGCTGTAAGTCTGCATTGAGCGATTTTAAAGGAAACTGCTATGAAATTTTAAAAGAACTTCGCGGCATTTCAGAAAGTTAAATATATCTCCTATACATCTTAATGTAAGTTCTGGTAATACAGCAGTAATTTCTATAAATACACAACATTTTGAACTACCAGCACGAACATTCTTACCTGCACAAAGAATAGACAAAGTAAAACAGGTTGGCAGATTATTGTTACTACACTGAAAAAGAGAAGATAGAGAGATATTACTTTTTCGTATCTAGAATCTCCTGGTAACGAACCAGATTCGGATATCACTGAAATTATTCCAAACTCAAGCTACAAAAACATTTAATAGAGAGTATAGTGGTTTCTTTTAAATTATATGTTATTTGGATACTGACAGCTGTTTCCTGCTCGAAATATTGACAAGAATACAGTATCATAAGTTCAACATCAATATCGACGCATAGAAATATAGAAAACATAGAATTTTGTAACGAAATGTTGGCCGGAATAAAGCACCAATTGCACATGATACTGAAGGACGTGCGTACAACTGAGCATATTGCTGGTATAACCAGCAAGCAGAGAGAGAAAGAGAGAGAAAGAGAGTGCTACTTAATTCAGGAACATTAATTCGCTGGAGATCGCAAGAACTCGATATTTTTGCTGGTATGGCAACCTTTGGGGAACTAAGTCCAGTGATTGAAGTGAATTGACGGCTATTGACCATCCACTTTGGTAACGCTTCTCCATTTGGGCCTAACCTTAAATTGTATTTACCTTTAATTTAATTTTACTTTTTTTTACGTGTAGTTTTAATTGGGTGTAGCGCCCCTAGCCTTGTATAACTATCAAAGCGCGTACACTAATTCTTCAAGAAAATCGCTGCGTTTAATTTGTGCATTTTTGCATTTTATAGTACAACGGAAATTCGAAAACGTTTAGCAAATCCCACTACGTGGATGTTTGATAAATAAATTAAAATATTCTTTGCGGATGAGACACATTTGCAGCGAAGTGAACTTTTTAACGAAAAGTGTTGCTACACAAATTAATGGAAAGTGTGTAACTACTAAACAGTGTAGCTATGAAAAAGTCATAAGTAACAATAATTCCAGATCATAATAATTCTGGTCTATTAGCTTGGGTTTAAAAAAAAATTAATTGTTTGAATGTGTGAAATGATAAATGCCGATTAAAAAAATCTCAGAAATGTTACCAAGTGTGGGCTCATGTCATCTAATAGTGGACGAGTTGAACTGTTAAAAACGATTAACCACATTGAAAATAAAATCTTTTGGGGTGGTTCCACGCAAGTTTTAAAACGTTAAATTATCATAAAATTTCAAATATTTTTCAAAATATTTGCTAAACTATGGCAGATTCTGGAAATCTCTTAGATTGATTGATTTATTGTTTCTATGAGATTCCTAAAATACGCCATTGATGAATATTTGTATTTCTCAAAAATATGGAGCTTAAAACTTCTGTAGAGCCACCCAAAAATCTTTTTATTTTAATGAGGTTCACTGTTTTAAACAACTCAGCTCGTTCACTATTATATGACATATAAGCCCATACTTTTTATCATCTCTGAGATTCTTTTAATCCGCCATATAGAGTCCTCCGTGTTACAATAAAAAACTAAGAAGACTGCGCAAACTTAGAAATGAACATTGGCAAATATTTCTAAGAACTCAGTTTGAGTCAGATTAAAATAACAAGTTGGACATCTATAACAAGTTTAAGGATCCTAACTCTTCCGGCATTTAATTAATTGTAACCAGTGGCACTATTCTGGTTTCCCAGGGAAAGGAATAGGGAATTTGGAAAAATATTTTCATAGCATTTTTACCCAAATTGTATTTTTCTGGCCTACTGAAGGAATAAGTTTAGTGCAAAAATTTTCAAAACATGAGAGTTACATGAGAAAATATTTTTCTTTATAAAAATTTTTGTGGAACAAAAGTTTCCCAATTATCTTTATTTTGAAAATTTTTGCACTAAACTTATTCCTTCAGTGGCACTATTCTGGTAATTCCCCGGGAATAGGGAACTGGGGAAAGATTTTACATAGTTTTTATCTATAAATCAATTTTTTCTGGCCTACTGAGAAAAAAAGTTTGATGTAAATATTTGTAAGTTGGGAATAACTTTTCCATAGCGAAATTACCGGGGAAAGTTATTCCCAATTTTATTTTGTTTTCAAAAAAATTGCCACTAACTTTTTACCTTAGTATGCCAGAAAAAAATTATTTACATAGAATTTATATGTAAATTCTTTCCCCAGTTCCATATTCCCGGGGAAAACCAGAATAGTGCCACAATTCGCTAAAGTCTGTATAGTTCGGCTTTCTCAAACAATGGTTTGGATCCCGCCTCTTTGGTTTCCATCCAGATACTGTTGTTGGGAAAATTGCAAACTTTAAAGGCTGCATATCGGATATGAGTAATTATAGGGCAATTGCAAACTTGTCCTTCATTCCAAAACTATTCGAAAGCATCGTTTATGGGTTACTAAACTTTCTTTGTAAACTGTTTTTCTTTTGATATGGTTTCCTCAAAGGTCGGCTAATCCTAATCATTTTACAAACGCCCTGTAAGCGTTGAATTGTTGCTGACATTGTGGTTGTTGATCAACTGTTATCTACTCGAAACTGTGAGGTTTTGGACTATAACATTAGTAAATTGTGTTTGAAAAAACTTCTTTACACTTTACATAAAACAAGAGCATTTGCATACTCAGAACCAAAATTTTGATGAATTTGCTTCTCTGTTTTTTAAATATGCTTTGTTCGTCAATTCTTTGGACAATTCAGGTTTATTTTACGTACCACTATAATTGGTTGTTTTTGTAATTGTTGTTCGGCCAAAGTACAATTTGTGAAACAATTGTCCATCGTAGTTGTCCTGCATTTATAACGTCGACGCGGATATCCGATAGAAAAAATTTAGAGCATAATTATTTGAACGAGACTCGTTCGTTTGTTTCCCCACATGCACCTCAGCATTCAAAGGGTACGAGTTTCTGGCATCACATAACCAAAATTTTTATTTTTATTTTTTTTTTATTTTTAATATTTATTATAATTTACAAAGTTCGATTTCGTGTCCTTTTAAGGGAAATTAGTTAATTCCTAAATCATTTTAGTTCCGTACTCGCCTGGTTTTGACAGTATACACTCTCTAAAAGCACATCATCCTCGCGTTAAAACCAGCTGTTCATCTATTGTTAAATTCGATGGTGGCTTATATGGTTCTCGGTTATTTGAAAAGAACATGTTCCAGACATCACAAAATGTTACTGATTTGCCAGTTTTCAACCGTTCTCAATTGCTGTACTCTCTCTAGAGACATTAAAATAAAATACCCATAAGAGCATAACCAAGCATTATACCAAATACATTGCCATTTCTCTGTGTTGCTGTTCGAAGTATAATATTGCCGTGCTTTTCAATTTGTTTCGGCTACAATAATATTTACTAATGTTGTTTACTAATGGAACACTAACAAAAAGATCAAGCGGCTCTTGACTGCTCTGTCTCTTCCTAGCTATAAATTACGATCTTGGATGAAAAGGAACACAACTACGACCCCATATAGGCGTGAAAAGCTCATGGGCCGACCCATCTTACATAACCATAGGCTGGCATGGAACTATGCAATGCGCAGATGGTAAAATAAATCGAACCTATAGCCATACTTCTTCGATTGGGTATAACTGCGTAAGATAGGATGGAAAAAATAAACCGCGAAAGAATTGGGAGGCCCCAATTTTAGATGTTATTTTAGTTTAAATACGAAGTCTATAGATATAACGGTTGTATGGCTAAATTTTGCAAAATAAAAAGGAAGGAATTTTATTTTTGTATTCTAAAATTTTTAGATAACTTCATGTACATACACCTTAAACAAGGACAAAAATTTCGCTTTATTCAAGCATCTTAATTTGCCGTAAGTGATTGGTTGAAGTTTATTTCAAATAAACACCTATCAAATTTTAACATAACCACTTAAGTCGAGATAAGTGGTTATATTGTACTATATTCTAATCGATAGTATTTCCCGTTTTTTCTTTCCCTTCAATTATTCATCAAAATTCGACTATTTTTGACCGTGATATACGCAAGAAACAAAACCACTTATTTTTTTTTTTTTATTTATTTTTTCATTTATTTACAATGCAATCTGTTTTGTGGCCCAATTCTCACCCTGCTCTTTCGTGGTTGTGCTTTTGACATCCTTACTATACGCCTACTCAACCAACTCGAGGACGTACGGGTATAAGACCGATTTAAGAACATCTACACATTGTAACTTGCAAGCTCCATGCCAGCCTATACTAGGGGGTCATGCAGCTGTTACATTTCACCACAGATCAAAATCTGTTGATGAAATTTCGCTTTGCATCCTGCCCTTATCGGGATTCGAACCTGGTACCTCCCGATCCAAACGCCATACCTATAACCACTGTGGCTTTTGGTCGGTTACTTATGTTTATTATAGGTGTTTGATATTTATTGAAAACCACTAATTGATAATTTTTGATATTGTAGCATGAAATAAGTGATATTTAAAACAATAGTTTTAAAAAAGTAATTGGAAAATTTTTTTCCGTTTGTTAGCTAATTTTGAATAAAATAAATAAATAAAAATAAATAAATAAAATAGTTTTATTTGTAAAATTATAAATAAATTTAGAATAAACACTTCAATTTGACTTTGCGTTTGATATTTACTTGAATCAATATAATCGTTTTTTCTAACTTCTAATTAAACATTTTGTGAATTTCCGGTGGAGCCAGAGCAGTTAACAAGTGCTTGAAGGTGTCAATAAACGTAGTTTGAAAACCATGATACTATGGATCCAAAAATATTTATGTCTCATATCTTTTCAAAAATTAATTTAAAATTTAAATTTGGTCCTGTGAAAAGTAGCTAAAAAATAGACAAGTGGTTTTGTTGAATTGCCACAGATTATTTGCGAAAAAATTGAGACCATTGTTATTGTATATTCAGATCGAGCCTGCACAACTTCTCAAAGTTTGAAAGCTAACAACAAAATATTAAAAGAAAATTTCGAGGAACGGAAAAAACTAAACACGAATTTTCCATAAAAGCTATATTGAATGTCAAGACACTCTTGATTTCCTCTTCCCACAGATGCTTGTCGAACCTGCACACCTTACCTTTACAGAGTAAAGAACAATCTTAAGCAATTCTTTGTCATCTTTAATTAATTTTCTTTTTATTCTTTCGTGTTTTTTTACATATTTTCTCATTGTTTTTTTTCAATTTCACGTTTTGTTTTTAGAATTATGAATTCCGAATTTTTACTTATTTAATGTTTTTTATTTATACTTTTTTCACTATTGACGTGTCTCGTTTTCCAATCTGCTTGCATTAAGTAGGCTTAATTGACAATTATCTCCCATCTTGTTGCTGTGGTATCATCATTCATGCTGAACTATTTTGTTTGTTACTTAAAAAAAAATTGTTTTATTTTATTTTTAAGTGTAGTTTTGATTTGGCACCTTGATGTCTTTGATTAATAAAACAGATGGCGGGCGGCCAGGAAGTGGTATTTGTTCATTAGGGATTATTATTTTTATTAATACGTGTAAAATATATTAGAGAAGGCATTCCTAAATGATCTGGTAATATTTTGTTATAAATAAATTTGAATGTCCATTTCAATAGGTAATTTTGTACGCCTACGCAACGACGGCAAGCTTAACCTACATGCTTTGTACTGTTTTCTCGGTTATAAAGTTTGCTCGTGATTCTGGGTCTATGAGGACTAATGTGGCGTACATTTCATTGGCAGCGTTTTGGCAATTAGTTTAAAATTGTTTACTTCACGCAGAGCTCGAGCCTCTGCTATTTGGTTATGATACACTTGATAAGGAGCTATTCGGCCTTTATATCGGGTAATTTTTTTAAGCTGAAACTTTCAAATATGTCAGAAAATAAGCATTCTAAAAAAAACGTCCATAATCGAAATTTAATTATTTTGGGAGGGGGCATACATTTTAGTACCCCTTCTCCCCGTCTTGGATGTGGGGTGGGGGTAACTTTGAAATTAAAATAGGAACCCCTATTTGTTATTGCACATTTGGATTCCACGGCTTAAAACACGTAGGATTTTTTTTGAAACTTTTTTTTCGATTCATGATTGATGGCGCTGTAATAACGATAATAAATTTCGAAATTAGTCTTAAAGAAATTGTATTTCTTAAATCTTTAATTACTAAAAAATTACTTGCCAAGAAACTACTATTATCATAAACCATTAACATGTGATTAAATCTGCTTTCAAATAAATGATTTGTTTTGTGTTTTGTTTTAAACATATCTGAATAAGTGGGAGATTGTTTCCTGTAGAAATCTAATTGGCTGGTGAATAAACTACTTTCTGCGTAATCCAGGAACAACGACATGGATGCAGTAGTTTTCTGTTTCCATCGGGGTGCTTGATTTACATGGGTAATGAGAAACGTGTCTGCTTCAATTTCGGCACAAGCATTTCTGATTCGTTCAGTCATATTCTCATGTGTTGTTGGTGTTTGTTGGTAAACTTTGTCTTTGAGATAGCCCCACAAAAAGAAATTTGGCGAAGTAAGATCTGATGATCTGGCAGGCTAATTTACCGGACAAGCTCTACTGATCCAGCGACCATTGAAATTACGATCAAGTACCTCACGTGTTACCGACGAATAGTGTGCTGGACACCCGTCATGTTGAAACCACATGTTCTGTCGCAATTCTAAGCTCAAGTCTTCAAATAATATTGGCAGTTCATTTTCCAAAATGTCTCGGTATATTATGACCATTCAAGTTGCTTTCAATAATATTCGGGTCGATGAGTTTATTGCCAATTATTTCACACCACACGTTGACAGTCCAAGGGCGCTTATGTTCAACTTGGCGAAGTCAGTGCCCAGTAATGCATGTTGTGTCGATTAACTGTTCCGTTTTTTTTGTAAAAGATGACTCGTCTTTACGTGCCAACTGACTAAAAGTTACCCGATTTTGGAAGATCTTGATTTAAAGACAAACGATACGGATGATACTTATGACGTTCTAAAATGTTCCAAATACTGGTTTGGGACAATCCGGAATCGCTAGTTATTTCTCGTGTACTAATATGAGGATTATGAGTTACTGTAGCCAACAGCAATTTCATTAATTTCCTCAGTAGCTGTTTCTCCGAGTCCTACGGCCAGTTTCTTCATAAACCAATACCATTTAAATTTTTTCTTGTACAGTGAAATACTCCATTTTGTGTTGTATTAATAGCCTAATTAATAAAAATCATTTATTTGAAAGCAGATTTAATCGCATGTTCCTGGGTTACGATAAAGAGTGATCCAATAGGAGGTACTTTTTCCAATTGGGATTCTCATTGGGATTCATGCGTCACAACTGTCATATTCATATGACATTTGTGTTCAGTATTCATTGACATTTCACCATGAATAGACTTACGGAAGAACAACGTTTGCAAATTGTGGACATTTATTTCAAAAATCAGTGTTCAGTAAAAAATCGTTTTCGTGCTCTTCGACCATTTTATGGTGTTCATAATCGTCCAACTGAACGCACTATTCGCGAAACAATCAATACATTTTGAACAAATTTTTCATTATTGGATATTTATCAACCGATTAGAGTGCGTACAAGTCGATTTTTTGTGAGTATTGCTGCTGTAGCTCAAAGTGTACATGGAGACCGCAATCAAGCTCTGGGTCTCCCGTATGGCACATTGTCACGTATTTTGAAGAGAGATTTTTGTTTGAACGCATACAAAATACAGCTTGTTCAAGAATTGAAGCCGGTTGACCTTCCTTTGCGTCATCGATTTGGTTTATGGGCATTGAAACAGCTCCAAATTGATCCGTTTTTTGTCGAAAAATTACCCAAGTGAAATATGTCCCAAAAAAAAAATCCCAAGTTTTTTGCATGCAATAAACCTTTCAAATTGAATAGGTTGTAATAACAAATTTCAATTATTAAATTTGATCAACAAATTTTAAAAGATTGACATGTGGGTAGGTTTTCTAGAATGCTTATGATATCGATATTTAACGGGACAAAAGAATCGAACAATCCCTGGGGTCGGCGATAAAAATAACGATTATTTTACTAAGGGGTTGTTGCAACAAATTTTTTAAAATTTGTTGAATAAATATTTTTATTGAAATTTGTTGCAACATTCCATTTATAAAAGACCCGTTATTTATATCGCCAATCCCAGAAATTGTTCGATTCGTTTGTCCCGTTAAGAGACGATATCACGAGGAATCAAGAAGACTGAATTTTGTAGAACTGATTTTTAATTGTCATTTTGTGAGAATAAACCCTGTGTATTTATCGCTAAGAAGATGATTTTTAATACTTACTTGTTTATACACTTGCTTTCTTATTATAGTTTATTGGTATGATTTTTTGTTTTATATTCTAATAAATAAGTTTTGGGATTTGATCCGTTATTTATATATTTCCAACATATAAGGTTATAATATACAATATTAATGAAACAACAACAATAATAAAGAAATTCTTTGCAATAAAATCTTTGGAAATAACGCGCTGAAAATCTGTCATTTATGTTATCAATCGTTATATTTTAAATTTGGGATTTGCATGCAACAAATTTGGGATTTTTTGGGACGTATTATGAAGCTCATTTTTGGCTGACGGATACGTCAACAAACAAAATTGTCATGTTTGGGCTAATGAACAGCCAGAAAAGATTCAAGAGCTTCCAATGCATTCTGAAAAATGTATTTGGTGCTGTTTATGGGCAGGTGGCATATTCGAACCGTATTTCTTTAAAAATGCGGAGTGACAAGTGACAACGTGTAAACGTCAATGGCGCAAACTACAGAGCAATGATCAATGAATTTTTATTGCCAAAAATTTAAGATATTGATGTAGTCGATTTGTGGTTTGAACAGGATGGTGCAACGTGCCACACAGCAGGCCAAACCATCGATTTATTGAAATAAAATTTTAATGAAAACATCATATCAAGAAACGGATCAGTGAATTGGCCTCCAAGATCTTGTGATCGGACGCCGTTTGATTACGTTTTATGGGAATATTTGAAATAGATTGTTTATCGTGTTAAGCGAACATAACACGCGTAATCGAAAATTGGACTCATAGAATGGATCTTCTAAAAGTTAGTCGCGGACAACATTTAATAGAAATTATTTTCAAACATTAAATGTCATAGTTCTGGAAGCTCTTATAGGATCACCCTTTAGTTTCTTGACAAGTCATTTTTCAGTAATTAAAAATTTAAGAAATACAAGTTGCTTAAGATTAATTTCGAGTATTTTATCGGTAACGTGTTAATTTTAATTAAAACGTATTGTAGAATCGTATGCATAAGTTCACAGTAGGGGAAATAGAAAAAATAATAATATAGTTATTACAGCGCCATCTATCAGGAATCGAAATAAATTGTTTCAAAGAAATCCTACGTACTTTATTCTAGCACCGTGCACATACAAAAAAAATGGTTAGGTTTGTTTGATCTTACTGTTCCCACCAGGTTAGTTTTTTTTAACAAGTTCCTCGACTAGCTGAATTCTGGTGAAAAAATTTTCCATTGTTATATTATATCCGCCATTCAAATGATTATCCGACAAACGCAAGATCAGGTCAGTTGCTACGTGTCTAGTTCGATTCTGACACGGTTGCGTTCCAATATAAATTTCACCAGCTAATGGATAGATGGTGCGCGCGTCAACCAGCCAAAAAAAATTTAATCTATACATGCCTGGTTTACTCGATATATATTGGCGAAAGGAGCAGCGACCTCTAGTAGCAACTAGTTGTTCAGCAATAGTTAGTTCTAGAGATGATTTATATAATCCATCCAAGTTATCTAAGAACATTTTCCATACGTACAGGAATGCAGCTAATTTGTCATCTGTCAGATGCAAGCGTCTTGTGTGTGAGTCATCAAATTTAAGGAAACGAGTTAACTGTTCAAATCATTCTAACGACATTACAGCACAATAGAACGGCATATTTGTTTTATGAAATAAGCATTTTTCTGGAAAAGTCGATCCTCATTTGTGCAGTCATGCCACTTTCTAGCGTTCGGAGTAGTATACATGATTGGTAGAACCACCTTGCCTTGCGATTTGTTTCAATCACCATGTTCGAAATAATATTTAGTGTTAGTAAGCATTTAAATGTATTAGCTTTTGAATCGAACGTTTGCTTTACTATTGGAATGTTGTGTTGCTTGCGTTTCTGTTCTGCTGCACCAGTACACTGCTCTTCAGTTTCACTCGGTAATGCCCACCACACTTGACGATTATTTTTGTTTTGTGCCACATGCCTTTTTATTGGTCCAAACATCTGATGAGCCGATGTCACATTATTATTCGCTTCCACTACTTCCTCCTAATTGCCCGCTGCTTCTTGTAAACCTTCGGCTTTTAAGGTTAAGCCGTAGAATCCGAATCTGCAATAAAAAATGATTGACTATTTTAATTTAAAAGTTACCCTCCGCCCCACCTTAAAGAAGGAGAGGAGGGTTACTAACTTTTCCACTTATGTATGTCCCCCCGGAATGATTAAATTTTGATAATGGACATTTTTTTCGTAGAGTGCTTACTTTTCGAGATATTTGAAAGTTTCAACTTTAAAATATCACGCGGTATATTGCTGATATATACCGAAACCTTGGGCATTGCTCGCTCCAATGTATGTTTCTACTAACGTGTGCTTATCGTATGTGTTTTTGGTGGTTGTGTTTGATATTTATTGTTATATGATGCTTTAGGCATTGGACTTAAGCGTTATTCAAAAAGTTTCACCCTTCACAAAACCGATCTAATATATTTCACCAATAATAGTCCTCAAAATGTTTCGGTAAACGCCTGATGTTTTCAATAAACAAATATTTTTGTTATAAATTTGTAGTGATTATCATATACCACAAACTACCGAGTTAATTTAAAAATTGCAATGATAAAACAATTTAATTTCAATAAATTTTAATTTGGTTTATTTTAATCGAATTTCAATAAAATTCTCTGTCGTCCAATCTACATAGACGAGGGGAAACGAACTATTTTTTTTATTAAATTACATCGAGAAGAATATTATAGTCGATTACTATAACTATTTTTGAATTGTCATGACTTTATAATGTACATACAGCACTACTATTCGTCTATATTTATATATGCATCTTTCTAGATCAAGCTTTACGTAACAGGTATATATGCGGATTCATTCCCTGTATAGGTAAAGCTGCCAATGGTAGTAAGTATAAAAAAAAACTTTCGGAAATAAAAGACAGCTTAGTTTATCGATATATCGAACTGAAAAAAAATCTGAACTATAATTTTATTAAATACAAAAAAAGTGTCCTTTAATTAGATTAGCAGTTTGATTTTATCATAAAACTTATATACCCGTAATCGAAAAATGGCATATGCAAGGAATAGAATAAACCACACAACACGGAAAATCTCTCGTTTATATTTAGATGATGTACTCGTATCTGTGAGTGCCTACATTCGAAATCTACGGAATATATAAAGATACGATTTTCCGGATGTCAATATCGTTTTGATAGCACAAATATATATGATATGGAAATTGAAAATGTACATATACTTGTGAACGCCAGGAGTGGTGTGGGATTCAAAAAGCTCTATACATAAACTTAAATGAAACTTTTTACCTCAAAAAACGGAAAATGGAACATATGTTAGAGGTATTTGTTTATGTATGGCATTGTGTAATTTATATAAAAGGTGACAGTGGGTATACGTGTGTAGACAGATAGTTTTCGGGTGCTTCGTATTTATTTGTTTTGTTTGAAGTTCAAATTTAATTATAGGTTAGAAGTCGACACAAAAACATGTTCATATGTGGTTTTTAAATTAGAATTTTATATAAAATCGATCGGTAGTGCCCATGGCATGTATATGTTTAAAATTTTATTTGCCATATTTCGTCAGTATCTGTGTTTAAGGATATGCATATGTACTAGATCCATTATGATGGTAAAGGTAATACTCCATAAACAAATTTCCAATTTTTTTATATTTTTCGTAAAATCGTCCAGCAATCATTGACGGGAAAATAATTTTGTTTGACGGCCGTTATTTAAAAAGGTATACTGAATTTTATAAAAGCATTATGGTTATGACGTTACTTCAGATTAGTTTAATATAAGTATAAATTGGTTGTGGTGTCGATCGAATTGTTTGAGATGGAGCAAGTACGTCAAATTTTATTGAAAATTCACCACGGTTATTTATTGTGAAGAAAATAAAACTGTAACGTGTCCTCACAATGTTTAGAACGACGGTGGCTTGCGTAGACTGTTTGAATCAAAAATCGATCGTACAAATCGTTCGTTTATCATTTAGTTTCAATCTATTTCTTCAAAATCTGATCTGCAAAATTTGCATTTTTGGTATCACTTCTTAACGATCTTTTTTGTTTTCTTTGGCTTTTGGTCCAATCTGTCTCATATCGGTTATCGTATGCCTCTTCATCAAACTTTTGTCCTCCTATTTATACCCTTGTCTCTTTGGCTGCAGACTCCCCCTGATTTCCTTCAAAAGCGCTAAGTCATTGGATGGGTAGTTCAATTCTCCGCTACGACTTAATTTTTCCAAAACCTTTCGTCTTCTTTGTATTTCCATCTGCTGTTTGGCACCATGACAATCTCGTACCAAAAATTGTTGGTGGTTTTATCGGTGGTTTGATTCCTCGATAAAAAAACAAAAAAAATCACAATATCGCCATTAATTTAACTATACATACGGATCTGTTTCTTGTTTAATATAACAGTTCAGATGAGTTGCGAGGATTGGACGGCTGGATATTGCATTTTGGTTTATTGGTGAATTTGAAACGGGATGGAGAAGCTCCGTGGGAACCCCTTTAATACGATGAACTCAAGTGGTCTGCCCCAACTCATGCAACTGCAACTGTTACATTACCGCTCTGTTACAATCGCTCAAATTTATTGGGCCTCCATTATCTTCCGACCGATCATTTTTTCGATCATTCGATATCTTATAGGTCTTTAACGATAAGTCCGTGGTCCATTACAACCTTCCGCGCGCTTGAAGTCGCCAGGTTCTGACACAATAAAGAATTTCACACAATTAGGTGTGTACTTCGTGGATTCAGTCATACTGTCGTTCTAACTGTACAACCTATCTGCGCTATGTTAATATCCCAATGCCTATGGTCCTCGTCAAGGTGATTGGGATTTGATGAAAGGGTTGGTACCTTTACCTCACCAATAAGCACTCTCGATATCTCACTCTTTGGTTTGTTGACTTGACACCTTTTAAACACCTTAATGGATTTACGAACGTTCACTGCTATTTTCGGCTAGTAAAACCATTGTTGAATACGTTTGGGCATCTTAAAATAGCCATGATGTGCAGCCAAAACATGATCATGGTTGTTAAACATTTATCTTCCATTCGGAAAAATGTGTTTTGTACAATATTCCATGTTCAATCCGAAAATCAGGATACTTGCTTGGAGACTCAATGGCGAATTTCCTGACTCTTAGATATGCTTAATCGTCTTGCATCGCAGTATCCAAGTCGATTGCTACGACCGCACCGAACAACGCATCAGGAAGTACGTTTAGTTTGCCCTCTCTGTGCAGGAGCTTCAAATCATGCTCATCACGTCCACTTCCTGTGTGAAAACAACACCAATCCCAGTATGCGGTACATCAGTCTGAATGGTATACATTCTCATGAAGTCCGAGTCTACTAAGATCGGAGCGGACACCCATAAATTTTGTAACCGGGTGAAAGCATCCTGAGCTGTCACTAAAACTTCTTACTGGCAGTCTTTGCTAATAGACTGGTGATTGGTGCAGTCACTATAGGGAACACAGGAATAAAACTCATGTACCAACCAGCCATTCCAATTAGCCTCCAAACGTCTTTAACTGTCTTTGGTGTTGTAAAGTTCAGGATATCGGAAACCTACTCTGCATCGATTTCCTCGAGACTAAACCGCGATTTCATTAAGCTAATCGAAAGATAAACCCGTGTCGATGCTGTGCTCAATCATCGTCGTGCGACCTAGACGATCAGAATGTTTCTCCAAGAATGTACGAGTAACATCGTCCAACGCTTGTTTCTTACTATTGTTCATCTCGTGTTGATTGCCTGTCTCATTCTGTTTCATCATGCCGCCACATCCCATATTGCAGCAATCGTCGGTGGTATATCAAATTTTTGGCTATAGATAGAATAACCAAAGATCTAATCCGAGAATCAGTTACAGTGTCAGTTACAGTATAACCGAGCACCCCAATCTCTGTATGCAGCCGATTGACGGCTTGATGTAAATTATGCTTTTAATGAACTGTAAACTACCTACAGAATTTCCTCTGCAAGCTCGTCGCCAGCCGTTCTCAAAACACTTACACTCATATTTTTTCTAAGCAAAGATTTCCTAACTACCCTTCAATTTTGCTGAATTTCTCAGCGTCTGCAGCAAGATCCTCTTTCTACCTTCATCTAACTCATTGGATTTAATATTTTCGAAATCTACCTTTGAATCTTCACTATCACATACTGAGCAAGACAATCCTCCGCCTCCGCGTCTCTCTGTATCTATGTAGTTTTGGATCAGGTTTTCCGAAATAATAATTTTGTGTTTTAATTCGGGACTTTTGAACGTGTTTTATGATCCTTCAACAATAAAACATCAGTCAAGGTTGACATTTGTATCATGGTGAAGTTCACGAACGAGCAATGTTTGAGTGGTCGCACCTTTAAGAGCGCTTACTCCAATTTTAGGTCGTCCCACCAGACAGGCTCTGCGTTCTATAGTGGATAAACTCTAGTCAAAATACTCACTATTAGATGCCTCTTTGGCAGTGAGATGATGCACCTTTCGAAGTACCGAAAATATTTTAGACGTAAGTGCTTCAGTTCAAAAAGGCCCAAATCAGTCGATTTCACACTGTTCAGAGGAATTGGAAATTTCGCAAACCACATTGTGGCAAATTTTGCACAAAGATCTTGGCTTACACCCTTACAAGATCAAATTAACTCAAGAAATGAAGCCCCTTTATTTCTTGTTAAAGCGCCGAAACTTCTTCGATTGGGCTCTGATAAGCGATGAAGTGATGTAGCTTATTTTTAGCTTAATGGTTTGAAAAATAAACAAAATATGTGTTATTGGACAGTAACATATCCACGTGTATGTCAAGATACCACAAAAAGTGACCGTATATTGTGGCTGATTTCAAGATGAAAATGATTGCCATGTTACGGTCAACGGAGTTCACTATCGCACCATGTTGGAAAACTATTTTTGGTCAGAATTGGATGGACTTGACATTAGTGATATGTGGTTCCAACAAGATAATATAACATGCCATATAGCTGGTCAAATAATTGTTCTAGTGAGGGGAAGTTCGGTAACCGTGTAATCTTGAGAAATGGTCCGGTCGAATGGCCATCTCGCTCCACCCATGTTGGGTAGAAATAGGATTATAAAATTATTTTTTGAAGAATTTCTGAAAAAAGGCCAATTGAGATAGAACTCAGCCATTTCTGAACCGATTATGATGGGATTAGGAATGATGGATGGAAATAAGATTTTAAAATCATTTTTAGAAGAAGTTTTTTAATTTGGCCACCTGCGATGGAACTCGGCCAATTCTTAACCACTTGTTGGTTTGATAGAAGTCGATGAGAAAGCCGAATTCAAATTTTACTCTTTTCTGAACACTGCTGTAATGGAGACTATCTCCATTACGTACCTTTAGTTGTATTGTGGATCTAGCTCCCAATCAATTTAAGCTCTTGTAATCCAAGTACGTCAAAAGTGTAATTTTCCGCTTGGTTCGTAAGTTCTAGAGAACACCATCTCTTAGTTTCCATGTTCTCGTGTACATTTTCAGAGGTCGTTTTTGTTATGAATACCATACATTTATCCGAGGCGTTTGTGAGAGTAGGTATAGTTGGCTTGTTGCTCAATCTACTTCTGTGGGTTACGTACTGATGATCGTTGTAAAGGTATCCAGTTTTACCTGATACACGACTGCATAGCGAACCGCTTGCTAGGACGCCTGCTCTTCGTTCCATTAGAATTATCAGCTCAACAATTTGAGCTTCAGATCAAGGAAGCAAAAACCAAATATATGATTACTGTATAAGAAAGCAAAAGGCAAAGATTTTTCGTTGGATGGTAACATCACGATCTGCCGCCCCGGTGGCAAAGTGGTCAGCGTGCTTGCTCCAGCGACCGGAGGTCCCGGGTTCAATTCCCGGTTGTGACAAGGAAAAAAATTCACGGCTGGTTTAGGATCAATGAATTAATCACTCATTATCCGAAATGAAAGTATGATTATGAAACCTCATTTGAGGTGACCAAATCCCTTTATGGGATGTATAGTGCCAGAGAGAAAGAGAGGTAATATCACGGATCAGAGGTAACGGAACAAATGCAGTTTATGAAGAGAACGAGGAAAAAATAATTTGGAAATTCATAAAGCGCTGATACGACCAGGTTAAGAAAAGACCGAGTTCCATCCCAGCTGGCCATAAAATCCCATTTCTAATTTTGGGCTATTTTGCGTGACAGCCAGATATTGCTTTTAATCGAAGTTAAGCTACCAATACGTTGGAAGTTTGCATTCGGTTTTTACCTCGATTTAAAAACAATACCTGATAGAAATCGCATGTATGCTTACGAAGGAGTAACCACCGTATTGGTGGACGCGGCACGCACATGACAATATACTTTTCTGGATCATACTGGAGATCTTTAGTTTTAGAGGCAGTGGCTTCTGACGAATGAGGATATTGTTTTAAATTATAAATCTTAAGCCAAGTTTTATTATTTGAAGGTTTAAGTTTATAGTTAGTTTGGTCATGTAAGAGTTATTAAGTGTTGGAATTTGGCCGACCTGTGGTTCGGTTTCATGGTAGAGGTTTTCAATACGTCTGCGGTTGTCAATTTCTCCATTGCACTTGTCACCGTCATCCTGACATTTTCCCACGACCGATATCGATTACAGTTCGTACAGTAGAACTTTTGGGTGTAACACTTTGCACATTATAAACACTGGACTAAGTAATTCGAAAGTGGGCAACCTTGGGTCAAAACTCGACATTATCAGCGAAGGCAGGGTGAATATTGTTCCTTATTATACCGACGGACTCCACCTCTGGGAACGATGTGTTCGCAACCGATTTTATTGTTTCTCCCTATCTAAAGTCCAATTCTTTATTGGTCTTCCACTTTCAAATTATTCTTTTCTTCCGGTCATATAAGCTATGATAACAGAGCCTCGTCGCTTTAATAACAAAATTCCTATATTTTTAGTATTTAATATTTTAAATTTCCAATTTAATTTTAAGATTTCCAGCAATTCATTAACCATCGTCAAAGAGCCAGACTTTACTTTTGTTTACATCCATGACATTCTTGTCGCTTCGCAAATTAAGGAATAATATACAGACTGCATTTAGAACAACTCTCCCAATAATTACCAGAGTTTGGTATTAGCATTCAGAGTAGAGCGCTTGCTATGTAATTCGGGGTCCCGAGTTCGATTCCTGGTGGTGACAAAAAGTTACGACTAGGCGTTTTTAATTTGTTATGTGTTACATTGTGCATTGTGTGTTCAGCGGCATTCTCAGGAATGAATAAATACCATCAGTGAGTTTAAAGCTCCTAATTCCTTAGCACTAGATTCTGGCAAATCTAGTAAGAAAGCCCAAGCAAAAAAAAATATTTCAATCGATATAGATTAAAATGTACGGAATAATGCCTTCATTTGACCTCATAAACATTGTCCTTTAATTTCGTAGGGGAACTTCATTTGGCCGAGGGTGATATAGAGGTTGTAATATTTAATTTAATATTCCAACTTTCACCAGTAAATTGTTCCCGACATCGACAGAGTTCTATCGTTCATGTATCGAAAAAATAAAGAAACTACGCATAAATCTTGATTAAGGAGAGAAAAGAAATGCTAAGCTTCCCGGTATAGTAATAATATGTGTATGAAAACTAATTTTAAGATTTCAGGGAAAACTGAGCAAGTGTTTTTACGCCAATAGTTTGGTTGCTGGAGCTTCCAGTGCCAATCGTAACTGTAGGATTGACTTAAAATTTTATGGTGGGTGCATAATGCCGAGTCATTACTATCAGTTTTGTTATACGGAACTCTTGGTTTCCAAGAGTTAATTAAGCAAATCTCTGTCAAATATTTTGGCCCATCCGAATAGCTCAAATGTGTTTGGTCCAATATATGAATTGATTTACTTCACGTTTCGGTTTAACAAAAAACTTAAGTTTCTGAAACCAAACCTGGTAGTAACTATATAGTTGTTATAGCGTCTGTTACTGACCATAAAAATTTCAAGATAATCCTACCTCGTTAAAGTTAGCCGAAAGTTGCCAGCCGAAAATTAAAAAAATGATAATGCAGATTGTGTCTTTTGTTTGATAGTCGAAAATAAAAATTCAATAATGTTGATCAATATTTTTCAGCCGAATGTTACCAGCCGATATTTATGAAAAAAAATGTCCTTCATTTTATTTACTTCTTTAAGTTTATATTAAACTAAAAGTTTTAGTTTATGATATCAATTGCAGACCAATGGTGAAGAAATTTTGATGGGAATAAAGAGGTGTAATTTGACAGAATTTCTATAGTTCAATTTCTTGCAAATTCATTGAATGGCACAGCGCTCTTGTTTAACCTGAATTCGCATTGATGCCACTATGGCCATTTGATAGGCCCTAATGCCGTATCCCCACCAAAATTGTACTGTTGTTAACAGGCTTTAGGGTCTATTAATTGGCTATAGTGGCATCAATGCGAATTTAGGTTAAACAAGAGCGCCAGGCCATTCAATGAATTTTTCAGAAATTGAACTAAGGTAATTTTGTCAAATTGTACCCCGTATCTCGACGGGATCCCCACGCAACGGTGACGTATTTATATAATTTCGGCTGAGAAAGCGAAGACACTATCTGCATTATCGATTTTTTGATCTTTCTGCTGGAAACTTTCGGCTAACTTTAATAGTATGATAATCCTACCGTTGTAAGTTCCGAAAAACCAAACCTTATTGTACCGGCTTGTCATTATACACTCTACGCACCATAACATTTGTAAGCCATTCTTGTGGTTGCGATTGGCGCTACAGTATAGTAACCACTTTAAAAAACCCGTTACCAACCACAAAAAATGTTATTAACATCGGCATTAAAATTGTTACGGTGAGAGAAAACACGTCAAACGGATGTTCCTGTGATTTAATAAATTTTTATTTAATAACCATCAGAACACTCCTTAGGTGATGGTTTCTTAGAAGAATTCACTACGCTATTTAAACAAATCGTTTGCATCACATGCAGCAGATCACACAAGTCAAAGATTTCGTTGGTCGTATAATTATGTGTGAAAGTTTTGTTACACTGCAATTTTACCCCTTTAACTGTAAACCATTACTGTATACCACAATACCACTATTGAATTAGTCAACAAGCCATTCATCAGCATAAAACATAAATATTCATTTAGACTGATTAAAAATCTAAAAATTTCTCAGTTAGTTAGTCATTTTATATTATATTTGTCGGCACCCCTCCTACGACAGTATATATAACCGTTGGTGGTGTAGTAGGGAAATTCCAAAAATATTCTGTAAAACCGAAAAAAAAAACTTTTTCGCCAACTTCCCACTCCAGTTTTTCCCTCTTGCCTTTTTTTTGTATAATTTTTGACAAATTTATGATCTGTGAGAAAATAAAAAGTTTCTCTTCTTTCATCCGTTTTAAGTTTATTTTTATAAAGCAGGAACAACAAAAAAAAGCTCTGTATTTACATTTTATTGTTGTTGTTACAGCAATGGTGGTGATGATGTTCAAACACTTCATAATTCATGTTTTATGGCTTGGTTGGATATAAGAAACTTTGTGTGTTGTGATTTTTACGGATTTTCCACTTGTGATAAGACATACGACTCGTTATATCCATTACACTGTAAATGTATATTTTCGTAAAACTCCGGGTCATGACGATAAAAGTCTCTGTATGCATATTTCAGACAAATATTTTTCTGCCAAGGATTTAAAATTCAATTATCTATTGAAAAACATGGGGGGTACATCACAACATCAGTAACGAGCTTTTGTTTGATTTCGTAATTTTTTAATTAAACAGAATTGTTTTTGTCTTCTTTATTATTTGTTAAATAAACATGAAAACGCGAAATTGACTTGAAAAACAAATTTTCATAATTTATTTTACAATTTTAATGGATTTTCAAGTCGAGCGCTCAACATTGAGTGCAGATGTATATTTTTTGCACTCACACCATCATAACCCATACATTATTCCGAATACCTTCAATTGATATTTAATTGGCTGTTGCCGTTTTTTTGTGTGTGACATAATTCGTCAAAAATGTTAAATCATTCCACACGTACCTCTATTACTGTATACTAGGCTTGTATAATAGCAAATCGATCACATGTAACAATACAAAGAGGTGCGTGCGTAAACATCTGCTAATAAATTTGATATAATTTTGTTCTGAAAATTGGACAACGGTCAATGCGATTAAACACACACCGTATCGAAATTGATTTTTATTAGTCTCTCTACTGGGAAATCGAATTAATTTCCCGGAAACATATTCAACGTACATACATGAGAATAATTTTACTGTAGACTCAAATTCCTTTTCGATTTGACCACGTGAGA
The DNA here is from genome assembly GCA_947310385.1 of Nephrotoma appendiculata. Classification (NCBI taxonomy): domain Eukaryota; kingdom Metazoa; phylum Arthropoda; class Insecta; order Diptera; family Tipulidae; genus Nephrotoma; species Nephrotoma appendiculata. Next base: position 363,329,283 of record OX371223.1, on the reverse strand, counting down.
GGAATTTGTCGTGGTTTAAAGCAATATTGCAGAAACGTAAATGATTTTGGTTAACTATATGTAGCTTCTTGTTCACTATACGATACATATTTTCAAATTAGCGGTTTGTCCTTGATGACATTGCCGCAACCACCAGCAAAATATGACATTAACTATGTATTTTTTGCATAATTGGTTGGGTGGGCATACAATCAGCGTGGATTGGTCACGGGAGTGGGACATTATTGTATTGTAAATTTTCTCAAGGGTTAATATTTTAATGGCATTTATAAAGTTGGTGACATCAAAGTTTGACCATTGGAAGTATGTTTTATGGCAGATTGGTTTATTTTAGAACAAAACCATATTATTTCTGTAGAATTTGGAATATTCAGCGCTGCATATAAATATGAGTGCGATTACAGTAGTGGTGAAACCGTCAAATTTATAGCGATATGCAACGATTCGAACCGGATTTAACAGGGCAAATTCATAACAATTGATGACAGTGTGGTGGGACTGTGAATATCATAAGATGGGTTTAAAAAATTTGATGGCTGCAGAATTGAAATACTAGTTAAAGCAGCGTAATTTGCCGATGGATAAATGCAGGTCAAAGAGATAATAATGAAAAAGTAGATGATAAACGTTAGATGTTGGAGGTAGTTCCCGGATTACCTGAAACTTTCGATAAGACGCAATTATTGGCTGTTATAACTCAACAAATATGTAAAGCAACGAAACAAATAATACACGATATGAAGCAAGAAATACAGTCACTTCAAAATATCGGAAATAATCTGGGCCAATTGAGTGGTAATATATTACAAACTAACACAATCTGATAACACTACACATCATTGATGAACAACGCTTTAAAAAATATTTTTAAGTGGTCTAGAACGAGAAGACTAGCAAAATATTCAGGAGGTTCGGAAACACGATGTATGTGAAGTTGGCCGAAATGTCAGCCCAGAAAAACAAAGTGGCAATACTAAAACTATAATTTCTGTAGCGTATGAACTGTCAGCCCAACTATGCGATCTGTTTTGGGGCTCAAGGCTCACCCTGCTCTTCCGCGGTGATGGTTTTTACGTCATTACTTTACGCTTTCACATTACTGACATTTTAATGATGTCAGCCGAAAAAATAAAAATATTTTTCGTTATAGATTTTTGAATTCAGCCCAAATTTTTTTATCACGACAGTACCAATTGTCATGACAATTATATCGGATACACTCAGCCGAAAATTCAAATTTTTATAGTTACAGGAACCATTATTGTTTTCAATTGTTTCACGAAAATAATATTTTTAAGGAAGAATAATATGCAGCCTCGAGCTTTGAATACGGACATACAGTGACTCACAGCTTATTTGATCCAGTCGCATTTTATGAACACAATTGTAAATATTTCGCGATATCTTATTTTGATGGTTTTTGTTTTTTTTGTTTTTTTTTGTTTTTTGTTACACGGAACTAATCAACAAATACTAATTTAGCAAAATATAGGAACTTCGATTGCAGGGTGTAATCGCATTAGTGTGTAATCGCATTACTGTGTTACCTCACAACATCTTTGTAGCATCAAAGTCGCTTGTGTATGACTAGGAATATGATGGTGGTTCACACAACAATTTCGATAAATTGGAAGCATCGACTACCTATATCACCATTAGTACATTTAGAGACGGATGCTCAGAAACTTTCCTTTCACACTGTATGCAATTTGTTTAACTGCATCGTGAAACCAAAATTTGTTATTTTTGTTGTCTCGTAATGGAAATATTTTTCTTGGTTTTTATTTTTGTTTTGTTTTACTACGTTTTGTTCCATATGCATTATATCGATACCAACAACAATATAATGCCATAAAAACGAAATACTAACAAGAGTAATTTGACGAAATTTGATGATATAAGTATGTTTGTGGTAGTGGATCATTTAAGCTGTGAGGTAGTTTTGAGTTGAAATAATGAACTTTTTAATGTGATTTTGATATGCATTAGAATTTTTAGTTATTTTTGTGTTTTATAATAAAAATAAATATAGCTTTCATATTACATTTAGTTTTTTTCAAAAAAAAAAATAAGACATCGCGAGATATTTACAATTTTGTTCATAAAATGCGACTGGATCAAATAAGCTGTGAGTCACTGTACGTCAAAATTATCGAATTTTCAAATGTAAACGGAATATTTTACTTTTGTTTACTTTCTTCGAAATATGTTAACTTTTATTAAGAAAATCGGAGTTTCTGGAATTTTTCAAAACTAAAAAATCTATAATGACGTATGTCAGCCTTTGTTATTAAACGCCTCATACATAAATACGACTAGTCGATCCGTTCATTAACAGTTTTGTTTTAATATGCATATATTACGAGTACTATACACCCTCATATTGAGAATAGCCTATATTCAGCCGCTTCAACCATAATATATAATGGAAGTAGAGATTTTTGGTATTGGTCATCGGTCTCACAATGATTTTCGGCCAGATCTGGTTCTAGTCTTTACGAGTAAGAAGGTTTAGGAGGTTGTGATGGGATCTTGATACCGAGAATGGCCTATATTCAGCCACTTTACGAACAACCAAAATATTTAATGGAAGTAAAGATTTTTGGTGTTGGTCATCGATCTGTGAAACCGTAATTGGCAGCAACTTCTAATTAAAACTTTCCCAAATATTTTGAAAAAACATTAGAAACAAAAATATTCTAATTATAATTTGCTCTGAAATTGGTACAAAAGTTAAGCGAAAATGTTTTTGAGACAAATTGACTGATCGGTATTTAACTTAGCCGCTTAATTCCATAGCTTGAGCAGCATTTTTTTTCATTTGAAAACAGAATAGAATGTAATGAAGTAAAGGTTGTTTATTGACATCGATCTCTTAAAATTGTTGCACACGGAACGACAGCTTGGCTGAAACTTATGTTATAAAAAAGCAATGACTATAAGCCACATATATTTAGTTTGGGATGCGCTCAAGTATATTTTAATGCAATCAACTTCAGAGTCGAGTTTCTATTTGCACAACCTAATATTTCAATTACTTTTTTTTTAGATTTTCTGTTTTATAATTTTTGGGGTTGATTTTTTATATTTTTTGGTTTTTTTTTAATTTTTGTTTATTTTTGTTTGACAAAAGATTTGTCAGAAAATCATAGTGATACCAACACCAAAAAACTCAACTTCCATTAAATATTATGGTTGTTCGTAAAGCGGCTGAATATAGGCCAATCTCGGTATGAGGACTCCATCACAACCTTCTGAAACTTCTTACTAGTAAAGACTAGAATCAGATATGTCTGAAAATCATAGTGAGACCGATGACGAATACCGAAAATCTCAACCAAAAATTGAAAATAATAAGAAGTGCTTCTTGGCTGTTTTATGCATTTATTATACACGGTTACAATGATTCCTCCAACTATGAAAATTTGAATTTTGGGCTGAGTCTATTCGACATAAATTTCAAGACAACAACAAGATATAAAAAAATTGTGGTTACTTCAAAAATGTATAACAAAAAACATTTTTGTTTTTTGGGCTGACAGTCCTTACGTGATAGCAACTATAATTTTTGTGTTAAAAAATTATTAGAATTTTGAGAAATATTTTTTATCACTTTCATCTAAAGCATGAACATGTTTGAGTTAAATGTGTGTATTTTTTATTTTATTATTAGTATAATTTTATAAATTTAAAATACAATTGTATTATTTATATTCATTTCATTCAAATTCAGATTTAGTCTTTGAATTTATGTGATATCCCTTTTGTGTTTTACTAACACAATTGTGTGGGTATGGCAAAAGTACCATGTCAAAAATTTATTTGTGTATGTGTTTGACCCAACTTACACGTTTGTGTACTCCTTTTAAACTTATTTTTGTCTGAAAAAAACACTATAACTATACACACAATTGTGTTGGTTGTACTTAAAATGAAGCGAAATTTTTTATCAAAAACGCCATTACATACTATGATTTTTTACTCACACATTTGTGTGGTTTAGACTTAAGTTGAGCCAATTTTCTTTTCTTGGTTGTAAAAGGGATATTCAACCTTTTTTTAGTTTTCTGTCATGATAGTTATCAAAATAGATGACGGTTATGCCAGCGGGCCAAAAAATATAATTTTTTGGGCCGTAATTTTGGGCCAACTTCACAAACGTGAAAACACGTAAAGGTGTTATGACACTCACTTTTTTCAACTTAAAAAAGTGCAACAAAGTTCTATAAAAAATTATGCGGAAAAAAGATAGCCAGTGGAGATGATACTATTTCTCAACTGTCAACTCAATAATGTTATTGTTTCCATCGTCTACTATTGTGCACTGTGCAGCAAAACTAAAAATAGTTTTTTTTTTCAAAATTCATTTTTTCAACCGAACTATATATGTCAAAAAAAAATCAATTTTAAGGGCTTGGATATAGAAGTACTCATTGAAAAAATTAAAACGGCAACATACATATGGAATGCAAATAACCTGAGTTACAAACAAAAAATGAAAAAAAAATATGTTTTGGACGAAGATGGTAGATGAACTGAACTCGGAATTTCCATATAACGGGTCGTTTATTTCCAGTGAGTTCAATTACTAATTTAATGTTTTCAGTAATATAAATTGGTATCTTCAGGTGAAATAGTCAAGATATGGAATAATTTAAAATCGTATTTCACAAATGAATACCAAAAAATGTTTAAAGCGAGTAAAAATGGTGCTGCAAATGAGGATGTGGAATTCTCAGAATCTATATGGAAATTTTGCGACCATCTGATTTTCTTGAAAGAAATGTGTCTTCCATAAACAATTATAACAAAAATCACTTACTTTACTAACAATATATTTACTTATATCTAATATAAGTTTTCATGGACTAGTGGATTCGATTTCGAATGAGATATCACAAACATGTATAGAGGATTCTCTCGGTTTCACGCTGAAGTAGATTTAACGGACGACTTAACGGACCCTCGATTTAACGGACCCCGATTTAACAGACGCTCGATTTAACGGAGAATTTTTTATTTTCCATTTTTCTGTTATCGATTATGATGGGATTGGGTACGTTGAATGTAAATGGGATTATTAAATGACATTTGGAAGTAGTTCTGGAATATGGCCACCTAGGACAGCACTTGGTCATTTCTTAACCGATTATGATGGGATTGGGTATGTCGAATAGAAAAGAAACTCTTAAATGATTTGTTTAAGAAATTCTGGAATATCGCCACGAAACTCGGTAATTTAAATTAGGGCGGAACTCGATAATAAGCAGGCGTTTTTCTTAAAGCAAGCGGCTCGAGATCCAAACATGTTCCTGGTAAGGCAGGATGCCTTATCATATATCATCAGTAAGTAACCCACTCATGGGATTAGTGGGTTGAGCGGCAGGTCAACTACTTACTCTCTCGGGTAAATTTATATTATTCTTATCAATAACGACCACGAAAACTGTTCATGGGAATATGGAATAAGATGTCTTCTAAGATCATGAGATCCTCAGAACCTTTACAACCAAGCAAAAAATTTACACTTTTGAGGTACTTCAAGAAATTCAAGAGCGCATAATCCATATGGCCATATTCCAGAAAATTTTCCAAAAATTATTTGATAATGTCATTTCATCCTCAATGCCCAATTTCTGTCGTAGGAGGTCATATTCTAGAACTTCTTCCCAAAATCGTTTAAGAATCCCATTTTCATCCAACATACCTAATTCCATCATAATCCGTTAAGAAATTAAAGAGTTCCGTCCCAGGTGGCCATATTCCAGAACTTATTCCAAAAATCATTTAATAATCCCATTTCCATCCAGCATACCCAATACCATCATAATCGGTTACGAATTAAACGAGTTCTGTCCTAGTTGGCCATATTCCAGAACAAGTGCAAAATCTATAGTCGATTAAATTTAAAAACTTTCCATTCGGATTTAACGGACTCCCCAATTAGTCCGTTAAATCGAGGTTTTTCTGTATTTATTTCTTCTTTCCTTCTCCTGTGCTTTTTTATGTAATAAATATGCGGCAATATTTAATGTATGTATTGGAGGCAACCGCAAGTATTTCCAGCCGTCGGTTCTTAATTTTCTTTATTATTCCCACTTTTATTAAATATTTTAATTAATTTATTTATTTCTTAAAACTTTTCAATACAAAATTTATAAAAAATGAACGTTTAAAGTGTCATCGTTGGAAGTAGATGAAAACATCAAACCAAGGTATTGTTGAGACTGGAAAGCCGGTGTGATTAAATTGAAACATTAGGCAAATAATTAGTTACACGTTCTTAAACAAAAGCTGCAGAAAACGTATCTGGGACGATATTTTGAGATCCTTTTCTGTGCTCTGTAGAAAATTATGTTCCATTTACAGGTAATGACTTTCTGACCCATGATGCACTTTAGACTAGCATGATACGTAAGTGTCGTGAACATGGAGTCTTCTACGTAGGCGCGAAATTTGTTCACGGTAAGTACGGCCGCAATGCACTCGAGCTCCGTAATGGAGAAATTCTGCTGAGCCGTATTCAACCTTTTCGTCATATAAGCAATTGGATGTTCGGCGCCGTCTTTCGTGATCTGAAAGAGCACGCTTTTCACTCCGGTACGACTTGCATTTATTCCATACAAATTTCGAATTCTTTATCAGTAGCGCAGTTAGTGGAGAAAATATAAATGCTTAGTTCTAAATAAAGCGCCGTTTACCAGCTTATCATTTTCAAGAAGCTATACGAAATTTCCTAACAATTTTAGGTAGGGAGAACTCACTAATAGCCTTTATCAACTTGGAGATCACCTTTGCTAATGTAGCCGAGGTACTTAATACTTTTTTTACAGGAAACTACTAGTCTCCAAATTGATTGTTATAACCCCGCGGAATTTAAAAGTTTAGCTAAAAGTTTTCAATAACTCTATATGTTCCTCAAATGTACCGAAAGTGATAAGACGGTCATCTATGTATACGAACACATCTAGCAGTTGATACGGGAATCATGTAGTCTGCTCAGAAGCCCATCGATTATTCGTATAGTTATAGTTTATTCGTTATAGTTCTTGACGGGTGCGGCTGTGTCAACATCGATATTATGACTTAATAGTGAAGTTTTCCCAAGACCCTGTTTTGAACATGATGGAAATTTGAGAAAAACTTTAATAATCTTCTCAAGATAATTTAAATTCTTAAGTATCTGTCAACACGCGTTGGTTGATCCACATCAGTATTGCTAGCTAAATGTGAAAAATATTCTATCTCTGAAATCAATTTCGATTTAATTTTAAACATCCTGTACAAGTCTATATCTAAATAAAGCTTTTGTTTTAATCCTGGTACAACTAAACATTAAACCTAATATTTATCCAAACGTATCCAAATATTCATTCTTGCTGGACAATAGCTGTCTTAACCAATGAAGAGATATCCTAAATTTGGTATTTTGGATTGTTCAAGAAATATTTGCTATCACTACTAAAGGCAGTTATCTACACACCACTGTCCATGAACCCCCGATTATGTAAAACATTTGCATAAAGTCGGCTATCCGCTTCCTCATTAATAAAAGTTTCAGCTATATTTAAGCTTAAAATTTTTACGATTTTTCCAGTAATTTATCGCACGTTTAAGTTGTCTAGGTACATAATTGAAGATTGGCGATTTCATTTTATGAAGCAATTGTCCAGCGGATAAAAAGACAATTACCAGTTAGGATGGCATTAAAAGGCGTTTTAATACATTTCGATTCGATATTTTCGAAATATTGTGCTTTTAACGCAATTTAGCGTTTGGTCCTCATCACGATTTCTTCCATGTTTCTGAGAAGGTTCGTGGATCGAAGAATCGCATTCCTAGAGTTTCGATCTCACTTTTTTCGTTTCTCTGACATCTAAAACCATTTAGTTTTAGAATGTCTGGCCGACCACATCCGAAACAAAATATTTTAATTAGTCTTTTGTTGAGAAACTGGCTTCAGTTTATCATAAACACTTCGAAAATGTTTAAGGCAGAGATTACGTTTAGTGGCTCGTGATCAGGTTCAAATAACTGATATATCGCAGAAGTATATCCCTATAAAATTATATCAATACAACTAGTACTGTCGAAGTGTCGACCTTGCTAACATATTTCTGACTGCATAACGTTCCTGGTTCGTATAGTAAGTACGCTTCCATGAGCCTTCAAGAGCCATGCTACTTATGACTAAATCGCTAATACCCAGTATGTTTCTGTCTGCCAGCCAGGGTAAGCAGAATTTTGGGATCTGACGGTGGGATTTTATACTGTAAGGTAAAGGGGGACAGATTATAGATTTCATTATAACCCTTTTGCTGCTCGGTAACACAATTGTGTGGGTATGGCAAAAGTACCATGTCAAGAATTTATTTTTGTATGTTTATTGAACCAACTTACACATTTGAGCATTCCTTTCAAATTTATTTTCGTTTGAAAAAAAACACTATATAACTATACACACAATTGTGTTGGTTGTTCTTCAAATACAGCGAAATTTTTATCAAAAACCCCATTATATACTATGGTTTTTTACTCACACATTTGTGTTTTGGACTTAAATTGAGCCAATTTTTGTTTTGGTTGAAAAAGGGATAAAAAATCAAGAACGGTTCTTTTGACTTTTGTTTTCGAGCGTGTATGTGCCTTATATCTAAGTCGGTTCTACGGTTTTGGAATCATTCGATCAAGTCGGCTTCTAATTTATTCCAAGATAACCCCGGATGTAAATTAACATTTTAGAGCAAAACCTTTTAGAATGGTTGAGATTTATGTACATACTTCAGGTCCCCTTTTTTTCTTAAGAAGTTTGCAAATGATTTTTTTATGGGAGAAGGCAAGGTAGGAATCATAATATATAGCTATTGGGTTTGCTAACTTTGATATTTCAGTGGGTATTTGAACTTTTGAAATTACAGGTAGCTTGGAAGCTATATACAGAGTAAATTTGAAATGCAGATAAATCTTGCTGCACTTAGATAGATTTTCGGAGATCATGGCATTTCTTTAAATTTTTTCTAAGTTATTCGGGGGGAGACTGTAAATTGGTATAAAGATTTTAATTAGTTTGTTCTAAGTTATTTGGTTATCCAAATGACTGTCCTACAGCTAAAGTTTTATTTAGTTCTGGCTTAGTTTGATTAAAAATTGTGGATTCTAAAATAGTGCCAAACATTTATTACTGTTATATTACCTTACAGATTGCTGATTAGCTGTTTTTAGAACCAGATTTTGATTATTTGTTTTTTTATAATATAAATAAACATATTTGTATGAGATTATGGATGGTAAGGTCAAGTGACTTCCACATTTTATAGTTTTTTTATTTAACTATTTTTTTTTATAAATACATCTATTAAAATAACAGATTCACAAAAATTCTATCCGTTGAAAATAGAAAGGTCGTGCGTTCCTTTCCTGCTTTGATACTACAATATTTTCATTCGATTATTTTATTCAAGCATAATTTAACTAATAATTTGACGTTTTGCTGATTGCTGAATATTTATATACAAAAAAAAAAAGTTGTGCTGTCTTGTGGTAACTGGTTTCGAAGAACACGGATACCCATTTCCTCAAATTACACGGTTTCAAACAACACGATTATTGTTGTTCTCTTTATTTTACTTTTGTATATCATCACAAAAAGTAAAAAACAAAATGTAACGTTTTTTTTATTTTATTTTTTGAGGTTTCGAACAACACGGTTTTAAAGAACACGGAACGAATTAATCGTGTTCTTGGAGATTTTCCTGTATTGACTACGTAAGTGTCTGTAACTGGGTCGATACGATCATTCGGGAGTCTCTCTTAATTGCCTGGTCATATACAGGGTGGGCCAAAAGTGACCATGGAGTTTAAAAATTTAATAACTTTTTCGTTTATATATTTTTTATTATTATTATTTTTTTTTTTTGAGATTATATAATATACAAATTGGCAATTTTTTACACTAAATTTTGGAAAATAATGTCACTTCTTAAATGGCCCCCGTTTACAGCTTTCAATGATGGGCTCGTTTTAGAGCATTTTCCATAACATCTTTCAAGAGTTGTGGCTGTAGCGTTCGACTTTCTGCTACAGTGTTGGCCTTGAGTTCAAGGATTGTCTCGGGCTTGTTCACATATACTCGCTCTTTCAAATAACCCCCCCAAAAAATAGTCGGGTGCTGACAAATCTCGCGAACGCGCTTGACAATTAATTTTTGAATTTCTAGAAACTTGTGTCACGGGCAGTAGCTCCATCCTGCTGAAACCACATCTCAGGTCTGTTTTTAAGAGTAGGACGTAAAAAATGTTGTATCATAAATGGATACCGCCCTCCATTTACGGTTACAGCACTTTCATCTTCATTTTCGAAGAAGTAAGGCCCAATTATATTTTCAGATGTAATGCCACACCATACTGTAAATTAATGGGGTGTAAATGGCGTTGATGGATGGCTCTTGGATTTTCAGAACCTCAGAACCTACAATTCTGATTATTAACAAAGCCATTCAAATGAAAATGAGCTTCATCACTCATAATTAGATTTGATTTCATTTCTGGCCAACAGTTGAAATTTAACTGCAAAGTTTAGACCGATGACCTCTAGGTTTTAATTCTTGCACCAATTAAAACTTATATGGGAATAACGGTAAATTATTTTCGAAAATGCGCCGTACTGACGTACGAGACATTCCTAGCTGAGCAGAACGCCTTCTGGTAGATGTTTCTGGTGTTTCGTTAACACTTTGCTCTACACGTTCAATATTTTCTGCAGTGCGAATTAAACGTGATCTACGGGTTCGAGGCAAATCTCTTACGGTGCTATGTTGTTGGTGACGATCAACTAAGCAACGAATCATTGCTTCAGAGGGCAAAATTCTGACATTAAAATGGCGACGATATGCTCTTTGCGCTAAAATAATTGATCGCTGATTTAAAAAAAAATATAAAAAACAGTTATTAAATTTTTAAGCCCCATGGTGACTTTTGACCCACCCTGTATTTCAATCAATTAATCAATGGTTAGAAAGTAGATGAAATGAAAAGTTTTAGTGATGAAACACGTTTCAACAATGACACTTCATATTTTAATTTATTAGACATTTTCCGATTTTGTCCGATTCATACGAATTTCCCAATTTCGAAGCATTATTTAATATGCTATTAAACATATAGTTTAGTCTTTTAGATTGTACGGCTTTAACTGAATTTTTTTTATTTTTGAAACTCTTTGGTATAAACAATACGGCTGAGAAATTTCGGCTGAAAAATGTCACCTGATAACTTTCGACTGAAGCATATTAATGTCTGATATAATTATAATATGTATTATACTTTCGGCTGAGATAGCAAAGACACTATCTGCATTATCGATTTTTTTACTTTGTCTTACTACTAATTTAGAGAGGAATCCAAAAAAAATATTTTTATCGGCAAGGACAATATTTTTTAATACACACAATTGGTGTAAACCACCTGTAACACCGAATCCAAATGACCATAAAAAATCCACTTTATAATTTAAATATGACCAAATGGTGCTTCAATTGATTTCTACCCAAGCCTTTTCCATTTTATAAATGTACCGTGTTATTTTGAAATATGTATTCGATTAAATTAAATTAAATTAAAACACAAATTTTTTTGTATTTTTATAGTAACAATAAGCTTTTTCCGATGTACGTACGCGTGTGTGTGTAGAAAGCTTTATTATTTTACATTAAAAATTTAAATCGATATTTTTTGTCATATCAATTTTATTATTAAATGTGTTTCGATATTTTAAAGCAATAAATTACCTTCATATGGTTCTGTTTATATAAACGAGGAGTTACTGGGGGTGGATGATTGATATAATTTTATTTTATTTTATCCATTTGCCGGTTATGGAAATTTATAACTTAATTAGCTGCACGACCTATATATTTATGATTGCCTGTGTACCAATTAGTGATTATGTATCAGCATACCCATTCATAGACGGTGTAGACACATTATGCCCCAAACCAATATTTCACTAAAATAAACTTAATTTTAAGGATTTATATCTTTTATTTTATTTTATTTAATTTAAAGATTTTTAATATTAGTAGTTTAACGTATGATTTAGGCGTTTCTTGTGTACCTACCCACGACCTACATTCCTCTATGAATGTTTTATAATTTACGGTTTATTGACCGTACAGTAGCGTACTATATACGAGAAAAGTAAATTTGGGTTGCGAGTACGAATATAAAAAAGGTTTTGGTTAGGATTTAAAAAAGTTGATTTAATTTTCAAGCTCGTTAAACAGTAATTAAATATTTATTTTCGGTGTGTTTTGTATTTCCGTTCAAAATGTGTCGCTTGAAAAATGTCGTCATAACTCATAGCGACATGAGTTATAAGAAAATCTTTCTGAATACAGGCTTCCGTTGCAAGATACAAAAATAGCAATGCTACAAACACTATATTAAATCGTAGATCAAAATGACAAGAATTTGATATTAGTACTATTTAGTACATTTTGTACCAAGAGGCGTAGGATAACATAATTTTACTTCGATCCAAGTGAAAAAGTTTGTTTGGTTGGTTTCCGTTGAATATTTTCTAAGGGTTCATTGAAATTGTTCTAATTTAAAACTAATCTACAGTAAAGACTAACAATACGGTATCTCGCTGGTTTATTATATTGAAAATCTTCTTATTTTTTATTTGCAATTTTCGTTTGTTTGCCTTTCATACTTCCACTCTCATTTGTGCAATTTTCCTTAGCCCATTATAAACTCTTTCCCCAATTCCGATATTAGATGATAAACGCCGATATATGATTTACATACTACCACCTTTAGCCTTCGATGCCATCCTTCAACAAAGTTTTGTGCCCTAGGTAAGTTTGTTTGAGAAGTACCCAAATAGAGCAGAAATTTGGACCACTTGGACGCGAACCAGTTCCTTGTAATATCCTAGTACGTCTTCCCCCAGCAAAAAAGCTAAACTTGATCTGGAGGCTAAAATTTTCATTATTGCCGTATTTCACAACATAGCCTTGTTTCTGTACCTGTATCCAGGTCCGAATCCGATATTACAGTCCGAAAATGTACAGCCTCCTTGCCAATTTTGCCATGAACGCCATGAATTACATCAAACAAGTAAAAATAAAATCAACACAATATAAAATTCTGTTCTTCCCCGCAATAATTTTTTTATGTGCTTCCCCGAAATGGGTTTAAAGTAAAAAAAAATACGAAACGTGTTTATATGTTTTCAATGTAATTTTCATATTGTGTTCTTCCCCGTTGTACATTCGGTAAATCCCCACAAATCAAACACCGTGATTCCCCGAAAATGATTTAAAATAGGAAAAGCATATGTAATATTTCATCATGGCTTTCAAAATCCTATTTTTTGGAAACCGATTTATTCTTATTAATTCGGGTCGGCCTGAATTAATTAAAATAAATCGGTTTTCAAAAAACAGGATTTTGAAAACCAGGCTTATCTACCAGACCCCTGGTGATTGACCCAATAACAGAGATCTTCTCGGGGTGTTTAATTTAAAAATATTCTAAATTTCCATTTTTATCGATTTAAATCGCTCCACTCGTTCAAAACAAAATCAATGGACATACAAATAAGTTTAGGCTCGTTATGGTATAATCAAATGCTTCATTAAAAAATGTTGAGCTCCACTAAAAAACATGCTAGAATTGATTTCAGTTATCGCCACGAATTCTCTTTTTCGTCTTCTATCGGCTGAAAACGCGTACTTTGAAATAGTAATTTGAGTGTTAGAAAGAGAAACGTCAGCCGAACGAGGCCAAATTATATGAATACGGTGGTATTTCTATGATATTATCCGAGTAAATTATGATATTCTTAAAAATTCTTTACTATTCGAAATTTGGGATGCAGTTTATTGCGAAGCTAACTGAATCTTAACCTTCGAAAAATTTCTTATCATTCTTAAATCGCGTATCGCTTCTTCACGCTCTGCTAGCTTTACATTAAATGACCTGCAGTTTGGACAAGAACGAGAGGAGCCCAAATATGTTTTACTAGGACATTTGATTAGGCCATAATGAGCCTAAAACTATTAGTATGTCGCAGTTGAGCTTGTTTTGCGTTCTAATTTGATTTTTGGTTCGATTTTCTATTTGGGTTCGGCTAGTTTTGAAGTTAGAAAGCCTTATTCTGTTTCTTGTACGAGCAGAATAAAAAAATTTAAATAGGGCATTTAATGAGCCGCCCCGGTGGCAAAGTGGTCAGCATGCTTGCTCCAGCAACCGGAGGTCCCGGGTTCGATTCCCGGCGGTGACAAGGAAAAAATATCACGGCTGGTTTAGGATCAATGAATTAATCACTCATTATCCGAAATGAAATTATGATTATGAAACCTCATTTGAGGCGGCCAAATCCCTTGATGGGATGTATAGTGCCAGAGAGAGAGAGAGAAATTTAATGAGCCTAAAATTAACCTTTAATTTTCGAAATTTTTTAAAATCATTTTTTGCGACGGGAGGAGGCAAAGGGATGGAGCCCAAAAATTTGTAATACAGCATTTAATTAGTCTATACTATTGTAATATTCTGCATATTCTTCTACATGCACACTAATACGCGCAACAAACAATGATAATTTCATCAAGAGTTCCTGTTTTGAAAACTTCAAGATTACCTGAATTAATATTGTTGTTGGTGGTGAATTGAAAGTTGGATTTTCAACTTTAACGTTACAAACTTATTTCACAGTAAACATTTCTTTAAACTAAAGAGATTTATTTTGTGCCGCAGCGTTCAATTCAATTTACAAAACCCAACACACTAAAAAAACATTTCCCCCTATAGTCATAATTTCAAGAATTTTCCAACTCACAAAATAAGGAAAATCTTCTCTTATGAAAAAAAAAAATATATATAATTGAAATACATATACAACACACATACACACACATATACAACACCTATCCACAGACAGACGTGCCATAATCTTATGTTAACATACGACAAAGAATAACTTGTTGTGTATGGAAAAGCTGTTGAACAAATTTTCATTACATTTCCTTATCTAACAATTGTCATCGCAGTGTCAAGTGTCATCATATATTATTGTTGTGTTGTATTCATGATTATAATGATCCCGGTTTTATGTTTATATGGGTTGAAGAAGGAAAACCATTTAACGATGCCGCGTATAATTGCTGAAATGCAACCGGTCGACCTTAAAGAATTAAATCTACCTTTAAGATGAATAGAAATCAGTTAATTGCAAGTGTGAATATTTTTACGAGACACTATGCCGATGTAGCATGTGAGTCTGAAGTGGTATTGGGTGCGTTTATATACGTGGCACACATAAGGAGAGGTGACATTTTTTTTGTATACCATTCCTAAATATTTATTTTGTGAATTTTTTCAATTTAAAAGATTTATTTTTATTTTGTGTGTGTGTGATGCTGGTTGCTTCCTGCGAAGAAAGTCACGGGTTATAAGCGGGGGAGCTTTTAACACACACATATGGTATTTATGACATGGTTTAAGGCAATTTATTCAATTAAATTTGAAATCTTTTCTTCTTCACACCCGATACATGTATACAGATTAAACATAACGTCGTTTGAGGGAGTTTGCGAATGGTTTATAAAAGTAAACAGCGTCAAATCTGATTTGGTGATCTTATCAAATAACTTACGGTTTTATTTTAAAAAGATATTTTTGTAGTTACATGTAGATTACATGTAGCTTTATGGACGCCATATGAGTGTACGTATAGTATTAGTGACCAATCCTCAGTGACAGTTGACCAAACGATACCAAACTTTAAATTTATAAAATATTTAGCTTTGGTCTAATTGCCAGACCCGAATAATTCGGATCGTACGGAAAAATACGATCCCGATAGGGATGTCGTTCATTTAATTGTTGTCAAGTTATGAACAATCAAAAAATTGAATTGAATATAACTTTATGTCTTTCACTTAAGATACAACCCTTTGAAAAAAGGAATAATTTTATCTAAATTTCAATTGGATTTGCTGTTAATTTTGTAAAATGAAAGTTTATATAAACTGGTCCATTGGTGATCTAAAATGCAGTGAAGCAAGGCTTGGTTACTACACCATATACAGCTACAAGCAATATCTATGAGGTTGTGAGCCTGGTGGATGATTTATTTAGTGCGGCTGACCGAAGTACAAAGAACTTTACGGAATTGGACAATCATTACTTAAGAATAAGTATCGTGACAAGATCGCCTATAAAACCGTTCGCTGCAAGTACTGTCCAACTATCAATTTCAACTGCAATGTTGAATGTGAAATCAGAAGTGGTAAATACACGAGTCGTCAAAGAGTCTTTCTGTAGGATTATAAACCGCTTGAAGCACCCACAACCAATGGTCAAAATTGAAGTGGATCCATCCGACTAAAAATATTTTGAAAAAGGACATTAAACTCTGATTGACGGCTCGCTGTCAGCCAACGACGACACTTAGATTTTATAGCACAGCTTACTTCAGACATTCGACATATTGAGGGAATTTCTAACGTTGTAGTTGATACGCTACCCAGTGTAAATATTAGATTAGTCATCCGTTAGTATTTAAGATGATGGCCAGTATTCTATTTCGTTAGCCGCATAATTTTCCTCATTTGTATTTAAGCACCTGGAGATGATGGTTATTGGTCTGACTTTGCCGATTTCGCCTTGAGATAGCTCAGCACTGATTACAAATGTTGTATCGATGATTAATATAAATGGCTTGTCGAAATCCGGAAAAATAAGTATTTCTGAGGATGATAGTTTCTATTTGATAAACCGAAATGCTTCAGATTAGTTAATTGTTTCACAATTTTGGCGAGGTCTCAAATAATACGTCTATAATGAGATGCTAATCCAAGAAACTAGGAATAACAATTTTAAATCCTGCAAGTTTAAAGCGGAGATTTTTTTAGTCTGGTTTGATACGTTTGCTCGTAATAAGGTATCCGAGAAATTCTGTTTGTGTTTTTAAGAATTCCAGTTTATCTAGGTTAACCCGTAAGTTGGACTATTCTTGTTTCAGAAAAGCTTTCTTGATATCCTTTAGTTGTGTCATCACCTATAAATTCTTTTAAAACGTCATCTATCGTTCTCTGAAAGATAGCTGAAGCATTTTTTAATCCGAAAGGGAGCCTTAAGAACTCTTACTTGCTGGTCATTCATGATAACGAAGTGTTGTTGAAGTAAAATTGATGGTGGTAAAAAAAATCGAATTCCCAAGATTTGCGATTATGTGTTGTTCATATTACGAATCGGATATGCTCTGATATTGTTAGTGATTGAATCTCTTGACTTGTTTTTGGCTAGGTTAGGTTAGGTTAGGTTAAAATGGCTGCTATCGCACACTTGGGTCAATAATGGTCCATTGTGATACCACAGGATCCAATCTCCCCTTACTCCCGTTGAAAAAACCAGGTGAACGGCAATCCAGCACCAACCGTGACTTCAGAAAAGCCGCCTCTAGTGACCTGAGTGCCGCTTGACTGTCCACATAAATTGCGATATCCCTCACGGATACCACGTTATGATTCAACCATGTCACGACTTCCCCTATCGCCACCACTTCAGCCTGCTACACGCTGTAGCAGTCAGGGAGGCGAACAGACATATTAACATTGAGCCTCTCACAGAAGACTCCGGCTCTTTCTTTGCCATCTAGCTTAGAGCCGTCCGTGAAAAATTTCGGTGCCTCGTTTTCCAGTATTGATCCGTTCCTCCAGGATTCCCCCGAAGGACAGATGATCCGGAAACTGTTATCGAAGCACAACGTTGGTTTAAAATAATCTAGATTCACCAGTACTTCCCTTAGCGATCTAACTATCGTCGAGTGTCCCGCTTGAAGACACTTCCACTGAGAGACAGCCAAGAACCTTGTAGCCACATTGGCTGCCATCTGCTTACCAAAAAACTCGATTGGAATAAGGTGGAGCAGAACCTCTAAAGCGCGTGTAGGTGTTGTCCTAAGCGCCTCGCTCATAAGCATACAGGCCGTTCTTTGCACCTTCCACCACATGTCCACCCCGTACATCAGCACAGGCCTTACCACTGCGGTATAGAGCCAGTGTACCAGCTCTGGTTTCAAACCCCATCTCTTACCTATGGCGTTCCTACGTTCCTACAGTAAATGGCTACATTAGCCTTATTCGCCCTTTCTACAATGTTAGGCTTTCAGCTGAGCTTACTGTCAAAGATTATGCCCAAAAATCTTGCTCTGTCAGCAAAAGCCAGTCTAATGCCGTTCACGGTAGGAGGGCTAACTACCGGAATTTTATATTTCTTAGTAAATAACTAGTACCAGAACCGCCTTTGAAGGGTTGATCCCTAATCCGCATTTGCCGGCCCATTTCGTAACGATCAGGAGTGCATTCTGCATAACACCCCTAATCGTATCCAGATATTTGCCTGAGACAGCTATCGCTATATCATTTGCATACGCTTCAACCCCATCCCCTCTTTCTCCAGTTCCAACAGCAATCCATTTACCACTGCACTCCAAAGAAAGGGGGACATTACACCTCCCTGCGAAGTTCCTCTAACCACCCGCCTTCTAATGGTGGCCTCCTCCAGTTTCGAGGTATACATCCTGCTTACCAGCATCTGATTTATCAACCTACATATGGGGTAGTCCACGTTCAAAAATAGCAATCCTTCCATGATCGCCTCCATTTTAACATTATTAAAGGCACCTTCAATGTCGAAAAATGCTACCATACAGAACTCTTGCGAGTAAATTGACTTCTCAATCATACGTACTAGATCGTGCAGAGCTGTGTCCACCGACTTCCCCTTACAGTACGGATGCTGCGACATTGCCCAACTCCTGGGCTCAATTTTTGATCGAATACTTACATCTACCAACCTTTCCAAGATTTTCAACAGAAAGGATGATAGAGTTATAGGCCTCAGGTCGTTTGGGTAAGCCTGTGAGCTCTTTCACGAATTCGGCATAAAAACCACTCTTACCTCCATCCATTTCCTGGGAATATAGACCATTTGCAGACATCCCCTGAAGATAACCTCCAGCCAAAGGAGGATAACTGCAGAGTTCCTTTGGATCTCTGCTGGTATAATCCAATCCGGGCCCGCCGATTTATAAGGCTTAAAACAGTTCAGTGCCCACAGGATTCGTTTCTTGTCCAGGATGCCATCCACATCCGTTAATGGTCTCGAGGCTCCATCGAGCCATCAATGCTTCCCGGAAAATGGGTTTTAATGAGAAGCTCCAATGGTTCCGCACTTGAAGCTGACCATAACCCGTTCGGCCTTATTAAGTAACTGGGACTGGTTGGGTTAGTAGATAGAATTTACCCAAGGCGAGAAGTCTCAGAGACCTCTTCCATTCTAAAGCAGAAGAGTCTCCAAGACCCTCTTTGTGCCCTCCTCAACTCTTTTTTGCATTTTCTCAGGTCTTCCTTATAGGAATCCCAATCCCGATTTTCCGTGGTGTTCTTAGCCTTATTAAAGGCTGTCCTACACGCTCTCCTATAGGTTCCCAACTTCGTGGTCCACCATGTCGGTCTCTGCCTGCCCCTAGGTTTTATTAGGGGACACGCAGCATTAAATGAAAGATTGCATGCCTTTGTGACAATATCAACCATGCCATCTTAATCTTCTACTGTCGCCGGAAGTCCAGGAACCTCCAGCGGCATTAGTTCCTTCAATGCCTCCCCATATTTGGTCCAGTTTGTCCTTCTGGGATTCCTGAAGGCTTTCCGGGCAACAGATTTAATGTTGAGGTTATATGTTACGTATCGTTGATCAGAGAATGAGTGCTACTTCGCCACTCTCCACCCGCTGATCAAGAACCTCCTGTCGATTTTTAACAATGAATGTTGGTTCACACCCAATATTGCAAACTACAAGGTTGTTCCGTACCAAGGGGTAAGGTTCCGAATGAATATCCAGCAAAACTTGGCACGAAAATGAAGGTGCGACAAATTGCGGGTGTTGTGCGGTTTTACCAATGTTGTGAACTAGATGCAGGTAACACGAACAAATGAAACATCCAGTTCACAAACGGTTGCAATAAAATTATAATGTTGGTGATTGGTTAAGTAAAACCACAACTCAAGCTCTTGATTTAATATTTTATTTTCTTAATTTATTTCACAACTTGTCGCTATGGTGGTTGATGACAAAGAGAGAGCGACAAATTTATTTTTCTTTACAAAGTTAAGTACAAAATATTTTCTATATATTATAGAGGGTTCTCGTGTAGCTTTATACCAATAACTAATTGCCGCTAGATGGCATTACATTTACTATGTGGGGTATAAGCCGCGCTCTACAATAAATATGGTTTGCATTAGTAGTGGTATACAAAATGAAACGTCAACAAAAATAATAATCTTTGACATAACAATAATGTTACATAATATTTATCTATATAATATTGTTAGTTTATTAATATAATTAGAATTATTGTGTTTTATGGGTAAGTATCTACGAGTTAATAAAGTGAACAGCATAAATGAATTGAAATTTATGTTAGTACTGTGTTTTCAATATACACAACATAATTTGTTTTGAACAATTATGAATTTGAAGTTCAAGTTCAAGGTCAAATTATTTTGTGTATATTGTTTACATACAATTGGTTTTGTATTACACTAATAATGATTTGAACTAATTTCTAGGTAGACGAAATCAATTTTATCCACTGACAAATGGTAATTGCTAATGTATTTATGTGATGTATTTTAGGTAGATTATGTGTTTCAGGTTGAGAATTTGCTCCAAGTAAGTATGACTGGACCCAAACGCTAACATACCGGCCGCCTTGAATCAATTGATTCAAATAACTCCTTGAAGTAAACACATAATTGTTTCGGCCATTTAGGTAAAATGTCAAAACCTGCTCAACTCCATTTACTTTCGAACTCATTTTATTTGCTCGATCGTGTACCTTTGTAAAATATGAATTTTGTTTTGGAAATTCACAAAATTTGACTGGTGGTTTCATTGCTGGCGGTTTGATAGGATTAAATAATGTTGTTGAACGCTCGATTATTAATATTTGTGCAAAGTATTGTGTGTGTTGTGATATCTGTTGCCATTGTGATAATCGGGATAATTTCAGCAAATTTGTGAGACGTATTGATTTAAATGGCGATACGGCTACGATATGATATTGTGTGGATGAATAAACCCTTTCATTTAAGAATCCGTACCAATACTTGATATTTGATACTGCATTGATTATTGGTATTGCATTAATATTGACATCAAAAATGAAATAACATTTCCCCATAACTCGTTTGAGATGACGTTTGAAATTCCGAACGGCAGACTTACATAAACTTCGACCTGATGGTGTTGTGCTGGAAAAGTTCCGTTGGATTTGCTCTGTAGCGAAAAATAAGAATTTATTAGAAATATTCTTAAAGGTTATTTTATTCTCCGATATTTTGTTATCGGTAAAGACAATGTTTGATTGTTGTAATGACGGAATTTTAACGTTGAACGTTGCATTGATAATTAGATTCTGCTGTAGTGCAACAATATGTGTCACAATTGCTGTTGTTGATTGTTTTGCCGCGTTGGACTGGATAATTGGTAATTGCTCATTGTTGGCTGATGCTTTTGTACTTGTTGGGATTAACGGAGTACGTATTATATTGTTTCTGATTAAATTGCGTATTTTTACGGTGTAATGAACTCGAATCAAAAATGTGTTAACAAATGATGATTTTACATTTAGCGGATCTCGTTCGAAAACCAATAAGTGAAACTTTCTTTCGTTAGTGCGGCTTGGTACATGCAATGAATTCACGATATTGATATTCCAGTCAACAAGCTCAACTGTCGATCGCTCTGATAATTGATGTAGAATCTTTGGGTTACTACTTGTTGCTTTCGTTAAATAATCATCAGTTATCAGTTGGTTGGTGTATAATATAAACTGAGATTTGTTATCCTTAGGTAATTGAAGCAATTCATCGTTAAGTTTAAATGAGGACCTCAAGGTGGGTTTATATTGTTCTGCTGTCGATTTGAATGTTACTTCGATACGATCTTGGTTTGGTGCAATATTGTCCATGGTTCTTGGTGCTAACAATAAAGAGGGGTAATAAACTTCTTCGGTTCTCTTTATTGTTTTTGGTGTCGATTGTAAAGAGGGGTAATACACTTCTTGGGTACACTTTATTATTCTTGGTAGCGATAATAAAGAGTGGTAATGATCATCTTCGTTTCTCTTTATCATTCGATGCAATCTTGTTGTAACTGGTTTGAACGTAGGATTTATCTTCATGAATGGTTGGTACGTATAAGATGCTGTTCTGGTAAACTTGATTTCTGCAGCTGTAGAGCTTCTGGTGTCCCTTTCAAGAATGGTTGTTGAAAGGCTTCGGCAGCGTTGATAAGATGGGTCGAGCAGAAAATGGTTTTGTTTGATAAATTCTGCTTCCCTCATTGATGCAAAATCACGGTTGTTGAATGGAAGTAGGTCAAATTGATTTGGTTGACGACCTTTAGGTGGATACTTTATGTGAATCAATTTGGGTAAGTGATGATGCTTGTAGTTTAATTGGTATTCATCCATAACGTTGTTTGGTTGGTATGACGTCGCCTTAGGTATGCATTTTATTTGGTATTCATCTATAATTCTCTCTGGTTGATATGACGTCAAGTTAGGTATGCCACCGTTATTTACACACAAACTTTGATTTGGATGACATGACTTGATATATGTAGGTAAGCTTATACAGGTTCCCATTATGGTTTGGACTACTTCAGGTGTTTCGTTGATAATAGCTGATGGTTTCGACTCCAGTTGATATTTATCCGTAACGTCCTTTGGTTGGTATGATGTCACCTTAGGTATGCAATTGTTATTTACATCCAAAATAGTTTGATTTGAATGACACGACTTAATACAGGTTGTGCTTTGGTCTACTCCAGGTATTTGGTTGATAGCAGTTGTTGGATCCAATTGCTTACATACAACGATTGGTGTTGGTTTTGCATCCACCATTACATGATATGACTGCTGTGCTGTAAATGAGACAGATTCTTGATGTGTAGTTACATATTGGTTTGAATTGGATATATCTTGCAGATATGTAACGTATTGATCATTTGACAGATTGAGACGTAACCACATGTCTAGTTTGTTAATTGCACGGTTATACAATATTTCAAATTCTTTCATTTCGGATGGTTGGGAAGCATCTAGAACAGCAATTTTCGTTTCGATTTCAACGAATGATTTAAAATGTTCTCTGGCATGTGACGCCCGTATTTTTACCTCCTCTTCACAGGTTTCTGAGGAAAGTGTGGCTGCAAAAATATTCATTCTACTTAATGATCCGATTATAAAACTTCGTCTCTTAAGTAGCGCATTCATTCTTGAAAACGGTTTAAAAAATTTGATTTACACTAAACACACCACTTACAACGGTAAATTGACGAACTAGAAAAATTTTGCTATAGACGAACCAGAAGTACCGTTAATAACTGTTATAAAACTTTGTAAGCACCACGTGTACCGTTACATAACAAATTCAATTTGATTCAATAAATAAGGGTTATTTAAAATATCTACTCATCTGTTCCCTGGAGTTTTATGTGACTGCATTTCGTATGATCCACTTGATATGCTGATGTATCGATCCGGCTGATGTGTTGATGCGTAGATCCAGCCGATATGCTGATGTATAGATCCGGCTGATATGTTGATGCGTAGATCCGGCTGATATGTTGATGCCCATCCGGCTCGAAGGACCAATGTTCCGTACCAAGGGGTAAGGTTCCGAATGAATATCCAGCAAAACTTGGCACGAAAATGAAGGTGCGACAAATTGCGGGTGTTGTGCGGTTTTACCAATGTTGTGAACTAGATGCAGGTAACACGAACAAATGAAACATCCAGTTCACAAACGGTTGCAATAAAATTATAATGTTGGTGATTGGTTAAGTAAAACCACAACTCAAGCTCTTGATTTAATATTTTATTTTCTTAATTTATTTCACAACTTGTCGCTATGGTGGTTGATGACAAAGAGAGAGCGACAAATTTATTTTTCTTTACAAAGTTAAGTACAAAATATTTTCTATATATTATAGAGGGTTCTCGTGTAGCTTTATACCAATAACTAATTGCCGCTAGATGGCATTACATTTACTATGTGGGGTATAAGCCGCGCTCTACAATAAATATGGTTTGCATTAGTAGTGGTATACAAAATGAAACGTCAACAAAAATAATAATCTTTGACATAACAATAATGTTACATAATATTTATCTATATAATATTGTTAGTTTATTAATATAATTAGAATTATTGTGTTTTATGGGTAAGTATCTACGAGTTAATAAAGTGAACAGCATAAATGAATTGAAATTTATGTTAGTACTGTGTTTTCAATATACACAACATAATTTGTTTTGAACAATTATGAATTTGAAGTTCAAGTTCAAGGTCAAATTATTTTGTGTATATTGTTTACATACAATTGGTTTTGTATTACACTAATAATGATTTGAACTAATTTCTAGGTAGACGAAATCAATTTTATCCACTGACAAATGGTAATTGCTAATGTATTTATGTGATGTATTTTAGGTAGATTATGTGTTTCAGGTTGAGAATTTGCTCCAAGTAAGTATGACTGGACCCAAACGCTAACAAGGTTAGTATTTAATAAGTAATCAAAAAATAACTCACCCCTCTCGTTAATGTGTGTGCTTCCCCAGATTGTGTGATGCGCGTTTGATCCACATCCAAGTATCACACCTACCTTTTTCTGACCTTGAACCTCCTTCTCGCGATCCATATAAGCTGAGGCTAGCCATAGTTTTTCACAGCCTACTTCAGCGCTCACCGCTGTAACGTTCCCGCTACTAAATTGTGGAAGAAGAAAAATATTCAAATTATTTTTCGCTAAGATACACGATCTGATCTTTTCAGAGTTGCTTGAGTATAATAATTTATACCCTTTCATTCTGAGGCCACAGATCCTGTTATTGTTAATTCAAGGTGCTTGGATTAACACCAAGTCCTTATCTGACTTAGTCAGCCTGAGCACGAGAGCTGCCAAGGCAGCCTTCGTGTGATGTAGGTTTATTTGTACAATGCTAACTATTGTAATCTATCTTACTCACCACTTCATGCACTCCCTGCATCAGGATAGTGTCAACTGGCTCTTTGGTTTGGTCGCCAACCCCTATCCTCTTGTGTTCGACGGGTTGTCTCCATAGGACTCCAGAGAGAGGAGGCTTCCTCACATCACCAACTTCTCTTCGTCCGAAATATCGGAATGGCTACCCCGGTCGTCCGCGGCCCGCTTGACCGTCTCCTGTTGGATCCGTTCGCCGTTGCCTAGATCTAGCAAGGGAAGCCAAGGATTCCTTATTGATCAGTATGATTGGCAATCTAAAACTCCTCTTAGCCTCCTTCTGCTTCACAATCCTCCATCCTTCCGATAATCTCAATGACCTCCTCTGGCTTACCCGGCTCAGTTGGTAACCAGATGCGTGCCCTCGGCCTGCTCGGGATTTCGTCTCTGCTGACTGCTTCAAGCCTCGCGCCTGGCCACACCTCGCCTACCTCAGCCACTGCCCTTTTATAGAGATCGACCGATCTCTGGTTCGAGCATGCAGTTAGCTTAACGCGCCCTTGGTGACATCCTGCGTCTCTGGAGGACGGGGGGGATCCCGGATTTTCTCTCAGGATACTCAAAAATATGAAGTTTAGTGCATTATACACTACCCTCTACTGCTCCGACGTGATGCTCCCATCTTCCTGACCTTTGTCAATGACGGCTAGCACCAGCATGTACTCCTTCAGGATAGCAGTGAATAATTTCAGTTTCTGCTCCTTAGAAGCACCCGGCGTCATGTCTGCTTGCACTTTGGCCCGCTTACTACCACCAGCTTCAAGCTCATCCTGGCACCTCTGTCTTTTAGACACAAGGTCCTTAGCTATGGCAGCCGACACTTTTCTTAGCCCATGTTACAGATTCCTTCTGCGCAACTCTAAGCTGCCCCTCAGTGGTCACAGCCAGTTTCTCCAGAAATCTAAACGCCGACCGTCTCTCTCTGTACCGTCGCTTTGCTGGGGGGATCTCTCTCAATCCCCCGCTCTTCTGTTTGGCGGTTCCGCTTCCTCTTGGCTTCCATGCCATGGTGTTGCTTACCTCTGCCTCAGATGAGAGAGCCCCACCTTTCTAGTTAGAGTTACTCCCCTCTATAATACTTTCCAGTTTTTGGTGGGTACCGGTCCCCTTGTTTTTATTATTTTTTTCAAATCTTCCATTTATTCCCACGAGTATCGGAGAAATAAAGGTCCACATGCGCAGAGATCCGTATACGCAGGTAAGGCTAAATACAACTGGAGGTCGCCAGGTAAACTGAGGGCTCCGTTCACGACTGGGCTTTGTTAAATGGGCCCCAGTCTATGCGATCATCAGCACGGGTTGCATAACACTTTAATCCAGCCAATTGGCTCACCGAGCACCCTGCCTTTCTCGCCTTCGTCCTTCACACCCCCGCCCCTCTCACTTTCACTCACTCATTCACCCATCTATATGGATATCCCAAACAAATGGGACCCACTTGATTCATGGGATTACCGTTTATAGGGTTCCCCACTCACTACCTGGAGGCCTGAGAGCACAAAGAGACGTGACGCTCACTTCAAACGTGGTTGTGGTCGATGATTTTATGGCGCCTCAGTCCGCCTTTCCCTACTGGGTATCCTAGGCACTCAGAATTTGGTGAACAGAGGTTAACCACTCCCCCGTTCTCTGGGACTCTCCTCTCAGCAGAGCTGCGGTTGGGGACGGCTTATTTAAGTCACCGCTAACCTACCTAACGATAGGTCGTTCACTATCCACCACCTGTAACAAACTGCATCTCGCCACGAACAGTTTTTGGCTAATATCTTGAAAATTTCCGAAGACATACGAAATGAATAAAAAATTTCCGCTGGTAATTGTATAACAAAAAATGCTCTTTGTGATAAATCTGCCACTTGCGGCGAGTAGCGTAATCTCTTATTTTCCGCTGTCAAATTTTCGCTATCTTATAAAGCATGAATAGTTGTTAATCAAAAAATGTTTGTTGCTTGACAATGAACAAATGATAAATTTCTCAGAATGGGCATACCCGGTATGTGAAAACACAGTGAAGGGAGGATTTGAATCTAATTGGACATATAATGTGACACGCCTATTTAACTAAAACTCGGTACTGGTGACTACATAACGAAAACAACCGTCCACAATTCACCGTCACATATTTTGTTTTAAGGACTCCGAATTATTTCATAAATAATAACTTTGGCAATTTTTTAGTCCCATACAGATTATTGAAAGTGATGTTTTGCCCCCTCATCTCATTTCGATAGTGGCAATGATTAATTGTACACGATTTTATCTGAGTTATATCCACAAATTTAAGAAAATCCAAACTCAATTAGATTGTTTAATTATATCGCATAATTTAAGGAAATTTATTCATATTCCCTCTGATTAGCATTTAATAAAATAAATAAATCAAATGTATTCCAAAAAATGAAAAAAATTGTTGCGCCCCATCTGGGAAATAACATTTCAAATTGCGCAAAAAATTGTTTTCAAAAATAATAAAAAAACCGAATTTTTTGTTAAATTAATTAAATTGAACATAAAAAATTATTTTGAGAAGTATATAATTGAATTGTGCCTCAGACTAATTTTTTGGTTTTGAACTTGCGTAAACACCGCCCCTTCCCTCATCCTGCCCCAATAGAATTTAACTCATTAAATTCCCATTTATCGTAAATTGCGAGTATTTCAATTGTGTGCGGTAAATTTAATTTATTCTAATTTTTGTGTTTTAATTTATGAACGATTGGATTTAAGGTGTACGTCACGAAGTTTAAAAAAAAATTCCCTTCTAGTGTTATCAATGCAATTCGCATATTCAATCAAACTGCGCTCGTATATTTTAGTTTCGAGAGATTTTCATATAAATTATTTATTCGTGACGATGATTGTACCATAGTCACATACCACGTACATCATTCGATCGAGATAATGTAGATAGAAGCATAAAACGTTTTTTATTTTTTGGTTTTTGGAAAATAAATATATTTTCATAATGTCCTGCAGCTATTTTATTTATTCATCTCTCCATTAAAAAAAAAAATATTTGGTTTACATTTCGCACCGCACTCCCCACCACACTACTTTAGTGTTTAATCTGGAAAAATGGTTTAAAATTCATCATCGTCACCATAATCTATACACATCGATCGGGGAAATTCGACAAAATTGGAAAAATCTATATTTGGTTTATATACGTTACATTAATAATAATACTAATAATATAGGCCCTGAAGAGGGTGGGATTATACAAAATAATTTACCGAATTTTAATTGATAAACATTAAATTTTAAAGTGACTACATCGAACAATATATCTGTACGTTGACGTAATCACCTCATAATTCATTTAGGGGACACGCATATACATGTTCCAAAAATTTATGAACTGAATGATGGAACAGTGCGTATATTAGCAAGCGAACAAGCTTTTAGTGCGTTTACACTTGTAAAAGCATGTTAGATTAAATGTTTATGGCACCCGATGCTGCGAATTGAAATTTATGTTGATGTATACAAAGAAACATATTTTTTTTATGCAAAACTCAATTGAGATGAAAATGTTGTGTACGACGTTACTTGTATAGATATTTTGGTTAATGGGCTGTGAAATAAAATGAATAAAATTTTGTTGCATTATCTCGTTTCCAAAATTCAACACTCTTGTTGTGTTAAAATCATCAACGTAATCGTAAAATAAAATTGTTTGGTTTAAAGCCTGATATGAGGAATTTAAAATATTGTTACGAATTTGTCCTGTGAAGCCCGGTTTGTATCACGGGATTGTGAATATTGTTATGGAATTTGATAAACGTGGCACATCCAACAAAATTTATCTTTTCGGCGCAACGACACAGCATACATAGAATAATTTTTTTTTAACTTCATGTTTTTTTTTTAAATTACGCGTTCGCCTAATTTCCTTCCTGCGGCAAGCAGCGTCGCCGAAAAATTGTCGGATATGTAAATCCACATTTATTTATGAATGTGATTATAAATTACAATCGAAATTTAAGAAAGAGAATATTTCCTTTTAGACATTTTTATTCATATGCACACGATAAAAAATAATAAAAACAAAAAATGAAAATGACAACTAAAAAAGTCAAGCAACCTCAGCAGGAGTCTAAATGTTAAAACTTTGTGGCTAATAGCATAACTACTCATTAATTTAGTTTAGTTCAGGCACATAGTCTTAGTATGTACCGATATTGCCTAAAAGCAGTCAAAATGATTACATTGAAAAAATTTTTAAAAATTAATTTAAAATTAATTTTTAATATTCTTGGAAAACAAAAAAAAGTGCTTTTGTATCATTATAAATATTATTTGCTTACTAATTGAAATTAGAAAGCAGTCAAAATGATTTGTTTGGACAATCTAGTGTTAATGCAACTACTCAACCCTAGCTGTCACCAATATAACAAAAAATTGTATGTAATGTTTTTTTTTTCATAACAAATCCAATTTATTAACATTGTTTTACATATTTGTTTCAAACTATTTGGGTGGTGGATCCATATAAAGGCCACCCAGTTACTATTATACTATGATGCCCGCTGTCTCGAATTTAGGCACTCAGATGCATCTATTTTATATTACAATATATACAGTGTTTTTTTTATAAAACTTATACTAGCACACATTATTTATATAATATTAATATTAGGAAACAGAATCTACTTAAATATAAGTCCTGCTTACTCTTCTCATTGACAGATACCTATTCTAAAAAAACTAACAAAGAGTGTGTTGGTTACACTAACAATGCAACGTAAATTTGAATTTTTTTTCTTCATT